>CM029400.1:46586500-47786500 GCA_017139565.1 Luffa aegyptiaca | reverse complement strand
CTTCAGGGCAAACAAACTGTTTCTGACATTCAACTTCAGGAGAAGCATTGTCTTCATGGAATTCTTTCAAGTGTCTTTTCACACTGGATTGATATGCAAATTCACGGCTACAACTCTCAATTGGACACTTGAATATTCTTCCTTGATGCTGGAGAAGGTGGCGAGTCAAATGATCCTTTCTTCTATAACTAGCTTGACAACCATCTACTGAACAAATATATGGCCTCTGCATTAAAATTATGCAATAAAACTGGTCAACTTTGAGTTCATTAACTAAAAAGCCTCGTCCCAACATTCTCAATTACTAAACTTCAAACCTCAAATAATTACTGTAGCGTGACCGAGGCCTACTTGATGGAGCTTCTCAGGAGGTCTCCCAACCTGATACTGATCCAATCGAGTGAGAAAAATGCAGCCTCGTGCATTGTTGGAGTTCTTATTGTGGGATCCAATGCTTCACGCTGAGATATCCAGGATCTATTTTCATATACTTAATGATTTATTCCTGCAAAGTTAAACACCTTCAATGCAAGAAGAAAGATATTGAATTGACTGGAAGGAATTCAAAAGAACCTTCAAATAATTCATAATGAAAACTGACATAACATGTAAAATTGATGGTTAAATTCAAAAAGCAAACACTGAAAATTGACTGTGAGTGAGAACACAACCTAAGAATGTACTGAGACAGCCATGTAAACATAAAGCACAGAAATGAAACTTATTTAGGACTTATGAGGACCGTAAAGATATGGAGCCAAAAACAAGCATTCAGACAATCAACAACCGTATCAACATTTCACCTATATGTGATTTTGTATATTCCACATAACCATTTATCTCATATATCATATATTGCACTTAAAATATATCAACCTTGAACACCTTGGATGATAAATATGTTGAGTGAATCCATTAACATTCAACTAATTATGTAGAGAATAATTGAAACATATTTTTTGTACTAATATCTCTGTGACTTTGAGTATGAGAGAGCGAATTCATACCATAGAAGCACCAATGACTAAGTAAAAGAAATCTATAGGGAAACATCTTAAAATACCTCGAGCGAATGGCTTTGCATATGTTGCTTCAAGTGAGCAGGCTTTTTGAAATCAGCGCCACATTCCTGGCAAATATTGGATTTTCCATCTTTTTTCTTATCATCTTCATCGTCCTTCTGTTTCCCTCTCTCCATCTACAAAAGGAAAAAGGTTCATCAATAATGCATTCAAAAGACCCCTTTAAGAAAAAGGTAGAAAATCATCGTTCCAAACGGTATTACTCTGCCTCAGGATAAAACCCTAAAATCTGTCTAATAAGTCCCCTAGTACGTCCACCACACAAACAACAACTCCTAGCATGAATTTATTCTTGACCTAACGCGAAATTTAACCTATTTTGAAGTTGACTGAAGCAAAGAAACAGAAAAAGAATAAAGAAAAGAAAAAGAATTTGATCAGGACAGACCTCAACGACGAGCCACTGAAAGATTGAGAGGCGGCGGCGGAAGACGGGGGTTGGCGTAGCCGTAAGCGGTGTGAAGTTGCAGCAGAGAGGGAGAGATCGGAGAGAAGAAAGAAAAGTGGCGGTGGCAATCAGCTGAGCTGATTGTTTTAATTTCTTTAAATCATTAAAAATACCTCCGAAATTAGTTTGAATTATAAAATTTCAATTACAGAAAATGTCCTTTTAACTTTGACCTTTGTTTCAAAGATACCCTCGTTCTTTTGAAAATTTTAATAATACTCTTCATCTTTCAAAATCGTTTAAAAATTGCCCCTAAGTTAAAATTCCGTTAGAAAGAGAGACGGAAGGTGAAGAAGAAAAATGGGTTATCCATGTTTTTCCATGTAATCCAGATTGTCTAGCCACGTATACTTTCCGTCTTCCAACTAACGAAATTTTAATTTTAGGGCATTTTTTAAATGGTTTGAAAAGGTGGAGGGTATTATTGAAACTTTTAAAAGAATAAGGGCAAAGTTCAGGGGCATTTTCTATAATTTAGCATAAATTTTCAAAATTTCATTTACGCTGTAAAATTGAAGTTCAGGATATAATTAAAATCAACTATATAGTTTAGGGGTACATTTAATAATTTGATTCAAACCTCTTATCTCTTAGTCAAAATTAGTATATACATGTCAATTACTGTTGAACTATACTCACTTTGATAATTTATATGGTTAACAATGAGTAAAAATTTGTTAATATGAATATAATTTATCTATTAAAATATATACTCTTCTCTTCGAGATTGAAGGTTGAAATCCAATTTGTTAGCACTCGAAAAAATAATGAATATCCCTTGAGTAGAATGATTTACGCGAGCATATGGATTCGATTTCACTAATGAAGTTGGGCTCGAAAAGAAGATGGGCCGAGCCCAAATTTAAGCCCAATAAGGGTTGACTTCAAAGACAGTATGGAGCTCAACTCGAGTAAAAGCCTCAGTCATATCTCCTCTAAGTAGTTCAAGGTAGGTTGAGTTTGGAAATTCTTAATTATGGAAAAATTGTAAGAGATCTTTGAATATTAAAAAGTGTCTAATAAATTACTAAATTTTTAATTTTTTGTTTTATAGATCTCTAAACTTTAAAAGTATCCAATCGATTCATAAACTTTCAACCTTGCGTCTAATACTAGAATTTTGTGTCTAATAGATTCCTAACATATTAAATATTAAATATTTTTTAAAATTAATGGATCTATTATACTTTTTTTCCCTATCTAATAGAGTCCTAAACTTTTAATCTTGTTTATAATAGATTAGTAGATTTAAAATAATTTCAAATACATCAAGGACTCATTAGATATATAATTGAAAATTAAATGACCTATTAGACACTAAATTGAAAGTTTAGGGACGTATTAGACACTCACGGACTTATTAAACACAAAATTAAAGTTAAAATACCTATTAAAAAGATATCTACACTCTTTAGGAGATGACCATCTTGGTCGCATGATTTCATCAATTCCTCGAAACAAATAATAGTTTCATCATAAAATCTTCCTTTGATAAGGAAACCTCCAAATTTCCACATATTCCTTAAAGAAAAGGGTACTTCTCTAGAAGATGTGTGAAGGGTATTGGTTGAAGGACACCGGACTTCACAAAAGGTCCAAATCAAGTCATTGTTGCGATCATAAGAGTCAAAGAAGCTATCACAGTTGCATATAAACCGAAACTTTATAGTAATCTCTTATTTCGAGCAATGAAAAATTCTAGTCATTTCCAGTAATAAGCAATATAAGTAAATTCTCCATTGAATCTTAGTACATATTTGGCTTCTTGTTGGGTAGAGAATATCGTAAAATCCAAACTTTAGTAGAAGAGTGTTAGCCTTGAGCCTTTTCTACTCACCATACAGGTAGAAAGTGTGATCTGTCCAATTTAAGTCTTGACTATAATCAAAGTATCTATGGGAAGAATGGTTCTACTATTGATGGACAAGTCTTTATTTAGTAGAATAACTAGTGACTAGCTTGCATTGTGCCTGAATTAGGGGATGATCACTTCTTAAGGTAAAACACGAGAGCGAGCAAGTGACCAACCTGCATTCCGCTTGAATTAAGGGATGATCACTTCCCAACATAAAACGTGAGTGGAAAAGTGATTAGCCTGCATTCTGCCTGAATTAGGAAATGATCACTTCTCAAGATAAAACATGAGAGCGAGCTATTTTTATTTAAAAAAAAAAAAAACACGAGAGCGAGCAAGTAACCAACTTGCATTCCACCTGAATCAAGGGATGATCACTTCCCAACATAAAACGCGAGTGGGAAAGTGACCAACCTGCATTCCGTCTAAATTTGAGGATGATTACTTCCCAATAGACAAGTTACCAGCATGCATCCCTTTTGAATTAGAAGATGGTCACTTCTCAAAGAAATATAAGTGAGAAAGTGACCAACTTGAATTCTACCTAAATTAGGGTTTCATCACTTCCTAATGAAAAAAGTGTTTAAAAAAAAGTAGAAAAAACGTAAAAGGAGAAAAAAAAATAAAAAAGGGGGTTTTAAAAAAAAGAAAGATAAAAAGAAAAAGGAAAAAAGGAGTTTAAAAAGAAAAGAGAAAGGTGAAAGAAAAAAAAAAAGAAGGGGAAATGTGAAAGAAAGAAAAAAGAAAAAGAAAAAAAAGCTGAAAACGTGTGAATGGTTTTAAAAAAGAAAAAAAAAAAAAAATCTTCCTTGAACACTATGAAATATTGTTCTATGTCCTTTCAACACTCCTGGTCTGTGTTCTCCCATTCAGGTTCAGTCCTATTAGGAGGAAATTTTAAATTCAAACCGAAAGAGGTGATTCAAGTGAAATTTTATTTCAGTTCAAACTTTTACAAGATAATTTTATCTTTATCTAAACAAATTTGATTAAATTGAAATTTCTAACAAGATAAAGATTTCAATTCTAATCAATTTGGAGATTCAAATTTCATATGAATCAAATTATCTTTTTTTTTTTTATTAAAATTTTATAAAAAAAAAATGGCATTTTCCAAAAGTTTCTCCTATAAAAAAATTATAAAATCCAAATTCAAAATTTATTTCTACTCCATTCCATAATTGAGAATTTTATTTCAAATTAAAATTTAGGACATAATCCAAATTTTATCGTATATTAAATTTTGAATAAATTCCAATATAAATTCTATCCCAAACTGGAATTTTTTCAAAATTTGGATATAATCCAAATTTTGTTTCAAATTAAAATTTGAATAATTTCCCATACAAGTCTATTCCAAGCCACAATTTGGGATTTTTCAAAATTTTGTTTCTACTCCATTCCATAATTTAGAATTTTATCTGAAGTTAAAATTTGGAGCATAATCGAAATTTTATCCATATTAAATATTAAAATTTAAATAAATTTCTCTTTTCAAAAAAAAAAAAAATTTAAATAAATTTCAATACAAATTCTATTCAATTTTTCAAAGTTTGGGCATAATCCAAAATTTATTCCAAATTAAAATTGGAATAATTTTCAATACAAATTCTATTCAAAGCCATAATTTGGGTATGATCCAAATTCTATCACAAATTAAAATTTGAATCATTCCCAATAAAAATTTTATTTGAAGGAAATTTTCAAAATTTGGACATAATAAAAAATTTATCCGAGATCAAATTTTGACTTGAATCCTAACTAAAATTATAATCCAAATTCATGCTAAAATTTAAAATTGCATCTCAATCAAAAGGTCTGGGTACAATTATGATTCAACCCCAAATTAAACTTGATTGGAATTCGAAATAAAGAGATGTTTGTTGCAAATTCATATAAAAATTAGATAGTATTCGGACATTACTCGAATTCAAATTGGAATAAAAATCCAATTGATATTCAAATTAAAGTTTGTAGGCAAACAACAAAATCAAAATTTGTTCAAAATTTGAATTTGGATTAAATTGGTATAAAGGATAATAGGTAAACAAAAAATAAAATAAAATTTTGACATAAATTTATATTTTGATTAAATTAACACATCAAATAGAGTTAAAATTGGAATCTTTTTTTATACATTTTGATTCCATTATTTCTTTTCGAGATTCACCCACATATAACTTGTGCATAAATCTAGGGATATTTGCTGAAGGAGAAAATTCGACCAATCACAAATTGTTACGTCGTTATTCAAAATTAATGACGGAATTACAAATGATTAAGGGTGTGTTTGGTTTAACTTTCCAAGTGTTTAGTTTTGAAAAAAAAAAAAAATCATTTTGAAAAAATTTATAGTGTTTGGCAACCACTAAAAATGACTTATTAGAAAATGAGATTGATAAATAAACCATTTTGAGAGAAACACTTGGAACCAACTTTTATAAGAAGAGTGTTTAGTATACAATAACTCATGTATAAAAACACCTATGAGGAAATGCAACCAGACATATAAGTGTTTAAATTCTAAACAATTTTTATACAAAATGTTTTTTAAAAAATGCATTCTTGAAAAACATTTAAATCAAAATGTATTCCAAACGGACCCTAAATTTGAGACCAATTATAAATTGACACGTGTCCCAAATTTAATTTGAAGACAAAGTTGACCGATTATAAAATTTTAAGGCCTAATGTCAATTTGGTCAAATAATTGAAAATTAATTTGATCAAATTTAGGTCATATAACAATTGGGGTCAAAATTAATTAAAAAAAAAAACCTGATTTGAGGACGATTAAGTCCAAGACCAATAAAGTCCAAGTCCAATGGTGTTAAGTCTAAAGTCAATTGGGCTCAAGCTCACACCTACGGAGAATTCTATAAAGAGCTCTCATCCATTTGAAGGGTTCAAACGTTCACTCTCACCCAAGACTGGAGAATTGAGAGAGACCTCATAAGCTAAAGTCAAGTCTTTGAGGGTTGAACACCCCTTGAAGACCAAAGACTATTCAAGACTCGAAGACTTCAAGAGATTGAAGTTTCAAACTCGAAAACAAACGTTCGTGCAAAGTTTATCCATGTAAAAAACATGTGAACAAAAATGTTTATTTGTATTCTAAAATTATTTTCTAAATTCGCCACTAAGTTTGTTGATACCATATGAAGTGAACTTTCCAACAAAAAATAAATGACTTCCTTTTCAAATATAAATGCTCCTAAGTTAGGTATATAGACTGCTTTTTGGTTTACGTAGAACTTTGTTATACTTATACATTTAATAACTTCACTTAAAAGGTTGTAGAAGATTCGAAATTTTCTATTTTAAGTAAAAAGAAAAAAATTAATAAATAAAATTCTTCATATCAATGGTTCATTTTTGTAACAAAGTATACTATAATTTTAGGGCTTTTTTTCACAATTTTTTTTTCCTGTTTTCAATTTTTTTTAATCATTGTTATTAGATATAAACTTGAAAATATAGTTGAAATTAAATGATCGAAAAAGAAATTATTTTACTAAGTAATGATAGAAAGAGATTCCTAATAAAGTAAAATGATGTTATTTTGCTTGCTTAGGGAAAAAAAAAAAATCAATGTCATGGTTTATATATATATATATATATATATATATATATATATATATATATATATATATATATATATATATATATTATCCAATGTATTAAATTTCCATCTACATTTTCACATGTTCATAAGTTTGACATCGACTTGCAGGGTGAATTGGTATTTCCATTATATCGTAAATATAATAACAAAATGTAACTAATGTGGAGATAATATTTATAAATTATTATAAGTATTTCGACTAATTTTTAAAATGTAAAACATTTATTTGTTAATTTAAATATTTTTTTTGAATTTTTTAATTTTAAATATTTTTCCAGAAATTAATGTCCATCTACAACGACATTGAAATTTTGTCGATATTACCATCGACATTTCCATAAAATTGAGACCTTGGTATTTTCGTCGACATCGACATTTTAACCCTTGATATTACATTAACATTTTCATTTATCATATAAAAAAATCATTAATGAGAATATATGTACGAAAAAATAATTTTAAGAAACAATTGTGCACACGAATTTGCTTAATTCTTTACATGCTTAATTTTTATTTTTTATTTTTTAAAAAAAGTGTTGAGATGAATTCTAAGCCTACTTGCTGATTTTGAACCCAAAAGAAATCCAATGCCAATGCCATATGGCAAAATAGTGTTGGATGGAATCCACCAAAACTTGTTTGAAGTATTAAATTTGGGACAAAGTAAGGTCACTTTCTTACATTAAATAAATGCTACAAAGTTAGGTTCATCATGAAATTCATCTTAGAACATGTTTTTAAGCTCGATACATTTCAAGACGGAACGATGCTTGTAATTCAGTTACATGTCCGTTTTCCCTATCATTTCATTTTTATCCAATAAATTAACAATGTGACTATTTTTGCTAATATCTTAAAGTTTATTTCACATATACACATACCTAATTGTATTGTATATTGATAGAATAGGGGACAACTATTTTACGTAATAATATATTTAATTATGTATATTGGCACACACGTAACTAATTATATCTTGACTATATGAAATTCAAATTGTATTCATATTTATAGAATAGGGGAAAACTATTTTACATAGTATGTTTAATATAGATAGATTGAATTGTCAAAAAAAGAAATATATATATAGATTGAGAAATAATGAAAATAAATTTGATGGAGAAAAGGAGAGAAACTATAATAAAATTTCCAAAACTTTTTTTACTCAAATTATTTTGAAATTAAAATTAGACTAAATAACATTCAGCAATGGATAATAGATAGCAAAAATTTGTGAGTGTAGCTAAAATGATTTAGTAGTGGATTTTGTTCATGGATGAAATTTAATTTCGTGTAAAACCTTTTTTTTAATTAAAATTAATAAGTTTTTGAAGATTTTTTCATTACTTATTATTAAAATAAGTGAGTGAATCAGTCAAAACTGACCAACAAGAGCATACTTCAACTAATATAAAACTTGTACTCTCGACCATGAGGTCAGAAGATCAGATCCCCCTCCCCTCATGTGGTCAAAAAAGAAAAAAATAAATTCTTCACTCCAAATATTATTATAAATTAAAAGAAATTGTAGTTTATTGTTCATGCCTCGAGAATTGAAATCAATGATGGTTCATCCTTCAATACTTATATTAAAAAGATTTCCAAAAAAAAAATACTTCTATTTAAATTATTAATTATCATCCACCATAGATGTTTGGAAAAAAATCAACTCAAACCTCAAAGCATCAATTTTTTTTTGGCTAAATTATAAAAAATACCTCTGAATTATGGGGTTTGTTTCAAAAATATCCTTGCAGTTAAATTTTTTTTAAAATTCAGGGATATTTTTGAAACTTTTTAATGTTCAGGAACATTTTTAAAACAAATCTCATAGTTGAGGAGCATTTTTTTTAAAAAAAAGGTATAAGATATATGTTCCCGAAACATCCCTTCTCTCTTTTAAAATCCCATTATAAAAATGACTATTTCCATATTTGATTGATAATGATAAATTAAATATTTAAATATTATATTATTAAAAAAAATTGAAAAACAGTTGGAGGTAGTTGCAAACATAAATGTAGAAGCCTTGAGAGAAGGCTCCTCCTACTCTCAACAACAAAATCCACAGTTTCACATTTAATTCCACATTTTTATATTTAATTAATCCAACTTTTTTTAATTACTTTTTTTGAAGTGACCTATTTCCATTTGCTTCTAAGAAAGAGCTTGTTTTGGTTTGACAAGCTGTGACATCTAATCTAACCTATTTGGAAGCTTTTGTTGGAGGGAAATAATTCAACCATACACAAATCCCAAGTGTTCAAGAAACTAATTAATGAGAAAAGTTTAACAAGGTCTAATAAACCTCATATCAATTAATTAATTTTGGATTCGACTTCTATTTAGCTAACCTCTTTTAAACGGGTTAAAAATAAGATTGCTAACGACGTGACCTACCTTGGAGGTCCCCATTTTAATTATGTATGATGCTAAGGGAGATACAATATTTTTCTCGATTTTAAT
Organism: Luffa aegyptiaca; assembly: GCA_017139565.1. Classification (NCBI taxonomy): domain Eukaryota; kingdom Viridiplantae; phylum Streptophyta; class Magnoliopsida; order Cucurbitales; family Cucurbitaceae; genus Luffa; species Luffa aegyptiaca. The sequence continues at coordinate 47,777,024 of CM029400.1, read as the reverse complement.
TTTAGAAATAATGACAAGGACGAGATCATGAGAAACGCAACCCATAGTTTTTCTAATTTAATTTGAGACAGTGTTAGGGGCCAGCAAAATTAAATCTATATATCAATGTATATATACATTGATGTTAGGGGTGATACAATATTTTTGTCGATTTTAATTTTGGAAATAATGACAGGGACGAGATGAGAAACATAGTCCATAATTTTTATAATTTAATTTGAGGCAATGTTAGGGACTAGAAAAATTAAATCTATATATCAATTTATATATACATTGATATGAGGGGCGATACAATATTTTTCTTGATTTTAATTTTGGAAATAATGACAAGGATGAGATGAGAAACGCAGTCCATAATTTTTCTATTAGTTTGGAGTAGTGTTAGGGACCAAAAAAAATTAAATCCATATATTAATGTATATACCTATTATAACAATAATGAAATGAAAAACGTGTTTCTTGCCTCGACCCGAACATCGATTTCGTTCCAATTTCTATCCTATCTCAAAGGTTTTATCATATTTTATTTATTACATACAATTATAATTCATACATTAATATATCTAGTTATATATTAGTTAAAATCCTATTTTAGTCTAGGAGTTCAAAGGTTTGTTTCATCTCATATCTAAACTTTCAAAATGTTTATATAGTCCAACTTCAAAAAAATTAGAATAAAGTTTTGGTACTTGTCATCTATATTATTTTGTCACATGATCTTTACTTCTCGAAAGATTGCTAACGTCGTGACCTACTTTGGAGTTCCCTACTTTAATTATGTATGGTGTGTTAAGGATGATAAAATATATATTTTCCTCAATTTTATTTTTGGAAATAATGAAAGGGACGAGATGAGAAACACAATCCATAATTTTTCTAATTTAATTTGGAACAGTTTTTAAGGACCAACAAAATTAAATTTATATATCAATGTATATACCAGTACGTAATTGAACTTTAAGAACAATAATGAAATGACAAACATGTTTCCTGACTCGACCCAAACATCGATTTCGTTCCAATTTCTATCCCATCTCAGAATTTTTATCATATTATATTAATTACAAACATTTATACTCATATATTAATATATCTAGTTAAACATTTAGTTTAAATTATATTTAGTCTATGAAGTTTAAAGGTTGGTTTCATTTTCATCTCTAAATTTTCAAAAGGATTATTTTGGACAAAGTTTTGGTACTTCATAGATTATTTTGTCACATGATTTTTACTTCTCCCATACTTTGTTTTCAACTCATATGATATATATATATATATATATATATATATATATATATATATATATATATATATATATATAACAGTAAAATTAAAGATAAGGACTAAAATGAGTTTAAAAAAAGGACTAAAATGATTATATTTTTTAAATTTATGAATTAAAATAAATATTTTCAAAGTTGGAACTAAAATAAAATAAATTTTAAATTTTAAAAACCAAAATAAAACAAACCTTGCAAACAAAGACTAAAGTGAGATTTGAATTTTCTTTTTATGAAATTAGTAAGTAAAATAACAAATAATTTTGAAATAATGATCTACTATATATAGTTTTTTTTGTTTGGACAGCTCATTTTCTATATAGTTACTAATATATAGTTAATTACAAATCGAACAACTAAAAAACTATATAATTATTTATGTGAGCAAATTTCAATTTTGAAACCCATCTCAAATACCCGATCAAATCAAAGAATTGGGTAGGGTGAGAATTGAAATTCCCTACGAGAGTTGAAGGATGAAGAATGCATTTCCGACCAAAAAACCCGTTTCAACAACTTTGGTTGTTGCCCAAATAACATTGGACTTTGGTCTGATATATATGAAGTTATGAGAGTGTATAAAACATCTAAGTTTTGCTCTCCTTTAATTTTTAACTCTCTCTCACTTGTCAGCTTTCTTGTTCTCTCTATATACAAATAATTTGGTTGGCTGCTGTTGACATGAGAATGCAGTTTAAAGGGCAAATGAGAAGAATACACAACAATTCTTTTTTTTTTTTGTTTAAAAAAAAAAAAACAGTAAGAAATTTTCAGGTGGAAAGACAAAGAAACCTAATAAAGATGGGTTGTTGAGAAACTGTGTTATGCCTAAAGGATCAAGCCAGTCCATGCCATTGGCTGCATTTTTCAACTCCCATTTTCCCCTTTCTTTTTATTATTTCTTAATTTTTATTTTTCCCTTTTGTTCTTTTATCATCTTCCCTTTATTTCAATTTTTTTTAATAAATGATATTGTCCTCCATATATAAAGTAGGACATCCGATATACATTTTTTGAACAATATTTGGCTGCATAGGGGTATGTAGGGAAAGATAGAAAATGAGAAAAAATTTATCTCTCTTAGTTGTCAACATTTTACTGGTGGTATTTAGGAGATTCCCTACTTATCGATATGCAACCAAGTTTTTTCCATATTATTTTTCTTGAGTTCAAATAATGTATAGTAGGAATTCAAAGTTCTGACCTTTAATTTAATGATACAATACCTTAATCAATTCAACTATATGTTTTGGTTGGCAAGTGATAATATATTCATATTTAATTATTATTTAAAGGTAAAAAAATTAATTAGTCACTTTTAATGAAAAATGCAAATTAGGTGGTGTAGATTTCTACCAATGTTACTTTTCCTTATCAACTTTTTCATTTTGACTTTTGATTTAAGAATCGAAATATTTATATAAATTATGCACAAAATGATAGAATTTAAAAATCTTATGAAGATTGCCTTTTTGGTTTTTAAATTTTTCATTAATAGATTGCATTCTAATCTTTGAGTTTTCAGAAGGTGCACTTTTAGCCCGAAATGATTGTCTAATGTGGTGAGTTTTAAGTTGGAAAAAATATGATGGACTATTAAAAGTTATATTAAAAAAATATTTTATCCTCTTATCTTTTGTGCTCTTGCAATTTGTCACCTACATCGATCCCTCTCCCCATCTATCCCTCTATTGGGAGAAAGGACACCAAGTTCTCTACAATCGAGAACATTCCTACAAGACAAAAATAGTATATCTATTCTCACATAATAACCTAGTAGAATGCATATTATTTAAAGAAGTCACAACGTTGTGACACTATGACAAATAGCGTCAAATGAAACCTCAACATGTACACATCTTCGGTTTGGTGTGGTCTGCAATAGTTGGGACGCTATATGCAACGTCTCAATGCTACTAAATCTACTAATGGTCTTTTTTCCATTTTCATGACAACATCAAAATGCTCTCCTAGGTATCCTGACGTTGTTCCTATAATGCATTTGGGTTGTGCAGCAAAGGTTGCTTGACTCCACAAAACCCAACGTATCTCCTTCCCAGCATCGTTGTGTCGTTGGAGGAGAGAGAACAACGTGCAACCGATTGGGAGGGAGAACATAAGAAGAATAATGAATATTTTTTTTAAAAAAAAATCCATTTATGGATGCAATATATCAAATTCTTTTTCCAACTAAGCTCTTTACGTCGAACGTATTCACAGCCTAGCCAATTTTATTTTGACGTCCTAGTGAAGAGGCCATCTAAACATATTTCTTAAATCTCAACGACTTAGTACATCGTTTGAAAACCTAGTAACAAAAATGATCTAGAAGTACTAAAAACTCAGTGACCAAACAGGGTACGTAGTTTTCCCTTTTGAAAATTTGCTCGACACACGTTTTATTCATGATCCTCAAGCTATACAAAAATAACAAGTTTCATAAATCATAATTAGATTAGCAAACTCACACGATAAGATAAACAAAACGCATACATCAAACCCTAGAGTCCAACAACAATAATAATTCTTTACTTTTAGATTACACGTCTAACTCGAGGTTCATACGCATATATATGGAATGTTTTATGGAGGACGAATCACAAACAACCGTAAGTAATTGGAGTTCCTAAGAATAAAAGTCCTAAAGTGTTTGGCAAAAAAAGAAAAATTATGGTGGTTAGAAACGAGATATGCAAGGTGAGAGTGGTACGAAGAAATTGTGTGAGAAATAAAAATTGGGCGATGATGAGCGCAGCCGAAGGCGCATAAATGCGGCAGTGACCGGCCGGCGCCTATACATGAACTAAAAAAGTAGGCTAATTCAATGTTATGGACCTCAACCACTCAAATCCAACACACTCCCACCAATCCCTTTACTTCTACATCTCAACTTTTCTTCTTTTTATTTATTTCTTAGCAAAAATAACAACAAAACAAACACACTAACCAACCCCATTTGGTCTCCCTCCTTTTTATTCAAGACTAATTAATACTTCACTACGTAATAATGGTCGAGTTCACGTAATTTTAAATCTACAGGGATTCAGTTTGTGAATTTTAGTATATATGCAATGTTTTAATGAAGATTCAGTCCCTATCCATGAACAATCTCGTTGAACTTTCTTGTGTATAGAGATCAATTTTTGATAAATCACTCGAGAATTAAATGTCTATTTAAAATATAGGAACTAAGTCGTTACATCATATAAATCCGTACTTCACCTTGATAAACCTGTTTTTTTAGTTTAAAAACATTTACGATTGAGAATACGTGTCTTAACTAGCTAACAAGGCTTTTTACGTAAATACTTGGTTGCACAACAATGTGTAGGGAGAAAATATTGACAACTAAGAGAGAGAGAAATAGAAAATGAGAAATTTATTTTATCTCTCCCAATTGTCGACGTTTTAATGGTGGTGTGTATGGAGGTCACTAGTATGCAACCAAGTATTGAGATTCAATTATATATACTAAAGCCTGAAGCGAATTAGATCGCAAACTTCCTTGTCAATTGGACAGTAAGAAAACTTTTGTTGTCTACTGCTAAGTTTTTGATTGATAGAACAGATAAGACACGTGGTAAACTCCGTGGAAGTATCGTTCTTGATAAATAAATTTTAAAATATAAAGACTAAATTGAAATCGGGTTAGATTAAGACTTTAACCTAGTTGGTAAAGTTTGTGTAATTTTCTCCAATTCAGGTACAGATTTCTCTCCACCACATGGATCTTTTTTTTTTTTTTGTCATTATAACATTTGCCTACCCTCCCTTTATAAACCCCACTCCTTCCCTTTTCTCTTCTCAACTCACACCCATTTTCCCTCTATCTCTCTGTTTTTAATTTCTCTCCCAATTTCCGATGGGGGCTTACCGCCAATTCCCCACCATCTCAAAATGCAGCACCGCCGGCCGGTCGAACCAGACAGTGGCCTCCGATTTGGACGGGACTCTCCTCCTCTCTCAGAGCGCTTTCCCTTACTTCATGCTCGTCGCCGTCGAAGCCGGAAGCATTTTCCGCGGACTCCTCCTTCTGGCGTCGGTGCCGTTCGTTTACTTCATCTACTTGTTCTTGTCCGAATCCATCGCCATTCAGACGCTCATTTTCGTTGCGTTTGCCGGTCTGAAAGTCGCCGATATCGAAATGGTGGCTCGCTCTGTTTTGCCCAAATTTTACTCTGAGGATGTTCATCCGGAGACTTGGAAGGTCTTCAATTCGTTCGGGAAGAGGTTGATTGTGACGGCGAATCCGAGGATTATGGTGGAGCCGTTTGTGAAGACGTTCTTGGGCGCCGATAAGGTCATCGGAACGGAGCTTGGAGTCACGAAATCCGGCCGCGCGACTGGATTTGTTCGAAAACCTGGAGTTCTTGTTGGCGATCTGAAGAAGATGGCGCTTGTGAAGGAAGTCGGCGCTGATTTGCCTGATTTGGGGCTTGGTGATCGAGAAACTGACCATGATTTCATGTCAATTTGCAAGGTCTATTTCTCAATCTCTTTCTCATATTATTATTATTTTTTTTTTTTTGATAAGTCATATTATTATTATTATTATTATTATTATTATTATTTATTTTTTATTTTTGCTTAATTCGTTTTGTCGGTATAATAATCTAAATTTGAAAACGAATACCTACAAAATATATATATATATATATATATATATATATATATATATATATATATATATATATATATATATATATTCAATGAGATTGTGAAAATGTGATTGTCTTTTGATAACCGTTGGATGTAGATTAAAAAATCTGAAATATTTTGGGAGTTTCTCTCATACATTCAACGATGTAAAATTGTCAATCACATTGTAGCGATCTCCTATTGTTTCTAAATTTAAGTAGGCTAAGAAAATTTTAATGAATAATACTTGTTATGTGAGGTAGAAGCTTCATCTAATTCGTATGATGCATTTTTATTGATTCATACTTATTGTGTTTAATGGATGAATGGATCTATTAAATGCAATAGAAATGGATCAATAAAATATGCAATATCAAGGTGTGTTCTTACAAACATGCTCTAGTGAATAGTAGAAACTTCTTCTAACTCGTGATAGTATACTTTTATTAGTTCATTTCTATTGTGTTGAATAGATAATTGGATCTATCTAGAAAAAATTTGATCCCTAGAAAACTAACACATCAAAAATGCTAATGGAGCTCCTAATGTGTAAATGATAATTTTCAATTAATTAAGTATCCATCAACATGAGATAGGATAGTTCTTTTATTTATAAATGTAAATATTATAATAAATATTTTTTTTTTACTTTCATTGTTGGTCATTTAAAATCTGTTACATATAAAATTGAAAGTTTAGTAGAGATATATTAAAGTTTAGAGGTTGAATTTGTAATTTAACTTTTGATTTAATAGTAATTAATAATCAGTAAATCATTTGTATTGCAGTTAGTTATCCATTGTTAATGCTACACCTAGGTCTAGTTACATATTTGGTGACTCAATCCCCAACCAAACCTCAATAAATTTCATTTCAACATATTTAAAATCCTCCAGCTGTTTTTTTTTTTTTTTTTTTGCTAGCACGTGCCTTCAATTAATATTGTTTTGTTTTATTATCACGTACATTTATTTTATTTAAATTAAATATACTGTATACCATAAAGTTTCTATTTTAATACCTACTCGAGGTCAAGCATGCGTAACTTCTCATTCATTCTTTGATGGTAACAAAAATATATGTATTATAAAAAAAATCGAATTTCTATAATTTTTAAAATAAAAAAGAAATCGTTTTCACATTTTAATGGCAACTCAGATAGCCACAAGATTTTCATGTCACACCCAAATCTTCCTCACACACATTCCAACCTCAAATTTCATGCATCATAAATGAATATATTATTTTTAGGTGAAATTATCAAAAATACCCCTCAACGATGGGGTCGGTTTCAATTATACCCCTAAACTTTCAAAAGTTTCATTTTAACTCAGGTAGTTTGAATTTTGTTTCAAAACTACCCTTTGAGACATTTTTCGTTAAATTTATTGACAAAAAATGATATGTTTGCTTGTGTTTTTTTATTGTTTTTTCCATGTATGTGTTCAAATTTATTCACATAAGCAACAATACATGTTCAAACACATCATTTCAAGCCAAAGCGCCAAAGCGAGCCTAACTCAGTAGTAATTGGCATGTACCCTCGACCATGAGGTCAGAGGTTCGAATCCCCCCACCCCAAATGTTGATGTACTCAAAAAAAAAAAAAACACATCATTTCAAATCTATTCACATAAACTTCAAGGGCTAAAATGAAACTTTTGAAAGTTTAGGAATATAATCGAAACCAACTCTATAATTGAAGGGTATTTTTGATCATTTAACCTAATTTCATATGTTTGAACTAATGTAAATATTTTAACTAATTATATTAAAATTGGTTTTAATGGTGTCACATGTGTAAAATTTGAACTTGAAATTTGTGGTTGAATTTTCAGGAAGGATATATGGTGCCAAGATCCAAATGTGAACCACTACCGAGGAACAAGCTTTTAAGCCCAATTATTTTCCACGACGGCCGATTTGTACAACGGCCGACGCCACTGGCGGCGCTACTGACCTTTTTATGGCTGCCGATCGGCGTAATCCTTTCAATTCTCAGAGTCTACACCAACATCCCCTTGCCGGAAAGAATCGCTTGGTACAACTACAAATTCCTCGGAATCAAGATCATCGTTAAGGGCACTCCGCCGCCGCCACCGAAGAAAGGCCAGAGCGGCGTCCTCTTCGTCTGCAACCACCGCACCGTCTTAGATCCGGTGATCGTCGCCGTCGCCTTAGGCAGAAAAATCAGCTGCGTTACTTACAGCATAAGCAAATTCACGGAGATAATTTCTCCGATCAAGGCCGTCGCTCTGTCGCGAGAGAGAGAGAAAGATGCGGCTCACATTAAACGCCTTCTTGAAGATGGCGACCTCGTGATTTGCCCCGAAGGGACCACTTGCAGAGAGCCATTCCTGTTGCGATTCAGTGCTCTTTTCGCCGAGTTGACTGACAGAATCGTCCCCGTCGCCATTAACACGAAACAGAGTGTGTTCTACGGAACGACGGTTAATGGACACAAATTGCTCGATCCGTATTTCGTGTTCATGAATCCGAGGCCGACTTACGAGATCACGTTTCTGAATCAGTTGCCGGCGGAATTGACCTGCAGCAGCGGGAAATCGGCGATTGAGGTGGCGAATTACATACAGAGGGTACTCGGCGGAACCCTAGGATTCGAGTGCACGAATTTGACCAGAAAGGGGAAATACGGGATCCTCGCCGGAACTGATGGCCGGGTTTCTTCTGAAAAAGAAAATGCCGAATTAGTTAAAAAGACTACTTAAAAAAAAAAAAAAAAGAAAAAAAGGAAAATACATTAATTCTCTATTGGTTTGATTTTCCATAAAACGTTGATTATTAGAAAAAATAAGATTATTCGTCGGCTGTCAAGATGGTCATAGATTAATTATATAAATCGTTTTATGTATATTGTTCTTTTCCAATATGTATACAGAAAATGTCGTTGCTTTCTGTTATTTTTCTTCGATTTTGATCGTTTTCTTCCTGGACAATTTATGTAAAATTTATCCAAGAAATAGGTTAAAATTACAAATTTATTTATTTTTTCTTTTTTTAGTTTAACGATAGTTAGGAGCGGGAGATTCAAACATTTGATCTCTTAACTGATGATGCATGACAATTAAGGCTGAACTATGATCACTTTGACACAAATTTAGCATCTATTTTTTCAATTTTGGAATGTGTTAAAATATTATTGTAACATGGACCAAAATGCTATGCTTTGAATCCCCACTCTCATGCCAAAGCGAGCTTAGCTCAGCGGTAATTGGCATGTACCCTCGACTATGAAGTTAGAGGTTCAAATCCCCCTACTCCAAATGTTCACTCTCATGACGCTGAACTCTTAAAAAAAGGTGTACAATAGGTCCTCAAACATTCAATTTTGAAATTTAATTCTTCAACTTTTAGTAAATTTGTATTTGTTTGGTACTCAAGCTTTTAATTCTATGTCTAATGGGCTACTACTCGATTCAATGTTTTTTAAAATTAACAAAACTTCTTATGCCAAAATTAAATTTTGTGTCAAGCATCATATATTATTTATGTAATTATTATTATTATTATTTCGAGTTCAACAACACGTGGAAATGAGAATTTGAACTTTTGTCCTTCTGGTCGAGTATATATGTCTCGATCAGTTGAGTTAGGTTCGAGTTATTAACATCTTAACCTTTCAATGTAACGTTTAATAGGTTGATGAATTTTAAAGAAAATGTTAAAAAAGTCAACCATCGATAAAATCACAAAATTGAGTGTTCTGTTAACTATTATTGGACACTTGAAACTATTACACATGAAATCAAAAGTTTCGAGATTTAGTAATACATTTTTAAGGTTCTATGGCGTTTGTCACGACTAAACCTATAAGACGAAAAAGTAAACATTTTTCTATGCGATCATAAGACAATTAAGTGAAGAGCCGATACTTGCAGAGAGGTGGGTGGCGACGGCGCCGCCGTAGGATGACGGTGGCAGTACCAAAAAACAGTTGGGATTCGCCAGTTGGTAAGGCAAACTCAAATGGCACAATTTGGGTGGCAATATGAATGTGGCCATTAATTTCTCTGCAACTCAAAGACACAAACAGCGCCATAAAAGGCCAAAAAAATATCCATATCAGCTGCCCGTCCTGACCGAGTAAAGAAACACTACTGATTCTGATTGACTCAATCAGAAAAGGAAAAAACTTCCCTGCATACCGGTATGTAGGGATCTCCCTGCATACCACCATTAAAATGTTAACAATTAGGAGAGATAATTCTTTTTTCTCATTTTCTCCCTTCCTCTTTCTTAGTTGTCAAGATTTTAATGGAGTATGTAGGGAGATCCTTACATACCGGTATGTAGGGAAGTTTTGTTCTTCAGAAAAAATAAAAAATAAAAAATAAAAATAAAGTCTGTATAAAAATAAAATAGAATGTCATCCTTTTGGTTGAAATAAAAAAAAAGGGCAAGTTTTGGTTGGTTCTTAGGTTATGGTTTGGTGGTGGGAAAAGCATAGAGGGTAGATTTAAATGTGGGGAAGAAATTATATAATAATGTTGTTATGTGTATTTATTAACAAGGCTGGCAATAGTAGAGGATATACAATAAATCTCACACCAACCAAATTTATGGGTCGAGTGCCTTATGGATGGTAACAAAGCAAACACCTAAATATAATAAATATTCGTTTTCTCCGCCTCTAAAATGTTATGGACACTGTCAATACCAGCATAATTCGACTAGTCGATGCATATATTTTCAATCAAACGGTCAGATGTTCGATTCCTCTCCTTCACATGTTGTTGAACTAAAAAAAAGATATGAATGTTGTTACGATGCACATACTACTTATTTGGTTAAATTACAAGTTTAGTACCTGAACTTTCAGATTTGTGTCTATTTGGTCCCTGAACTAAAAAATGTCTAATATGTCGTCAAATTTTCAATTTTGTGTTTAATAGATCTCAAAACTTTAAAAATTAATGTCTAAGAAGTCTTTAAACTTTCAATTTTGTATCCAATAAATTCTTGAATTTTCAATTTTGTGTAATAAATTTTTGACCTACTTAGCATTTTCTAAAATTCATGGATGACTTACTATATACAAAAAAAAAAAAATAATAATAATAAAAAAATCAAAAGTTTAGAATCTCAATAGACATAAAATTCAAGTTTAAATCAATATATCAAGTAATTTTTATAAGTATTAAATATGTTTCGAACTTGTTATACACCCAATTAAAAGTTCAGGAACCTATAAGACATTTTTAAAGTTTAGAGACCCATTAGTTACAAAGTTGAAAGTTCAAATGTGTATCCAAGACTTTAAAGTTCACGGGCTAAATAGACACTAAATAAACACAATCATGAATATTCGTACACTAAACTTGTAGTTTAACCCACTTTTCTTGTTTGGTACAATTTGATGCGTAAATGCGTTATTTCGCAGCAAATAATGAATGGAAATAGTACGAGAACAGTTTGATACAACTCCGATAGTAGTAGAAATTTTGGGTAAGAAAAAAAAAAAGGTGGAAGGGAAATAATAATTGTATGAAATAAAGGTAAGATTTAAGAAGAGATGAGATGACAGACTGGAAAGTTGGGGGCTAAGCTGAGAGAAATGAATTAGGGAAGTATGTGGTAGAATGGGAACAGGTAGAGGGACTCATAAATGTCAACTAATTGGGATGCTCTGCCTTCAAAATTGGTTATACTCTCATATGCAATGCACATCACATCTTTTTATTTTAGCCTGCCATTGTCATCAAATCTTTCTTTCTTTTTACAAAATTTTTGGTACCACATTAGTGTGAGAATTCTTCTATGTTGCTCCCTTTCGTTGTCCGTTGTAACGACGATATTTAATAATAGTGTAGGACTCGTAAAAATAAAATAGGTTAAAATTCTGTTTTGGTTCATGGACTTTGAGACTTTGTATTTTTAAATATTTGAATTTAGTGTGTACTTTTAATGAACTTTAAAGTTAATCTATATGATTAGCGTTCGTTAGTCTCGTTATGTCTTTTCTTCAATGGAAATAAGGATTAATTTTAAGTGTAGAAACTAAATTTGGACATTTGAAAATATATGGACTAAAATGAAATGAAACCTGGAGTATAGTGACGAAAATTGTCTTTTAACCAATAAAATAACGTATTAAATTGTGAAGAAAGAATGTGTACTAAGTTACTAACTACCTATTACAGTAAACTTTTTTGCTCTTTTGCCTAGGGATGTTCACATGGTGGGGAGGGGACGGGGACGGCTTTCCTATCCCTGTCCCAACCGCCTATTTAAATATTCATTTCATGAAATTCTCAGTTAAATTTCATAGGGATTAGGGTGGGGATTCTCCGCCATAAACTATTCCCTACTTAGATTTTTTTTTTTCAATTGAATTAAGTGATGTGTTTGATGACTTTTCGATTAGATATTCATCCCATGAAATTTTCAGTTAAATTTTATAGGGATTAGGGTGGGGATTCCCTGCTAGAAACTATTCGTTACTTATAATTATTTTTTCCTTCTTTTGTTGATCTCAATCGAATTAAGTGATGTGTTTGATGACTTTCCAATTAGATAATTACTCGCCAACAAGAGCATAACTCAACTAGCATAAAGTATGTGCTTATGATGAAGAGGTCGTGAGTTTGAATCCTCCACCCTCAATTTAAAGTTAAAAATTTTAAACCTCTTAATAGAAACAAAAAAAATATTTACATCAAATTATCTAATCATCCATACATATATACAATAAATCGGCACTGATTGTATATATGTGGAGGAGGAAAAAGGTGCTCCGAGTTTTCTCTCTAGGTAGGGGAAACTGGTGAGCAAAAAGGGTGGCTTCATGCCAAAAAAAAGGGAGCTTTCCCCTTGGGAGGGCAAAATGGCAAGCAATCAGGGTGGCACCATGCTACAGAAGGGATCCCCAAGCGAGGAACCTGCGGTTGAAAAAACAGAAACAAGCACACCTCAATTGAATGAAATACAAGCAATGGAAATGGAGAAAGATCAGGAAGAAGGAAAGAGTATGGAAGAAGCTATGGCAAACGAGCTAGAAAAACTAAAAATTACCACAGCAGAAAGAGCAAAAGTGGTGGCGATTGAAGATGAAGACTTGGAAAAAGCTACAGAGGACCTCCAGGGAGCGATCTTTTGCAGAATCCTCACTCCAAAACTCATTAATCCCGAAGTGTTCAAAACCTTCATGCCAAGGATTTGGAACAAAGAGGGGAGAGTTAGGATAAAAGCGATGGGAAGAAACACCTACCTTTGCAACTTCAACAACAGTTTTGAAAAGGACAGAATAAAGAGGGGTGGTCCCTGGAACTATGACAGAGCGCTATTGGTCATTGAAGACACTCAGGGAGCTAGCAGAATATCTCACACCAGCTTCAGGTATGTAAACTTTTGGGTCCATATCCATGACTTACCAATGGTTTGTATGCGCAGGAAATGGGCCGAGAAGCTTGGAAATTCCTTGGGAGAATTCGTAGAAGCTGACCTTGACGAAGGAGGAAGCACTGAGAATACGTTACGCATCCAAGTAAAGATAGATGTCTCAGAACCTCTCAAGAGAGGTCTTATGGTGAGAATTGGGTCGAAAGCCGAAGAAACATGGGTGAAGGTGACTTATGAACGCCTCCCGGAGTTCTGTTATGGATGCGGTATTATCGGCCATGTTCAACAAGAATGCGAAAAAATCAGCAACGAGGGTGAAGAGAATCTGTATGGAGATTTCATGAGAGCGACTCCAATCGTTGGAGGAACACCAAAACAGAAAACTCAAGAAAATAAAAGAGGAAATTTCTGGGGTAGAGGACGAGGTAGAAGAGGTGCATACCAATTCCAAAACAACAGACAAAACCAGAAATACAATGATGAAAAAGAGGAAACATGGAGACGAAGAGATCAAAGTGGAAAAAGCAACGAAGAAAACGTCGGCGTCCTGAGACCGGAAAATTCCACAGAAGGCAGGAGCTCGCCGGAGAAGGAGACCGTTGGAAAATCCCAAGGCCAGCCAACGGCTAGTGAAGTGTCAGAGCAAAGCAGAATGAAAACAGGAAAAGCGGTGATGGAGACAAATTGTCAGGCGGTGGAAATAGGAAAAATCAGGGATCTAGGACAAAAGTACGTGCCAGACAAAAAAGCTACAAAAGGAATAGTATTAAAGGACCAGACCAGTGAAATGATTACTAGAAAAGAATGGGCAAGTGGAACAGAAAAGGACAAAAAAGGCCCAAGGGCCAAGAATAGCCAATCTGGGCTGGAGAAGGAAATCAATAAAGCCCTGGAAAGAGAAAAACACCTAGAGGAAAAAGAAATATCAGAGATGGACACAAACCAAGACAGCCTTATGTTCAGAGGAGAAGGTAAAAATGTTCGAACATGGAAAAGGCGTGCTAGAGTGGAGAATAACAGTGTTGATTCTGAAAGCTTAAAAGGAGCTACGATAGCAAATGGTAAAAGGAAAAATGAAGGAGATAGTTTGGCAGAGGAAAGCGGAACCAAAAAACCTTGTATACCTAACTTCGAGGTTAACGGAGGGATATCGGCGGAGGCTGATTTTCAGCCCCGCCGGACGCCATGAAAATCTTTTGCTGGAACGTTCGAGGAATGGGGAATCCTCGAACGATCCGCAGCCTAAAGCTCGAGATAAGAAAGAATTCCCCAGATGTTGTGTTTATTTCAGAGTCAAAATGCAGTGAATCAAAGGCAGAATTGGTTAAAAGAAGTTTGGGCTTCGAGTGCTGTTTCTCTGTGGGCAGCAGAGGTAAAAGTGGAGGTCTAGTTTTATATTGGAATAACTCTACTGATATTTTGGTTAGATCATTTTCGCAGGGCCACATTGATGCTACTATAAAAGACAATGACCAAAATTGGAGGTTTACGGGATTCTACGGCGACCCAGACCCATCTAAAAGATCGGATTCTTGGAAACTTTTGGAGAGGCTTAGCGAGTCCTTAAATCTTCCCTGGATTATTGGGGGAGATTTCAATGAGATAATCTTTGACAACGAGAAAGAGGGAGGTTTACCAAAAGACCAAAAAGGCATGGATGCTTTCAGAGAGGTGTTGAGCAATTGTCAGCTGTATGATCCGGGTTTTTGTGGTAACAAATATACTTGGAGAAGGGGGAAAAACCCCCACAATAGAATAAGAGAGAGGCTGGACCGGTTCCTTATTAACCAAGATCTGGATCAAATTTTCAAATCCATAAAGATCCAGCACCTCAATTTCAACTCTTCGGATCACAGACCAATCTTGGCAACTCTGGAAGTAGGAAGGAAAAAACCTCTGAAAAGAAAAAGAAGAAGCAAAAAATTTGAAGAGGCTTGGATAAGAGTCTCGGACAGCAAAAAGATTGTGGAGAGCTCTTGGAAAGAAATTCCGGGAAGAAGCTTTACTGATTACTCCAATAAGCTGAATCGATGCCTTTCCAATCTTCTGAAATGGAACAAAGACAGAATTGGGGGATCCATTAGAGCTGCTATAGACAGAAAGAGAGATGAGATTTTGAGGATGGAAGGAGATGATTCCACGGCAAACCTTGCTTCCATTGGGTTGGCAGAGAAGGAATTGGAAAATCTCCTCAACGAAGAAGAGAGCTATTGGAAACTCCGGTCGAGAGAGGATTGGCTTCAATGGGGTGACAGGAACACGAAGTGGTTCCACCATAAAGCTTCAGAGAGGAAAAAAAGAAACGAGATAAAAGGGCTGTTGAACAGCTCTGGTGTTTGGATTGATGATGAAGATGAAATTGGGAATATAGCCTCCTCATATTTCAAAGATCTCTTCTCCTCTTCGAACCCAAGTGAAAGGAGTATAGACACCTTATTGGAGAGCATTCCCACGAAAATTACAGAAGAGCAGAATAGAAACTTGCTTAGGCCTTTTACGAGGAATGATATTGAAAGAGCTTTAAAAAGTATGAATCCCTCTAAGGCCCCGGGTGAAGATGGTATGCATGCTATGTTTTTCCAACATTACTGGGAAATTGTGGGTGAGGACACCACCAGAATCTGCCTGGAGATTCTTAATAACAAGAATAGTGTGAAACAATTCAACAAGACCCTCATAGCCCTCATTCCTAAGACAAAAAACCCCAAAGCCATGGAGAACTACCGGCCTATTAGTCTCTGTAACGTTATGTATAAGTTGGTGGCTAAGTCTCTTGCTAACAGGATGAAAAAAATCCTCGACGTTATCATCTCGTCGAACCAAGCCGCTTTTGTTCCAAAGAGGCTTATCTCGGACAATGTTATAATGGGTTTTGAATGCATTCATTCTCTAAACAGCAAGAGGAAAGGAAGGAAGGCCACATTGCTATGAAACTGGACATGAGCAAGGCATATGACAGGGTAGAATGGGTGTTTGTGAGAAAGGTCATGCAAAAAATGGGCTTCGCTAGGGATTGGATCTTGAAGATAATGGACTGCATTGAATCAGTGGAATATTCGGTTATAGTAAATGGAGAGCCCCAGGAGTCTTTCATCCCGAATAGGGGCCTGCGACAAGGAGATCCGATCTCGCCTTATATTTTCCTAATCGCTGCTGAAGGCCTTTCAGCTCTTCTTTACAGGGAAGAATCTTTAAACAATTTTAAAGGTCTTAAGGTTAATAGAAGAAGTCCCTCACTTTCTCATTTATTTTTTGCAGATGACAGCCTGATCCTGTGCAGAGCGGATGAGAAAGATTGTAGAACCATAAAGAGAATCCTCTCTATCTACGAAGAAGCTTCTGGTCAAACTATTAACCTGGCGAAATCTTCCTTCATGACAAGCAAGAATATTAACAACGAGGCTGCCAGAATCTTTGGGAACATCCTGGGGATTCCCCATTCAGAGGACCTTGGTTATTATTTAGGGATGCCATCCCAAAATAACAGAAACAAGCAGTCAGTGTTCAAAAAAGTTAAGGAGAGAGTCTGGCGAGTCCTTCAAAGCTGGAAGGAAAAGCTGTTTTCAGCAGGAGGGAAAGAAGTGCTTATAAAATCCATAGCCCAGGCCATCCCGACCTACACTATGAGCTGCTTCAGGCTCCCCACCTCCTTATGCAATGATATTAACAAGATTTGTTCCAATTTTTGGTGGGGAGAATACAAAGGGAAAGGAAAGGCTCACTGGATTAGTTGGAAGGTGCTCTCTACTAGCAAAGACAGAGGAGGGTTAGGCTTTCGCGATCTTTCTTTGTTCAATCAAGCGTTGCTTGCCAAAGCTAGTTGGAGGATTTTGAAGAACCCCAATAGTCTTCTATCCCAGATGCTTAGAGGAAAGTATTTCAAAGGGAGAGATTTTCTAACCGCCCCCTTAGGAAACAATCCTTCTCTAACATGGCGAAGCATATTATGGGGTCGAGACCTTTTCACCAAAGGAATCCGTTGGAAAGTGGGTGATGGCAGACACATTACGATCGATCAAGACCCATGGATAGCTCTAGAAGGCAGTGAAGTGCCATCCCTTTCCAATGAAGAGCTTAGAGGCAAGAGAGTTTGTGAAATCATTGATGATCACGGGTCCTGGAATGAAGCCATAGTGAGAGAATCCTTCTCAGCCATTGACGCTGAAGTTATTCTCAATACCCCTGTCGGCGGGGAAGGCACGAGGGATGAGATAATCTGGAATAGAGAAAAGAAAGGCTTATTCACGGTCAAAAGTGCATACCACCTTGCTGTTCTTCTTTCAAATAGCAAGATGGAATCGCCCTCAACCGTAACTAGCCATGACACCTTCTGGAGGAAATTTTGGAAAATTAAAGCTCTCCCTAAGGCTAAAATCTGTGTTTGGAGGATCATTCATGACTCTCTTCCAACAAGAGTTAATATTCTCAAAAAAGGAATCCCTATTAACTACCTCTGCCCTTTTTGCAGGTCCTCCGAGGAGTCAGCAAAGCACATTTTATGGGACTGTAAGTTGTCTAAGAATTTATGGAAAATTTTTATCCCCCTAACCAACGGTCTGTTTGCGTTAAACAGGGGATCATGGATTCCTAGAGACTACTGGGCTTGGTTGATGGACAATCTAGCGGAAGAAGAATTGGAGATAGCAATCACCATCCTTTGGAGTATTTGGGAGTACAGAAACAAAGTTACCCACACAGAGAGTAAACCAATCTATCAAGAAATCTCCAGAATTATTAGCAGCAAAATAGATTTTCCAAAAGTTGTTTCGAGAACCTACCTGCCGAAGTCGAGTGGAAAAAATCAGCCCACAGTTAAGAACCTTGCGAGTCACGCGATTTGGAAGCCTCCCCCGGATTTATCGCTAAAGCTGAATGTAGATGCCTCCTGGAACGACCAATTCAGAAAAGGTGGCGTCGGTTGGATCCTCCGTGACTCCTCAGGGTCTTCGATCTGTGTGGGCTTCAAGCGCATGCATAATAGGTGGTCAATCAAAGCGTTGGAGGCGAAGGCAGTCTTGGAAGGCCTGATTAGCATCCTTTCAGTTGCGGATCTTCATCCCTCTCTAAGCTCCATATCTCTGTTGGTGGAGTCGGATGCTTCCTCTGTGGTGAATCTCCTCAACGAAGAAGATGAAGATTTTACAGAAATCTCCTTCCTCATTCAGGAGATCTCAAGATTGAAGAAGAACTTTAAAGAAATTTCTTTCTTGTATTGCCCCAGAGATCAAAATGTTGCCGCGGATTTATTGGCGCGCGTGGCGATCTCGTTCCCTTCCCTTGTTCCTGTTTTGGACTCCTCTCCCATGGTGGAAGAGGGTTTGGGTTTTTGGTATGGGCCTCCCCCATCTTGTATTAAAAGCCTCTTAAATGAGGTTGGTGTTCTTGATTTTTCTTCTTTTTAATGCAGTGGTTTATTTCAAAAAAAAAAAAAAAAATCGGCACTGATTTTTCCGTTCTCGTCTTCGTTTAGTTTGTCGGGATTTTTTTTTCCTCCACTCCCTCTCTCATTGGGGCCTAAATGTCTTCTCTGATATTGGGCTGTTATGGGCTCACCTGAAATTTGTCCGATTGTTTTGGGCTTCACTCCCTCTTTCCAGATTTCTTTATTAAAATAGTTATAAACATGTTTTTTCTTAGTCATTTACAAGTGTAGCATTGTTGAAAGATAAATAAATAAAACTGTGTTTGTTTTTCTTATAATAATAATAAAAAAAAAACTGAGTTTGTTATTAATACTCCAAATGTTAGCCGATTTTTTTTTTTTTAATAATCATGAATCTAATGGTTTCAAGAGGATAAGTATAGTGTGTTTTTTTTTTTTTTTTTTGAAAAATTTATTACGCCACTTGGGCAAGTTTTGCACGGTCACTAACGACCAACGAACATATTCAATATGGTATAGGATTCACCCAGATCTCACAAATATTTTGCCTCTAGCTCTCTTAGCTATACCACCTGCTACCTCATTATACCTTCTAGGAATTTTAACAAAATAAATCTTAGTAAAAAATTGACATTGAGTCCATATGGCTTCCAGCAAAAGACTCCACCTCTCCTCACATCTCAGATTTTTTCGCCACCAGATTAATTGCATGTTCACAGTCAGCTTCCACTATTACTTCTTTGCATTTCATAATCTTTGCAAGTTTAATGCCTTCGAGAATTGCCATTACTTCGGCAATTGGAGCTTTGGAATCAATATCATTTGCTACAGCTGAAGCTCCAATAATGTTCCCCTTAGTGTTTCTGATGATCGCACCTAGCCCCGTCGCCGCCGGAGACCTCGTCCATGCTGCATCAAGTATAGTGTTAATAGTGCTTGAACTCATTGCCCCAAAAAAAAAAATCATATCGAGTCACAGGAAAATTGAATAATGGAATTAACAAGTTAGGGTTAAACCCTCTTTTATCACTATTTGATTTTTGGTTTGTTAAATTTATGCTTGTTTTCTCTCAATTTCCTTAGCTTACAATGGATTTCATCTTTTGTTAGGGACATATTTGAATTTTTAGCTAAATTCTAAAAAAAAAAACAAGTTTGTGAAAACTAACCATTTTTGTTTTTTTGTTTTTTTTTTTTTTTTTTTTAAGTTTTCAATATTTGACTTGGTGTTTGAAATCATGGGAAAAGATAGAAAACAAAGCAAAAAAACTTATATGTGAGATTAGTGTTTATAAGCTTAACTTTAAAAAACCGAATCATTCTGTTTCAATCACATCTCTTTCTCTTTTTTTTTTTCTAGCCAGTTCAATAATGTGAAGATGTGGGAATATTCGAACCTCGATATCTTGATCGAGAGTATGTAACTTAACTAGTTGAACTATGTTCAAGTTAACTCTCTCGCACCTAGCTTTGATATGAAGAAAGACAAATTATAAATTTCGCCTTCATAACAAAGTATTAGTTTAAATAATATTTTGGTCGTATGCTCGAGTGGACTCTCTCTCACTTAGCCTAGATATTTGACAAACGTTTGGGCAATATCTTCATTGATATAGGACTTTTTGAGTGAAATTAAAAGCAAAGTCATAAGTGCTTCATACTTGAAGTTCATGAATACTAGGAGTTAGTTTAAAAGGTATAAAAACATAGAAGGTATACATAATAGATGTATATAATTGAAACTTAGTTATAAAAGATTATAATCATTGTTACACTTCATTTCAACTTAAAAATAATCCTTTATAACCAAGTTTCAACTATATAAAAGACTATGATGATTGTTACCCTTCATTTGAACTTAAAAAGAAATTAGTGACATCATTTATAAAATCAAATTTTTTTCACATCAACTACTACGACAACTTGCGTACATCATTTTAACAAATAACTATCTAAAGATTCTCTATAAACAATTTCAAGGTTCCATGGTTAAAATGAAACATTTCAAATTCTAAAGCCATAAGTGAGATCTATTAAAAAGTTCAAATTAACACGTAATAAAATTGTATCAAGCCAAAGCGAGCATAGCTCAGCGGAAATTGGCATGTACCCTCGACTAAAAGGTTAAAAATTCGAATCCCCTCACCCCCAAATGTTGATGTACTAAAAAAAAATAGGGAAAAAATCATTTTTAACCCTAAACTTTGGGGGTTGTATCAATTTTAACCCTGAACTTTCAATTTTATCAAATTGAACCCTAAACTTACCAAGTTGTATCAATTTTAACCCTGAACTTTTAATTTCATCAAATTGAACCTCAAACTTATCATATCGTATCGATTTTAACCCCAAACTTGCATAAGTGTTACAATGTATACCTTTGGTTAATTTTTCGTTTGAACCACCATACGTAATTGATTAATATTTCTTCTTTTTTTTTTCCTTAATTCATATTGCACCCGAATTAGTCTCTTGTAAATAAAATATTGGCGAAACTTGATTTTAGATGACTTTTTCTTGTTGTTGAGAACTTTGTGAGAGCTTTTTTGCTACTATCTAAGATTATGAAAGCAAATAAACTTTGGAGGTTTTTTATCTTTACATATTTGCTAGTTTTTTCTTAAGAACTTTTTGTGATTATTTTTATTCTCTTACTGTTTTTTTTTCTTACTAATTAGAATAATGTACAAATGTAGGAAACGAAAATAAAGAAATTTCGAATTTTTTATTTCTCATATTTGCTGGATTTTTCTTGTTGCCAATAACTTAGTGTTTTTTTTTTTTTTTTTGGATAATAATGAGAAGAATGGTATGAAATATTTGATTTCTTTTGATAAAGAGTTTTTCCAATAATTTTTTTACAAAATACTAACTCAGGTGCAATGCGAATAAAAAAAAAGAAAAGAAAATTGTCAATTACATGTTTTAATAGCAATTCAAATGAAAAGTTGACTAAAGGTCTACATTGCAACATTTATGCAAATTTGAGGTTCAAATTGATACAATTTGTTAAGTTTAGGGTTCAAATTGATGAAATTGAAAGTTTAGGGTTAAAATTGATACAACATGCTAAGTTCAGGGGTCAAAATTGATTTTTTCCCAAAAAAATAATAATAAAGTTGTATCAAATTGCATATATGCATTTCAATTTTCTCTTTTATTGAATTGACAACATACCAATATGAGCGTAACTCAATTGTGAAGACATAGTATCGAGGTTAGAAGTTTGAATCAAAGACGTTGTTTTACCTTTTTTAAAAAAAAAATTATTTTTTATATATCGTTTACCTAATTTAAGACAGCGGTTTCTCTTAAAATTGATACTCAAACCTCGTAAGAAGCAAAACCCAAAACACAAAAAGAACGGTTTAAAATCGCGGTTTCTTTGGGCCGAGTGGGTCGCTCATCGCAGTGGAGGTTTGCTTTTCTGCCAAGAAAACCCCTCAAGAAAAGGGCTTTAATAAGCTTCTCCTTCATTTCTATGTGGGTTTAGCTTTAGCACAGAAGCGCGAATTCGATTGAACACAGACTCACTGCAGAAATCCCGCCATGGATGTGATCAAGACGCAGCAAATATCATCGAGGCCAGTCGAGAAGGTCGTAGTCCACCCTCTGGTTTTACTCAGCATCGTCGATAACTACAACCGAGTCGCCAAGGAATCCCGCAAACGAGTTGTAGGAGTCCTTCTTGGTAGCTCTTTCAAGGGCACCGTCGATGTCAGCAATAGTTATGCAGGTCCTTATTCTTCTCTCTCGCCTGTTGTCAAAAATCTTGCCTTATTGTGATTGGATCTGGATTTTCTGGTCGTTTGATTCGGTTTAATAGCTGAAAGTAGATGCTGGGTGATTTTTTACGATAATGATACTAGGAATCTGGATTTTTTTGTTGGGTATTTCTCTGAAATTGATGTTAGTTGAACAAAAATTAGAATTGGCAACAGAGACCGGAAAATGCACCTTTCTTGTTGTTGCCCTGATTCGCGTAAAGGGCATGAAAAGAAGTGCTTGTTTGTGCTTTGGTTGCCCTGGTTCGCAAAATCTTTTAGGTTGCCTCTCATTATGAATTGATTAGGATTCGGGCTTCAGTTGCCTGCCTCTCCCACCTGCTATGGTTCTTACTCTCCTCATAGTTTATATGGCACTGGAAATTCGTTGGGTAAGCTATACTCGATTGACTCATGTAATTAGGAATTGCAGGTTTGAAGATTTGACAGCTAAAATTTTAAATACTTAAGGCGCACAATGTAAAACTTTGAATTTCTTTATTCCATTAGTCTTATCCATCTGACCTGAGAGTGTTTGGAGTTTTCGGTTGAACCATTGTGTATTTTAGCTAGAGTATTTCTTTTTCTTCATTGTAGACTTTTGTTGTTTCCCATACACTGTTAACAGTCCAGCCATGTGTGAGTTCAGTAGGGTGGTTATTGTTCTGATGGGTACTTGGCGAGTTTTCTATCTTTGAACTACATTAATTGGTCTCAATCTATGTTTAATTGTGACCTTTATATGGTACTCTCTTTGTTTCAGTGCCCTTTGAAGAAGACGAGAAAGATCCAAGCATATGGTTTCTTGACCACAACTACCATGAATCTATGTTTTCAATGTTTAAGAGGATCAATGGTAATTTCTCTAGTTCTAGCACCTTTTCTGTTTTTTCTATGTTGAGAATTGTTTGTTTAGATCATCGATGAATACGTGTCAGCTAAGGAGCACATCGTTGGTTGGTATAGCACTGGTCCAAAGCTACGGGAGAATGACCTCGATATTCACCAGTTGTTTCACAAGTAAGATATCCATACTTGTTTGGTATTGAGGTTCTCAAAATGTTATTTTCCAGTTCTCAAGTTCTGTATTGCTACAACTTATTCTGTTTGTCCTGTCTCGTGTCCTTTCTCGGTCTGTTTTATCTAGTTTTCTCAGCTACTCTATTTATGTAATCATGTACCACCAATTTAGATCCTTTTTGAAGTCATTGTATGGTTAAGTCAACGGTGAATATTATCCTTTTGACTGACGTTGTTACTGGTTACTCTGTGAGTCACTTATATGCTCTTTGGTGTTCTTTTTAGTTATGTACCAAATCCCGTGCTTGTGATTATTGATGTACAACCAAAGGAGCTGGGAATACCTACTAAAGCCTACTATGATGTTGAAGAAGTTAAAGAGGTATGGTGTTATCTCTTTTCCCCAAAATATCATATGCATTAGAGAGCTGATTGTTCTTAATTATCTAATTGTCCATACATATCTTCTAATTTGGGGTGACAGAATGCAACCCAAAAGAGCCAGAAGATCTTTGTACATGTACCTTCAGTTATTGCTGCCCACGAGGTTGAGGAAATTGGTGAGTTATAAAATGAGATTCAAATCTTCATTTTTGGGCGTTTTATCAGTTTTTTACCTCATAACCTTCTTGTTTGGTCTAAATACAGGGGTGGAACACTTACTTAGGGATGTCAAGGATACCACCATTAGTACACTTGCTAATGAGGTCTAATTTCTTACTATTACTTGTCCTGCATTGCAGTTCTCTCCAATCAGTTTTCTGAAATTTTGTGATTGACTTGATGTATTAAGCTTCAACTTTTAGATGACAGCATTAGGTCACAAAGGCATTGACTAATATAAATGATATTGTATAGGTTACAGGAAAACTTACTGCTTTAAAAGGTTTGGATGCACGACTACGTGAGATTCGTGGCTACCTTGATCTTGTTATTGATGAGAAGCTTCCATTAAATCATGAGATTCTTTACCATTTACAGGTACCACTTTCTCTACCCTTTTTCCGTGGGTTTTTTTTATACATCTCACTGCTTGATATTGATGTACCTGTGTCTGTGTATTATACTATGTATTTGATGACGTGCTTCCTGCACTATCTGTCTAAGAAAAATGACAAATATTCCGTAACTTCAAACATGTTTTCTACTATTTTAAAAGGCATGCCTAGGTGCGTACTCTGATGCCAAGCAAGGTAACCTTGCTGCAGTTTTGCAACTCAAAAAGATCCACAGTTAGAAAAGGAATAAACATTTCTTAGGAAAAAAATTCTTATATACAAACAAGTACCTTGATTGTATGCTCCTTTTTTTTCCCCTCCCTTTTTCTGATGTCAAGTAACTTGTCTATTTTATTCTTTTTTCTTTTTGTTAGTTGAACGTTATGTAACAGAAATTCTTTTTTTTTTTTTTTTTCAATATTTATATGCTTAAAAAGTTATTTACTAGTTTTTTTCTTTTCTTAATTACACATCGTGTCTCACCTAACTCAAGCATTGGCGTCATACTTTGTATCTAAGACTACGTAGCTCTTGTGGCTTGAAAAGCCTGGTTTTTTCTTATCTCATAATGTTGAAATTATTTTAATAACCGAAGGATTAGAAGGCTTTTGCATTCAACTAAGATATCATGAATTCAAATTGCTTGCACTATCATTTCTAGGATATTATTACCTCATATTTGTACAACTATCAAATACCAAAAAGGTTTTATTAAAAAAAAAATTAAAGGTCAAGTAATAGGCACATCTCTAAAGGGATTTAAATTGATGCCATAGACCTATGAGTTGGCCCAGTGGTTGGTAAGGGCCATGGGAAAAATAGAGGGCTTAAAAGGAATGAGTTCAATCTATGATGACCACCTACCTAGGATTAATATCCTACGTGTTTCTTGAGAACCAAATGTTGTAGGGTCAAGCGGCATAAACTGGTTCGAACGCTCACAGATATAAAAAAAAAAAAATGAGGCCATGGACAATTGTTTGATGCATTTGGCACATGTCGTGTGCTTTCTTCTGATACATACAAACATTTTTGTAGATTTGTTATGTAACAAACTATCTTGCAAGAACTTCCTCATTCTGGACTGATTTTTTTTTTTTTTGAAAGATCTGAACTGATTTATTTATTATCATTTCTTTGTGCATTATGTGGTGCCTGAATACTAAAATGGAGCCAGGTCTATTGATTTATAAGTCTTCACCCCAAAAAGTTATACACCGACGTTTTCTTTTTCATACTAAAATTGCAGGATGTATTCAACCTTCTTCCAAATCTAAACGTGGCAGAGTTGATAAAATCGTTTGCAGGTAATACTAACTGAAGATTCTCTATTGGCTTATTAACATGCTTCCTTGAAAACCTTCATCTATATTTACCTACTGTGCAGTAAAAACCAATGATATGATGCTGGTGATTTATCTTTCCTCACTCATCCGGAGTGTCATTGCTCTTCATAATTTAATCAATAACAAGGCAAGCTCCCTCCCTTTCCACCAGATTTATGTACACACACACACACTATATCAATCAGCTCATAATCGTTCATTGCTCTTGTGCAAAATCTGTTTTCCAGATGCTAAACAAAGAACATGAGAAGGCCGAGGATGCGAAACCGGCAATCGTCCCGGCAGTGTCTGGAAACTAACGTGCAACTTCCATCAGTCCATTGAAACATCTGTTGTCTTGGGAGTTGAAGGAACTAGTTATCTGTTTGTTGGGTTCTTGATAGATGATATTTTTTGTTTTATCCTATTGGAAGAGATGGCTAGTTTCCCAGCATGTATTTTCCTGATCATTTTTTGTTCAATGTTTAATTGTACACCCTCACTTTATTTGCCCAAATATGTCATGTAGACCACTCATTTATCTTTCTCTCAAGGTTCCCCATCTCTAGCTTTGTTGATGCCTTCCTTTTTAAGTCAGGTTGAATGAATGGATGCATAGAATCCTATGCTCCAATTATAGATGGATAGAAAGAAATGGGTTTATATAGTAGAATCAACTTAAAATTATTTCATAATAGTATTTTATCGTAATAATTGAACAGATATTTCTTTCTTTTAACTGTAATTGTTCCAAATCTATATACTTTTTGGAAATAAACCAACAAGGAAAAGAAGACGACCAAAAAAAGCACCCATCTTCCCGAGATTGGGAAAAATCCACAGGTGGATCAAAACGGAGCTCTGCAGCAGCGCGGGCAACACTATTTTCAACCCTAGGGCAGAACAAAAAATCCACGGAATACTTAAATGCTCATAATTTCATTGTATTCGATCATCAAATAATAATTTTTTTATTCCATTACTTCTTTTAGGTGGTATTCGATTCTTTTTTTTTAGTTCAATATGTGGAAGTAGAAATTTGAACTTTTGACTTTTATTCTGTTGTCGAGTAGGGTGACAGGTAGTATTAGATTTTGGTAAATTCGAGTTATGAGTTATATTTGATGGTAGAATTGACGAGGGAATTTCTAGAAAAAGATTATTGACACGAATTATCTTTGAAAAATATCGAATGTATCATTAACTATCTAAATATTACTATATTAGAAAACAAAGATAAAAATCTATCTATTTTTTGAAAATATATATATATGTTTTTTCAAAGAAAGTAAAAATATCTTAAATCTTATTCTAGTGAAGGTTTAGAAGGTTGACATCAAAGGAAATATCAAGGTCTCGATTTTATTAAAATGTTGATGGAAATATTGATAAAAAGCTAAAGGAAAAGGATATTTCAAGAAAAATAAAACAATTTAAAATTTAATAAAAAAACATTTTACACTTTTTTAAATAAGGCTAAAATGTTTATGGTTAATATTAGTTTTGTGGCATTTTGTTGTTATTTTCTTTTTAATATTTCATTGACTTTATATTGTATAATATAAACGCGGATTCATCTTTTATGCCAAATGTCTTCTATTTTAATTTAATAATATTTGAGGTTGTAAATTCAAACTTCTAACCTCTTGATGCTCTCTTTAGCGATTTTACTACGATATCTAATCTATATATATACATGGAAATGTCATATTTTGATTTTAGTAGTAATTTCAGAACCCAAAATTGCGATTTAGAGAAAATTTACAATTAATTTGAAAAATATTTATCAAAATTTAAAATTTAAAGAAATAAGGAGGGACAAAGAACTGAATACGCGCTCAACAATGGCGGCACGCCGGCACAAAACTATTATACTGAAGATTTGAAGTTAGACTGATTTCAGCTTGGGACGGACACAGCCATAATCTCTCTATTGTAAGAGTTTCCTCCCTTTCTTGTTTTTCTCTGTCTCTGCTTTTGCTTTCCGTTGCTGTATAAGCACATTCCGGCTCTGTAGCCCTAATACATTCTATCTGTCGAATTCGGTGCATTTATGTTTAATCCGTCGCAATGTGACGTTTGGCTGAGTTTGACCTATTAGTTTTCTGTTATATTGTATGACTAATCAACTTGTAATTGGTTGGTGATCGGTTGAGTTGTAACTAGTAGTTTGATTGTGTAGTTAGTTGTTGATAACTTTTCAAATTGTCCCTTGAAGTTGACATCAGATATGACAGAAATAATATTAATTGTATGAGTTAGAGAATTGTTTCTGGCTGTTTCCCATTGAATGTAAGCAGTTGTCGGAGGATAGTTGTGGAAGTTCTGTACATTACAGGGCACGTAAGGTGCTCGAGGAAATGCCTGATCAAGACTTTTTCTTATCTCTACGCTATTCATGTATTTGTTTTACTGTAGGATGTGGTACTCTGAGGTGAAGATTCTAAAGCTAGTTCTTGGAGTTGTTTATGAGCACACCACTTGACGTGCTCTAATCTGGAACTTTTAACTGTTCTATTAGATATTTTTGCTCTATTTTAAATTTAACCATGAATGTGGAAATCTCTTGTTATTATTGGAAAGTAGGAATTTGATGCTCAAATTGGATATAATTTTTTGGTTTAGGATTCAATTTTTAAATACAGTTAGATTTTCTTTGATGACCAACTGTAACTTTCTTGCTGGGTTTGAGTGTTGCCAGGAGGCCTGTCTGCTCGACACTACTAGCAACTCTTGCTTGATCCTTCAGTCATGGGCAAAGCTTCAAGAGATAAGAGGGTTTAAGCACTATTCTATTTGACTATTTGCCTTTCTGATTCATTATCTTTTTCCATGTTTTATTAACTTGGTCTCGTTTGCAGGATATATACTATCGTAAAGCAAAAGAAGAAGGTTGGCGTGCTCGAAGTGCATTTAAACTTCTTCAGATAGATGAGGAATTTAACATATTTGAAGGTTTGTTTTTATATTGGGTTCCTCTCTCTTAAAATGTTCTTACATTTCTGCTAGAATGTCCATCACTGATGAGATGGTCCAGATGAATGGTAATAAATATTCCTTTTTCAAGAATACTCTTTCCCTTTGTTTATTAGTAGTTCTGTCACCTGGAGATGGCATTTTTTTCCTCGTGAACAAAGCTGCAATATTTTGGATTAACCTTCCATAATAGAATTGTTCTCCAGAATCCTCCAAAATCTGTGTGTTCTATTTGGCTTTGCAATCTTCCTGTTTTATCGTGTACAAGTCATTTGAAATGCTTCTAAGTACATTGTCTACAACGAAATTTCAAATGCAGGAGTCAAGCGAGTGGTGGATTTATGTGCAGCCCCCGGTAGCTGGAGCCAGGTAATCTCTTTTTGAGTGTCTTCTTGTTTTTTTTGCACTCTGTGTATCTAACTAGTGGACAATGCTTTATGGGGAAATACAAACTTTCATGTAAAACACAACTAATTCTATCAAACATTCTTCAAGTGAATGATAAGCTTCCTTTTTTTTTTGGTGGGAAAAGCATGCCTATATATGGGGTGCCAGCCTCTTATAAAAGCTTGATTTAAGCACCCTTATAAAAGCTTGTTTTAAATTTTCATTATCTCATTTTTCAGAACAATATATATTTTTAATCTTTATTTTGCATTAAACATATAGGAGTACTGTGCTTCAGTATACTCCACGGTTTGAAAAACACTGAACATAATGAGGGCTGGATAAATGCAATGTATTATGTGTTGCTGCAACTGTCGCTTAAAAATATGATTTATTTTGGTTAATTATTTCCAAGTTGTCTCATTTTCTCGCATACTAATCGTATGTAGGTCCTTAGTAGGAAATTGTATCTCCCAGCAAAGCTTTCTTCTGATTCAAAGTAAGTTATGGTAGATTATTATATAAAAATGTTACTTTTTCCTTCATATCCTTCTCTCTATTTCCTCCTTGTGATCTCCCTCTTTCACTGATTCTCTAGCTTAATTTGCAGGGATGGTGATCTTCCTCTTATCGTTGCTATCGATTTGCAGCCGATGGCTCCAATTGAAGGTGTTATTCAAGTGCAGGGTGATATAACAAATGCTAGGACAGCTGAAGTGGTAAGCAGAGTGTACCATGTACACTGTTTTTAACATTTGTTTAAAATTTTTTCGAAGTATTAAATATTTTTTTTAACTAAATGAAGACATATCCAAATTGGCAGATCCAATGCAACAGATTTGGTCAATGTTGTTTTAAAATTTCTATTTGTGATAATTTTTCTTATATCTTTCTCAATATTGGACATTTTTTTCTCTTTTGAATGGGTACTCACATTGTGTTAGAAGTCTTTTATTTTATTCAACAATTTGATCAAATATTAAATTGTCATATATCTTTTTGTGCATGGCTTATCAAATATTTACCTTTTCCAGGTCATTAGGCATTTTGATGGGTGTAAGGCTGACCTGGTGGTTTGTGATGGTGCACCTGATGGTAGATACATGTGTTTTTGAATTCTCTGCTGAGGTTCCACCTGATGACATTTTTCTTACTGATTATGTGCTTGTTTGTAGTTACTGGTCTTCATGACATGGATGAATTTGTTCAGTCCCAGCTCATACTAGCTGTAAGTGCTGTCTTTTTCTTCAGAGACTGATTAACTTTCTCATGGTGATGCTGATGCATAGTTTTAAGATATTTTGAAAATGCATGAGGTATATGCACATTGACAGTAATGATGTTGCTTCAGCTCTCGTTTACAGTATGTGTGAAAAGGATCAAAAAGAAAAACCAACAAGCAGCATTGATGAGTGTCAAATTGTTTGAAACAATGAATAGAAAATAATGCCCCTTTAGGTCAAATGTGATTGCTGTATTATGAAATTATATTGAAGCATTTTAAGAGTTTTCTATGGTATGTTGCCTGCACTGGTTGAACCTTTTCTTCTATGGACTGAATTTTGTTGCTTCCATCACTGTCCTCTGCTGCCTCTTTTTTCCTCTCTCTCTCTTCCTTGAGCTAGTTTTCAATATAGTTGGACATACAAAAGGTTCTCATAGCTGTTCTACACTTTTTTCTTCGCTTTTCTTCGCAGGGTTTGACAATCGTTACTCATGTACTTAGAGAAGGTGGTAAGTTCATAGCAAAGATATTCCGTGGAAAGGATACAAGCCTTTTGTATTGTCAGGTATATATTAAATGGTTGTTACAATACCCAATCAAAGAAATATGTAGTATACTCTAGTAACAACAAAATTTATGGTGTTCTCTCTAACTGCAATATGAATCTCTCTTCTCTTCTCATTTTCTTTTTGTTAGTCAGTCAAGATGAAAGGTTTGTTGTGAGCTCTTCTGTTCCTTGTAATTATTGCGTTGATGTGTAGATTCTTTTTAGATATGTTTAGCATGAGTAAAACTTGTCAAGTATTATCATGAATTACATAAGGACCTTAATCAAAGATAGTTGTTTGTTGCTTCATACATGAAGGTGAAGCCGTCAATGATGTTTTACATTTTCGAGTTTTTTGTTGCAGCTGAAGTTATTTTTCCCTGTTGTGACTTTTGCAAAACCAAAAAGCAGTCGCAATTCCAGTATAGGTAACCTTTTGGTCTCCCACTTATTTTATTTGTAGCTCTATAGGTCTATCTTTCGGTTATACTTGAACTTGTTTCCAGAAAATGATACCCTCCTAATTGAAAATTGCCTTTTTATGTCTTTATAGCGTCTGGTTCATAGGATTCTTGCGCATGAATTTTCAGATACCCATTGTACTTAGATTCCTTCAATCAACTTTAGATTGTTATCGTTTAATACTAGGTGGGACTGGTGTCCACCCTACAGCAAATTGTGGAGTTAGCTCATTTTCGTGGTGACATTTGTAATATAAAAAAACAAGTAAAAGAGGACAAAATAGTCAAAGGTAAAATACAAATTTTTTTAGCTTTGATGGTTGTTTATGAACTTTAAAAAGTTTCAATTACATTCATGTGTTCGCTTTGAATGAGGGTCGATAAGCCAAAAGATGGGAGCAAGTATTTTAAACTGAATTTAAGCTAGATCAACGTGCTATGAAAACATTTGAGCTACAGTGTTAACAACAGAAAATTATTGGAATCAAAATCAAGAGTTCAAGAACATAATTGGAACTTCTAAAAAAAGTTGAAGTGGACACAGGTATTAAAGTTCTTGAACTAGATTGTAATTCATTCCAGGGCTTTCTTTTAGTCATCTGGGTGAACCCTCGGTAAAAACTTTTAAACAAAGTTTAACTTTATGTTGATGTAGTAACTCATACGTGGACTGGGTGTGAATGCAGAGGCATTTGCAGTTTGTGAGGATTATTCTCCTCCCGAAGGTTTCAACCCAAAAGATCTGCATCGCCTGCTAGAAAAGGTGGGAAGTCCGTCAGGAGGAGATGACTTAGGTAAGCTCAATGTACTGCCTTGATAGTGAGTTTACATGTCGATGGACGTATCCTAAGATCGAGCATGTTCTTATCCTTCCTTTAAAGATTAATTTGTTTTACAGCTGGCTATGACCAAGCTGTCTTCTTGTCTTTAGGCTTTTTAAAATCAGTGTCTCTGATTTTGATGTGGTCAATTCCCTGGTATTTTTGGTTACACAAGAGGAAGTAATAGCATTGCTATTTTGCTGCATTGTGTCCCTCTCAGATTGCAGTAGTGGGTGGCTGGAAGGCCCCAATAAAGTTTACATCCCGTTTCTTGCCTGTGGGGACCTCAGTGGATATGACTCCGACCGTTCATACCCACTGCCCAGAGGTGCCGAGGGAACTTATCGGAGCTTAGATCCTGTGCAACCCCCTATCGCCCCTCCTTACAAGAGGGCGCTTGAAATGAAGAAAGCTTCCAGTCAAGGAATTCGAGAACTTGAAAAACTTTCCTTGGATTCCTGATTATGCTATTCAATGTTAGATAACCAACAAAGTTGTTTTGGATGGACCGGTAATTATTAAGATACAGCAATCATTTCTCCCTCTCCCCTTCTCTTTCTCTCTCTTTTGAAGCGATGATTACTCTGTCCTATTTATGTAAAAAAAATTTGCTGTGGATCTTGATTTTGATTCTTTTAATTTGAAATATATAAAGATTATGGAGATGTATTATGATTAGCACGAGATTATCCCGCACGAGTATTACTCATCCTTCATCATTTCCATGGACATGAACCCCACCCCCCATGCATACCTCAAACTAAAACAAAAAAGGAAAATCATTTCGAGCATTACCATTAAGCATTGCACATCTTTAAGGGCATTCTACTGCATGTGGGTCTGCATGTTCCTATGTTTCTCCTTTGCAAATGTTTGGACAAACTGGGGTTTTACAGGTGGGTCCCTTGATTGAGAATCAACCAACCAGGCTTGCTAATGGGAATCTCTCAGCTATTCAAAGACGTGGCCCTCCAAATTCACAGGTCTAACTCATCCCTTTCTAACTGTTGGCTTCTAAAAATTTATTGCCCAAACATATCACGCAGAAAGATTCGTGTTGTCTAGGCCATTCACTCCTTGAGATGCCATAATTTAGGCCTTTAATGGTGGTTGTTCCATCCAGTTCCTTCTTTTATGGACATCACTGAACAAACATAAACTCAGTCAAATAAACTCTTACGTACATTTTTTTTACCTGATCAAGTGATATTTTGTAGATATCCATTTTATGTAATTTTTTAATGAACAGATATCTGCTCGTGATCATGGCGTTTAGAATGAGAGAAAATTCTCGAGCTTCGAAGGCTGAAACTCTATTATCATCTGCTAAAGCATCATCTTACAGAGACGGGCACGCAAAAGAATGTCTAAAATATTGACTAAATTTTACATGCATTCCATTCCCACAAGTACAGAACTTTCAGTAAGTACTTCCAGAGACTGAATTTGATCTGGACAAAGATGAAGAGTGGTTTAAGAATTCTATGCAATCTTCAATGGCTTCAGCTCGATGCGAGTCCATGGAATCCGAGACTGACCTTGACCTTGTAAAAGTAGAGGCTGAAGAAACCTTCCGTGAAGATTTTCTTGTGGATACAAAGCGAATGGCTTCACTTACTCTGGCCTTGAGACTCTGAAGGAACCTCACCGGCAAGTACCTTGTGTCTCTGCTCAGACCGAAGCTCCATATTCCGGCGCCGCCGTCGCCGCCACCGTGTTTGAGCACGACTGTTGGCTTATCATTCACATCAGGACTGAAGCTGACCCGTTTGCTCGCTTTCCTTGACATTTGAACCTTCCAACTGAGATGTAAATCCAAAGGGTAAACAAATATGGGCTTTAGAGAACGAGAGAGATTTTGTGAAGTGAAATGTGTAAAAATATGAGAAGGGATGTGGGGAGAAGTAAGTAGCTTTCTTGATGAGAAGAGACAGTGAGTTAGGTTGTGGGAATAAGGAGCATTTATTGATTCAAACTGAAGGAAAGAGAAAGAAGAATGAAAACG
This sequence comes from Luffa aegyptiaca, assembly GCA_017139565.1. Lineage (NCBI taxonomy): Eukaryota > Viridiplantae > Streptophyta > Magnoliopsida > Cucurbitales > Cucurbitaceae > Luffa > Luffa aegyptiaca. Next base: position 47,742,835 of record CM029400.1, on the reverse strand, counting down.
AAAGAATGGGGACTTAATTAAGAGACTCTCCACAGTGGGAAGATTGAAGAAGCTTGATTCAGTCAGCTGTGTGGATCAAACTAAGCGTTTAGCTTACGCTCAAATGGACAGTTCATTTATATATGGGCACCATCTGAATGAAGCAACAGGAACTTTTACCAACCCTTTAAAGAACTTTGGACCCCATAAAAGAGAACTTGAAGAATATGCCCACAACTCTCTTATTCTTGGTTTGCAATTGAAGGGCTTGAGAAAGATTAGGTTTTTATACGTCTAATCCATGAGGGGTTTTGGCTAAGATTAAGGAATAGGAAGTGGATTAGGTCAGAAAAAGAGATGAGTGGAGTCAACAGAGAATAAAAAGAAGAAGAATAAGAAGGAGAAGAAGAAGTAGAAGAGGGAGAGAAGAAAAGGGAAGCAAGAGAGAGACAACCACTTGATACTCTTCAGCATCATCGTTGCTTTTGAGGCACAATGGAAGGGCCCTACAAGTTTCTCTTTTGTTGGCCATCTTGATTCCCATTTCCAGTAGAATCACAGAAATCCATCGGCATGGTTAATGGGCCTCTTTCTTTCTGTTGCTTGAGGTCACAGGCTGTGTTTTCTATTTGATTTTGAATGAGCAAATAAAACTTTTTTCCATTCACTTTTTCTTTTCTTCTTTTACTGTCCTCTGGCAGAAGAATTTGTCTTGAAAAATCTGCATGCTCTGAGATTTTTGCCCTTTTGACTGGGAAATAAAGCTAAAGAGGGCATGAATTGAATTCTTCATCTGCCTGTTGACTCCCTTCCCATGTCTCTTCATCTGTTCAAGACCTTTAATTATACTGTGTACGTCATTGTGTTGTTGTTTCCCTCTACTTTTTGCTTATGTTTTTCTCCCTTTCTTTCTTTTTCTAAACCAATTTTTGACAGCCATTGGATTGATGAATCCACACGCCAACATTTGTTCAATAGTAATGTGCTATTGACAATCACCAACAAAGAAAACCCTTTCCCTTTTATTCCTTTTCATTTCATCATTTTCCACTCTTTCATCCATACCCATTTTCATCATTTTTAATCACCTTTTCTAGACATCCACTATTGCCATTTCCCTCCTTTTATTTGTATTGCCATTTGATATCAAACCAAAGAGAATGGTAAAGTAACATTATGATATAACCACCACAGTACTCTAACAAGAGTATAGTTCAACTGACATAAAATTGTATCGATAACCACGAGGTCTGTGGTTCGAATCTCTCACCTCCACATATTGTCAAAAAAAAAACACCACACTACGATCTGTAGTTATCAAAAGTAGAAGACTCTCGTATAAAAATGTTAAAGCTGTAATTTTTGGTTCAAATTCTTGTAGCTTCGTCTTCTTTTCATTAATATTAATTAATATGTCACATGTCAACATGTGAATCGAAGGTGGTTTTTGAAATTTTATTGAAATATTATATAAACTAAAACTTTTAGAGCAGCAATGATTTTCTTTTTTAAAAGGAAAATGCACAAGTTTAGTTTCTCAAACATTAACCAGTTTAATACAAAAGCAGTCTATGACACATTATTCATCCATCAACATCACCCTAATGTCTATTTTTGCTTAATTTCTTTGAATAACATGTCGTCTAAAAATTGTATAAGTTGAAAATGATAGTTTCACATTTAGTTGTCATTATGATTATTTTTTTAATTTAAAGCTAAACCAAGGATCAGTTAAGATTCACGAGCAACTTTATGTTAATTTATCATTGATCAACCAATTTGACCAATCTTTTAAAAAGCTTGTCTTTAGTAGATCACGCAAGTTTCAAAATAAGGTGTTTTTTCGGCTAGAGACCATTGATTAATAACATGGTGATCAATTATTTGACGGTAATTTTTTTTTAACTGCTTACACTATATATTGCGGCATTAATTGATTTTTCCCCCTTATGGTTTTTTTTTCCTGCTAAAAGCTAATCGTAATTTTTTTTTTAATAACATGTGGAGGTGAGGGATTCGAACCACATACAGGTTATTAGTACAAATTTTATGTCAGTTGAGGTATGCTCATGTTGGCAAAAGTTGATCGTACTAAATCATTGCTTGTGACGTCAAATTTCTCGATTTCAATATAATTTATAGTAAATTTTAATTTTGTTTCAATAAGATTCGGTTGAAGATATGGCCTTTCAAACCTTCCTACGTAGGGGATAAAAGCAGAGGGCCCAAACTGTTAAAACGGGCTCAAGCTCTTTGGAGTGGGCTTAACGGATTCAAGACGGGTACCGACTCGGGCCCATACCAGAAATGACTTGGATTGGGCTTGGATCTTATCGATAGAGGCCCATAAACAGCCCAATCAGTCGTCTGAGGCAGGAAGGATTTTTATTTTATTTATTTTATTATTTTATTTTATTATTTTATTATTTTTTATTTTTTTGGAAAAGTGTTTCATTCCTTTCTTAAAGAAACACTGATCACAAACTTTTTGAGATGAAAAAGTTGGTCTCGTCTGATAACCATTTGATTTTTAAAAATTAAGTTTATACACACATACTTCCACTTATAAATTTCTTTGTTTTAGTATCTTTCTTCTTTTTTGTTTTCAAAAACTTGTTTTTGTTTTTAGAATTTGGCTAAGAATTCAATCCTTGACAAACATGAAAATTGTTATAACAGTAGACTAAAATCAATAGAACAAGAATGAAAGGGAGAAGAAACAACACAAAATTTACGTGGTTCACTTGTTAGCTACATCCACGGGTAGAGGGAGAGAACGATCTTATTAGTGAGGAGAAAACGTATGTATATTGGAGAGAGTAGGGCAGATTAGGTTAGGAGGGTTTATATATGGCACCATTAAGCCTAACATAATAGACACCCAAAATAAAAGCCCAAAACGAAAAAGATTCATAACAGATTCAAGGCATATCAACAAAAACCATTGTAGGAAATTTGGGAGAAAACAAACACAATTTTCAAAAACCAAATAGTTATCAAATGAGGTCTTAACAATTTAGATATTAAAAAAAAAAAAAAACTAAATTTTCGTAGAATGGTATAGTTGAATATTGAATGCTCGTAATTTTTTGACAACAATTTTTTTTTTTTTTGTGACATTTGAATAAAAATTATATAATAATAGAAACTCTGACCTAACCTAAGCTAAAGTAAATAATTAGTGACAAAGTTGTAGAATTATTTAAATCCATTAGTGAAAGTATGATGACATTAAGATTAACTTAAATAAATTAAAAACAAAAGAAGGTCAAAAGGCACATGTGTTGCTTTAGAGGTATGATTATATAATGGTGTGTTAGATCTTAGACTTTCTAACAAAAAGGTAAAAAAGTGGAAAAGGAAAATTTAAAAAAATTGACCCAAAACCAGAAATTCCAAGCTGGCTGTGAATTATGAGAGTAAGAGGAAAAGCTGATGACTTCATGTGCTCATCTCATCTCAAAACTAAACAACCAAACCATTTTTCTTTTATTTGTAATTATTATTTAATACAACTTTACTAGTGTGTACTATCACACTAAATACAATTTTGAACCTTTCTTTACAAATTAATCAATTCACATTAAAAGTAGAAAATTTTCAAATCCATTATTAGAACTTAAAAGTAGGGAGTCACGGGATCATAAATAAGAATGAGTCAAAATACCATTTTTAATAAGAAAATCAGACGATTATAAATAAGAATGGGTAAAAATATCATTTTTATTTTTATACTTTTGAACTTGTTTTATTTTAGTATATGTATTCTCAATCGATCCTAAAATTAGTTTATGGTTAACTTTTTCCAAAAAAAAAAAAAAAGTCTCTATGAATCTTCTCTCTATAAATTATAAATAATATTTGTGTATTTTCTTGAATCAAAATTATTATTATAATTTTACCGATAAAAATTAACTTCAAATTAACAATAATAACTAATTTTAAGATGTATTAAAAACATATGGTCTAAATTTTGATTGGAGGTAAAGAAATTGTAGTAAAATTAGTATAAAAAAGTATAGAGACCAAAATAGTATTTTAACCCTATGAATATGTGTTTTTAATATTGCTATACCTTTTGATACCTAAACATAAATAAAATAATTGAATAAAAATATGAGAACTCTAAAGCTTTGCACGCGACATAGTGGGCTACTGTATTTTTGTTCCTAAGGCAGTGTCAAAAACCATGTTACCCATAATAGAGCTCAACGAGGTGATTGCATTGGTGATTTTTTTTTTTTCAATTCCTTGAGGTCCTCCAAGCATGCATTCAAGACGTTGATGACTTCCAATGCATCAAACTCTACCTCCAGGGGCTCGACCTTCTTTGTACAAATCACTAATGTATTTTAAGCCTTCCAAGATTTTTTTGACTTCCAGCGTTTTAACATACCATTTTCTCTTAATTTGTTTCAACTGAAAGCAAATTAGGGATCCGTCGGAGTGACAGACCACCCAATCGATATCTCCTTAATTTAGAGCTTCTGTTCCACGTCACATCGGAATTCATCTTCCAAGAATTGGCCTGCAGTTTCTTCCATCCATAGTGACTTGGGCGATTTCTACATCTCTTCACGGATTGAGATCTAAGATTTGTACTTCTTGCTTCTATTTGATCAATTAAACTTAATTTCACTTGTCTAAGAATTTGGTTTGGATTTGGAGTAGCCTTGTTTGCTGAGAATTTGTTTTTGACGCTCCACACGTTCCACATGATAAGCAAAACTTTATAAAGCTTTTCCTCATTTGTGTTGTAACTCCAATAATCTTGAGTTCCCCAATTTTCCTTGCACAAATTGAAAAGGCTTAATAAGTTCGGGATACACAACGACCGTAGTCCTCTGGTAAGTTTGCACTCCCACATAAGATGGGTTGTGTTCTCCTTTTTTTTCCTCACAACACATGGGAATTAAATCAATCCCTTTCTTCCTGATATTTGATCAGTAGGGAATTATGTTATTTACAATCTTCCAAGCACAAGCTTTTGCCCTTGGGATCACATTGGTCTTCCACATCTTCCTCCAAAGAGTGATCTTTTTACCTTGATCGAAAGGAGAGGCTTCTTCTATCCTGCTTTGTGATGTTGCATGCTAGATGGTATTCTTGATAGAGAACATGCCCTTTTTGTTAATACTCCAAATGATTTTGTCCTTTGAGTTTCTGATCCTTAGAGCCATGCTTCAGATATCTTCGACGTCTTGGAGGTTGAAGATTTGCCTTATAGTCCCTTCTCATCAAGTGTTTTGCTTTAATGAAGTCTCTTATCTCAAAAAAGAAAAAAAAAATAAAGATAAAGATAGGGAATGCATTACCTTAAGGGCACGAGCCCCACATGGTCAGCAATATAATATGGCAAAGGATATTCTGTGGCACAAAATTTTGGTCCAAAGATATTTATATTACCTTATTTTCATGTGATTCACAAAATTTCTATACAGCTTACATTATCATAATGCAATGAAAGAAACTATATAGATTTTTCTTTGAAAATTTGTATATGTATAGTTTTTAAATATCATGATTTATACATGATTGGACAAAAAGGGTTAAGAGGGTCACCAATAACCACTAGGGGAGCAAAGAGAGAAAAAAAAAGCATCTTGGTCCATGTGTCAAGCCCACAATGGTGGGGTTTTGAATTTTTCAGATTTCCCACTCTCCAATCAGCCATTTAATATATTATGTTGAAGGATTTTAGATATCCAAAATTGATTGATTTGTTAGGCCAAAGAAAAAAAAAAAAACCAAAAGAGAAGCAAACCCTTTAATTAGAATTTTCACACCTCAATGTTAACACCGTCGAGACTCAACTAGTATAACTCATCGAGGTAAGAAGTTCAAACCTCTATCCCATGTGTAGTTGATTTTTTTTTTTTTTTAAAAGAAACCTAAACTCGATTTGATAATCATTTGGTTTTTGGAAACGAGTTGTTTTAGTTTTCAAAACTTGACTTGATTTTTTAAAACATGGAAAGGAAGGAAAGACAATAAATACAAAGTGTTATAGGTAATTTTGGACGATTCCGATATACAAGGAGCTGACGAGGACAACCCGACATGAGCCCCGAAACAGGACCGAAAAATGGACTCCGGAGGTGAAACGGGCCGAAAGGTCGGGCCAAGGTCGGAGGGACCGGGCCTTGGCCCGACCCCTGCTCGGCCTCGGCCCATGGCCGAGGCTGACCCGCGGGCCGAGGTCTTCCATCTCCGTTTGGACCGAGGTGCCCCGATTCCGCGTGATTCAACCTTAGATCGCCTCCGAATGCTTGAAAACCCTAGAGCATGAGCAGGTATTTAAACTCTTCTTCATCACTGAAGAAAAGATCTTGAACTCTATTCTCTACTCTCCCCTCTTGCTCTCTTGCTTTCCTCCTTCTGCTTTCTGACTAAAGCATCGGAGGCGATGTGGCAAGCACCACACCGGTGTACAGGTTTTTCCTTGTCTTGCAAGCCACGTCTTCCCCATCTAAAACAAATTTACCGTTGGTGGCACGTGAAGGTCAGGTGAGTTCCTCCTGTCCAGATTTTTCCATCAACACAAAGAAACTTAATGGTGGAGAAAGTAATGTTTATAAGCTTATTTTCCAAAAACCGAATGGTTATCAAATAAGTCGTTAAAATTATAACTTACCTCAACAAATTCCAAGACGAGAATAGATATAAGTATTTTTTTTTTCTGAGTACTTTTCAAAGAAACTCATCCATTTATATATTATTCCCTATCAAATTACAACTAGAAAAAAGTTATTTTACTAAAAAAGTATACCATTTAGAAAAATATTCCAATCATGCAATTTCTTAAACAAAAACTTAACCGTCAATTAAGATAGAAATTTAAAAGTTGTAGCTTCCATTGTCAAGCAAAACACAAAAACTCAACAATTTGGATAAGCAAAACATAAAGTTGTAGCTAAATTGCTATGCTCCCCTTGTTTAGAATCTATCAAGATTCTTCATTATCATAATCGTCATCATGATATACACATAAACAAACGATAATCCAAATTAGACGAAAGGGAAAAGAAAGTGGAGAACGAAAATTGGAAGTCAGAGAGAGAGAGAAAGAAAGCATATGCTCAAAGAACCTTTCGTTGATTCCACAGAGCGACAAACAAAACCCAATAATCGGAATGGAATATCCATAAATGGAGTCTCTTCAGACCTTCCCAGATACTCTTCAATTCCACTAGACGAAAATTTCTCTCTATTGGGTTTTCGATTGCTTGCTTTGTTACCCAACTTTACAAATTTATCAGACAGCTAAAATTCTTCCTTTTCCAAAAACCCCAACTCAGACACTGCACCTACTATATTATATGCTGGCAAACTCCTTTTCATAATGACCACCACTTCTCTTTCTATAAATCTCTCTCTTTCTCCTCCTCCCTTTTCCTCTGCCGCTGCCGTTGCAACCACCACTTCCTTCTATGAAGCCCCCTCTTCTTTGAGATTCCCACATTTTAGATCTTCAACTTCAAACCCCAGAAGTTTGTTTTGTGAAATTTCTCGATTTCGTTGCTTGGAGGGGTTGGAGAGGAATAGGGGAAGTGGGATTTTCAGTGTTAAGGCTAACAAAATGACTATTGCTGAAGTTAGGCCTGAAGATGGCGAGGAAGACTGCCCTCCCTTGCTTGACCCTGAAACTAATTCCAAACCTCGTCGTATTGCTCTCTTTGTTGAGCCTTCTCCCTTTGCGTGAGTCTTTCTATGCTTAATCAATTTGTGATTTCTGGTGTTGGGTTTCTGTTGGCCTTGTGTATTTGTTGCCCATCTTCTATTTTACGGTTTTCATATAACTTTCAAGTTTAAGTTACTTGGAATCGAATACTTAGCTTATCTTATGATTTTGCTTCAACTGCTCTTTCTTTTTCCCCATTGTACTTTGTGTCTTACACGGCTTAGTTGCATCTAAGGGTTGCTATATGCTTGATGTCAAATGAGAGGTTACTTTGGATCTCATTCTTGGGCTTCCTTTTTAAGCATCTTCTTGAAGGGGTTACTTCTAACTTTATTGACTCAGCTTTTGGATCCTGTGGATGAACATTTAGTTTCATAACTGCTTAGCTGATAGCTATGTTGTATCAGATGTGCAAGACTGTTTCTTTGTTGCAGTAATTTTACTTTTACCAGAACAATTAGCTGCATTGATCTATACTTGAATCATTGTTTCTCTATCCATGGATCTGTTTGTTTACAGATATCTTTGTTATTACATTGGACTTGTAGAACAGTCTTGAATGTCATGAAAACCTTAACTTTTATTATTAGTTGTTCTTGCACTGACATTCTGCCAAATTTTGGAACTAGTCCCCATTTCTCGTGTATTGTGTTACAACTTTTGAATTTCCTAGTGTCGCATTTTTTCTTATGGCTCAAAGAAATTGTTGTTTGTTGAGGCTGAATATCGTAAACGGATTCTTGTCAATTGCTTGGATGCCATTGGATATCAATCTGGGTAGTTATTTTGACAAATGCAGTTGAGAATTCTCACTTACCAGTCAACATCTTAATATGTCTTTTCATCTGAAACTTTTCTTGATGGACATATATATATATACACAATATATATAATAAGAAATGTTGTTGGAATTAGAGATGAAATGTACTGGCATGGTTTGAACAGTACGGCCTAACATATTGTGATTTGTGAACTAGGCAGATAATTTCTTATTCTTCTTTATATCATTGACTTCATCCTGCTGATACTTATCATTGAATCATTGCATTGTTGGTTTTACAGATATGTGTCGGGATACAAAAATCGCTTCCAGAACTTCATTCGCTATCTACGTGAAATGGGCGATGAGGTTCAATTGTATCCCCTTCCTACTTTCTGTTTTAGCACATTGACATGCATTTTTAACCAATCTTAAATTCTTTAATGCAACAAGCTTGACTGTGTTCTACTTAATAAGTTTTTTGCTCTGTGTTAGGATACAAAGTAAGCAATTCATATGGAAAAAAAAAAGAAAAAAATGTGTGAATAGTTTAGCAATAGACAACTTGACTTATTTATTTATTATTACTTTTTTTTTTTTAATAAATTACTTAGGTTATGGTTGTTACAACTCATGAAGGCGTACCAAAGGAGTTTTACGGTGCGAAATTAATTGGATCACGAAGGTAAGTTAGGTACTTCATGTCAGATGATAACATTTAATAACCTATGACCTTCTCTAGTCCCCTCTCATATTGCTTCTTATCTCAGTTTTTTTTCCCTTTCATAAAGTTCATAATATTAAGCCTTCAGTTTCAGCAGAAATTTCTACCTATTACTCAAATTATCTTTTAACTATTGGCAGCTTTCCATGCCCTTGGTATCAGAAGGTGCCCCTTTCTCTAGCACTTAGTCCAAGAATAATTTCAGAAGTTGCTCGGTTCAAACCCGACATCATACACGCTTCATCACCCGGGATAATGGCAAGTGTCGATATCATCCCATTGTATTTTGAAGTTCTTAAATTTTGCAAGCAGATTGACCATTTTGAAACTGTATTCTAGGTGTTTGGAGCTCTGATTATTGCTAAACTATTAAGTGTACCGCTAGTTATGTCTTATCATACTCATGTACCAGTGTAAGTTATTTTCTTATCCTTTTGGGGACTTTTTCCCCTTGGACGTATTTCAATCTACTATCATCTACCAATTTCAAACATTGGAGAGACAAGAACAGTTACATTCGAGATGATATTGTTGTCGATTATATTCGATACTACATTTATTCAAAAAAAAAAAATATTAGATACTACATTACCATAATCTGTCTTTTTTGATGTGCAGATACATTCCAAGATATACATTTAGTTGGTTGGTTAAACCCATGTGGCTCGTTATAAGTACGTGAAGATTTATTCTATTCCATCATATCAATATGAATGTTAAGGATCACTATTTAGAATTCAGTCTTTCTTTTTAGAATTCCTCCATAGAGCGGCTGATCTTACCTTGGTTCCATCTGCTGCCATTGGCAAGGATCTTGAAGCTGAAAGAGTGACAGCAGGTGATTTGAAATAGTGCATGAACAACAAATGATAGATTTTCTTTTATCATATTCTAGTCTATGAAAGTGGTAGATTCATTTGACATCTTTTTTTGTTTTATTTACCTTAGACCATATATTCACAAGCAAGTTATAGCATTGTTATTTACTCTATTTCTCATTCTTTGCAGCTAACAAGATTCGACTTTGGAATAAGGGTGTAGATTCTGTTAGCTTTCATCCTTGCTTCCGCTCTCATGAAATGAGATTGAGACTTAGGTAAGATGCCATCATATATATTTCTTAAATCATGTAACTTCAAAGATTATCTCCTTTAACACGGTTCGTTTTTGTCCAACAGCGGCGGCGAGCCTGAGAAACCACTGATAGTTCATGTTGGAAGACTTGGAGTTGAGAAGAGCTTGGATTTCCTCAAAAGGTATTGATTTCGATTAGTAGAAATTTCGAAAATATGGTTAGCTTCCTTGGCCTTCTCTGCTTAGATATTATTGTTTAACACTAACATATAATGTTTAGAGTTTGGATGAGGTTGGAGTTTACAAAATGATTAAGAAAAAGTGGCTGCCTGAGTGTGCTCAGATTTCATTAATTAGATAAGGATGAAGTTTTAAATGATTGAGCTTTGACGATAACTTTTTTTTTATTATTATTAGAAATAACAACATTTATATAAATGAAGTGATTAGAAAAGTTGAGGACGAAATGTAATCCTCATAGAGAAACAAGTACAAAAACCATAGAAAATTTTGTTCAAAGGGAGATTTCTTCAACGGGCTTGGTTTCTGTCTTTTGTCATGCCCAAAATCACTTTTGTCATACCTAAAATCACTAAAAATGGAATTTTGGCCCTTCCAAGATGCCTCCGAAACATACCCTTTGTATGACCTACTTTTGTTTTTGGATTTTTCTGTATCTCTTAATGAAAGTGCTTATATATATACTAAAAGGGAAAAAGAGAGTCTCCTGAGAGTGAATTCCAAAGGAATTAACTCCATACCTACCTTCAAAAGCAGAAACACCAAAAACAAAACAATAATAAGGAAGCTCCACCATCACTAGTAGAAAGGCGTTTCCTTTTGCAGAATTTGTCTCAATATTCAAAGTCAAAACCATTTGAGGATTTAGATTGTAGGACGATTCTCGAACTATTTAATGATCCTTCTTACCTTCATCTCTATTCTCAAAAGAAATTGCAAAAGGCTTTTTTAGTTCTTTTAACAAAGTTCGGTACTCGGAGGATGATAGAGAGGAAGGTTCTCTAAAGTAGAATACTAAGGCTCCATTTGATAACCATTTGATTTTTGTAAATTATGTTTATTTTCTCCCAATTTCCTTACGATGGTTTTCATCTTTGTTAAGAAAACATTTGAATTCTTAGTCAAATTCCAAAAACAAAAACACATTTTTGAAAATTACTTTTTTAAGTTTTCAAAACTTGACTTGGTTTTTTAAAATGTGAGGAGAACCTAGATAACAAAACAAAGAAGCTTGTAGGTGAAAGTAGTGTTTATAAACTTAATTTTCAAAAACCAAAAGATTATCAAACGAGGTCTAAAATATTAAAATTACTATTTTTCTTATGTGTATGCTATAAGAATGAAAGTTGAGAATTGAGTATAAATTGTGCTTCCACCTCTCATATCACACACTTCCTTCCACCTTTGAATATGTTATGATCCTCATAAAATATGTAGCTTTACATATGTTGCTAAAAATAAAATATGCAGCGTTACATATATTCATGTCTTGCAAACATTAACATCTGTTTCCACAATATGATAGGATCATGGATAGGCTCCCTGACGCTAGAATTGCGATCGTTGGAGATGGACCGTACAGGTACCTGTTCTAGAATTTGAAAGCTGTAATGAGATTATTATCTAAATTTGTTGAATCAGCTTAAGAGAATGTACTTATCTTAGCCTGAGCCTAACTCAACTAGATAAGACATAACCCTGTCCCTCGACCTGAGATGTTCAAATCCCCTCACTCAACATATTTTTGAACTCAGAAACAGATTGTACTTATCTTAAACTGGTAGACCTACCAGACTATCACAGCCACTCTTTAGCATATCTTGAACTAAATCATTCTGAAAAACCAAATGCTAGAGTGGGGAACTCTTCTTTTGATCATGACATCATTGTTGGTCTAAATGTACAAGTCTCTGATGCTATACTGAAGGTGGAACAAACAACTTCTCTTTTGCTTAATCTATGTTGAACAGTGACAGTTAATTAAAATCATGGACAGAATTGATTTATGCTTTGTTTGTAAATGTTTGATGTATTTTCTTTCATGGCAGGGAGGAGCTAGAAAAGATGTTCACTGGCATGCCTGCAGTATTTACAGGCATGTTATCAGGGGAAGAGCTATCTCAGGCTTATGCCAGTGGCGACGTGTTCGTAATGCCTTCCGAATCGGAGACATTGGGACTTGTCGTGTTGGAGGCTATGTCCTCTGGGATCCCCGTGATCGGAGCTCGTGCTGGTGGAGTTCCAGACATAATCCCTCCCGAACAAGACGGTAAAATCGGCCACCTTTACACCCCAGGAGACATCGACGACTGCTTAAGTAAGCTCAAGCCTCTGTTGGAAAATCGCGAACTGAGGGAAACAATGGGGAAAGCAGCTCGCAAGGAGATGGAGAAATACGATTGGAAAGCCGCAACTCGAGTAATCCGTAACGAACAATACAATGCTGCCATATGGTTCTGGCGCAAGAAAAGAGCTCAGTTTCTAAGACCATTCCAATGGCTGTTTAAACGAATTTTTTCATCCCCAGAAGTTAGTTATCAGTGAAATGCTTCAGACCTGTTCTCTATATTTCTACCAGCCTGGTTTCATTAGCAGAAGATGGTTCCCATTTTCCAACGAGTGAACATCCGTGTGATTGTTTGTTATAATATACATTCATTGTGTATATATTCATTAAACCAGAAGGAAAAAAAAAAAAAAAAACTGGTCAACTTTGTAGTTCATATCGTGATTAATCCATCATGTAGACTATTGGTTCCATTTGTACCCATAATGCAAAATTTAAAACTTTCAAGTGTTTCAACATTTCCCAACTTCTTTAGCTCACATTACAAGTGTCGATGCCGAAATCCGACCAGTGGGTCGGGCCTCAAACTTGTTCGGTTGGGTCAGTCACATCGGATCGTACAGATTTCGGTCTGAGCTGTTACATTACACTGGTGTGGTATTGTGTCCTGTCCACTCCGAAGATTAAATCAGTTTTAAACTCATGATTTAAAGTTGAGCACTAGGTAAGATTGCATATCTTAATCATAGAATTGACTTCCATATTTATAGAACTAGCCCCTCTCGATAGCCATGTCAAAAGGGTTAGAGGTCTTCCCCTTTGAGTAATTGAGAGATGTTTGGCTCGGTGGTCGGACCTTCGAAGGACGGGATTTTCCAATCAAGGAATGGGTCCATGTGGGCCTTTCCTTGTCTGGATGCAGCCCATGGGCCTTTCTTCGTTTGGCTTACTCACAACAACAAGCATTTTTTTTTTAATTCTTTTTTATGTCGATGAGTATTGATCTCTAGGTTAGCTGACGTCCATCTTGACTGCTCTCACAGAACAAATATCGCCTCATCTGATTATATTTGGTTGTTAAGGTAGCTCATAAGATATCATATCCAAGATAGGTGCTACTATGACTTTTGTCGACAACTCGATCAACCCTAATGACAAACAGATTCTCCCCCAACAACTTTCCGATATTTTACTCTTTCCAAATAAAATATTGGTAGAAACATGCATTTTGGCCACAAACTAGGAAAATAGAAACATGGGGAGGTAATAATTGAGGTGGACTTGCAAATAATTTTACCAAAATTGATTGTTGAAAATGTGAGATAGCAATGAATGAAATTGAGGAACCAAATTGTTTGTTCCAAGTTTGGAAGGCCCACTGAAGCCATGGAGAAAAGAAGACATAGCAAATGATGAAATTAAGATATGTTGTTCCAAAAGAAGGTCTTTTCAGCTTTGGCACATTGAACTTCGCACACATGACAATTCCATCATCATATCTTCCTTACAAACTCAGTTGCTTTGGTTGCACCAATTTTGCTCATTTCCCCTTCCTCACAAGGACTACGTGTCAGCAAATTCCCCCCATGTTGTCAACATTTCATTCGTCGGTACGAGCCACTGAAATCCCCGAAATGCCCTCCCATTTGATCTTGCAAGTGAATTACCCTTGGTGGGTGGTAAAATTTTCTATTCGGTTAACCACATCAGTATCATTTAAAAATAATATGAGATCTAGTAGCATTGAAGAATTTTATTGACATGAATATAGCTCAACTTGTTAAAACATATACTCTCGACCAAAGGTTAGAGATTCGAATTTATGTCTCCCATGTTGTTGAACTAAAACAAAAGGAATAAGTACTATGAAGTACTAAAATTTGTTCTGTCCAATCGTACATTGTTCTTGATGCTGATGTAATTAACGATTAATTAGAGTAGTATTCGTACTTCTGTTCCACGAAAATTTAATTGATAAGACTAGTATTCATACGAAACTTACTCCCTTCTAATGTTTTGAAGTACACCACAATGAGATTCGTAATTTTTGTCCTTTTCCCTTTGATTATCTTGAATGTCATAATGGATTTTGACTTTTTTTTTTCAATACAAAAGGAAAAAAGTTAGAACTTAATTGGACCAATCATGACTAATTTTTCACCCCAATACTCAAATTTCAGCACCACTTCTCCAATTCTTTACAATTAAAAACAAATTTCACACATGAGTAATTAGAAACGTCCAAAAATGGTTAAATAATTTACACAACTTCATTATGAAATTTATCCCCCAAAAAAACCACTTTAACTCAATGGAATGGCATGGATTTGTCCATTCATCCGAAATCGATATTCCAACCAATTGATTCGCTAATCATGATTCGAATTTTCGAGGAAAATTTCAATCTTAACATAAGAAAAAGATAGTCTCAATTATAGTGGATTAGAAATCATGTTGAAACTTTTTTTTTTCATCACGTGGGAAAGTTACAAGCTATATAGATCATAGACAACCTAGTAAACATAATCATAGGAGTTTTAGAAGAAAAAAAAAGAAAAAAAAAAACAGCTAAAACGTCGCTGTTTTATGTTTCTTAATTAAATTCCACACTCTCTCACAGTTTTAACCTTCCGAGAGACGATTCTGAAATATATATATATAATATATTTTTCTTTTTTACTTTTTACCATAAACGGTAATTAACTCGTTGAAAGAGATTTTACTTTGCGGTCCCCACCTCATACTGTAGTTGAAACGTACTGCATAAAATCTGGGTCCCGCTCGAGGCCGGCCATTGTTTCCGGCGAGAGAACGACTTCGAGATCGACGCTGCCGTTACCGTCTCGGCCGGGGAAGGCGGATATCTTGCCGTCGAATTTGTTGGCTCGGCCGCTCCGGACGGCGATCGGACGGCCCCAACCGAAATCGTTGTCGTACATCGGGAATCTCGGCGAGCTGCCCATGGTGATCGACGCGCCGTCGAAGTTCCCGAGAGGGAACAGCCGTGGTTGGCTCTCCCAGTCGGCGATTCCCCGGCGGACGGTGGCGTCATTGTGCGCCACCACGTTTTTATGCAGCAGATCGGCGCACCACCGGAGGTCGTTCGAGAGAACCTCTCCGACCGGCGCCACCGTCGGAATGCTCTGTATCGCGTTGCCGAAATAGTACGGCTCCAGCCGTGGGTTAAGCCGGTGACGGCAGTTCACCGCCATACGAAACGTCGTCGTTTTCGATGGGTCCAATTTCCTCGCACGTGTCACCGACCGCCAAAGATGTGCGCACAACGATTGGAAAGATGAAATCTCAGCCGTCCGATTGGGGACGTTAGTTTTAATCAAATTCTCCAAGACGGACGTTATGTTCCCGTTAGTAGTTCCGTTATTCCCGTTGACGGTTTTCCAACTGTCATTTCCCTGTTTCCCCAAAATCTCGACGGCGTCGGGAAATCCGTTGACCGGTTTCCGGCCGGCGATCTGGTTGTTTGTGTTGGCCCTCAGCTTCAGCTTCAGAATGGATTCTCGTGTGAAGTGGAAAATCCTCTCTCTCAGCGGCTCGTCGCTGTTGAACGTCACCACCGGACCGCCGTCGGGAAATTTCAGCACCGCCGGCGAGTTGAACACGGTGTCTCTACAGAAATCTGGTGACTTTGAGATCTTTTTAGTCCCCTTGCAAATTTCAGCAAATGTGTTGAAGAAGTGCCAGAAGGAGGTCCCGTCGGTGACCGCGTGGTTGACGGTACACCCAACGAACACCCCATCCGCTAGCTCCGTCACCTATTAAAAGAAAAAAAAGATTAAATTTACCATAACCACACGGAATTTTGTGGAATGTCAGATTCTTCATAAAGTCAACTTCAATCTAGTTCAATTAGTCGACACATTATACATTCATTTTAAAAATCATAATCCCTATCCCACATTTTCCAACTCAAAAAGAAATTCTTTTTATTGAGTTTTGTGCTAATTGGATTTAATATTTGATTTTTAAATTCAAAGACAGAAACTGAACTTTTGAGTTGAGTGATGATTCAAACAGACCTGAACAGCTACTAAGGGCTTGGAGTGGCCAGAGTAGCTAATCGTGCGATCAAAGTCAAAAAACTCCTTGAAGTGATCGGGGACGTCGCCAGGGGAGAGAAGGGCGTTGAGAGTGAGGTGTTTAGCTTTAGCCTCAATAAATTCGACCCCGCCATCATTGCAAACGATATGAACATAGCCGTCGGCGTCGGTCGACAGACGGCCCGCGAGAGGCGGGAAGTGGGAGAGGGTAGCGGAGAGAGAACGTTTGAGAAAGGAAACGAAGTCGGAAATAGAGTAAGGAGGGTTGGGGAAAAGAACACCCTTTTGAATATAGTGGCAAGAGAGCATGGGGAGATCAGAAACAGAGAGCTTAAGGGAGTGGAGTGAGGAAGGTTGATCAGGGAAAAGAGTGGATTTAGAGAGAATAGAAATGGAAGAAGAAGGCATATTGGGAAGTGGAAAGTGGGTTTTGTGTTTTGTGATATAATAAAAGGTTTAAGGTTTGGGATTGAAAGGGAGAGGGAAGGGAGAAGGAGTATATATAGAAGTGAAAAAGGGGTTGGGATTCATCATTCATGTACTTGGTGCTTTGGGAGTGGACCTATGAATGTTGGGTGGTTGTTAATCTTTTCTCACTATAAAATTTATTATTAAGGAAAATTATTAATATATGTTGGATGACGTGGCGAGAAGAGAATCCAGTCAGAACAGAAAACTCACCTTCAAGAAGGACACATGGATTCTTTACTCTGCCCAACACTAAAAAACATGATCCCTTCATCTTTGTCTCACAAAATTCTTTTTTAAATCATTTTTTTTATAAAAAAAAAAAAAAAAAAAATTAATCTTGAATTTTGGGCTATATGCGTCTGTTTATCGGCTTATTTTATTTCGGATTAAATTATGAATTTCCCAAGGTTATGTTTATTTAACTTTTGAATTAAATATATTAAGGAAAATTCTAAGAACTATCCCTAAAACATAGAAATTGTTATGATCTTGCTTTTGAAATTATGCAGTATTGTTGTAATCAAATTCAAATGCTTTGGATCGATTTTTTGTTTTCTTAAATCAAGATCACAACTCAACATCTATAAAAATATCAATTTTTTAAAGGATTAGTATTATAATTTTAGAATTTTATAGAGTTAAAGAATGAGTTAAATTATAGTTCTACGGTTCCATAGTTTGATTATCACGATAATTATAGTTTATGTAAAATTATGTAAAGAAAGTTTATGTTCAATTAAATCTTTGAATTTTTTATTTTGTATACTACGTCATTGTCATTGATTCTAATAATTTGATGCTTATATATGACAAGATGATTGTATTAATTAGAGATTCTATGAATGAGATAGGATAACAACTAGCAATTGGTCTATCATAATATGACTAGTTTTAGGAAGAGTGGATGAGAATTGTTGCTAATTGCCAGCAATTGAATCATCTCGAAAGTATTCCATCTAGCATGCTTTTGTTACCAATTATTGTCATGTCGTAGCTATGTCAACTTTAAATAATACAATTGATACTAATATCAGTGTATTAAAAGATGAAGTTAACAATATGAAAAATTGATAGTTTAAAATCATAATTGAATCTTTTTTAAGTTCAAAGACCAATAATGAGTTCAAGATAACTTTCGTGAAGAAAAAAAAAAAAAAGTACTTTTAAGTTTAAGCTCTTTATGGAAGAAGTACCAATTAAATATTTTTCTTAGATGGACTTTAATTGTTTTTATTTTTTATTTTTATATAATTTTCAAAATGATTTTTGATTACCGAACCAAACATTATTTTTTTTTATTTATCCAAAAGTTATCCTCAACTCAACCTAAATGGACAAAACTCTAATAATTTAAGGATCATATTAGTAAATTGACCTTATTATTATTATTATTATTATTTGTCCAAATTTAACTTGTGATTTGGGAAAAAGAAAATTCTTTCATTAATCTTTAACAAGATCTTTTAATCAAGTTGCAAGAAGATTATGCTTACGTATTTGTTTTTGTACATTTGCCTAAAGACAAAATCTCTTCCTTTTTCTACTTCTAACTTAGTGTTAAAACCAATTAACAAACTTAATTAATATAATTTGTATTTAAAGAAAGATAGAGCTATTAATGATTAAACCTATCAAATATGATTTCGTGTGTGTAATATAACCAGTAATCATTTGTTGGAATTTTATGATAGAAAATTCTCGTCCACTTAAATCACTGATATGACACGACACCTACATTTCTCCCATTAATTTCTATTCGCACACATATTTCTCTCACTAATCTCTCTACGTAAACGTTATCTATAATTAGGATTTTTGAAAAATCAACTATGATCTCTAAGCCCTGTTCGATAACCATTTGGTTTTTGAAAATTCTGCTTGGCTTTCATCCTAGTTAAGGTTGCATTTGAATTCCTAGCCAAATTTTAAAAACAAAAACAACTTTTTGAAAACAACTTTTTTTTTTTGTTTCCAAAATTGGACTTGATTTTTTAAAACAAGGTAGAAGATTGATACTAAAACCAAGAAACTTATAGGTGGAAGTAGGTGTGTATAACCTTAATTTTCAAAAACCAAATGGTTATCAAACAGGGTCTAAAATGTTTTCCATTTTTTTTTCTCTATGATCTATACACATACACCTTCTTCTTGCTTACCTTCTTATTAGCTTCTACACACCTTCCTTACCAATACCAAAACATATATCTCTCCCTAATTTTTTCTTGAACTAATCTTTCTTTCTTACTTTTGATGAAAAAAAAAAAAAATAGAAATTTTGATTTTTTTTTTTAATATTATTCCAATAAACAAAACTTAGTATAAATTGGTGACCAAAACTTATATAAATGTAATTGATAATAGGATTTCAAAACAACAATAATTTCTACTTGCCCCTTAAAAAATACACTTCCTCCTTTATCTCCATTTTTTAAGAGGAGAATTATCTTAATGACTTCTGATATATTGAGGTTGTCCTAATTGTTCGAATGAAAAGGATTTGGCTTAGACGACTAATATCACATAATGCACACATTTGACTTTTCCTCGTTTTATTATATGAAACTTGAAAGTCATAGATAGTGAAATATGACGCTGAAAATCCAATATATATATCCATACAATATTATATTATATTATATTGATATATATATATAAAAGTGTAAAGTAGTATAAAAGGGAATGGAGGTGGAAGAAGAGGATGGCGGCTTAATCTTCCATTAATGGTTTGATAAAGTTTTGACTGAAGATCAAGACTTCCACTTTAATTAATTTTAAACGTGGACATCGTTTGGTTTATTTTCCATTGCCTTAGCCTATTTTTTAAAACACAGTAATCATTAGTTCATTACTTTTTTCAAATCAAGAATGCTACAAAAAAAAAATAAATAAATAAAAATGTGAAACTTATAAAACATTATAGCAGCCATTAATGATGGTGTTTGTTGTTCTCTTCTCTTTGCTTTCTCATACTATTTATTAAATGGCTAATGCTTCTATGTATATCTAACTATTTTTTTATTTTTTATTTTTTGAGAAAAAACAAACTTGTATCAATCAATGATATGTTTGTATAATAATTTGTTGATAATATAAACTAATTCATCAATTAATCATGGGTATGCAAATTTACCTTTGTTAATTATATTTTTGAGTATGACTCAACAATAATTGACATGTACTATTTTCCTTGACGTTAGAGGTTCAAATCCGCATATCTCAAATTTTGTTGTATTAAAACAATGTGGAGATGAGAATTTGAATAATTGACATTTAGGATAGGTATATTAGCTTAACTAGTTGATCTATGTTAGGTTAAATTACAATTTCAGTTATTGAAACTTTAAAAAGTTTTTAATAGATTCATGAATTTTCAATTTTGTGTGTAATAGGTAAACTTTAAAAAGTATTTAATAAGTTCTAAACTTTCAATTCTATGTTGAATAAGTCTCTTAATATTAAAAAAAATAATATTGAATAGATCAAACAAAAATCTTATTTTTTTTTAGTTTAACAATATGTGGGGTGAGATATTTGAACCTTTGACATCTTTGAGTCATGCCCAAGTTGACAGAAAATAATTATTTTTTTTTATCAAACAAATCTATTGACTTTTTAAAAGATTAAGTTTTGTAGACACTTAAAAAGTCATTCCAAACGGACCCTAAATATGTCGGTAACCCTATATTAGACAAAACTTTTTAAAAGTTCATAAATTTATTAGACACAAAACTAAAGTTTAATGACATTATTAGACGGTCTTCAAGGTTAATAGATCTAATAGATACAAACCTGAAAGTTGAGGACCAAAACTCGCAATTTAACAAAAATTATTTCATTTTTTGAGAAATGATGAGAATAGTTGTTTCATTCCTTTGAAAAAAATGGGGAGAATAGTTTTGATTATTTGATTGAAAAGTGGAAAAAGAATTTAGTGGGGGATATGGAAATAAAATAAATAAAGGGAAAAGGCTGGGCCTAAGGTGAGCCCATGGGAGGGAAAATTGGTTGGGATTGAATAAAACCCAGAGGCAGAGAGGCCTACATTGAAAAGACACAAGTCAAAAACATCACTACACCACCCCTTTAATGTTCTTGTTCATGCATCTGAACCAACAACACATCCCTTGTCTCTTGCCTTGACCTATCTTTACTTTTAACATCCCCGGTCCCACCTCGCTCTTCCTATACCTCCTCGTTCTTTACCTTCCAACTCAACTCTTACCGACCCGAACATACCTGTTTGTAATATAATACTCTCAAAATTAAAGGAATACTATCAGTCTACTCCCTCCCTTATTTTATCACTGAATCGTTACTTTAGTACGAATTCAAACACTAAAATGTCAGTCCATACAAATAGAAGGGAAGAGGAGAGAAGATCATAAGGGAAGACTCGACTTTATTCATCGATACTTAAATTAGGAATAAAGTGCCTTTTATCATTGTTAATCATTGTGAGATATGCCCACAATTATTGGATCTATATACTATATTAATCAACCTAGTTTTGTTATTCCTTTTTAATAAAATCACAAGAGACATGTTATGTGCATGCGAGAATATACTTCTTCTATGACGAATAAAACGACGACCCTGAAGCTATTTTATGCGTACAAAGCAAAGTAAAGTACGAAAGATTAGATGATTATTTTCGATGTAAACATGTCAGCGTGATGCAATGTCTTCATTTAAAAAAAAAAAAAAAATCGAATAATCTATAAGATATAATAGTCAATAATTGTTGAGATTATTTATTATTATTTTTTTTTGTAGATGGGGGCACATTATTAATTTGATTTGGTGACTTATCATCAACATGTAAAGCCATAAAAGAGATTACAAAGTGACAAGTCTCTCCTTGGAGTTGGGGTTTCCATTATGTAATTGTTGTTATATTGTTTGGCATTGAGTTTGGATATAAAATAAAAGGGAGACAAAACATAATGGGGAGAACAAAATGCTAATTCAAATCCCTCCACAAATTATATATATATATATATATATATATATATATAATTCAAAAAAATTATCATAAATATAACTATAAAGTCTTTTATTAATTCAAAGTTTTCCACAAAAAAGGAGATCAGCCAACTCCCACCACTAGCTTCTTCTTTCCTTCTTTCCATATAATTAATTTAAGAAAGGTGCTAATTAGTTAATTAATTAATTAACAACTTAATTATTTGAATAATATGCCTATGATTATCTCTCTAGGGTGCATGAATCTGGAAATATTTTAATTTTAACCTTAATTAGTGGGAATCCTTTGCCCCCCTCCAAAAAAAAAAAAGGGTTAATGAGTAGTGGGAATCAAGAATCTCAATTATTTGTAATTTGTTTTAACTTATTTTTCCTATTCATAAGAGAATATGTTAAGGACACTATATTCATCATAATGTATAAACAATTACTCAACAGAAATCATATAAAATAGAATAACAAAAACTTTAAAACAATAGAATAGAAATTCATTATTCAATGCATTAAATGATTTTATATCTCTCTCTCTTTTCTGATAACTGCAGCATATTCATTTGTACATGTTTAGAACAAGATCCTAAATAATGATGAAAATGGTGGGAGTACTGTTGGTTGGACAAGACAAAGGAAGGCTCAAGCTCAAAGCCTCAAAATAATGTCCATGGGAATTGGGAATCAATTTTTGGTCGAATTACAAGTTTAGTCCCTCAAGTTTCAATATGTTTGTCTATGGGTACTTGCTTACACTTTAAAAACAGTTTAATATGTCTTTAAATTTTCAATTTTGTGTTTAATAGGTTTCTGAATTTCTAATTTGGTGTTTAATAATTTCCTGAACTTTCAATTCTTTATCTAATAGATCTCTTACCAAATTTAACATTTTTAAACATGTTTTGATCCACAACCTTTCAATTTTGTGTCTAATAGATCTCTGGATATTTTAGGCTCGTTTGATAATCATTTGTTTTTTGAAAAATTAAGCTTACAAACATTTCCACTTATAAGTTTCTTTGTTTTGTTACTTGTCTTCTTTCCATGTTTTCAAAAACCAAGTTAAGTTCTGAAAACTAAAAAAAAATAGTTTCAAAAAACTTGTTTGTTTATTTATTTATTTATTTTATGAAATTTGGCTAAGAATTTAAATGTGTTTCTAACAAAAATGAAAATCATAGTAAGAAAATGAAGAGAAAACAAGCCTAATATTCAAAACCAAAAACTAAAAGTCATTGATTGTCAAATCGAGTCTTAACATTTTAAAAAACTCTTAGATCTATGACCTCTCAATTTTGTGACTTCTAAGAGTTGCATGATTCTAAAAAAAATGTCTATTGGACAAAAAAAAAAAAAAAAATTACAGACGTGTGTTAGACCGTTTTTAAAGTTTAGGAACCTATTGAACACTACTATGAAAGTTGAGGGACAAAATTTGTAATTCAAACAAACTTTTTTTTTTTTTTTTTTTTCATGTTTTCTCTGCAAATGTGTACTAACAAGTAACGATAATTTTCCAGGAAGATGATGATAGCAGAGAAGAAAGATTTTTGAAGCTTAGAAACAGCCACGTGAATTTCTTCAAAAAAGCAACAAGAAAAACGTTTGAATGGCAGAGAAAAAAAACACACAGCAAGTTGTGTCTGTCTGATCTGAATCTGAATCCGAATCGGATCTGATCTCATCTGCAATATATCCATTAAAGGAATGGAAAAATTAAGGTTTTTTCTGTATCTTAAAATGCCTAAATAATCAGCAGAGGACAGCGATTATGAGCAGAATAGATCTTTTTTGTTCTTCATAAATGCATTAAGATTTGCTGTAATTAATTTTTCTTTTTTTAATTTGTTTTGACCATATGTGGACGGAGATTTGACCCTATGATCTTTTGGTCAAAAATACATATTTATGTCAATTAAGCTATTTTCTTATTAGCTAATGTTAAGAAGCTGTTATTATCTCATGATTAAAGATAATTTTTACCATGGTTTACATCAAATTTTGTTTGATACAACATTATACTAAATATGATAAATATAAGCCATGGATAACTATTTGGTTTTTGAAAATTAAACTTATGAACACTACTTTCATCTCGGAGTGTTTTTTTTTTCTCTCTTTCTTTCTACATTCTTCTTATATTTTCAAAAATCAAATAAAACTTTGAAAACTAAAAAAAAATAATAGATCCGTTTTATAACTATTTGGTTTTTGGTTTTTGAGAACACTACTTCCAACGGTCAGTTTCTTTGTCTGTTTTTTTTCATCCACCTTATTCTCATGTTTTCAAAAACCATGCCAAATTTTGAAAACTAAAAAAACTTGTTTTGCTAGGAACTCAAGTGCCTTTAACAAAAATGAAAACCATGGTAAGGAAATTTAAAGAAAACAAGCTTAATTTTAAAAAACAAAAAACAAAATGGTTATTAAACGAGACTGTAGTTTTTCATAAACTTTTTTTTTTGAATTTTGGTTTAGAATTTAAATGTTTCAAGATCAAAACCATTTTATAAGAAAATTAAGAGAAAACAAGCATAATTTTCAAAACCAAAAATCAAAATTCAAAAGCTAAATAGTTATCCAACAGGATCTTAATTATCCATATTTCTTAGCTAATTAAGTCCATAACAATTCACACTTCCCAACTAGCAAGCTCCAAAATTTGCACAAATCCCAACCCAACTAATGGTTATCAATATCAATTGAAAAGAAAATAACATTACAAAAGGTTATTCCTACTCTAACACCACGTTAAATCTCCAATTAATCCAAAATCCGTTTTTTTGGCAAATAACATGTGGTGTGAGAAGGTTTGAACTTTTGACCTCTTCATATAAACTATGTGTCTTAACTTATGAATGAATATTTGAATAAACGATATATTTAATTTATGTAGTCATATTGTTAACATAGGATATGATTCTATTTAGATATCATGTCCAATCACCACTTGATCGAAAAGGGATAAGCTACGGTATATTTAATAATTTATTCAATTTTTTTTTTAACAAATGTAGTGGATTTGGTCACTTTTTGGTTTGGTGTCGTTTTGTAATGCAACTCATAGGGGGACTCATATTTACTTTCAGTTGTCGTTTGGAGGGCCATCAAGTACAGCCATGAATAAGGAAACAAAAAAAGAAAAAAAAAAACCCAACATTAAATTTTATTTCTTTTTTTTTTTTTCTTTTTTTCTTTAAAATAAAAAAGAGATTAAAAATTGAAAAAAAAAAGAAAATTAATAAATGAAAATGTTTTTGGCTTGGAATTTACAGACAAGCTCGCAATCTCGCCACACTTTGACGACCAACAACCTGACACAAATCAAATATAAATATATTTTTGAAAATTTTGAGAAATTTGAGATAGATAAAATTAAAGTGGTTGGATTTGCATTAATATCTCTTTTACAGGACACCACATATATTTTGGGTCCAATCTTGTTACCTTCACCAAATACATTGGACAACCAATTAGACAACCAAATATCACATTTCATACCATCTTTTCTCTTTTACTTTCTTTTCTTAAATCATTACCCTTTTTTCTCTTTTTCTTCCTTCTTTTTCGAATTTCGAGTTTTTTTATTTGAGAGGTTTTCCTCTCAACTTTTAATTTTGTGTCTAGCTAGCTAGTACGTCGGCACTTTACTTTTTATTTTGTATCTAATAGAACTTTAATGAAGTTTTAAAATGTCTAATAAGTCATTGATCTTTTAATTTGTGTCTAATAAGTCTTTGAACTCTAAAAAGTATTTAATAAGTCTTTTTTTTTAAATGGAAATAGATTTCATAAAAAACTAATCGATAGCGAGTCAGTACAACTACCCTCCTTTTTTATGAGGGATAAAAACCATTCATGAAATTCAGGGGGCCAAAACCAAATATCATTCTTTGCGAAAGAGACGACCCGAACAAAATCTAAAAGAGAAATTCCATGCATTGCAAGCTACACAGTAGCCTGTATTTAATAGGTCTTTTAAATTTCAATATTGTGTCTGATAGATCTCCAAACTTAAAAAATGTCTAACAGGTCATAAACTTTAGATCCATTCATTCTTTTTAGGTTAAATCACGACTTTAGTCTCCTCAACTTTTAAGTTTGTGTCTAAAAAGTTTCTTAACTTTAAAAAGTGTCGGATAGGGTCTAAACTTTCGATTTTGCATCTAAAAGATTCTTGAAGTTTAAGAATGTCTTATAGATCCCTGAATTAAATTCCTGAACTTTAAAAAATGTCTAACAAATCTCTTAACTTTAAAAATGTCTAATAAAACCCTAAACTTTTAAATTTTTTGTGTCTAGTACTAGTAGACCCATGAGTTTTTTTTTAAAAAAAAATATCGAAAAGACCAAGGACCTATTAAGCACAAAATTGAAAATTCAACGACCTATCAAACACATAATTGAAAATTTAAGGAACTATTAAACACATTTCAAAGTGCAGAGATCTATCTATATCAGAAACAAAATTGAAAGTTAAAGGACCTATTAGATACTTTTTAAAGTTCAGTGATCAAATAGACAGAAACCTAAAAGCTTAGAGACTAAACGTGTAATTTAACATTATTTTTTTATAGATCTCTCGAGGATTAAATTAAAATTAAAATGGAGTTGGAATATTCCCACAGCTATATCACTCCTGTGAAGGGAATTATTGAGAGAGGGGAATGAATGAATGAACTGGCCCAAAGAAAGACAGCTACCAATTGGCTCCGACCAAAAGTTGACAACTTGAAGCAGCTAAGAGCTAGCTAAGGGAAAAGGGAAGGAAACCCATTTAATTTGGTCTTTTTTTTGTTAATTTTTTTTTATTTTTTATAGGGAACTCGAAATTTAGCCATAGGGAAAGTGAAAGGAAGGTTTTAGGCTATGGAATATGAAGAAATTAAATATTTAAAAAAAGAATCCGACAATAAGAGATGGGGATAAGGAGAAAAACCAGGAAATAAAATTAAAGAAAGTGAAAATTTATTTATAGAAAAGAAATCAAAGAAAAAGTAGTGTGTTTTGAATTTAAGATTTGGTTTTGGTTACGACAAAGGAGAGGTTTTGTCCTTTCTTCCCTACCATTTATAGCATCATAATATCGGATAAGGTTTTTTTTTTTCTTTATTTTTTTTTTTTTGGGATTAAAGCTCTTTTTTTTTTTTTTTTTTTTTCATCCTCATTTAAACACAAAAGCTATCTAATATCACCACTCACACATAGGTTTTTGTGGCTCCATAAATTGGAAAAAGATCAAACTTTGAACTTCATTGATATTAATTATTACATTTTGAGATCCATCGTTGAATAAATCTCTATCCAAAGCTCGGGAATATATTTCAAGAAAAAAAGTCTAACCTTTGTGTTGTTTTTCTATATAAGTTTTATTGATTTCATACTTGAATATGTGTAGAAATCATTAATTGTACAAAATATGTACTTTTATAATTTTTCAGATAAGAGTTTACTAGAAGGTAAAAATTGCAACACTTACTTAAGTTTTGGGTAAAAATTACAATATTTTTCAAAATTAAGGTGCGATTTGTTGAAGTTGAAAGTTTAGGATAAAACTGTATACATTTTACTAAGTTTAGGGGTATAAAAAATGATTTTTTTTCCCATAATCTTTCTATTCCAAAAAATAATGAGTAGCAAATTGAAAGGAAAACTTAAAGTTCAAACTTTCTGATATAAATTTTTTTTAATTATTAATTTTTTTCTTTTTTGATAACATGTGAGGACAGGGAATTTGAACCACATACCTCTTGATCATTAGTACAAACTTTATGTCAGTTTAGTTATGTTCATGTTAGTAGTAATGTTGTTTTTTATTTACTTGATTTTTGTATATTCTTAAATTCTTTAATGCAAGTTTGAACTTTCAAAACCATGTCTAATTAATCTTTGGACGAGATATTCAAATCTTTATAAGCTCTTAGTTGGGGATATATGCTTTGACCAATTAAATAGTATTCAGATTAACACATCCTTATATTATTGTATCAACTTTTGTACATTGCATCAACTAGTCTACAAATAATACAATTAGCATGCCACAAATCTCTCTATTGTATTAAAGTGATAGAGTTAAAAGATAAAGATCTAGTAGACACAAAATAGAAAAGCTAAAGATATACATTATCAACTTTTTAAAGTACAAAGACTAAATTGACACACAATCTAAAGTTCTTATCGGGAATACATAGAGTCTTACATTGATTAGAAAAAGTGAAGATCACGAGCATATAAGTGAGAGACAACATGTTCGTTGATATTAGGCCTTTTGAATAAAACAAAAAACAAAACCATTAGAATTTGTACTCAAAGTGAACAATATCATATTGGATGGTTTGTTAACCCCTAATCGTTCCCAGACCTATTCGAACCTTTTAAAGTCACAACTTTTAAAATTTCAGAATCTATTATAACTTTTTGAAAACATAGAGATTAAACGGACACAATCGTAAGCTTAGAGACCAAACTAAAAGAGACAAAGACGAACTATTCAGAACGAGGATTCCTAGGATTAACTTTCACTAGAACCAAAAACAAACTAAAAGAAAAAAATAGCCAATTGCGTCTGATTCTTCCTTTTCCACTCGAGCCATGATGATCAATACGTTACGTGTTGGATTTCTCCATGGCTGCAAATGCAAAAGCTCTCCAATATCTGTGATGCACAGCACCTGTTCGACAAAAAGCCTGAATGAACCGAGCAACAGAGAACAACCAAGAAACTCTCGGCCAGTCCACTTGGGCAGTTGGGGGCAGGTGGTGGCTGTGCTAACGAATGATGTTCATGTGTTGTAAAAGGAAAATGATACACAAATGAATGGTTGTGAGTGGGAAAATGGATATAATGATTGTGTTGAGCACGTTGTGAGTGTTGGTGCAGATAGTGATATCTCAATGGACATCAACTAAACCAAAAACAATCAACTTTTCCCGTACAATGCATGTGCCATTTTTACAATTTGCCAAACCCACCACACACACACACACAAGTCTTAATTTCTAGCTCTCTCTCCCTTCTTATTTCCTAAGCCATATATGCCTGCCTCTTCTGTTTGTGTTTACTCATTGTTTGGCTCCTTTTTGGTCATCAGCTCATGTGCCCCTTTCCCTACTTTTCTGCTCTTTTAGCTTCTTTCTTTTTCTACGTGTCGATTCGGTTTTAAGTTCAACAACAACGTTACGTAGGGATTCGCGGGTTTATGTTGAACCACCATTGCAGTCTCCTTCACTGGTGGGAGAAATTATTAGATGAAGTTGCTTTAAAGAGGATAGTTTTGAATCGTTTACCTTGACTTTGTATCCAACAGTTATTAAAGGGACGTACAAATTTTAAGATCTATCATCATGTGACAGCTGACTCATTATGCTTGCACTAATATCATGTTAAATCACTACTTAACTCAAAAGTTTAAGTTGATGTACTGTCGATCAAATTTAATCTTGTACAAATACTTTAACTAATTTGAACCTCTGACCTTTTAGTCTAGTGTATAGGTCTAGACCAGTTGAGTAATGTCGAGGTTGACATGTTGATTGAGTGATATCACTCAATTAAAGTATGATATTGAGTTATTGAACGTAAATGGAAAAAATGTTTTTCTTTTTCTTAAGGAAACAAACGGAGGGGAATATAAGAAAGTAGATTATTAGACAAAATTGAGTTATTGAATGTAAATGAAAAAAACATTGACTAATTTGACATAACATGACAGACAAATGATGATTTACCCGACAATATAAGAAAGTAGATTATTAGACCAAATAAAATACATGTATTACCATAAAATACACTCTTTTTCTAAAGGATGTATCAAATCTCTTTTATCTAACTCTACACTTAATTTTTTACTTATTAAGCATAATTAATTTTTATGCTACTAACTTGATATCAAAAGAAAGCATAACTTGATACTCACTTGATTTTATGCATGCATGTCACATACAACACAACAAATTCAAGCCCAGGCCCATATGCAAATTTCAGTAGGTAATAATCAGCCCAAAATTGGTTGCTCTAGATATATTCATTTTAGATTATAATAATATTATTAAAAATGGTATTAAAAAATGGTGTTACTATTTGAAAATTATGAAAAGCCTCATAATCATAATGGAAGAGAGAGAATACCATATGAGGAAGTTTTGGTCAATTTTTATGAGAAAGAATATTACTTTACACATGAAAATAAAAAAGAATAAACAAATGGAAAGGAAGCATTATTATTAAAGTAGTAAATTCAATTATTTTGGTGAATTTTCAGAGAATTGGATCCTCTTATAAATATTAAAGATGATTTTATTTTTTCTTTCTTTTTATGGCATCTTCATCATGTTGAAGATTAAAAAATTCCAACCTTCAAATTGATTCTTTAATTGTAAAAAAAAATGTTTCTCCAAGTGATTGATTGTTAGAGTATTTTATTTTTCATTTTTCCAAATTGAATTTCTTTAATATCATTTGGGTTATTGAAATAATAAAGTGACTTTTTAGGGAAAAGGCACAAGAGAATATGCTCAAATTGGTCAAACAAAAAAAAAGTAACCCATTATAATTTTTGTTGTGAAATCCTCAATTTTAGCATTAACTTTTTAAAAAAATGATTTCAAAAGGGAGAATCTAAAAAAAGCCAATAATATGGAGCCTTTTAAAAATAATATATAAAATGTGATCTTCATTGACAAAATAATAAAATAAAGATTTAAAAAACCCTCCAAAAGCCACATACATACACATAGCTTCCTCACTTCCAAAGGAATAACAAACTTTAATTGCTTTGAAAAAAAAAAAAAAGAAGGAAAAAAGAAAAC
Source organism: Luffa aegyptiaca (assembly GCA_017139565.1). Classification (NCBI taxonomy): domain Eukaryota; kingdom Viridiplantae; phylum Streptophyta; class Magnoliopsida; order Cucurbitales; family Cucurbitaceae; genus Luffa; species Luffa aegyptiaca. The sequence continues at coordinate 47,711,998 of CM029400.1, read as the reverse complement.
ATTTACAATAATCTTTTTTTTCCTCTTTGAAGGTTTGTGGAGCACTTGCTTTATGGAATTGAAATGTTTGAATTCCCAATAGCTTTTGCCACCTTGAGAGATTTCCATTAAAAGAAAGAAAAAAGAAATAATTTTATACAATCAAATATTCCCTAAGAAAAAAAAAAACAAAAAAACTTTATTGCATTTAATTTGTGACTACACATTGACATTCCAACTTCACCCCATTTTTATTTACCAAACTCTCTCACTCATATGATCTAGAAATAGATAGCTTCATAGTTCATATAATACTTACAAGAAATATATGCATGAAAATTAATTAATTCAACAGCCAAATTCTAACCATATAGGCTCACTGGTATTGCTGCTCCCTTTGCACTTGAAAAACAGTGGGGCTGTAAGGGCCAATATTTTGGCAGCCATGGAAGTTTCCTCTAAGAAAGATTTGGTCTTGCAATAGTTTAGGTCCAAGGGAAGAGATCCCACAAAAAGGAGCCACCATTACTCCGCCATATGATGGACTTGGCGACGTTCGGTTGTAGTATTGCACCACGGTCTTGGCTGGTGATGGCAGCGGTGGTTGATGCAACGGATTCTGGTCAGTAGAGTGAGATGGTGATGGAGTTTTGTTAGTGTTGAGTTGGGTTGAGTTGTCAGGAAGATTGACGGTGGTGATATCGTGAATGCTTGATCTTCTCTTGTCTTTCCCTCCGGTGAGCTGTCTGATGAAGTACTTTTGGGCGTGGCTCGCCACTTGTGTTGGAGTTCTTGTAGTGACGAAGTTGCGAGAGATGTTTCGCCAATCTCCTTTACCGTACTTCTTCAAGCCCATCAAGAACTGCCTGTTGTTTAAACCATATCTCAAACATCACTTTATGTTTTATATTCAGCTCAAAACCATATACAACAAATTATTTGATTTCAATTCTGAAGGCTTGGTTTGAGAATTGTAGTCATGAAATAACTATATGAATTTGTTCATTTTATAAATTTGATCTTATATCCACAATGTATCTCAAGTATCGTAGTTAAATTTACAAACTAAACAAGGTAAATACGTGTTATTATATATATTCAAACGCAAGTCAAACATCAAGTATGATTACTTTCTATTTTATATTAAAACTTGAGATAACCCTTCTTGTCCATACAAGAACTTGAGTTTCTATATTATTAAACTATTCACACTACACTAAAAAAATGTGAATCAAACAAATATATATTTAATGTAATTATAAAAGTAGACTAAGTACATGTCAAAAATATACATATATAAAAATGGACTAGGTAAAAAGGCACAAATAAAACTCTTATTTATTGGTATTAAGCTAATCTTTTTCCACATAATAGGCCAAAAGTACTTTTAAACATAGGCCTAGCATAGGTCTTCACTCCTCTCCAAACTTTTTTATCTTCTCATAATACATATCAACATTTTCTAATTTGACCTAAAAATTAAGCCAATTTTTTGTATCAAACTCTCAAAATTCAAACAGAAAACCACAACAATCTTGTTTCATAATCATTTTCAAATGAAGCAAATCCAAAATTGATTGATGATTCTTTATATATAAATGAAATACATATCATAATTTGGAAAACAAACTAATTTTGAAAATTTGAATTTTCATTTGCCTAAATTTAGAGGTAAATTTCACAAGTAATTAAGCAGCCAAATCAATCAGTTCATCAAACCTGTGTTCTTCTTCAGTCCAAGGCACTCCCTTTTTCCTTTCCTGATCGGAAGGCCGACCGGAGCCGCCTCTCTTCCCGGCGCCGCCGTAAATCGGCCCAAACCCGCCGCCGTCATTCGACCATTCCAACACAAAAGAGTTGCCGGCGGCGTACCCCGGAATCGGAATCAGCCCTGCTTCAATATCACTCACATCCTCCACCAACTCTCTGTACTGTTTCATCACGTCGCCGACGGTTTTTCCGGGAATCATGGCGGCGACTTTCAGCCACCGGTCCGGCGTATCTCTGTCGAACAAAGCCAAAGCATTTTCGAACCGTTTGTTCTCCTCCGCCGTCCACTTAGAGCAGCTGGAATTTCGAAGGTAGGTCGCCGGAGACAGAATTCCAATTCCTCGTTTCATCAACCCAATTCAGAACAATTTCACAAAATCAAACACATAGCAATGGAAGAAATCGAAAACCCAGAAAAACCCAGTTGATGAAATGCAGTGAATTTCAAGAATTCAACATCAATTAGATCCAAAACTACACAGATCGTAAGAACAGAAACAGAGCAAGAACAGGGTCAAATTCCAGAGACTCCAAAATTAACCAAATAACTCGATTGAAATTTATCAAAAATAAAATGGGTTTTTCGAGAAAGAAATTAAGCAAGAGAATTCTGAAAAAAAAATTGAAGATTTTTCTTTTAAAATTTTGGTTGAGAAGAGGAAAAAACAGTGATTGGTACTGCCGGTGGGATCGAGATCTATGGGACAAGAACAAGGCACATAATGAAGAGATAGAGAGAAAGAGAGTTAAATGTGTTGAATTTTGATTGGTGGATTTGGAATTTGTAGGGACATTTGATCTTAAAGAAGAGAAAATAATTTTTTTAAAAAAAAAAAAAAAAAAGACGACTTTTTTGAAGAAGACAAATCTATGATTGGCTAGGTGGTGGAGGGAGGGTTAAAATAATAATTAAGACTTGTAATACTTTTATTTTTTAAATTTAAATAATTAATTCAACTTTAGTGGTGAGAAAAAAAAATAAATAAAAGAAATAAATTTGAGATGTTGAAGAACAGAGCATGTCCATTTGGTCAATATTAAAATTTGGTAGGAATTTTGATTATTTTTGTGTAGATAATAAAGACAAAGGATGAGTGAGATTGAAATCAGCTAATTTTTATTTATTATTAGATTAATCATTACATGGTTATGCGAATCCTATATTGAGGATCTTTTTTATTATTATAATTTCAGGTCATTTCACCTAATCATTAAGTTAATATTGATTTTGTTTTTACCTCTATTGTATTTCATTTAAAGAGAAAAAATGAGTGGCCAACTCAAATGATATATTTAGTTAGATGATTTAAAAAAAAAAAAATGCTTTTACTTAGAGTAAGAGCTTAAGTGATAATTATAAGTTTTGAACACTTTCTCTATTGTTTTCATATGCCTCAATCATATTACATCAACCAATAACAATATTATATTTATATACATGTAAGATAGAGATTAAACTCAAATGATATAGATGGCTTAGTTTGGAATTGCAACTGCTATTAAAATAATTGTTCTCAAATGTGTGTTTAGAAAGGCGAACTATAATAAAAAAAAGTGAATTAGCTTTTGATCCGATTTAAATTTAAAATGAGAAAATATGGGATGAAATGAAAATTTTAAAAGAGACATCATATCTTTTGGAAAGGTAGTCTCAACAGTTGCAAGGGACCAAATTTTAGAAATCAATATAATTTAAAATGTATTTATATTTAAATCAATATCTAACCTATTGTATTGTAACAAGCACTAAAACAATTAAAAATTATCACAAATCACTTTCTTTTTTTTTCTTTTCCTTTTAATGAAAGGAAATACATAAAACTAAATTGCAATAAAAGAAGTACTAAAATAAAGAAGGTTCCCATCAAATAAACAAGCACCAGCTAACAACGGTGAACATAATCTAAGAACATGACTAAAAAAAATATGAGAAGGGGTCATCCGAGCGTATTTAAATAGATACTTTGTTTACATATGGATCCCTACATCCTTACATTCCATTTAGGATTAGGAATAAGCGTAATGGGACCTGTGTTTTTTACATATCTCTCGTTATTTGGGACCTTATTCATCTCTTTGGGCTTTTGTTGAATCGAGAAATAGGTTTGATTGTCCATCTTTTTGATATAATAGTAAGGCATCTGCCTCCCATGCCAATTTTGCAGTTATATATGAGCAACACCATTAGAGAATCTCATACACTAGTGAAACAAGTAGCACTGTTACAATTAACTAGATAAATTCACAATTTCCTTAACCATCACACCTACCTCAAAACTTGTTTAAAAGTTGAATGCTAAATTGATAGAAAAATCTACTCAATGAATATAATTTGGCTACAAAATTCAAATAAATGGGTCCCAACTCCAAAGTCTTCACTAAAAAAAAAAAAAAATAAAAAAAAAATAAAAAAGTTTTTACAAATGCGGCGTCGTATAGAGAACTGAGACCACAAAAACAGGATTATTTCAAGGTCTCTATCATCAGCAAATATAACAACCCAACAAGTACAACTGCTTATGATAGTACCATATTTTCTAATTCATTTCTTTTTTTTTTCTAATTTTTCGTTTGACCTTTTTCTATTTTGACACCTGTCCCTGCCTTTGTTGTACGGACCAACCATATAATTCTTTTTTTTTTTTTTTTAATAAAATTGAAACATAGGATTAAGAAATAATTATCTCACCTGTTCTGAACTGTCAAAGCCCTAGTTGGACGCATAGAATATTATATAATAATCAGTTGGTACGGTGGGTTTGAACTTTAGAGAAATTTATTTTTATACATATAATTCAAACAGAAAATTTTAGAAGAAATAATTAAAAAAAAAAAAAAAAGTCAACCAGACATTATATTCCTGACCAAAAGTATATTCCTAACCAAAAGTCTATAGGGTTTAATTTTTCACTTTCACGTGTTGAAAAAAAAAATACGAAAATGAAAATATGTCATCATATTTATGCTCTAACATTTTTACACACCTTATATATTTATAGGATTACATAATATGTTACCTTTGTAAAACTATAGGAGTGAGTGATAGTAGGTACAAATTTGGCCCTCTTCATTTGGGTACAATTTCAATTTGGTTCCTTATAATTTTTTTTGAAAGTTTTGATTCAATTCTTATGATTTGGTTATGTCGGTGATATGTGACAACTTTTAAAAACTTAGGCCTTGTTTGATAACCATTTGGTTTTTGAAAATTATGCTTGTTTTCTCCCAATTTCATCGCCTTTTTTTATCTTTGTTTATGACACATTTGAATTTTTAGCCAAATTCCCAAAACAAAAACAAGTTTTTGAGAACTTTTTTTTTTTTTTAGTTTTAAAAAATTTGCTTGGTTTTTTAAAACATGGAAAGAATGTATAAAAAAAACATAAAAACTTATGTGGAAGTAGTGTTGATAAGCTTAATTTCCAAAAACTAAATAGTTGTCAAACGGAGCCTTAAATAGCAAAAGTTAAGTAACAATTTAGTCCCTGTACATTCAAATTTGTAACGAATTGGTCCCTATCGTGAAAAATTAATGTAAAAATTTAATGAAATTCTGGACATAGATAGATTAATTAACTAATTTGGGACCCAATATGTTTATAAGCTACAAAGTTGAATCACTAAATAACAAAAATCGACATTTAATTTTGATTAATTTTTTTGCGACAAGGATTAAATTGTTACAAATTTGAAAGAATAGGGACTAAATTGATACAAATTTGAAAGTATAGGGACTAAATTGTTACTTATTAAAGTTCAGGGACTAAATTGTTACAAAATTGAAAGTACAGGGACTAAATCGTTACAAATGAAAGTTAAAGGACTAAGTTGTTACTTTTATGAAAGTTTAGGGATCAAAAGTGATTTTTAACCAAAAAATAAGAAGAAGAACTAAATTAAAACTTGTTAAACCACATGAAGAGATCAAATTGAGTAGGCTCAATTGAAACTTTTGAAACTATAATTATCCAATTATAATTAAACTCAAAATATAAAGTAGAAATTTCCTAGTTTGGTATTTTGCAGGGATGATTAGAGATTGGGTGTGTCAACAAGTACCTCAATTATTTTATTAGCATTTTTAATAATGAAAATTTTCCTCCATCAAGATTGATATTTGGAATAGGATAGAATGATTAATAATATAATTGGATTACTTTCCCATGAAAAAAAAATACATAACAATGCAAAAATAATAATAATAATAATAAAAAAATCCATTAATAATATAAAGAAACATCTTTTTCCAAAAAAAAAATATAAAGAAACATGATACTGAAAATTTCAATACAATTTTGATATGGATTTATTTCCATATAGTATAATATAAAAGACTCAATTTTTTTTTCAAAAAAAAAAAAAAAAAAAAAAAAAAGACTCAATTTTTACACCATGTGTATAAAAACAAAATTTCAATTCCTTTATTATTATTATTATTTTTTTTTCCTTTGGATTAACATTTTGGGAGGTCGCTCGGCGGCGGAAGGAGCGACTGTTTGGGGCCTTTGCCATTTTCCACCAAGAACGCCATCTTCAATCCCCAAGTCGTATGAATTTCCAAATGGCAATGCATAAACCAAACTCCTGCAAGGTGAAATCAAATCAAAACCCTTCAATTTCAGTTTCGTTTTCAATTCAATCGTTTAAATTCAGTTCGATAGTTTAAGATTTGATCGAGAAATCGAAAGAGGATTCGAATTCTGTTACCTGGATTGTCCGCACGAAACCTTATCGCCGTCCATCCACCGGAGGGAACTCCGATTGTGTTTCTCTCCACCGGATCCACGAGATTGAATTTCTTGGGGTCGGTTTTAGAGTTGAAATTGCCGATTCCTCGCCCGACTTCGAAGAAATTGAATCCGTGGAGATGAATGGGATGGTTTTCTGGGGTTATGATTCCTGTATCTTGTAGAACTAATTCCACTGTGGAATTGTATTGTAATTTGTAGACCTTGGTTCCACTTGTCGTCTGCAAATTTTTAGGTCCGGGTCCTGTGTAGTTGAATTTGTGAGGGGGGTTTCCGGGAAAATCTGTGGTGAAAACGCCATTGATTTTGAAGAAATGTGCTTGTAGAAGAGCGGTTGTGGGCATTGCAAAAGTGACATTGTTGATACTGGCCACTACCCTGCTTCCATTGGCGGCCTTGCAAGTTGGACATGGGTTGATTCCAAGCCCTACAGTGAAGAAGAGATGGTGGTCGATTGACAATGGGACTTTGGCAGGGTACTTTTTGGAGTTCAAGCTTCTGAGGGAGTTTGTGAAGGTATTGGCGATTTGTGTTGCGTTTTGGGGAGGGGGGTTGGTGCTTGTGGTGAGGGATGTGGCCAATGTGCCGGTGTAGTGCACGGTGGCAGTGGCGGTCTTGTTATCAACGGCGACTGGAGCGTCCATGAATGGAGAGACCGCCACCATGTATTTGCCAGAGTTTTTATCTGCGGTTAAGAGGACGTTGGTTGTCTGGCCGGGAGCTACTAGAACTACGTCTGTTTTGAATGGTTTGACATATGTGGCGTCGACTTCTACTACTGTTATTTTGTGGCCAGCGACTTTGAAAAACAGTTCTTCATTAAGTGCAGCGTTGATTATGCGGAGTAAATAGGTCTTCCCTTTTTGAACAGGCAATGTGAAGCCCCCTGATTACCAAAAGGAAGAACATTAGACGAGCCATCAGAAAAGTTCAAATTAGTTTAGTTTCTTGATTGAATTACTTTGTGAAGGGCAATTTGATATGGATCCTGAAAGGCCGTTGATGGTGTGAGCATCAGAGACATTTGGTGCTAATCCTGACTTGAGAGCTTCGTTGATCACAGCTTCGGTATCTGACTTCCACCACTCAGCTATAAAATACAAATCACCATTCATTCACAAAAGCAAATCAAAATCTCCACTTTTCTAAAAGGGGAAAAGCAAAAGTAGTTAACTTTCGAGGCTCATACCAAGCACAAGGACAGTTTCTTTATGGGGTGTAGGGAATGGATAAGGCACGCCGAGCTTCGGCAAGATGACGATGGCGCCATGGACAGTGGCTCTCAGCCAGAGAATATGAGCATGCCAGAAGAGCGTGCCTCTTTGGCCGGTGATGGTGAAGTTGTACACGTAGCTTTGCCCGGGTTGAATTGGACATTGTGTAATGTATGCCGGTCCATCGGCCCAGCCAGTTCGAAGTTGCCTGATTCCATGCCTACCACCAACATTGTATTCATGAGATTATGCAATTTCTGTCACCATTACATTACAGAGAGTAGATTTTGTGGGATTTACCAGTGAATGGAAAGGTTATATTTGACATGGTTGACGACTTTGATGAGAACAGTGTCGTCCTCCCGAGCGTAAAGGGTTGGTCCAGGGAACAGTCCATTAACGGTGACAATGGGCTTGCTTGAGCAAAGTCTGGTGGCCTTCCTCAACACCACCTGCCAACCAAAATGGCTCAAAATCACTCTTCAAAATCAAACCAAACCAACATTGGAGGCCCACCCATAACAGAAAAAGGTCATCCAAAATTAAAGCTTTCTTTCTAAAAAAAAAGAAAGCTAGCTACGAAGCTGTGATCAACATTGGAAACCCTTTGTTTTTCTGATTAAGAAAAAGCATATTTGATAACTGTTTTCTATTTTCTAAAAAGTTTGAGGAGAGATGTTAGAGCAAGAAAATAGAGATGATAAAAGATATAGAGAGTGAAGAATTAGAAAGCTTGATATATATATTGTTATATCTCTTTATCTTGAAAAAACAGTGTTTAAAAATGACTTGGTCTTCAAGAAAACAGAAAACCAATTGGTTATCAGAAAACGCTCACATTAAACTTATAATGGCGAACTCTGGACTCGGCGAGAGCAGGAAGAAGGCAGCAAAATGCCAACACGAGAAAAGCTCGAACCCACGAAGACTCCATCAATCTTCCTCCTTGTGTGTGTATTTTGATGTTTTAGAAATGAGGAGGATGATGAGAAGGATAGCCATTGAAGTCGACCTTATAAAGAAGAGGAACAGCAAATGAGTTTGAATGGAAAGAAGCTAGCTCTGTGTCGTTGCCATGTCGTTTTTTTCTCAGTTAGGTGACAACTTAAAACGATTCTTCATTCAAAAGAATTTTCAGATGCACCGTTTTCTTTTATTATATCTTACATGTTACATAAAGTTTCTGTTTTTAATTTTTAATTTTTAATTTTATTTTATTTTTCTCTCCAACCCTTTGGAGTTGTATATTTCTATCACGAGTAATAATTCAGACCTTTTAGTATTTCTCTCCATGTAATTAAAAGGTTTAGATTTAGCCTCTTTCTTGTTCTTTTTTTTTTTTTAACTTTTTCTTTCGGTTATTATGGAAAAGTTCTTTTCTTTTTTCGTAGTTTAATTATGATGGGGTTTGTCTAACTTCCTTTCAATAATGATATGTGTAGAAATGTTATTATTTTGATTATTCCCATTTTCAATTTTTTTTTTTTTTACAACTATTTGCTTCGTGTTGATAATAATTTATAAAGAAAATATGGAGTCGAAGCGAAGAGAATGATTGATATTTGTTGCAGCCCCATTAATTGCTCTAAAAATTTAATTACTTTTATTCATATAAATTAATAAGAAATTTTTAAAAGTCTAATAGAAGGGAGCGTAGCTGTAATTGACATGTACCTAACAAAAGAACATATGATATTTCTCTTCTTCTTTTTTTTTTTTTTTTTGATATTTTATAATAATTGCTATAGTGGTGTGTTTTGTTTGTTTTTGTCATTTTTTTTTTATAATTAGAATTATTGTGTTTTATTATATAAAATGTCCGTACATACTTTAATTTGAATTTGACCAAGTCAATGAGTTTAAATTTTATAAAAATTTAGTATGTTTGCATGAATTATAAGAAAAATATGCATAATTAAACACATAAGCATGCAAACAAACTAGCTAAATATGCAAAACACAGATTGGTGGAACTAACAATTTTTTTTTTTTTAATTAAAAAGAAAAATTGTTGTTTGCTTTCAAAGAGCAAGCATTAATGTTTGATTTGATATCACCATCAAGATCTATTAAATTAAAAATAAAAACATTTGACTTTGTTTTCAATTTTCAAATCGGATTTTCCTTTCATTTTAATTTATAAAAATGGTCTAAGATAAAATTATCGTTACATATGGATATCAAAATAAGTTTATAAAAATGACAAAGAAAATATCCAAACAAATGGATCAAATCTTTAAGGATTAAGACGAATGGTTGAATATGGATATGGATCCAATAAGCCAATAAGGTAAGAAATGGCTTTCAGTTTCAGATGGTGGTGTGTTTTTAGCAAAAGCAGAAGCAAAAGCACTTCTTCTTTTCAATTAATTTGAAAGCAAAGTCAGAATTCAAAGGGGTGTGGGTCAGTCAATTCATCTGCCCTTCATCTCTTCAAATCTCCCTCTCTTTTGTTAGCTTTCAAATCAGTTATTTACCAGAAGTGGTTTGGAATTGAGTCTTAATCACTCACTGCCTTGCCTTATTCTGCAAGCAAACTTCAACAGAACCATTTTTTAAATTTTATATATTTTCGTGGAGGTTTGAATCCGCTTGTATATAATTCAAACATCCGATCCTACTATATTTAGTTGTTAAAGTAGGTTGTTATAGGTAATTTTGGACCACTCTGATGCACACGGAGCAGACGAGGACAATCAGGTAAAGATGGGACCAGGAAACCAACCCAGAGGAAGACCAAACCAAAGGGTCGGGCCAAGGCCGACCATTCGACCCGTTTGCGCGGGCCGAAATCGTTTGCCTCCCCGCGGTACCTGTTGCCTCTGGCTGCCCTGGTTCCGTCTGGTTCGTCCCAAAACACCTCTGAATTCCTAAAAACCCTAAGGAAAGACACAGGTATAAATGGGGCCTCCTACACCCAGAAAAGGGGTTCGAAAATCTATCTACCTAAATACTTTTGACTGTTGATCTGACTTAGGCATCGGAGTGCAGGTGGCCTACACCACAGAGCAAGTCACGTCTTCTCCAACTTCTACAAATTCATTGTTGGTGTCACCTGAAGGTCAGGTGAGTCTTCTGTCCGGATTTTGGCATCAACATAGGTAACAAAACTCGTTATCATCAAGTTTATTATTTATATTGGCTTTTACCTTGACCACTATGTCAACTTATGGTAGTTTCTAAATCAAATTTTCTGGAGAATGTTTCTTCGTTTACACATTTTAAGATGAAAATGAGTTGTGGAAAAGTAAATAGGGATTGAATTGAACTCAATAGCTTAGAATTTGAGATGAGTTCATTAGTTGTTTGACAAAAAAAAAAAATCACCAAAAGAAAAGTGGAGTTTTGAGCCTAACAACGATTTTGACTCTTATAATTTGCTTCCAAATACGGTTTCTTCTCCAATAACAAAACTCTTTTTTTCTTTAACCTTCTTCCCTTATTATTTAGATTGCGTTTACATGTTGTCTATATAATTTTAAAATCCTATTGAGATTTGGATCAAATGTTTATAATTTTAGAATGGATGATAACATTGAAAGTTACAAATTTAACCTTGATTATCGATGTAATCATCAACTCTTTTTTGAATTTCAAACTTTTCTTATTAAGTAATAAAATAATTATATAGTGGTTATGTTGATATGCCTTGAATCTGCTATCTGGCGCTATGAATGATCAAGTACGAGGTCTCACTGTTTCTATAATCTACCTTATATATAATCCATCTTATCAAAAACTGTCATAATATTTGTATATGCAATCTGGTTATTTCTCACTAATCGAAATACTTTCTCCCTCTATTCGTAGAGATGTAGCTAACACATCGGTAGTGAACCATGTAAATTTGTGTTGTTTATTCTCGCTTATTATTATTTATTTATTTTTTTGTTGAATCGATTACTGTCATAACAGGTTAAATTACAAGTTTAGTCGATTGCGTCTGTTTGATCCCTGAACCTTAAAAAGTTTCTAATAGGTCCCTCAACTTTTAATTTTGTGTCTAACTCCTCGAACTTTAAAAATGTTTAATAGGTCATTAAACTTTCAATTTTGTGTTTAATAGGTCCTTGACATATTTGAGATTTTTAAAAATTAACCAATCTATTATATATAAAATTGAATTTTATGTCGAACCCTAAACTTTCAATTGTGTATCTAATAGGCTTGTGAATTTTAAAAAATGTCAAATAGATCAAGGACTTATTAAATACAAAATTGAAAGTTGAGAGATTTATTGGACACACAAGTGAAAGTTTAAGAACATATTGGATATTTTTAAAGTTAAGGAACCTACTTGACACAAAATTGAAGTTTGAGATCTATTTGACACTTTTTAAAATTTAGAGACCAAATTGACATAACTCTTCAAGTTCAAGAACTGAACTCGTAATTGAACCTTATCTAATTCAAGCATATCCGTTTATAATAATTTATTTTTAGCAAAGAATAATTATATATATTTTTTTTTATCAAAGAAAAATGTATATTTTGAGGTATTTTTACACTAGTATGAACTGAAAAGTACTTTACGTCTTCATCCAATATTGACAAAGTCTTATGAACTTGAAATTGTATATAAAAAGTAATACCTTTCTGTTATTTTTATAAAAGTGTCTCCAAGATGATGCTACTTGTGGATTTTTATGCGTTCAGTTTTAGAAAAAACAAAAGTATATATATATTTTATTGATAAACCAGATAATAAGGAAGATATTACCTGATTTTTCTAAATATGAAAACAGTTTTCCAATTTTTCAAAATGCCTTTTACAGATTTCGTTAGATTTAAGGGAAAAAATAATAATAAAAAGGAAAAATAAAAAAATAATAAAAACAAGAATTTTTTTTTTTTTTTGAAATTATAAAAAAAAAGAATTCTTTTCAATTTTATGCCTAATGAAATATTATCTAATTATGTGGGTACTTAGCTTAAGCATTTAAGATTCAATAATAAAGGTTCTTAAAATATTTTGAAAGCATAAAAACTAAATAAATACAACTTGCTAACGGTTTTTCAATGAAGATTAAAAATTTATTTATTTATTTATTTTTTTGATAACATGGGGTGAAGGGTTCAAACCATAGACCTCTAGGTCATTAGTACAAGTTTTATTCCAGTTGAACTATGCTCATGTTGGTAAAAATTATTCAACTTTATAACAATAACCTTCATCAAAATCTTCATATTAAATATTAGGGTTCTTTTTTAAACATAATGATTGTGCATATATGAGTTTATTGTTTATTTACCATCCAAATTTTGTAGCTCTTGTAGCTCAGTTGGTTAGAGCACCCATTTAGTAAGTGGGAGGTCTTGAGTTTGACTCTCAACAAGAGTAATTTCATTTTTTTCAAAAAAAAAAAAAAACCAATGACTCTAAATTATTTAATTAATAAAAAAAATACTTAAATCTATAGGCTTTGTCTAAACAAATTTAATGACATAAATGATCAACAAATGCATTCATGCATATGTACTGTAAAAAGAAAAAAAAAAAAAAAAAGTTTGGCCTTTGGTCTTGCCTACCTAAGGAGTCAAGTTATTCTATCAACTTCATCGTAGTTCAACGAGATAAGATATTACATCTACAACCAAAGATCAAAGGTATAATAGGTCAAAGGTATAATTTTTTACCTGACAGGTTGCATTCTAAGCTTTCTAACCTTTCTCAATATATTCTAAAGTTGGAAAAAAAAGTCAATTTTGATCCTAAACTTGTCAAGTTGTATATCAATTTGGACCCTAAACTTTCAATTTCGTCCAATTGAACTCTAAAATAATTATAGGGTTAAAATTACAATACTTTTTAAAGTTTAAGGTTAAGATTGCAACATTTATCTAGGCTTGAGGTGCAATTTGATGAAATTAAAAGTTTAGGGTGAAAATTGATACAATTTTATTTTTTCCTAAAATTTTAAATTTTCAATTTTTCAAGTCTTTTACACTTTCTACATTTTTCTAGTCTCTTACACTTTCTTCTCTCCTTTGCTTTATAAATTTAGAGTGCATTTAGAATAACCTTTTTTTAAAAAAAAAAAATTAAACAAAATCAAATTTTCTATAAACATGTCCGAATAAATTAGTGATTTAAAATGAGTTTGGTATAACTTCTTAAATGATTTCAGATGATCAAAAGTGTTTTATAAAAAATTCTTAAATAAATAAAAAGTATTTAAAAAATCATTTTTTAACAAAATCTTGAGAGATGGATTTTTTTAAAATGCTTTTTATTTATTATGATTTTTTTTTTATAAAACACTTTTCATAATCAAGAAACTATACTAAACCCACTTTAAATTATTATTTTTTTCAAAGATGTTTATAAAAAATTTGATTTTACTTAAAATGCATTTTTTTCAAAAGTCATTCCAAACAGACTCGTAATCTATCCATCCACAATCTCTTTAATTGAAATAGCTATTGAAGAAAAAGGAGGGAAAGAACAAGATAATGGGAAAATGAAGTGACTATGAAAATTATTGTTTGAATGGAGGAAGTATTCATATCTTGAAAGAAGAGCTTTTATTTTTCTTTTCTTCACGCAATCACTTTAAATAGTTTGTTATGAGTCATCACATTAATTTTTAATAATATCAATTCTTCAAATTTTACAATATTTTCTCAACTTTTGACATGCTTCTACAATATTTTTTTAATTAAAATGGATAATGTGAAGAAACAACAACATTTTTTATTTGTCAATTTGAATATAGTTTAGTGGATAAGATATCAGTTACCATAATAAAAGTCAATAGTTCAATCCCTACCTTACAATGGTTAATAAGACATCAATTTTTTTTTTTTTTTTTTATAACGGTTAATAAGACATCAATTACTATCACAAGGTGAGCATCAATTATTATTATCAAAATTAGATCAATTACTATTACAAAGTGAGAGTATATAATTGCTAATGCTAACTATTAAAAAAAACATTATTTTATAAAAATTCTCTCAAATATGATTATTTAAACTTTGTTAAATTACTTTAAAAAGTTTAATAAGTCTCGCTTTCGTTTTTATGTCTAATAAGTTTATAAACTTTAAAAATATCTAATAATTCCTAAGCTTTCAATTTTGTCTTTAATAGGCCTTCGACGTTTTCAAATTTTTTTTTTTAACTAATTTATTAGATATAACATTGAATTTTATGTTAAATGGGATAAAAATTTTCAATTATATGTTTAGTAGGTCCATCAATTTAAAAAAAATGTTGAATAGGTTATGGATCTAGTAATTAAACATAAAATTTCAAAATTCAAAATTCAAAAATCTATTAGACACATTTTAGTTCAAAGACCTATTGAAATTAAAAGTTCAATTATCTATTAAACACTCTTTGAAGTTCAGGGACCAAATAAACTCAAATTTAGACCTCGTTTGATAACTATTCGGTTTTTGGATTTTGAAAATTAAGCTTTTTTTTCTCCCAATTTTCTTATTCATCTCAACTACGAACAAATTTGAATTCCAAACCAAATTCCAAAAACAAAAACAAGTTTTTCAAAACTACCTTTTTTAATTTTCAAAATTTCGGCTTTGTTTTTGAAAACATGAAGGTATATACAAAACAAATAAATTTATAAATAAAACTAGTATTTATAAGTTTAATTTTCAAAAAAAAAATCAAACGGTTATGAAACCGAGCCATTCAAAAACTAAACTTGTAATTTAACCTAGATATGAATCTATGATACAATGATAACGTGAGATTCAAACAAACAAGACGCAAATAAAAAGTGGGATTAAAGAACGATGGTCAACCAAAGCCACGCTTGTTTTTGCTATTGTGTAATTTAATTAATGTCAGTGTTTGGCTGTGAATTGTGATGAGAAAGAAGCGGGCTGCTCTCTCCTAGTTTTTCTCGCTCTTTCATCTTCTTCAACCCATCGCCCTCATCCTTCACTGCTCTTTCTCTTCAAGGTTTTTGTTTCTACACTTCCATTAACTTCAACCCTTCTTTTATTTTCGATTATTTCAACAAGGGTTTGTTTCTGATTGCTTTCTGATTGAATTTATATATTGGTTTTGACTTCTTCAAGCGTATGAATAAGATTCGATATCCTCTATTTTACTCGTGTTTATTTGATTGCGACACTCAAACCTAGGACTCATTATAAAATTAGTGTGTTGAATTTTAAATTCATTCATTGAAAAAAAAAGGGCAAGTTGATCCGTACCCTTTTATTATTTTAACCAGATTCGAACTATTAATCATACCCTGATGATGGTTGAAAAGTTGTAAATCTTTTGTCTCTGGAATCTTTGGAGAGATGAGATTATTAGCCTCTGATTTTACTGATTGAGGTTTAGTTTTAATCAACAGACTCAGTAGGTATTAGCATATCAAGAAGAAGCTTTACAATGGCAGATGATGATCTATATACAAAGGATGGTACTGTTGATATTCATAAGAAACCTGCTAATAAGAAGAAGACTGGAAATTGGAAGGCTTGCCGCTTCATTCTTGGTATGTTTTTTCTTTGTTCTTGACGTTTAATTTTGATTGTTCTATGCTGAAATTTGTAATGATGATTTTTGTAAAGGGAATGAATGCTGTGAAAGATTGGCATATTATGGGATGAGTACCAATCTGGTGAACTATCTTCAAATTCGTCTCAACATGGACAATGTAGCTGCTTCAAATAGTGTTACCAGTTGGTCAGGAACCTGCTACCTTACTCCATTGATTGGAGCTTTCTTGGCTGATGCTTATTTGGGAAGATATTGGACCATTGCTAGTTTCTCAATCTTCTATGTCTTTGTAAGCTTTTCTTGCCGATTCGAAGTCGGGGGCGAAAAGAGAACGAGTTTTTCTTTAAATTGCTTGAAAATTTGAACTGGGTTGGCATGAGTTAGTGGCTGCATTGTTGTGATACTCTGTTATGATGTATGGTTTTGCAGGGTATGACACTGTTGACGATGGCTGCTTCAGTCCCTGGAATGAAGCCATCGTGTGACAATACTAGTTGCCATCCAACTGGAGGTCAAACTGCTGTCACCTTTGTAGCACTTTACTTGATCGCCCTCGGAACAGGGGGAATCAAGCCCTGTGTTTCGTCGTTCGGGGCTGACCAATTCGACGAAACTGACGAAGTCGAAAGGAAGAAGAAGAGCTCCTTCTTCAATTGGTTTTACTTTTCAATCAACGTGGGTGCAATGATTGCCTCCTCAGTTCTGGTGTGGATACAAATGAATGTAGGCTGGGGGTGGGGCTTTGGAATTCCTGCAGTAGCCATGGCCATCGCCGTAGTGTTTTTCTTCTGCGGTAGCTCGTTGTACCGTCTGCAAAAGCCTGCAGGAAGTCCTCTCACTAGAATTTTGCAAGTTATAGTCGCAGCCTGTCGGAAACACAGTGTACAAGTTCCAGAAGACAAGTCTCTCCTTTACGAGACTGCTGATGACGTTGAGTCAAAAATCGAAGGAAGTCGCAAGCTTGAGCACACGAACAAGTTAAAGTAAGTATATTCATCAACATAATCACTGAAGTTTGACTTTCTCCTATAGATTACCTAAAGCTAAAACCCCTATTGATCAATGCTTAAAAGAAGCTCATTGGCATCACAATGCCAAGCCTTGACAATTATGAACAGATTCTTACGTATCCAAATTGGTGTTACATTTTCTATATCGTTCAGGTGCCTGGATAAAGCTTCTGTAGAGACTGAAACTGATCGAACCAAGGACGAGCCGAATGCATGGAGGCTCTGTACAGTGACTCAAGTTGAGGAGCTGAAGAGCATTATCCGGTTGTTGCCTGTGTGGGCCAGTGGAATAGTCTTTTCAGCAGTCTACAGCCAAATGAGCACCATGTTTGTTCTACAAGGCAATACAATGGACCAGCATATTGGGCCAAGTTTCAAAATTCCATCAGCCTCCCTTTCGATTTTTGATACCCTCAGCGTTCTCTTCTGGGCTCCCGTATACGACGGACTCATCGTCCCATTCGCGAGGAAGTTCACCAAAAATGAGCGTGGCTTCACACAGCTACAACGGATGGGAATAGGCCTCGCCATCTCTGTTTTCTCCATGGTTACAGCAGGTATCTTGGAAGTTTTCAGGCTCAACTACGTGAGGAAGAACAACCTCTACGATGCCGAGAACATTCCCATGTCGATTTTCTGGCAAGTACCGCAGTATTTCCTCATCGGTTGTGCAGAAGTCTTCACTTTTATCGGACAATTAGAGTTCTTCTATGACCAAGCACCTGATGCAATGAGAAGCATGATGGCTGCCCTGTCGCTCACAACCGTTGGATTGGGAAATTACTTAAGCACATTGCTCGTTACAATCGTGACGACAGTGACGACGAGACACGGGAAGCTCGGGTGGATTCCTAATAACTTAAACAAGGGACATCTTGATTATTTCTTCTGGCTGTTAGCCATTCTCAGCGTGCTCAATTTCTTTGCCTATCTCTTAGTGGCTAAGTGCTATACTTACAAGAAGGTAACAGGCCATGTACGCTGAAAATCCAACCTCAATGCTCTGTCACATTCTCAGTTTCCAGCTTTTAAGTAAATTTAGTTGAATAATTCATCAAGTGTTCATTTTCGAGTATGTTAATGAAAGTAGTAGAACAGGTAGATATTGGTTCTTAACTGTTGTTCTGTTTTTCTTTCCCTCACAAAATTCTTTTGTTGAATGGTCAAAAAGTGTGGATGGAAGAATAAAAGTTTGACAAACAAGTGTTGGGATTTGACTTTGAGGATTTGTTGGTAATATGGCTTTGGGCAATGAGCCTCTACTTTGTCCTCCACTTACTTTCTGTCTGTCTTGCTTCACTTCCTTGCATGAGGATGAGGCTTGTTGGGATTGTTTCTTTTCTTTCTCTTTTCTTTTTCATTGGTTGCTTTATTGACTTTGAGGCCTAAATTATTGATTGGTTTTTCAAAACAGTGTTAAGGAAAAAGGATAAAGTGTTAATGTGTGGTTTGATTAATGAATATGTTTGGTTTGGCTGTTGTAATATTATTATTTGGTGAAGAATCATTGCTAATCTTCAAAAAGAGGAATAAATAAATAAATCATTTGTTTTTCTTGAGGAGAGGGATGATGGCTCATATCTCAACTATAAACAGGGCTGTGGATTCAAATTGTTCCCACCTATTTAGCATTTTGAGGATACCAACCACAAGGTTCTCTATGATTGTGTTCCAAAATGTCTCTCTAAAATCTAATCCCTTTTTAGACTAATTAAGGAGTGGGGTTTGTTTATTGCCTAATTTGCTAATAATGTATATGAAGTTGAGGAGTATACACCATTGTGAAATAGAAAAAGTATTCGATGAAGCTGTCATAGTGTAACGGTTTCTTATAGACTGTTGTCTCCTAATAACCGTTGGATATGAATTCGAAGTACTTTTATAATTTTTCTCTCGTACATTGAAGGATGAAAAATTATCGACCACACTATGACGGCCTCGTTGAGAAATAGGCATGGTTGTTTTGTACTGTTTAAACTTTCCTCTCAAACCAAACATGCTCTACCCTACAAATTAAATTCACAATTCTTGCAGTAATGCTTTTGACTTCATTTATTTCAAGATATTGATGTCACATCAGTGATGTTGATAATAAGAAACAAAACAAGAATCAAAGTTTCATGATATAAATTTTTTTCTTTTGGGTATTGGCTGTCTCATCTAAAGTGGTTTGCTTAGCCATAGAATGAAATCACTGTAAAAATGAAGATGAAAAATTATGATTTATTTTGAGTAAATTAAGAAGCATGCTTCATTCTTCATTCTTCATTGTTCATTCTCCATTCTACTAAAATGGAAAAATAAATAAAATTTTGAAACTGTTTCTTCATCCATTTCCAATAAACCCATTGAAGAAAAACGCTTGAACAAAAAAAAATATAGCAACTTTAAACCAGAAAAACATGTTTTTGAATTGAATCCTTCCCCAACCAATTTCAGTTTAATACAGTCGAAGAACACTTCTAGCAATGGACTGTGCTTGATTTGGCTTCACCTTCCCCGACCCGCCTCTCCGGCTGCCTCTCAGCGGCGTCAAGTAGAACCGGAGAAGTCCATTGTCGACGTTCGTCGGAGAATGTCGAGCGCTCCGATTCCTCTCCAAGACTGGCTCCTCTTTCTTCTTCTTCCCATTTCCATTTCCATTTCCATTAGAATCTGCATTGCTCTTCCTTGAACTACTGAAAGTTCCACCGATCATACTTGCACTTCTCCAACTCACACTGCTGTTACTCCTAAACATTTTGGGATTGAATCCTCCTTTGACATCACTGTTCCGTTCGCCTCGCAGCTCCGGCCACGACTCTGAATACGACCGCTCCACGCCGTTGGGCCTACTCTCTCTATCTTCCTCCTCATCTTTGTTTCCTCCCCGCCGGTTAATCAATCCCCAGATGTTCCATCGCTTCCCCCATCGGCGGGACTTCTTCGATTCCTCTTTCCGATTCCCTGTCCCGATCACTGATGCAGCATCAAATCCCGAATCGAAGGACCCGGAGCAGTCGTCTCGCAGTGAATTCGAGTTCGAATCTCGGTCTGGAATGCCGAGCTTTGGGCCAGGGCAGATATCTGTAGTTGCAGGAGAAACCTTCGCGTTCGAAACAGATTTCATCTCGTCAATCTCAGCCACCACTGCTGCGGCGGTCTTTCTGATGGAGTTGGACCGGTCGAGGCTCTTCCGCCGACGGGAAGAAGAGTCTGAATAGTAATCCCGGGTCTGCGACGACCCGCCGGGGATATTTTCTTCTTCATTGGTTGAATTAATGGAGTCTTCGACGGGAATTTGGGTATCGGAACGGAAGACATTGATAGGGGCATCTTCAACGACGGAAAGCATGGTGGGCATTCTGGGGAACGTTCTGCTAATCAAATATCCATCCCAAGAAGCCCTAGGTTCGTCGAAGGAATAACGAGGATCGTCGAAGGACATTCGGCCGGCATCGAGAGAGAATCTCGGATCAGTATCGCAGGATCGTCGGCCGAAGCCGTAATCGGCAATTTCCGACTGGGTTTCTCTGAAATGGCGTCCGATTGGCTTCTCCACCGGCAATGTCGTAGATCCACCGCCATTTCTCTGCTTCTTCTCCTTCTGTTTATCCCTCCATTTCTGCAGCTTCTTGCTGAAGACCGAAGCCGCCGACCAGAAGCTTCCGGCGATCTCCTTCAAGTCTCTTCCCGAGGGCTTCTTCGTGTGAGAATCGAGATCTATGTGATCCTTCATGGTTCTGAACTCCTCCTGTAGTTGCACTGATTCCGGCCCTAATTCAGCTTCAATTTCTTCTTCGACAATCTCCTGAACTCCGTTTTCGATTACAACATCCACCACATTGGGCTCTTCAGAAACCCTAATTTCTCCGTTGGTGTTGGATTCTCCTTCTTCCGCCTCGAGAACCGGACCTCCAAGGCAGGAAGAACTCGGCTCCTCCAAATTCCTACTCTCAGCAGCAATTTCAGCAGCAGCACCACCACCACCAACAACAACCACCTTAGAAGAACCAGAACCGTCCTGTGAAAAGAGAGACCAGAGAGTGTTACGAACACGAACGTCGCAAGACTTCCTCTGCGGCTCGAAAACCCCAGAGAAGCCCTCGTTCTTAGACGCAGAGAAAGATTTAGTCCGACGAAGCTCAGGGAAAAACGAAGAAGGGCGACTAGCAGCACCGGGCCTGAAAATGGACTTGAGAGCAGAGGAAGAAGAAGAAGAAGGGGGTTTCCGGGAAGAGGAGTCGAGAAGAGAGAGACGCTCGCAGAGGCATAAAGGGCAGAAGCCAGTGAAATGCTCTTGTGGGTGGCGGGGACAAGGGCGGTGGGGCAACGGCGGCAAGGGAGGAGGCGGTGCTGGTTGTGCGTCGGTGATGGGATTCATAACAGAGAAGGGGAAGCTATGAGAGAATGGCGAAGAAGAAGAAGAAGAAGAAGAAGAATGAAGAAAATGGAGAGAAGGTCATGATAGGATTGTGGGGGAAGGAGGAAAGTGAAAGAAAGTGAAGTAAAGAGCTTAGAAAAAGGAAGCCATGACCGCTCTGCAAATTTTTTTTCTTCACTGTTTGGTTTCAACGGACAGAGAGAAAGAGAAAGAGAAGAAGAGAGAGAGAGAGAGAGAGATTTTGCAGATGCAATTGGGCTGCCCCACACATGGTGTGTTGTGTTTTCTCTTTTTCTTTTTCTTTTTTTTTTTTTTTGGGTTTTTTTATTATTATTTTTTTATATGGGGGGACTCGCCTTGGAAATGACTATTCTACACCCTTTTTTTATTATGCGGTTATGCTATGGTTTAATTTAATTTTGGACTTTATATTATGATCTTCAAATGGAAATTAATCCTAAATCTTATGTCGGCATCACTCTATCCCTCTGCTTTCCAAGTTTGAACTAAATCATTACCTACCCTCTCTATTTATTCTTTATTTTTGTTTTAATCGGTTCAAATAGGTTCCTAAATTATTAAATTGTTTTTATCTCGTCCTTGTATTTTCCAAGTTTTATACTAAATTGACTTTGCGATTTGAATATCCACTCTCACATGTTGTCGAATTCAAAAAATGAATAAAAAACTTGTGTTTTGTATATAATAATAAGTTATTGTCTTTGGTTCTTTGAGTTTTACGGTTATGCTGTCAAACATCCAAACTAGATCAATATATGAACGTGTTATGTAGTTCTTTAATAATGTACTCATTATGTCCTAAAAAGAGCCAACATAAGCATAGTTCAACTGGCATCCAGTTTGTAATGATGACGAAGAGGTTTATGGTTTGAATCTCACTACCCCACATGTTGTAAAAAGAATGTCTTAAAAGGATTAAATTGATAGAGTTACCAAAGTCTACTTTTTTATTATTATTATTATTATTATTATTAATTTCTGTTGCACTAAAAAAGTGAAGATAGCAATAAAATTTTGTTAGACACATAATTGAAAGTTTATGGATGTATTAAAGAAAATTTAAGTATAATAACTAAATAAGCATGATCTTAGGAGTTTGTTACTTTATTAAAAAAAATTTAGACTATAAGAACTAAATAGATATGATCTTAAAAGTTTAGAAAAGTTTCGAACTTCTTTTCTCTTTCCTTAAATTACCAAAAAGTAAGAAATGAAGTTGATGTGAATTTGAATTTCTCATTACTCATAAACATTGGGAGTCAAGAGAAAATGGGGATTATTTCCCTTCCTATTATGACATATGAAAGTGTGCTATATCAGGAGTTTAATAGCCTTCTAAATTTAACCAAAGTAATACATTAATAACCACACAAATGTTATTTCATTTGAAATTCATCATCACATAGGTGTAAAAACTATATATTAAGAGATAGATCAGTCTCTTCTTACTTTTCTAACATACGTAAATACGAACATGTGAAAATGATTATAAAATAGAAATTATTTGATGAGGTCGGTAAAACGAGAATGGTAATTTGTGAGGAGTGAAAAAGCAAAGTAAAAAAAAAAAAAAAAAAAAAAAAAAAAAGCATGAGAATTGGTGGATTGGTGAGGTGGGGCTGCGATGTGTAAGTAATATAATTGTTGTAATCTCTCTTTCTTTCTCACATTTCGCTTTCTCTCTGTGCTTTGTTTTTTTGTTTTTTTTTGTTTTTCTTTTTTCCTTTTCCTGTTTGTGTGATGTGTTGTGTTGGGGTTTCTTTTTGTTTGTCAATCCCTCTTTTCTTTGTCCAACCAAACAAAACATTTCCCTATTACCCAAAAAAAAAAAAATTAAATCCTATTTCCATTTATTTTCACGATCTCCATCCCTCTACCTACCCAGAAATTATTCAAAGAGATTAGTATAATACGACTCACTACGATTGAATGTAAGAAAGAGAAGCTAAAAATTATGAGTTCACCATACATCCAATAGTTTAGAATGCGAGAACTCCTGTAGTTCCAGTGCTGTTGAGTATCCCACGTTGAGAAAATGAGAAGACCACACAATCTCTATAAAATACATGGATTATTCATCTCCTTATCAATTGATTTTGAGATGGAACCTCACGTTTATCACCTGTTGTTTTTTTAAATAAATTTAACTTAAACTAAAATGGTGTAATTGTTTTTCTTCTTCTTGGTTTTTTTTTTTCTTTATATTGAATATTGAGTTTTTTAAAAAAGAAAATCATTTATGAAAAGAGAGGGGTGGATGTTTGCGATAGTTTCGTAAAAATAATGACCTTTTCATAGAAAAGTAAAAATAAAAATGATGAAAAAAGGTATCGTCCCTATTTTTGCGAGCAAGAAAAGAAAAATCCATTATTGCTCACTTATTAATTTCACCAACTATAAATTGATATTCTTCTCAAAAAAAAACTATAAATTGATATTCCTCTTCAAAAAGAGAAAGTATGAGTTGATATTTAGATATACATCTATACACACATATTTGAAACGAATATTATTTTCTCTTTTACATCCGTTCAAATGAAAGTAACAATTTGGTCATTGAACTTTGATTTGTAACAATTTAGTCCCTATATTTTCAATTTTGTAATAAATTTAGCAATAAGTAACAATTTAGTTCATATACTTTCAAATTTGTAACAATTTAATCATTGTCACAAAAAAAATCATTAAAATTAAATTTCAATTTTTATTATTTAATGATTAAACTTTGTAGCTTATAAACATATTGGATCCCAAATTAGTTTATTAACCTATCTATGTAAGAAATTTCATTAAATATTTTCATTAATCTTCATGATAGAGACTAAATCGTTACAAATTTGAAAGTACAAGAACTAAATTGTTACTTATTAAAGTTCAGGGACTAAATTGTTACAAAATTAAAAGTACAGTGACTAAATCGCTACAAAATTGAAAGTACAGAGACTCAACCGTTACAAATCAAAGTTCATGGACTAAATTTTTAGTTTCATGAAAGTTGAGGGACTAAAAGTAATTTTTAACCTATATTTTTTCATTGAAGCTCAACAAATTATTATCAATATATTATTTCTCTAATATTTTGTGTTTTCTCACAACATTAGTGAATGCATAGACTAGATTCTTTTCCTACACTATAGTATATACATTACACTTACACCACAAACTTTCCAATAAAATTGGATTTCTTTTTCTTTTTTCTTTTTTCTTTTTTCAATTTGAGTCTTGAATTTATACCTTACATTGATTAAGCCCCACTCTGCTAACACATTTCTAATATTTCCAAAAAAAATAATAAGAAGAATAATATATATATATATATATATATATATATATATTGAGAAATAGAAGAATAATAAATTGTGATCAGCTTTAATCAGTTATATTTAATTATTTATGATCCTCTAGAATCTGCAAACCAAGAAAATTCCCTTTGAGAGTTACAGGGTGCATCTGTCCTTTCCTAGTTTTCAATGAGCCCCATAATTCATCTGATATTTCTTTTATGTTTTTTTTTTAAATCTATTTATTTATTTATTATTATATTGTGTGGAGGATTTTTTTTTTTTAAAAAAAAAAAATTGCAGTGGGTGGCAAATTGGACCAAATTAATAGCAAATATAGCATCATGTAAAAAAAATTGAAAATATAGAAAAATCTATCGGAGTCTATCTGATAGACTTTGATTATCAAAGTTTATCAGCGATAGACTCTGATTAATCAGAATCTATCAGTCTACTGATAGACTCCGATTATTCAAAGTCTATCAGTGTCAATCGCTGATAAACTCTGGTTAATCAAAATCTATCCGTGTCTATCAGTGACTATCACTGATAGACTTTGATTAATCGAAGTCTATCAGCGATAGACACTGATATACTTTGAATAATCAGAATCTATTAGGCACGAATAGAATCCGACAACAGCTTTTTGGTCTTGTACAATTAATTTTGCTATATTTGCAATTAGTTTGAAACTGTGCTATATTTGCTATTAATTTGGTCCAATTTGCCATCTATGCAACTGTCCCTTTCATCAACATTTGGAGTAAGGGAATTCGAACCTCTGACCTCTATGTCGAGGATATATGCCAATTATCACTTATCTATACTCGCTTTGACTGGAGGTTCTTTTTCTTAAGGTCGAAGCAATAGTGTAGAGAATTGAATTGAAAAGTGATAAAATGAGGAATTAAATTAGGTGGATTGTATTGAATTATTATTGTTAGCTCCGAATCCCAAAGTTGCCTAAAGAGAATCTGAATTTCCAAAATCTTTTTCACATTATTAAATACAAAAAGCTCAATTCAAAGCTGTTCAATCAAAAATCAATTGGGGTTTCTTTTTGTTTCTTTCATTTTTTTTTTTGGAAAAGTACATAGATAGCCCAAATTTGGACCCTATATTTCATAAATGTCCAAGTTTCCCACTTTTTACAGAAAAGGCCTAATGGCTCAACTTTTTTTCATAAAAATCATGGTCCTTTTACGATTAAGCCCTCATATCCACTACTAACTATTTAAAAAAATAAAATAAATAAAATAAAACCAAAAAAAGGAAACACAAACTGTGGGTGAGAGATAGGGAACGGAAAAGGAAAGAGATTTTTTTAATTACTTTCCAAATTTGAAAATCCCTAAAATCACCCCCAATTTTTCAAAAAAAAAAAATCTCTAAAACCACTCACTATTTTTCCCAATTCACACACGGTTTCTCCCTCCCTTCATTCCTCCCTCATGATCTTTCTCCCTCATGGTCTCTCTTGTTTTATCGTGGGTATCGTTCAATTTCATCACCGCCGTGGTATATTTAATATATACATATGTATATATTATTTAAAAAATAAGGTTTTTTTATAGTTATATACAGACTTTTTTTTCCCAATATCTATATTTCTCCCAAATGCATTGGTATATTTAATATACATACATACATGTATATATATAATATATATTGGCAAATAACTAAATATACAAGTGTATATATTTAATACTATAGTAATGAGACAAGAAAAAAACTCGGTATACGTGGCTACAATAATGAGTAAAAAAAGGAAAACTTATGTACATAATATATATAAGCTGGTATATATGAAATTATATATGAATATAAATGTTTTTCTGTAAAATGCAAAAATCTAAAAAACAAAAAAGTACGTAGACTATGGGATATATATACTAAACTATTATATATTGAATATTAACCAGAATATATAATAATCAATGCAATATATGCATAGATTATAAACGGTATATTACTGGGAATATATATATATATATATAAAATAACCGAAATAGTTATGTCAGTAAAATGAATATTAATCGAAATATATACACATTTTTTAGATATTCCAGCAAATATGTTATATATACTGCTGTCGGGAAGAAAAAACGGGAAGAAAAAAATCAATTAGCTTTTGTTCGGTTAATGAAGAAAATAGAAAACTGCTGCCACGAAGAAAAAAACGTGAAGGAATAAATCGATAAAGAAGAAAAAAAAAGAGAGAAAAAAATGGATCAACCGAAAATTACCAAACAAGAGAATGAAATAAAAGGAAAATAAGTTGGAATCATTATGACAAGAAATCAAATCTCAAGGATCATATTTTCAAAATATTAAGGATTTAGTTAAGATAATATCTTATAAAATATGACAAGGGTAAAATGGTAAGGAAAAAATGCTGAAAATCTAATCTTGGAAATCTACAAAACTATGGACATTTATGAAAATATGTATATAAAACAGCCTATCTACCAAAATTTCTTTTTTTTTTTCTTCTTAATTTGTAATTTTCTAAACTGAAATGAAAGATTGGAGTTTGTTTGTGTGGGCTTCCTTCGTCTACACCCGTGGATTTTTTCCTTAAATTTTAGAAAAGTTTTGAATTATGTTCCTAAAAGTTTTTTTTTTTTTTTTTTTTGGTAATTGTAACAAGTTTGTTGCTTAATAGTCACCGATTAAGTATAGTTCAATTGATTAGAACATACATCTAGACTAAGAGTTTAGAGATTCAAACTCTCCCACTTCTTCAAGATTTTTAAAATTAATGGATCCATTGGACATAAAATTGAATTTTGCATCAAATAAGATTTTATACTTCCAATTTTGTGTTTTACATGTATGTGAATTTTTAAAAACTTTGATTAGTGACTTATTAGACATAAATCTGAAATTTTAGAGATATATATAAGACATTTTTAAAAGTTTTGAAACTTATAAGATACAAACTCGAAAATTCAGGCCTCACTTGATAGCCATCTGATTTTTTTGTTTTTGGCTTTTAAAAAGTAAGCTTTTAAACACAACTTCCATCTGTAAGTTTCTTTGTTTTGTTATTTACTTTCAACCCATGTTTTCAAAAACCAAGTCAAGTTTTGAAAACTAAAAAAAATAGTTTTTAAAAACTTGTTTTGTTTTTTGAATTTGGCTAAGAATTCAAATGTGTCCTTAACAAGGATGAAAACCATCGTAAGAAAATTGGGAGAAAATAAGTATAATTCTCAAAAACCAAATGGTTATCAAATGAGACCTCAATAATTAAACATTTAATTTAATCTAAATATCAATATAGCAAGTTGATTGAAGTAGTGGCAATTCGTGAGTGACATGAGAGGTTTGCCTAACTACACTGGCTCCTCATCGCATAGATTTTATTTTGACCAGTTTAGTTTTTCTTTTTGTCAGTTGCCTATTCTTTTATGACTATATCGTACCAATTCATGGTCCATCAATCCTATTAACATCTCACATCAATATTTCGGTACCCATATTAACGATCGAGACTTATTAGAAGCATGATCGAAAGTTCGAGAGATGAAATTGAAACATTTTAAACGAAGATGGTAAAAAGGAGAAGAGAAAACAAGTGCGGGCCCAATCCCACCGCCAAATCACGAGGAAACCCCGCGGGATTAGCAGTGAGCCATAAGGCCAAACCCAAACCCTGTCCTAACAGAGGGCCACCACCCTATACCAAAAAAATCAATTTTCTTTTTTCTTTTTTTTTAAATTAATAACAAAATTAAGTTCACCATTCACGGGATTACACGTGGGAGATTTTGATTGGCGGTGGTGGTGGGTAGAGATCCAGTAAGGCCAAGTCCACGGTACAGAATCAGTGTGGGCATAGAATATGGTGTAAAGTGCTTTGCTGTCCTCTATCTTTAACTTTTCCTTTACTAACATTACACATCAATGAATTAATAACCTTTTATTAAAAAAATAAATAAATAAATAAAATAAGTGTTTTTTAATGACAAAAGGCTTGTGGGTTTGTCTTGGTCTTTTTTTTTTTGGTTAATTAAATAAATAAATGAGAAAATGAAATACCTGAATTATGGTTTGTCTTTCTAGGGTTTTCAAAGGTTGTTTGGTTGTTCCATATGATTCTCATTGTTTTATGTCCAATATTAGTCCTTCATGTTCTACCAAAACTACAGCAATGTGGTCGGCCAAATATCACCGATCTTCGTTAATTAGTATTCATGCACTTGGACGAATTTCATACATTTTCACTATCTTAAAACTCGTTCGAAAAAACAAAACAAAACAACTGGTTTGACCACGAACTCAAAAGAAAAAAAAAATCATTTGGATAGTTCGTTCAAACACAGCTAAGTAAATAAGGTATTTATTTCTATCTAAATATCGACTTCATAATTGTTGGAATAAAAAAATAAACATAAACATAAATAAATTACTCATTTGTTTGGTTAAATTATGAGTTTGGTTCTAGACTTTTATATTTTTGTTTAATAGATCATTAAATTTGATAAAATGTCCTAGGCTCGTTCAATGTTTTCTAAAATTCATAGACATATTAAATATAAATTTGAGAGTTTTATGATGTTTATAAGACACACAATTCAACTTCTTCTAAAAAAAAGACACAATTCAACTTTGTAATTTTTTTTTTTTTGAGTACATCAACATTTGCGGGTGGGAGATTCGATATTCTGACCTTTTGATCGAGGGTACGTGCCAATTACCGCTGAGCTAAACTCGCTTTGACAATTCAACTTTGTATTTAATAGATTCGTTAATTTAAAAAGATATTTAATATGTAAGAGATTTATTAAACATGAAATTAAAAGTTCATAGACATTGACAATTTTATAGTTGAATGATCAATTAGACATAAAATTAAAAGTCTAACGACCTATTAGACAACAATTTTAGTTTTTAATGTCATCATAATATACTTTAACAAATATATGTATTGAAACTTCTTTTTTCAAAAACAAAAACATGTACATTCAAACTAAATATACTAGTTGGTATGAACAAAATTTCCAATACTATATAGTATTATTAAAAAAAAAATGCATACAACTTATTTTCACTATTACCCATATCAATAGCATTTAAAAATAATTTTGTTTGAGTTTGTGATTCAAATTTCTGACCTTTTAATTGATGATACAGGTCCATTACCGTCAAATTAGGCTTATTTTTAACGGGTAGCATTTAAGAAAAATATGACATTATATATGTCCAAATTTGAATGAAAGCGGTAGCTACATAATTCCAAGAAAAAAAATCGTTGAAATGGGTATTAGATGAGGTGGAAATTGACTATATGTCCAAATTTGAATGTCAATTATTTAACTTTGATTTAGAAAGTTCAGACATCAATACAGAGCAAGTCTGAAAATTCAAAAAAACCAAAAACAATCTCGTAAGTTTGAAAATTCCATATATTTTGTTTCTAAGTCTTTTGAAAATAAATGCCTTCGTCATCAATTTCTCTACCCTTTGGGTTTTTTTAGTGGAGATTTCACATTGCATTTTATGAAAATAAACTTGGCCTAATATTTCTTTCATATTATATTTATAATTAAATTACAAGTTTAGTTACTCGAGTTTTAGATTTGTTTCTATTTGATATCTGAATTTTTATAAATGTCTAATAAATCTTTAAGCTTTCAATTATGTGTCCAATAAGTCTATGAATTTTTATTTTTAATTTTTTTTCTGTTAGGTCATTGACCTATTTGACCTTCTTTTTTAAAAAAATTGACAAATCTACTAGACACAAAATTAAAAGTCTAGGCTCTATTTGATAACGATTTTTTTTTTTTGGAAAATTATGCTTGTTTTCTCTCAATTTTCTTCCAATGGTTTTCATCATTGTTAAGGACAAATTTGAATTTCTAGCCAAATTTAAAAAACAAAAAAGAAATTTAAAAACTACTTTTTTACTTTTCAAAAACTTGATTTGGTTTTTAAAAACATAGGAAGGAGGTTGATAACCAAACTAATAAACTTATAGGGGGAAGTAGTGTTTTTAAGCTTAAGTTTCAAAAACCAGAAAAACAAAAAATCAAATGGTTATCAAACGGAGTCTTAGGATTCTATTAGCTAGACATAAAACTCAAGTTTATATCTAATGAATCATATGAGTTTTAAAAATTTTAAATATATCAGAGATTTATTAGACACTTTCAAAGTTCATGGACCAAAATAAACATAAACTTAAAATTTTAGGAACTAAATTTGTAATTTAATTGGGGAATTTTCAAATGTTGATAATGGGGGAGGTGGGGGCATGGAGTATAATTATAAGGCTAGTTGCCTAGCATCTTTGGTGCACCAGCAAACATAAATGTGACTATTGTTTTCAAAGGGATATCCATCTATGTGTCCACTTTAATGTTTTTCCAAATCTAATGTTCCTGTTTTATTCTAACTTATAAGTCCCCACCAAATTTTTGTACATTTATTTGTCTGTCCTTTTCAATTCAATCATTGTTATCTCTCTTCACACATTTTTATTTCTACTCTCTTTCTTTTTTCCCCTTTGTCTATTTTCCCATCATTCCCTTCTTGAAAAATCATCTCTCAATTTTGATTCAATTAAGATTGTTAGAGTTTACCTTCTAAAAATAACACATTACATTAGTCATTTACCCTAATTTCACGCTCCCTGTCGGGTAATATTTTACATTATTATGAAACATAATCTAACTGTGTGGGTGGAAGATTATGAACCATGCATCGATCTTTGAGATTGTAATTTTTTTTTAGTACATTTGAGATGCTAATTGATGTCTTATCCATATTAAGCTATGTTTTTATTTAGCTATAAGTTTGTTATAGCAGTTTATTAACCGCTTTCTTGTATTTTATATATACTTGTTGAGGGTCAGTATTTTTCATTTGAGTTCTTTTCAGTGATTAACAATAGAACTCTATCTCTCCCTCATTTACACGTGTAATGGTATCGGAGCGTATTTTTCGTGTGCCTCCTGTTTGAGTGGAATCCTTTTTTAGAGAATTTTTCTTTTCTTTCTTCTCATTTTCTTCCTTCGTGCCTCGTGTTTGAGCTATATTCAGAGTAACGAATGGTTAGTTAATAATCCTACTTTTTCTTTTTAAATAATATATATAATTGAAATATTGAGGTGGTAATTAAATAAAGGTGGCTTTTTGTTAATTAATGAATGATGGAAATCAAGTATATGGATATGGAGATTGTGTGAATATATATATATAAAGAAAAAGGTGAAGTGGTAATCAGGTAATAATACAAAAGATAAACATGCGCACCCATATTTGATACCAAAAAAAAAATATTGCAATCAAACCCCACCATTCTTTTTTAGTTCATTATTAATGTTACCTAATTACCTTGCTATATCATTATCATCCATAATTACACCCCTACTAAATTTTTCCCTATAGAAAAAAACAAAAAACAAAACAAAACCACTCTTCATATTTGACACAAGAATTTGAGTTTTTTTTTTTTTTTTTTATCCAATACTAATTTTTTAAAATTATATTAGTATTTGACTTTCAAAATGTATAGTTTAATTTTTAAACTTTACAAAAAAAAAAAAAAAAAAAAAAAAAAAAAAACTTTGTTTTAGGTCATGAACTCGAAAGAAAATAGTCATCTTCATCAAAACTATTATTTTTTCATCAAACATTTACCCATCTAATATATGGGTCCAATGTATGTTTATATTATAGCCAACACGAGCATAACTCAATTGACATAAAACTTGTACTAATGATCAAGAGGTTTCTGGTTCAAATTCTCCACCCTTACATGTAAAAAAATGTATGTTTATATAAATATGTTGCTACATATGTTTGAAGTTTCATTACCCACATGTTAAACAATTAATAATAAAATAATAGCGAAAATAAATTATCATTATTTAAAATTTTTTAAAAAATAAAGTTTCAATAACACTTGTGGTCCTTGTTCAAAAATAACAATAATAATAACACTTGCGGTCCCTATATTTTTATTGAAGTAACATTTTAGTCCTTTAACTTTAATTTGTAACTATTTAGTCCATGTACTTTCAAATTTTAACAATTCAACCTCTTTACCTTTATATCTATAATCCAATCCTTGTAATTTAGATTTTTTTTACCAAATGTAATATTTTATCGTAAAAGACATGGTCAGCATTTTTTTTTTTTTTTTTGAAAAAGGTATCATTCATTACTCAAAACATTTCTCCTTTGGAGTACAAAGAGTGATATATCACTAGAAGAGAGATTCTGAATCCAAGAAGGATAATTGTCTAACCACAATGTAGTAGTTTCGAATATCATATGTATAAAAGATAAAGTGATAATGGACCAAACTATCGCATAACAAAAATCAACTATACATACTGAAAAAAATTTCACAATAAAGATTAAATTGTTTCAGTAGATTATTTTCTTTTAACATTATAGAGGTATCATTTTGTTGTAAAAAAAAATTAGAGGCTAATTCATTACCAACTAAAATCCAAAGATGGATAAAACCTAAGTAAAATCATCAAAAGTGTTTTTTTTTTAATAATAAATAAAGTAAATATTTTGAGAGTGGATGGAACATAAATAGAATAAAATCTAAATTGCAAAATAATATTTATATTTAATATAATAATTTAAGGAGGAAAAAGAAAAGGAAATTGTTTTTAAAAATAAAAATAATTGTTAGGAGTCCGTACGGGGAGAGTTATGAGATGGTGCAGTAATATTCTAGTTTCGGTGTAGACAAGGAGACCACGTGGCAAAATAATGGCCTTAGGATGTAGAGATGGTACTGAGAAAATTCCAAGAAGGAACAAGATGATTTGTGGAATCCCAAGAATAAGAATGTAGAATTTTGCATTGTCATTTAAAGCAACACAACAGACAAATTCATAAACCCCACCATAAGACATACACTTTCAAACACATCTTATCATTTTTAATTCTCTATTATTTACTATTTTATTTCATGTGGGATTCTATTAAAATTATCAGTTCCAAAACAAAATTCATTTTCATATTTATTTCATCATTCTCCTTTTTTTTTTTCTTCCCTTCAAACTCTTGTGACTACACATTCTAGAGAAGATTTTTTGTTGATTGTTGTTAAGGTATGTTTAGGGACTATTTGACCCAGAGTTGGAGTTATGAAATAGGAGTTAATAAGTTTGTAGGACCAACAATAGAGTGTGAAAATAAGAGTTAATAAGTTTATGGGTTTCACAATTGGGTGTTATATGCCCTTGGGCCCAACAAGGAGTTGGGTGAAGTTATTGACTCCACTCCACTCAACTCCTCAATCCAAACACCCTCTTCAATTTTTATTTATTTCATCATTCTCCTTTTTTTCTTTTATTCAAACTCTTGTGGGTACACATTTTAGAGAAGATTTTTTCTTTACAGTTGACAATGTACATTTAGGGGTTGTTTGGCTCAAGGAGTTCAAGTTGTGAAATCTAGAGTTGGTTTATCTTGGAAGTTGGAGTTGAGTCAATAAGTTTGTAGGGCACACAATAGAATGTTGGAATAGGAATTAATAAGTTTATAAACCCCACAATTGGGTGTTATACGTCCTTGAGCCAAACATGGAGTTGAGTGAAGTCATTGATTCCATTAACTCCACTCCACCCGACTCCTCCTATTTCCCCCCCCCCCCCCCAAAAAAAAAAAACCCTCAATCCAAACACCCCTTAAACTTTTAAAAAGATTATGAATTTCTCACTGGACAAAAATGACGATGCTAAAGAAACTAGAACCAATAAATGATGGATGTTAATGAAAATTTTGATGCCAAAGTAAGCATAGCTCATCATCAATTAGAAGTACTTTTTTTCCTACTTGGTTAATATCCCTAAATGAGGTGGATATTGGTGTTATATATCACATCAGTGGAGGTTCCTGTCTCACATGTGTTTTCCCCTAATGAAAGTACCTTTTCTAAAAAAAAAATTGAAATTAAAGCTAGGTGGTGATGTTTCCTCTCAAAAATTCATTGGGCTTTATTAAGTTGATCCATTTGATTTCTCTTTTCCGATGCAACTCAATGAATTATATTTGGGCCGCGGCCTGTTTTAGTAATTCCCGCATTTTGGGGGCCCATAATGTCACTTGTCTCAATCGTTCAATAATTTTCAAAATTTATCATTTATACTCTTTTCTTTTTTTAGTAAGATGGAGGGTACTAATATATATATTAATGGTAATAGATGTTTTATCCATTAAAATAAATTTCATTTTATTCTAAGTGGTTTCATGATATTTATTTATTTCAAAATGACCTCACTAATATAATTTTTTCATATTTTATTTCAATGTTAAGCAATGACATCATCCAAATATTGAAAAGCCTTAAACTTTAGGAGTTGTATACTCACTAGAATGTCTAAATTGATGCAACCCTAAAGTTTAGAGATAATTGTTTTTTTTTTTTTTTTTCAGATTATTAATGCGAAAGACAAAAAGATAAACTAATTGATTTAATGCTCATCGAAAGAGGGTAAATGTGAAACTATTTATTTGTTGGTCAACAAAAACATGATTCAACTAACATAAGGCTTGTACGTTGGTCAAGAGGTCAAAGGTTCAATCCCATACCTCTACGTTGTCAAAAAGAAGAAAAAAAAATAATAATTATTTGCATCGGATAGTTTGATAATGAAATAGTGTAAAAGGGCATTTATGAAAATTTCCCATTTTTCAAAATTTATCACTTTTTTTTTTTTTTTGACAATATGGGGGTGGGGGGATTCGAACCACAGACTATGTGATTATCAGTACAACTTTATGCCAGTTGAGCTATGCTCTTTTTGGCAAAATTTATCACATATACCCTTGTATTCTTATTTGGTTATTTGTATATCTTAGTTCCTATTGTTTGGTCATTTTTTCCCAGTTAGAGGAGGAATTATTTATTTTTGTCAACATTTCTACCAAACTAATTTCTCTAATAAATGTATATCAACTCATTATGATTAAATCATGTCATACAACTTTATCATCAACTAAATTTACTTCGAACCTTTTATCATCCTTCGAAGATATAACACTCCAACAAATTGAAAGCTATACTATGATTAACTTAATGATATGTACCCCACCAAACCAAAAACATCCTTTTAAGGTTTTATCTCTAAGAAACAAACTTCTTAAATTTTAATAACATAATAATCAATGTTTGAACCTCAACCGAGTCGTCTCTTAATTAGAAAATATGCATGTCATCTAACAAACACTGAACACATATTCAAAGTACCCGTGTACTTTCTTTCTCATACATTTAACAATACAAAACTATCAACTACCTTGTAGCAGCCTCATTCAATAAGTTCTCCATAGCACGTGACTTCCTAACATTTAGACTTCATCTGTTCTCTCGATCGTTTCACACTTTAAATTTCCATCTCTCTCCCTTCATAGTCCTCCTTTTTGAGCTTGACCTTCAAAATTGGGTTGTTGAGTTGGAGGGAAAGTTTTGACTTTTGACTCAAATTTTTTTTTTTTTTGGTGTAATAGAAATTTCAAAACTTGACTTGTTCATAATATCTTCAACCCAAGATGGATCTACCCTGTGACCATACCAACTAAAATCCAATTTTTTTTTTTTTTAATATTTGACACATCAGACGATGGTGGAATATCAACTAAACCCACTTTGATATTAAACAAAAATCTGAATATCTCTCATTTCCACCACAGATTTTTTTTATTTTCTTAATATTTCGTAATCAAGGAATAAGTTAATAATAACATCAACTATAATTTTAAAAATTAATAAATAAATAACTGTTGATCTTCATGCGGATCGTGAGATTGATTGGCTTCATATACATGGCAGACCAAACACATAAATCATTGCTTAATTTTTAAATTTGGTCCCTCCAATATTTCTTTATTTAGTCCCTGAAATCTGAAAGAAATTTTTAATAAGCGACTAAATTCTCGAGGTTTTCTTTGCTCAATTTATTAGTTTTTTTTTACCCAATAAATTTTTTAACTTAACGTGAGTTTAAGAAACCTATTGAGTTAAACACTGTTTCAAGAAAGTGTTTTTTTTTTTTCCTTCTTAAAACTAAAAAATTATTGAATTTGCTCAAAATTCGCCAACCACGTAATCTTCTAACAACATGATCACACATGATTGTTAAACTGAGTTGGCGACGAAAAAAAAAAAATTCAGAGATCAAATAGATACCACATTAAAAATTCAAAGATCTATTAGAAACTTGGTAATAAGAAACAGTCATACTAGTGACTAAATACACAGAATTTATGATCCATTAAATTAAAAACATTTTAAGGTACACGAACTAAATAAACCTAACTTTTAGGTCTGGTTTAATAAACATTTGATTTTTTGTTTTTGATTTTTGAAAATTAAGTTTATAAACATTACTTTTACCTGTAAGTTTCTTTGTTTTATTATCCATCTTGTTTCCATGTTTTCAAAAACCAAGTCAAATTTTAAAAACTAAAAAAAAAAATGTTTTCAAAAACTTGTTTTTGGAATTTGGAATTTGACTAGAAATGTAAATTTGTCCTTAACAAACATGAAAACCGAATTTGAGAGAAAACGAGCTTAATCTTGAAAAACCAGACGATTATCAAATGAGGTCTTATCGATCCAATTTAATTTATTCTAAACTATAATGAAAGTGGGGTTAGGGAAGGCATTATAGTTCACACATTAGGGCAGCTAAAGTTTGAATATGGTAAACGGGTCGACCCGTTTACCCGGTCGGGTCGTTTTCTTCAACAACCTTACCAACTGCAAAACGCAAAGGATGGTCTATCCACAACGGCGGTGGTAGGTAGGCGTCATTGGTTGGTGAAATTAAGACTCTTTATCCCTAACCCAAAGTTTTTAATTTCAATCATTTTCTTCTAAGTTTTTTCTTTTTTTTTTCTTTCCTAAGAATAGCAATAATCCATCCAAATCCCATTTCATTTCAATAAAAGATAATTTACAGAGCCTCTAATCCAACCACATAAATGTTTTCAGTAAATTTAAGTTTGATGGGATGTTTAGTGTATGTGTTCATGAATCATGAAACGTGAATTTAAAAGATTTCATAGGTGATTTGTATTTGGGATATATTTAGACAAATTAGTGGTGGAATTTTGACTTACTTTCTTTGTTTTTTGACTTCTTAAAGTTAACAAGTATGGGTAAATTATAAAGGTTAAATTATCGAAAATACCTACCAACTATAGGTTTTGATCAATTATACCTCTGAATTTTCAAAAGTTTCATTTTAGTCCTCGAAGTTTGAATTAGTGGTGGAATTTTCACCAGTAAAAGTTAAAAAGTATGGTTAAGATTTCATTGGTGATTTGTATTTGGGATATTTAGACAATTTAGTGGTGGAATTTTGACTTACTTTGTTTGTTTTTTGACCAGTAAAAGTTAAAAAGTATGGGTAAATTATAAAGGTTAAATTATAAAAAATACCCATGAACTATAGGGTTAGTCAATTATACCCCTGAATTTTCAAAAGTTTCATTTTAGTCTTCGAAGTTTGAAGTTTGTTTCAAAACAACTTTGGAAAGCATTTTCTTGTTAAATTTATGCATGGAAAATAACGTGTTTGCATATGTATTGTTGCTTATGAAAAAAACAATAAAAACGCATGCAAACACATCATTTTCCGTCCATAAATTTAACGAAAAATATCTCTAAAGGTCGTTTTGAAACAAACTTCAAACTTCGATGGCTAAAAGTTCAGGAGTATAATTGAAACCAACCATATAGTTCAATGATACTTTTAATAATTTAACGAATTATAAATTTGGTGAACCTACGTGTTTACACGTAACATAGATCCGTGTACAAACTCTACTTTATTTTGATGGTGTTCTATTGTAATATGTGAACTAACTACTCCCAAAATTTGTGGCCAAAAATTGAAAAGAGGATCATAAATAAGGTGGGGACTAAAATGAGAAAGAGAATCTTTCTCTTGAGGGTTGAAAATTTTAGTATTATTACCACACCTATACTCTTTCCTTCATATAATGAATTTTCTTTCACAAATTTTTTCAATGCTACTCAAGCCCATTTCATTCTTAAGATGTGACTAACAATGAGTGAGAATAATATTCACGTTGTAATAGGATACGAATTTGTCTCCTCTTTAAAAAGCAATGGACGATAAATAGCGAAAATTAACGATACAAAAGTAGTACAAAATTTGTTGCACTTAGCTTTTATTTTTATCATTGTCAGCCACATTAGTAACATTTGAGAAAAAACGTGTCACATCATTGTAAATACGAATAGAGTAAGTAGGTGCTACGAGACTACCAGAAATTTATTCGTTACACCGACAACGTAGATGGTTGCATGCCTAATTCGAGCCAAGTTTCCTTTTGGAAAGGGAGACACACCTTGCCCTTGATGGCCACTTGGCCAGACCATACTCATAAAAACCTCTTTCTTCAATGACAAATTTAACCCTCTTCCTCTAATTTAATTACAATTCAATTTTACTTTTTTTCTTTTTTCCTTAAAATTGCCAAATATGAACAATAGTCTCCGACCTTTCTCTATGTATTTTATCTTCCAACATTTTTTTTTTTAATTTAAAACTTTATTTTTAATGTTTTATTTAAATGAAGTTTGTATGCTTAAATGAAATTTTAAAATACATTAATAGAATAATTACGATGTGATGGTAAAATATAATGGAGTATTTTATCTAAAATGCCCACATATCTTTTAGATGGTTCCAAAATTTACCGAAATAGAATAATGACTAAATTTATTTGCTCATTTCACCAAATTTAACTTCACATTATTCTCACCTAAATAATTTTTTAAAAAAAATAAATAAGAGAATAAAACAAACACGAAATTTATATGCGTGAAAAGAAAAAGATTCACGAACATGAACATAGTAAATAGTTGAAACATGTTTGTTCAGTCTAAATATAATCGAATTGAATTCTACCATATATTTTCGTGGATGTTTTTAAAGAAAATAGATTTTTATATCCCTCTCTTCAACCACAAAAAATATTAAAGAGTTTAGGAAGTAACTGAAAGAAGACAATTTCTTTTTTTAATAAAACTCGAGAACCATATTGTGATTATGAAAGTTTTGTATAATTAGATTTATGAGATAAAAACTACAAAATTATTTCAAATTTGTAGTGATAATTAGAAGCATCTTCGAGAATTTTTCAATAAAATAAATTCATGATACAAAAGTAGTACAAAAATTTTTGCACTTAGTTTCCCACATTAATAACATTTGAAACAAACATGTCCTATCTATGTAAATATGAATAGAGTAAGTAGGTACTACGAGACTACTAGAAATTTGTTCCGTACCCCCAAAACGTGGATTGCATGTCTAACTCAAGCCAAGTCTCCTTTGAGACGGGACATGCCTTGCCCTTAATGGCGGGACCAGACTCATAAAAACTACTTTCTTCATTGACGAATTTAACCCTCTCCCTCTAATTTAGTTGCAATTCAATTTTTCTTTTTCTGTAAAAAATCCCTAATTTGAATGAATAATATTCTATGACCTTTCTCTATATATTTTATCTTCCAACTTTTTTTAAAAAAAAATAAAATTTTATTTTTAAAATTTTATTTCAATATGCTTAAAGTAAATGGTAAAATATATTAATGGAATAATTACGATGTGATGTAAAAATGGGGCTCACATATCGCTGATGATTTCAAAACTTACCCAAGA
This sequence comes from Luffa aegyptiaca, assembly GCA_017139565.1. Classification (NCBI taxonomy): domain Eukaryota; kingdom Viridiplantae; phylum Streptophyta; class Magnoliopsida; order Cucurbitales; family Cucurbitaceae; genus Luffa; species Luffa aegyptiaca. The sequence continues at coordinate 47,671,456 of CM029400.1, read as the reverse complement.
TAGAATAATGACTAGAGGACTCAGACATAAATACCTACCACATAAAATAGATAACAAAAACCTCAATTCATTCCTAAAAAATAATTTTAAAAAATCTTCAATTCATTTGCTCACTTTACCAACCTTTAACTTCACATTATCCTCACCTAAATTTAAAAAAAATAAAAATAAAAAAAAAATCAAGAGGGTGAGAGATAATAAGAGAAGAAGAGAAATAACACTTTTAAGAGAGAATTGATCTATAAAAAAAGTAAAAAGAATAAGATTGACCAACATGAATATAGTTAAATAGTTGAAACATATCTTCAAAGTCTAAAATACAATCGAATCGAATTCTTACTGTATATTGATGTGATGTTTTTAAAGAAAATTATTCCATAGATTTTTATGTTCATTTCTTTAACAACAAAATATTAAAGAGATTTGGAAGAAATGAAGGGGACAAAAAATAATGTATTTTAAATAAGGTTTGAGGGTCATATTGTGATTATGACAATTTTGCAAAGTTGAATTTATGAGAGAGAAGCTACAAAAGTATTTTTAATTTTGTATCATGTAATATATTATGTTTTATTAATATATAGTGATAATTAGTAGCATTTTGCCAATATGAGCATAGTTTAGCTGACATAAAATCTTGTACTAATTATCGAGAGGTCTGTGGTTTGAATCGCCCACCTCCACATGTTGTAAACCACAAACCACAGATCTCTCGGTAATTAGTACAAGATTTATATATATATATATCATAATATTTTTTTTTTTTTTTTATGACATGGAACTTCTCATATCTTCTATCTTAGGTTAAAAGTTAACATTTTTTCTTAAAAAATGGTGGTCTCATAGGATTTTTTTTTTTTTTTTTTTTTTTTAATAATGGTGGTCTCATAGTATTTCCGTAAAAAATGAGATTTTTCTAATCTTTGGCCAACAAGTTCATTCAAACGCCTATTTAAGCAGTACATTTCTCACATTTCTTCTCCTCTTATCTCTGTGGGTTGTTTTTGAACAGCTTCTCTAATGGCGACTTCCTCTCCGCCTAAACCTTCCACCATAAACTACCATTCTCCCAACTACCCATCTGGTTTTTCAACCACCCAACCGAGTCTGATCAAATTTTCGAAGACCCATTCGGTTTTTCAATCGAGAATCTTGAGGACCAAATGGGGGAATCAGTTGGGGTTTGGCCGTGTTCGAGTAGCCGGAGAGAGTAGAGGATCGGCGGTGGTCCGGTGCACGGCGGAGGGGATAGAGAGAAGCATTCCATTTGGCCGGAGATCAATCGGGTCCGCCGCCGAAGAGCGAGCCGCCGCCGTCGGTGTCGGAATCGGCCTGCCGGAGAGGTTTAAAGTGGTTGCACTAACAGCATTCGTTATGTGTCTTTGTAATGCCGATAGAGTCGTTATGTCGGTAGCGATTGTTCCTCTTGCTGCCAAGTATGGCTGGTCCAGTTCCTTCCTCGGCATCGTTCAGGTGAAGAAAACACAAAGAACTCTTCTCTCTTCTTCGTTTGATTGTGTTATTTGATTCAATCAATCAGGGAATTTCAATATTGACCTTGTTTTAGAGAACAGCTGGCTATTTAGTGATTGTGATTTGTTTAATTCTTCCTTAGAAGGAAGTTGACTTGTTATTCTTATATAAGTTTCTTTAGTTTTTTTTCTTTTTTTCTCTCTCGCCATATATGGAAGCACAAAAGCACAAATGGAAGTTGTTTTCCTTACATGATTGTTAGATGGGTTCTCGTTGAAAATGTGTATAATGCCTTTTAAGCACTGGAAAGGGTATTTTGTATTTACTGCAAGATGGTGGTTGAGGAATTGTACTGTAAAGCTGCGGCTGAGTTTGCTTTAAAGTTTCACCTTCAGCCGCCGCGTCCATAGAATTACAGTAAACTGTGGGGGGTGAAAATGAAACCAGGGAGGAAATTGCTTACCAGTTACCCTTACCAACCCCATCTCTCAAGGAAGTTGCTCCTCAAGTGCTCTGGTTTGGCCCACAGGAACTTTTGATTTGGCCATTTGGGCCTTCTTTCATTTCTAGGCCCAACCAAACCCCAATTATGTAATAGCTATATCTTCAAGAACAGAAAGAGAAAAAAGTTGACCTTTTAAGTTTCATCATGAACTTTCAGGTTGTGTGGCTGTGGACGTAGCTTCGTTAGTTCTCTGAACTTTAGGGGACACTTTGAGGGTTAATGTTACCTGTTAGAAACTTTTTAAAATACGTGGATTAGGTGTATGCAGGTTTGAAAGTTCATGGAGCAAACTTGTAATTTGATAAGAAGAATAAAAAGAAAATCTGTATTGCTATTTTTGGATATTTTAAACTGAAATCTGTAAACGTTGTTTTGTTGAAGTCATCGTTTCTGTGGGGATACATATTCTCGTCGGTGGTTGGAGGAGCGTTGGTGGACAGATATGGTGGAAAGCGAGTGATGGCTTGGGGAGTGGCCCTTTGGTCTCTTGCCACTCTTCTTACTCCATTGGCGGCCAACCACTCAACAACCAGTCTCTTGGCTGTTCGTGCTTTCTTTGGACTAGCTGAAGGTGTTGCTTTGCCATCCATGAGCACCCTCTTATCAAGGTCACACCCCATTTCACCAACCATGAAAATCAGTCTTTGTGATTAGTCTCTCTTCAATTCTTCAACTTAAGTTTGAAACTTGTTTAAACAGGTGGTTTCCCAGCCATGAACGAGCTAGTGCAGTTGGGATGTCAATGGCTGGTTTTCATCTTGGCAATGTTGTGGGATTGCTATTAACTCCCATCATGCTATCGTCCATTGGAGTCACTGGCCCCTTCTTGTTATTCTCATCACTTGGGCTTGTCTGGTTGATGTCTTGGATTCCAGGAGTCACAAATAACCCCAGACAGAGTCAAAATATCAGCGTATCAGAGTTGCGATTAATCGAAGCTGGGAAAGTCAATCCTTCTCGTCAAAATGCCAAGCACCTACCTCTTAGCCGCCTTCTGTCCAAGTTACCAACATGGGCTATCATATTCGCCAATATGACTAACAATTGGGTGAGTTTTTACCCTTTTGTGTTTGAGTCGAGTAACTGAGGTTTTGAAATTTTGGACACTGCTGATTCATGTTTTAACTCTTGAAGTTTTTGGTTTATGTTACAGGGATATTTTGTTCTTCTGTCGTGGATGCCAGTTTATTTCAAGACTGTAAGTAACTCGATTAGGGGCGGTAGCTTTGACATGAAAAGTTATTAAAAAGTGAAGTTAAGTACTGGGAAAGTTGTAATGAACGTCTCTACTTGTTGGGTTGATGTAGGTGTTCAATGTGAACTTGAAGCAAGCAGCGTGGTTTAGCGCCATTCCGTGGGGAACAATGGCGGTTTCTGGCTACTTTGCAGGCACGACGTCGGATGCTCTAATCAAAGCAGGCTACCCTGTGACATTAGTCCGGAAGATCATGCAGGTTTTACTCCATTCCCACCTTGCAGTATAATAAGCACTTTCAAATTCATGGTTTGATTCCAAAAGTCATAAAACAAAAACTATCTTAGATGTGATAAATGTAGCTTGAAAAATGTTTGCACAACTTTTTTGTTCAATCACTGATCCAATGACATCGGTGCTTAACAACAGTCGATCGGCTTCATTGGACCTGGATTAGCATTACTTTGTTTGAATTTTGCGACCACACCAACCGTCGCAGCAGTTTTGATGACAGTAGCATTGAGCTTGAGCTCATTCAGCCAAGCCGGCTTTCTCCTAAATATGCAAGTAAGCTTTTAAACCCTTCACAAAGAACTGGTTGAAATGGCTTAAACTTCAAACTGATCACAAATCTCTTTGTTTCTTGGATCAATCAGGACATAGCTCCTCAACACGCAGGCTTTCTCCATGGTAAGTTTCTTGTTTATTCTCAGAAGACAAGCAATTTCATTTGGTTTTCAGTGAAGAAACTTGACATTATCAAACTTTTCTTGACCTGCAGGAATCTCAAACTCAGCAGGGACATTAGCAGCAATTGTGAGCACAATTGGAACTGGTTATTTTGTTCAGTGGCTTGGCTCCTTCCAGGCATTCTTGACTGTTACAGCAATGATTTACTTCATGGCAGCCATTTTCTGGAATCTGTTTGCTACAGGGGAGCAAGTCTTTTAAGCTCATTTGTTTCAGAACTCAGATGATCCCTTCATATTTTTAGCTGCTGAAACCTGTGTGGAATGGGAAGAGAAGAGAAGAATATGGGTGGAGGCATTTTGATTTTGATTTTTTTTCTTCTTCTTTTGTAAGCTAGAATTTAGTTGGTTGTTTTAAGTTGTTTATTCTTTGTTCCTCAGGCTATATAATTCAATATAGCCCCTTCTTTTTGTTTTTTTTTTTTTTTTTTAAGAGAAATGTGTATACTCCCACTGTAAGTTAAAGACTGCGCCATTCTTAAGAAGGCAAAGTGGTTGTTACTTGAATGTAAATAAAATACTGTAATCCTTTAGCATGAAAAATAGAAACTTTTAATTTATCTTGCTTTCAATATGTCATCTTTGTGACAAACCAATTATTTGTTAGCTATACTTTCTTCTTTTGTTTCAACAAATAAGGGGCAGAGTTTCAAACTTCTAATTTTTAGGAGTAAGTAATACCTTAATCAGTTTGCATTACGTTTATGTTTAGATTGGTATATTTAGTTTTTTTTACATACCAAAAAAGAATGCAAATACGTTTAATAAAAAAGATGTTCTACAGACAGCATGTAAGGGGAGGATCAATTTTAAGCCAAAATGAACATAGGTAGGTAAGAAGTTAAATAAAAAATTATTAAAAAATAATCAATTTTAAAGCCAACATGAATAATAACAACTTAACTATTTAAAATATATATCCTCAATCAAGAAGCTAGATATTCGAATCCTCAATCCTACGTATTGTTGAACTAAGGGAAGATTAATTTTGCATTTCCACTCCATCTTATAAACGAAGGAAGAAGAAGGGTAGAAAAAGAAAGAGAGAGAAATATCACATAAGCTAAAAAAATAAGAATAATTTTTCTCAACTTAGTAAACATTAATGTCAACAAATGTATTCCAAATCATCTTTCTGTCAATCAACCAACGATGGCCTTTTAGAACCATATTCTAAAGATAAGTGACTAAACTATTAGTTTTTGAAGCTTAGGACCAAATAGAAATTTATCTCCAAATTCAAGGATCAAAAGTGTATTTTGGTCCCTGGTCTTTCAGGATTCTGTCAATTTTATCCATAAATTTAAAAAGTGTTAAATAGATTCTTAAACTTTTAGTTTTGTGTCTGATGGGTTCCTGACTTTAAAAAGTATCGAATACCTTAAGCTTTTACTTTTGTGTTTAATAGATCGCTCAGATACAAAATTAAAAGTTGAAAGACGTATAGACACTTTTTAAAGTTCAAGACAAAATTATTCATGGACTAAACTTATAATTTAACTCTATCAAAATTTTGTTTTCTTTCCCAATTTAATCTATCCATCCCACTTGTACATTTTCCAAGGAGGAAAGTGAATGTTCCAATTGATTGAAAGATCTAATTCTTAATTAAAATTTGCTAATCTCACTGTCACTTTGTATTCCATATTTTTTGTTGTATACTCATTTTTGGGATTATGAGAGAGAAAGTGGGCTCAAGTTTCTATGATCCCAAATTGCCCAAAACAAATCCAATCTAAACCCTAGATTTCCATTTTGTAATGATCCGAGGCCCAAAAACAATTTGCCGACATTTCGCATCATCGATTCAATTCAAACTGCAAACCTCTGAAAATTTATGGCTTCAAGAATTTCATACTCATGTCATAATTCGGTTGCGTGTCTGAACTGAACGAGACGCCATAACCCACCTTCGATTTTTTCCACCAGCTTTGCGGACGAAGTAGTCGGGAGTTGGTGATTGAAAAAGCTGGGAAATTTTCCGGGAATCTTGACAAAGTTGAAGAACTTGGATTCTCTCAAGCTAATTGCCTCGTATTAGGTTTTCAAGAGCGATCGTCTAAAAGTCCAATTTCTGACTTGGATTTGAAATTCTTTATCAGGGTTTCAGAAGCCACGGGATTCAATTTCTGATTTTCGTTTTTCGCCTCTGAATTTATGAATTTCAGAAGTTTAGACGAGTTCTGGGTCTTCTACATGAACCAGCACTCGAAACCATCGACGAGACGTTGGCACTTTATTGGAACTCTTTCTTCTATCTTCTTCTTCCTTTGCTCGTTACTGTTTAGCTGGTGGTTTCTGTTCTTTGTGCCATTAACTGGTTATGGATTCGCGTGGTACAGCCATTTCTTCGTCGAGGAAAATGTTCCAGCTTCGTTCGGCCATCCATTTTGGTCTCTTCTATGTGATTTCAAGATGTTTGGATTGATGCTTACAGGGAATATGGACAGGGAAATAAAGAGGCTGGGAAAAAGACCTGTGTTGCAGGCGTTCTAATTGTGTAATGTAAGCTTTTCCATTCTTCTCAACATTTTCTTGCTTGTGGTTCTGATGGATTTATTCATGTATATTTGTTAGAATAACTTGATTGGAAATTTACTCTAGTTTCTGGGTGGAATGGATAATATCTGCTATAATGTAAATCAAGTTGAAGTTCAAGCATGTGCTGTTCTCTGCAGTGGTTTTCTGAGTTCAGCTAATCGATCTTTGCAGTTTTGTTCTTTGAAATTGAGGATCACTAGTTTGTGGTTTTTAAGAAAATGCACTATTAGCAAGTTTATTGATGGAGGATAGATCAACCAACTCTTTTACAAGCCATAAATGATAGGAGAGAACCTAATCTATTCTTACATATCACTTGAAGACTATGTCCTAGAATATATTCTCCTAGCCTACTTGATATGGGGCCGTCTTCTTCGAAGTTTTGGGAGCATCAGTTCATTTATTCTACACCATTTTCTATTGATAACAGATTAGTTTGTAGCCTATGTCCAATTTTCTAGCTTGGAAATATTAACATCAAGTTGAGAACTATAGTCATTTAATTCGAAGAAACTTTAGTTACTCCAGCAGTCTCTTTGTTTCAAAACAAATCTTGAGTAATTCCACTCTCAGGCATTGTTCAAATGGTAGAAGATTATCCACCCGCAGAATTGTTCTGCTCTCTGCTTGGTATTATCAAATTATGAATAAACTGATATGTTCGTCATTTTCATCTGACAGAAGCTCATCTGATAAGAATTACCACAATTGTTTTTGCATTCCTGTTGGAGAATCAGATCACCCCAGAATCTCTTTCCTCCACATGTACTGCTTCCTTCTTCATACAGGATCGTTCCATCCACAGTTGGCCGTTCAAGTCACTTCCAGCAGTTCTGCTTTGTGTTGAATGCATATTTTGCTGCTTTGGATGGTTTCAAGCCATTTTTCTTTCCCCCAAGCTTAAAATTCTCTGAAGACCATTTAGCATCCTCAGGTTCGGCTGCTTAACTTGGAAAATATAACCAGCAGAACTCATTCAAAGGCTCATTGATGCTCAGTTATGCAATCTACTTACAAATCTGATTCTCAAACTTGGCTTACAAACTACAGTGTAGTGCATCTAATGGTATTCTGTAAACTGATATTTATGTTTATTTTGTACAATGAACTGCATCAACAAAGTTATACTTCTTTCTTTTGTACGCCTCATCATTGAAATCTGACTATCTGAGTTAATTCTCCTTCGCCATATCCATCCCCATCCAATCCATGTTAAGTTGATTCATTCTGCAGCAGCTTAAATAGTTAGAGAAATTGTGACTTTAGAGTTTAGATATGAAAAGAAAGCATGAAATAGTTGGGAATGGGGAAAGGAGGAAGAAGATTGATGAAAACAAGTCAGTTCTGGTTCACAACCAGAAATCTTATCTGATTCTCTTGACACTTTATAGATTATCTCAATGGCAAGCGATTTAGAAACTCAAACAGGAGCACAAGGAAATACAGTGAGCAAGGGGAATTGAAAAGGGGGAAAGGAAAAAGTAGGAGATAAGGAAACATCAGCATGTGGGCATTTGATAGAAACAAAAGTTAGATGTTAAGAGGCCTGTATGCATTTATGGAGCCATATGAATATGTTTTCCTTTTGATGGTTCTTGAAGAATGATAGCAAAAGTTCTGTTACTTCCATGGGTGGAAGTTAGATTTCCCAGATGTGTACTGAGATCTAAGGTCACTGCCATTATTGAGGCGTGACAGGCAGGAGATGGACTTGCACACAAAGTCCAACCACAATTGTTTTTCTTATTAACTTTTTCAGTTTGGATCCTTTGCCTGATGGCAACTACGATATTAAATGCAGCCTAAGCAGGTGCAGGTCCACGTCTTAAGAAAAGTAATATGATTCAAAAAGTCCCACTTAACTTTTCAATTAGACCATAAATTTGCTAAAATTGTTTTGGTCCTTGAGTTTTGAGAAATAGAAACATTTGGTCTCTGAATGTTCAAAATAGATCTTTTTAGTCCAAGGTCCATTTTGAAAACTCATTTCAAAATGGACTTTTTAAACTTATTTCTTGAAAACTCAGGAACAAGCACTCAATTTTTTTTCCCTAAAATTATTCATTGGCAGTAGATATTGAGTAATCAGTATTGATTTTGTGCCAGATTTCCTCACTTCCAAGTTCCAACTCAATTTGAAACGAACCCACAACCAGAATCCTCGAATCCCATCACTTATGGGTTCGGATCAGGCTCTGTTCCACAACAGCCTTCTCGCCCTGTACTTCATCGGACCACCGACCGCCGTCGCCCTGAGGTTCCTCCAGGCGCCGTACGGGAAGCACAGCCGGCCTGGTTGGGGCCCGACCATGTCTGCTCCATTGGCCTGGTTTCTAATGGAAAGCCCCACCCTATGGCTTACCCTCCTCCTCTTCCCCTCCGGCGATCACTCCTCCGATTCCAAGCCTCTCCTTCTCATCTCCCCCTTCCTTCTCCACTACCTCCACCGCACCTGCCTCTACCCGATTCGCCTTCTCCGGAGCGGACCTCGACGGAATACCGCCGCCGGTTTCCCGGTGGCTGTGGCGCTCATGGCATTCGGGTTTAATCTGCTCAATTCTTACCTGCAAACCAGATCGGTGTCTCACTACGTGGACTACGACGGAGATGGGTGGTTCTGGTGGCGGTTTTTGGGTGGAGGAGTGGTTTTTCTGTCGGGAATGGCGGTGAATCTCTGGTCGGATGGTGTTCTGGTCGGACTGAAGAGGGCCGCCGCAGCCGCCGGCGGTGAGTATAAGGTGCCGAGAGGAGGGTGGTTTGAATTGGTAAGTTGCCCTAATTACATGGGGGAGATTGTGGAATGGCTGGGCTGGGCGGTGATGTGCGGGTCATGGGCCGGGCTGGGGTTTTTTCTTTACACGTGTGCCAATTTAGTGCCTAGGGCACGTGCGAACCACACGTGGTATTTGAACAAGTTTGGGGAGGATTATCCAAGAAATAGGAAGGCCGTTATTCCCTTCTTGTATTGAGAATTTTGAGATTAAAATAAAATAAAATCAAAACCTTCGCTCTGTGTAATTTTTTTATATTATATCTAAATTGAAATTCAAAAAAGATAAGTTCTCTTCTTACAATTTATTAAGTTCAAATTTATTTTTGTGAAAAATATTGGAAATAAATTCGGGTAAAATATCAAAATAAAAAAATTTTAAAAATGGGTACCGTAGTCTATGGTTTGTTTCATTACCTTAGTCTATGCTTTTTAGTCCAAACTCAAAGTTGAACTCAAAATATATAGGGAATTCAAACTCAATGATACTTCAAAAATAAAATAAAATAAAAAGAAAATGTGACTTAAAAAAAAGCTAAATTACAATTTTGGTTTTCATAGTTTAAGTTTGATTCATAAAATTTGGTAATCTAGACTTTGTTTAATAACTATTAGTTTTTTGAAAATAAGTTTACAACATATATTTTTCCTTTTAAGACATTACGTTTAAAGAAAAAACATTTTTAACCCTAAACTTTGAAGGTTATATCAATTTTAACTATGGACTTTCAATTTCATCAAATTGAACTCTAAACTTAGTAAGTTGTATTAATTTTAACCCTGAACTTTCAATTTCATCAAACTGAACCTTAAACTTATCAAATTGTATCGATTTTAACCGCAAACTATCATAAGTGTTACAATGTATCCCTTTGGTTAACTTTTTTTTTTTTAGTTCCGTTTGAACCATCGTACACAATTGATTATTTATTATTATTTTTTTTTAATTCATATTGCACGTGAATTGGTTTTTTACAAATAAAATATTGGAGAAACTTTATTTTGGATGACTTTTTCTTGTTGTTGAGAACTTTGTGAGAGTTTTTTTTGTTGTTATCTAAGATTACGAAAGCAAAGAAACTTTGAAACTTAACCCAGCACCTTTTGATGGGATTAGTAATAAATTGAAGCTTTTAGAATTGAACAAAATTGAAACTAAACCCAAAATATAGGGACCAACTTGCAATTGTAATTTAGCAAAATCTACCTGACCAAATTTGTAATTTACTCAAAAAACATGGTCAGTAAAAAAATAAAATAAAATAAAAATCAATTTATCCTATTACACGGGCAGGCACCGACTCTGTCTTCGTTCTTCTCCATGGATATTATGGCGGAGAAGCCTCAAAATGGTGAGAGCTCAACCAGTTTCTTCTTTCTTCTCATGCTTCCGATTCCCTTTCTTTATCTGTAAATTATTGTCTGTTTGTTCATCTTGTAGCGGCAATTCTGGAGCAATTGCAACGAGGAATTGCTCGATTTGAGCTCGTTTCTTCGCCTGTAAGTTCAATTTCACCTTCGAACTCAGTTACTCGTTCTTTCCCTTTTTCTATGAATGGCGCTCACCCACTCTTCGCTAAAATTGGACCCGTGCTGTAAGTTCATCTGCCCTCTTTTACTTGGGGAGAGTTTTTGAACTCTGTTGTTTTTCGAATTGATAAATTGCTACTCTTAGGGGCGGTGAATCGCCAGCATTGAGGAAATCTGAGCACTATACGGTACAAAAAGTTACTGGAGATGGACGCTGCCTATTCCGTGCCCTTGTAACCTTCATTCCCTTATTCATTTCTGTTGTTCTAATTCAATTTCCAAATTATCTTATGAGGCATTTAAGTTGTTTTTCTTTCTTTACTACCTCGCTTGTAACCTATAGTCGTCTTCAGTTGTATGTTTCTAAAAATCAATTTTGTTGTTTATTTATTTTGTGATATATTTCTTAATATTTAACCAAATGTTGAAAATTTTGAAAATAGTTGTCTCTTTGTTTTTGAAATTCAGAACAACTTCTATGAAGTGGAAAGCAAAGAAATTGTTAGAAACAAGCATAATCATTAGAAAAAGAAAATTAAGGGCTATCATTTTCGAGTATTGTCACAGTATTTGTAGTATTCCCGCCATGGAAGTGGAAGCAATTTTGTCTCTACAACTTTCTTGCATTCTAAACTGACTTCCTGTTAATAAAATCAGGCCAAAGGAATGGCTTTCAACAGGGGGATTCCTCTTCGTCCATTTGAGGAGAAAAACGATGCAAGTAAGCTCTGATATTTAGACATTTAATCCTGGATAATTGAGTACGGAATATATTCTTCACCTTGATTGAACATGGAAAGATTGTGCAAATATTCTTTTTACTATTTCAACCAAATATTTTTGGAAGGTGCTCCAGTGGCCTACTATGCATACCTTGACATCAAAGCTGGAGTTAGAAAGATTTTTGTCTTGAATTAGTATATTTTTGTGACATGCACCACACTGTTTACCTTGTCGAGTGAGTAGTACATTAGCAAAAAAAAAAAAAAAAAAACTATGTCCTCTTTATCAGTCACACAACAAAAGACGTATGGGGCCATGGGCATCCCTCCTTTTTCTAATAGTCTTTCAAGTGATTTCTTAATCAGATGATTGTACCATTCTGGAGGTTATGTTTGAATGACCTAAAGTTCAAATTCTCTTTTATGATTGTACAATAGATGTCCTTTTATCCCTCTTGAGTTGCCCACGATGCTTTCTTTACAATGAAGGACCTGTCTTGTTCTTACTTTGCGTGGATTGTAATCAAGATTCTGGCCACTTTTTAATTCTGTGGCTTGTGAAGTGACCAATTTTTTAATTAAATGGTTATTGGCCAGAAAGAGAGGGGGAAAAAGAGGAAAACTGACATTTTTTAAGGAAAAACGACTAATTAAATTTGTAGCAATTGGTTTGTCCCATGTTAGTTCATAAATCATAAGCATAGCCGTAATGCTGGTAGATTAAGCATGCAGATGATTTACGCATGGCTGTGAAAGAAGTTATTTGTGATAATGGCAAAGAAAGACGGCAGTATGAAGCAGCCCTCATTGCAATTACTGTTGAGGAGCCATTAGAACGGTTAGTTTGTTCCCCTTTTACTTTTTCATTCTTTCTGATCATGTGAAGTCGTCAATTTAGATTTTGGTATTCCACATTCCTCTGCGATCTGATAATGAGAACTTCCAAAAGTAATTTTCAGTTACTGTCAACGAATTCGTACACCTGATTTCTGGGGAGGAGAGTCAGAGCTATTGGTTAGTTTTCTTCCTGTGCATCTTCACAAGCTATATTTGTGTTTGTGTTAGCCACCCTTTGTTAACATCATGTAATGAATCATGATCTTTAATCTCCATAAGGTGTTGTCAAAGCTCTGTAAGCAACCTATCGTCGTCTACATACCAGAACACGAGGTACACTTTTCTTCACCAAGATATCAAATCAATGACCATACAAGTGTTGGTTTGTGAACTGAGCTTGAACATATTTTCTGATGGTCTTGGGTAACTAACTGAGTAAGAACAGGATTAGGAGGTTTTTCCGCTTAAAAGTTTAACCCCACAAATCCATTTATAGCTAAGTAAACTTGTTCTCTAATTCACTCAAACATAATTAAATTTACCTTAATCCTCAGCTTAAGCCTTTGAGTTAATTACTGATTTAACATAGTATCAAAGTAGAGATCTTATGTTCGAATCTATGTAATGTCATTTCCTTTTCAATTAAAATTGATTTCCACTTGTTGGGTCTTCTACAAATTTTCAAGCTGACAAGTGAGGATGAGTGTCAGTGTTGATATAATTGAATTTATCATAACCCATCGGTCTAAACTTTTAGGTTGATTTGGTGATTTAACAACTCCCGTTTAGCTGGATTATAGTTTTCCAAAAATTGAAATCGTTATATATTTGCACTTGGTTTGCAGCACGCAATGGGTTGGCGGGGGTCTAGCTTCATTCCTATTGCAGAATATGGAGCTGAGTTCAAGGGTGGAGGAAAACCCAAGAAACCTGTGAGGTTGCTTTACAGTGGTAGGAACCACTACGATCTACTTGTTTGAGAAACCTTATTTTAAGGCGACACCACCTCGTTGCTATCTAAAGAATAACAAAAGAAACTGAGACATGTTTGACAGGAATTGGTATAACATTTAACATTTCAACAATGGTAGGAGAAGCCCAGCTTGTAGAATGCCAATTATCTATGATGTATTGTAACATCATCTTTTCTGAATCCAAGTTTTGGTAAAAGCTGTTGGATTGTGAGTATGAGTTCCAAACTTGAGTTGTTTATTCATTCGCCCCACCCTCTCTCACCCAAAGCTGTTGCATTGGAAGTATAAAAGTGAATTGTCCATTCCAATTTTTAGGATTGTTTAGATCAATAACAATTGTTTTTTTTTTTTTTTCTTTTCCGAAGCTTTATTAAGTTTATATTCTTGGATGTGAGGTTAAATTACAGGTCTAGTTTCTGAAATTTGGGGTTTGTGTCAAAAAGGTCTCTGGATTTTAAAAGGTGTCTAATGATCAGTTTATGAACTTTCAATTTTGTGTCTAATAAGTTCCTGAATCTTCAAATTTATGTCTAACAAGTATTTGACTCATTCGATATTTTTTAAAAGTTATGAACATCTTGGAGACAAAATTGAAAGTTTGAAATTCTATTACACATGAAATTCAATTTTAAATCTAACGGGTTAGTTCATTTTTAAAAATTACAAACATGTCGAGGACTTACTAAACAAAAAATTAGAAGTTCGGAGACTTATTAAACATTTGGAAAGTTTGGGATCTATCATACTCAAGCTTGAAAAGTTTATAAATTTATTAGACACTATTTAAAATTTAAAAAAAAAAATTAATACAAATTTAAAAGTTTAGGAACTAAACATGTAATTTAACCTAAACTTTATTGTTTCATGTCCTTCGGCCTATTTGAGACGATGGGACATGTTATACCTTACTGACATCCTTGAACGAAAAAGAATGCTTAGACATCCAATGGCTGTGTCTTTTCTCTTCTTCTTTATTTTTCACACTGTGTTCTTTTATTCTTTTTGGATTTTTTCTTTAATACTTACATCACGTGTTTACCAGAAGATAAAATTAAAGCATCGGCTTCTTTTCTTGAGGTCGAAAGGTTTAAATCTTCTATCTCACATTTATTTTATATATATAAAGATAAAATTAAAAGTCAAATATGACATAGCTTATAAGAAGTAAAAATGATCTATATCTTTGCAAAAAAGAAAAATCTTATAGTTAAAGATATTTTGCAATTTTCCAATATTTTGATGCATGTAAATTTGCTAATTGGAAAAGTATATGGTGGTCCCATGATATTTCCTTTTCCTTTGAAGAGGACAGATCAAAGTTTCTATTAATTTAATTACTTAATCTTGTATTAAAAATCAATTCCATCAAATTTAAATTCTATTTTCTGCATAGAAACAAGTCAAAATTTGTTGTCTATTATTAGACAACAACTATAGTAGTATTATTACATCATACAAACTTGAAAAAAAATGGATAAAAGTAATAAAATTTTAATACTCATTGAAAAAATGAGTCAGATTATAACATAATCTAACAAATAAATAACCTTAATTAAGCATTATAAATTACAATCTTATCTTATTATTTACAGCATAAGAATTATAAATTCAGGTCTGTGCACACGTGTGAAACAGTTTGTTAACACGTGCGGAATTTCAACTTCCAATCCATCATAGAAAGTGACAAAGGGCAAAAGATTCATTTCCCTTTTGTTGCTTCTTACTTACCGCATTTTCTTCGAGAGAGAATAACGAGAAGCATAGACCAAAAGTTACACGCATCGCATAGCTTGGCTGATTCTAGGGTTTATTTCTCTCTTCTTCTTCATCTTCATCTTCATCTTCCTTCTCTCTCTCTTTGGATTATGGAGGGAGCAAGCAATGGAGGGATGTTGTATCACGAGGTTCAAGAATCGAAGCTTTGCGCTGTGCATTGTGTCAACACCGTCTTGCAGGGTCCTTTCTTCTCTGAATTCGATTTGGCTGCTCTGGCTTCCGATCTCGACCGGAAAGAGCGCCAGATGATGCTTGGTGGATCCACCACCGGCGATTTCCTCTCCGAGGAGTCTCACAATGTCTCCTTGGACGGTGATTTTAGTATCCAGGTTTGATTCCCTATCGCAGTGTCTGTGATTGTTTGTTTGTTATTCTTTTCTCGTTCTAGAAGCTAATTGAGGAAAAGTGAAGGACTGCTTTGGATGTCTGTTGATTCGTGTGATAATGAACTAAAGTCGGCTTTGATCGATTTAGTATAGATACGCAGGTGTTCCTCCGTGGATGGTCTTTATATAACGTCTTTAATCTATTTGAATTCCAAATTTAATTAAAGGAACCAAAAACCTTACGGAAAGCGGTTGAATTGCGATCCTGATGTCCAAGTTGTGTGTTTCTAAAGTAGAAATGGAAAATTTTAAATGGCAAACTGTTGTAAGCGACTATGTAGTAGCCACAGTCATTATGAGCCATTTGCGTAATGTTTATAGCGGTTTTTTTTTTTTTTTTAATTTAGAAGAACTGATACAATGACTTGTAATGATATGGGAATTCGCACGTACATAACAGTACCAGTAATGACCATCTTTAAAGACAATGTTCACTACTTACGGAAAACCCCTAATCTACTATTCTCCTTTTCCCAATGTCATCTACTCGAGGTAGCAGTAATGGGTAGTGACAAGTGTAGTGATGCAAAATTTGAATAACATTGTGATGCACGACCTTTGAGACAATAATTGCTACTGCTGTACGGCCCTACTTGATATTATATATAGTGACAAGTTTATTGTGATTCATTGAACTGATTTACATTTCTTGCCGTATGTTCTACTTCATATGTGAAAATTTAAAGGATAGGATTACATTTAACTTATAAACTGTGTCCTGAAAAAAAAAACTTATAACTGTGAATGAGAATTGACCACATGGTGTTTTGTGGGAGAGGGCTCTTTGCATAGCTATTGTAGGAGTGATATACTTCTGAATTCTGATCTCTTTAATTCATGAATTTACCTTGAATTGGCGGATGGGATGGTTAGACATCATTTGATAGATTAGTTACGGGTAAGTGGTCATCAATAAACAAAGGGTAAGTGAGGGAGTGGAAAATGATTTTGTGAGTATTCAAAGTAGATTGGAAGTGAGCAAGTAAGGACAGGGCTCTTGACTTTCTTCCTGAATCTTGTTATCTTTCCCTTATCTTAATGTTAAGAACCTTTGGTTCCCTTCAACTACACCCAGCAAGACACATTGTTTGTGAATTTTGTTATTGAATATGAGAACAGGAAGTTGGGAGGTAAAATTTTACCAAATGTGCTTCTGAAACCATTTATTGTTCTGAAATTAGGTGCTGAATCTGGCTCAGATTAGGTTTTGTGAAGATTAGCACAGTGAACATCAGATCTCTTTTCTTTTTCTTTTTTTGGGTAAAGTTTTGATGTTAAACAGTGAAGTATTTAGAGGAATTAGAGTTCAATTTTTATAAACCAGTTTCTCTTCTTTGTGTATGTAAGCAATTGAGCTTATTGGGACATTTTGATTTATTCAAACCATTATATACTTGCTTGCAGGTCTTACAAAAGGCTTTGGAGGTATGGGATCTCCAAGTCATTCCTCTCAACTCACCAGTTGCTGAACCTGCACAGATTGATCCTGAACTGGAGAATGCATTTATATGTCACTTGCAAGACCACTGGTTTTGTATTAGGAAAGTGAATGGGGAGTGGTACAATTTTGATAGTCTATATGCAGCCCCACAACATCTTTCTAAGTTTTACCTTTCAGCCTACTTAGACTCTCTAAAGGGCTTTGGTTGGAGCATCTTTATAGTGAGGGGTAGTTTCCCCAAGGATTTTCCCATCTCGTCCTCCGAAGCATCTAATGGTTATGGTCAGTGGCTGTCCCCTGAGGATGCTGAGAGGATAACTAAATCGTGTAACTCTACCCAAGCCCCACCACCTCAAAGAGTAAACTGGACAGAGCAGCAGGATACATTTCTTTCATCTGGAGAAGCAGAAATGCTTATGGACATGGAGGATGAGGACTTGAAGGCTGCCATAGCAGCTAGCCTTATGGATTCTTCAGCAGTCATGGCAGCAGGTGTTGCTAACTCCCAAACTGCACCTGCAGATCCCTCCACCCAAGCTGCCTCTTCCAAGAATATACCTGCCGTTTCCCCTGAAGCTGCCAACACCCAAGATGTACCTGCAGTGTCCTCAAAAGCTTCCGCCCTCCAAGATGTACCAGCAGTTTCCCCCAAACCTGCCTCCCCCAAAAATGTACCTGTTGTTTCCCCTGAAGCTTCCACCTCCCAGGATGTACATGCAGTTTCCCCCGATGCTGCTACCCCTCTAGATATACATGCAGTTTCCGCCAAAGCTGCCACCCCCAATGACGAACCTAAGGTCTGCACCGAAGTTGCTATTCATCATAACGAATCTGCACACAACGCAGACGCTGCCTTTCGTGAAAGTGGACCTGCAGATAATGCAGAATGTGCTGTGTCCAGCCCTCGAAAGAAAATTAGTCGTACAAATGAGGGGACGGCATGAGGAAGAGTGTTTTCTGCCTTGAATTTGATTTTTGATTGAAGATTGATGAACGGGATTGGCACATAGACATAAGAAGAGAATTTGCAGGAGAATGGGAACCCCGTATCCTTGTTGATCTTGAGGTTAGCTAGTTGAAGTCGAATCCATGCTTTACAGTCGTTCTGTGCAGTGTAACTATTTTCACCTTACTTTTTCAATTTTCAGATTGATACTGTATAAACTTCAAAAAAATAAGCCGTCGGCTTGGCCTCTGGATTGTTACAAATGTTCGATTACAGATCTCATAGTATCCCCCATTATGACGATAAAATCAAAACAAGTTTTAAACTGAAGTTACTGTGTTAGAGTAGCCCCACTCGAATCTAATGATCTGAATTCATTATAAGTTTATTCGAGTTGGTTGGGTTGAATTTTAATCATTCTCAACCAACTCAATTATAATATTTTGTGATTTAGTTAGGTTGAGTCTATCATTCAACTAAAATAAATTCACAATTCAGCTCAACTCAACTCGATCCAACATCATTCCTAATTACCTTGTTTAAATTTAGATGCTGCCATGACTGCATGAAACTTCTGAAAATTAGAATTTGTTACTCGATAACTATTTTATGAAGGTAACTCTTTTGGAGAGGCCCAACTAAATTAATAAGGTCAATCTTTCAATACCATTTGCAATAATTCACTTGCCAACAAGAGCATAGCTCTAACTGTCATAAAGTTGTATTGATAACCATGAGGTTTGTTGTTCAAATCCTCCCATCCCATATTATCCAAAAAAAAAAGTGCAATAATTCACTTGACCAGAGGCTAATACAAACACCCCTTTATGTCAAGGGAAGAAAAATACAAAGAGTCTCCACTGCCTCTCTCTCTCTCTCTCTCTAAGCAGTAAAAAAGAAGATGAAATCAATTTCAATACCAATTCCAAGGGGCAAATGAAGAAGAAGAAGAATAAGAGGCCACGAGGAGCATGACGCTTTTGACCTGTCAGGTGGGCCAATCCCCATTTCTTACCATTCCAACTAAGTCTGCCTCAGAACTCACAAAACTCAAAAGGGTAACAGAGAGTGGACAACAAAAAAGCTAAACACAGCCCCTGTTTTCCCTTTTCTGCTGCCTGTTTCTGAGCTCTCTGCTTCTCTTTCTGTTTCTTTAGGGTATTTTCATAGCTCAGCTGGAATCAAGATCCTCCCTTTTCATTTCTTTTGATGGGTTCCTCCGATCGTTTATTTTGTAGGCAGCGAACTCTTCACGAGATCATTGGCGGCGGTCTTGGTACGTTTAAGATCTTCTGATTTCTGGGTTCTTTTCATTTCTCCCCTTTATGGATCCTCTTTAAATTTCTATCTGACTACCCTGTTTAAGTCCTCTGTTGACTGTCATATTGAATTTCGAAGCATCGATGGTTTGTTTGCGAAGTTTCAATCGATGAACTGTATTCTTCTTTTCTGCATTGCTATTGCAATGTATTCTTGAATTGCTGAAAGTTTTCTGTGGATTCTTCTTTTAGGATACTTACGCCTAGAAGATAATTAAGATTGTGTTTATATGATCCAATAAGCATGAACTTGTGTTGCTATTAAACAACAAGTATTGGGTTTAACTCTTGGTTTTTATTCTGTTCAGTTGCTGATGTAATTCTATGGAGGAGGAAGAATCTAACTGTGGGGATATTGTTAATTACGCTGGCGACTTGGCTGGTGTTTGAGAGATGTGGATATACCCTTTTGTCTTTAATTTCCAGTGTTCTACTTCTTCTTGTTACCATTATCTTTCTCTGGGCCAAATCTGCATCCATTCTCAATAGGTAACTAATCTGAGATTGCCTCATGACTTGCCTGTTACAACCCATCTCTTCAACTTGAATAATATTGGTTTGAGAATGCATGATCTTTTAATGGAAGAAGGCATTTCCCTAGTGAATTTGACATCGTTCTTAAAATGATTAATTCCTCTTGTTTTTCAACAACATGATCTGTAAATTTGTCCTGACTTTCTTCTATATTTGATAAACATTTTGGGATATATACTTCTATGTATTTCATGTCTAGCAGCTCTTTGAGTTCCAATCGTTTAGTGTCTCTTGTTTTAGATGTATGAGATGTAAATGCATTTGGGAAAGATGATGAACATGAGTGAGGCATTGTATAGTGACAAAACATAATATGCAGATCTGCACATGCTTTTCTAAACCAAGCGAGCTAGAGATGAAACGATTCAGTAGTTTTCGAGCATTCTAAAATTCGTCAATGTAGAATATAGTATGTACTTTTTGTTTAACTGATGTCTCTTGAGTTCTGAACTAGTTACTTGGCAAAGCATTGATGCATTGCAGAAGTGAACTTTTGTCATTCTGAAATTTCTCCATGTATTACCTAGCTTCCTTATTTCCAGATTAATTAAGTCTAGCTTAACTTCTGTGTACTTGGATCAAGATTACTTCTGAATCTGCTACCTTTCTTCCTGAACAGACCCGCACCGCCTCTTCCTGAGCTGCATCTCTCAGAAGATATGGTAAATGAAGCTGCAACTTTCATTCGCTCCCATGTGAATACTTTGCTGTCTGTTTCACAAGATATAGCCATGGGAAAAAACCCCAGATTGTTCTTCAAAGTAGCTGCTTGCCTATGGCTGATTTCAGTTATCAGTGGCTTGACTGATCTTCTCACTTTGGGTTACACTAGTAAGTTTCAATCATCAGTTTCCATAGTTCTTTCTGTAACACCCAATTCTTGAAGATAAAAAACGGACAATAATCGGTTTCATGGGCATTGTTTTCTCAATGACAGGCCTTTTACTCGTGCTTACGATCCCCGCATTGTACGAGAAGTATGAAGAGTATGTAGATAGGCATGCCATATTGTTCTACAGAAAATTGCATCAGTTTTATGTGAAATTGGATGAGAAGCGAGTCCTCACATACCAACTATGGATTTTGGAGAAAGAAAAACTGAGCTGATCAGTAATGTCTCTTGTTGGTGGCTTCCTCTGTCTCTCTCGCAGTTTCTTCTTGTTTCATTTTGGATGTTTTATGGTGTTTTTTCAACCCACTTTGGCTAGCACTTCATCAGTGACAAAGGTGGAGTTGACAGAAGCGTGAGAGATGATTGTATTTTGTTCATAACTTTGTTTTCATTTTCTCTAAATCCTGCTAGAGAAATGTATTTAGAAACGGCATATTAAGAATTTTGAATTTTTTTTCTATTTGGGTGATTGGGGGTTTACAGGCAAGTTGATAATATATTTATATATATATAGCCAGCCTAAGCAGCAGCTATAATTGATGCTTCCTTGCCATCATATGCTTTAGTTGTTTCATTGTGATTGTGAAGGATGGTAAATACAATTATATTTTCAAATTTTTATTGTCAAATAATGATGGCAACATTTTCTTATAAAATCTTATCCAACAAACAATTATCTGTATACTTGCATACTTTTAACAGAAATTTTCAGAATTGAATGACAAATGGGGTTACTTTTGACAACTTTTCAGAACTCCTTCAATGATGATACTCTTATCTACTGTCACTATGACATATAATATTTGATCTTGAACCTGTCAAATGACAGTATTTTTACTCAAAAGTTCTCAAAGGGCAAAACTTTACCATTGAGCATCAAGTTTGAATATACAGACATTCTCACGCTGATGCAAATTTGATCAAAACAAGGATTGGAAGTATATGGCGAAAAGAAACAAAGAATGCGATGGAAAGATCATCAGTCTTGGCCACTTCCAAAGCTATCTCGGCTATGGCTGTCATTCTGCCATCCAAGGCCTTGCCCATCATGATCCATATCTCCTGAATAAAACTTACCCCGCTTATTATGCGACAAGTATGGTGGGGGTGGTGGAGGCGGAGGCAATTGTACTAGAGGCTGTGGTGC
This sequence comes from Luffa aegyptiaca, assembly GCA_017139565.1. Classification (NCBI taxonomy): domain Eukaryota; kingdom Viridiplantae; phylum Streptophyta; class Magnoliopsida; order Cucurbitales; family Cucurbitaceae; genus Luffa; species Luffa aegyptiaca. The sequence continues at coordinate 47,649,719 of CM029400.1, read as the reverse complement.
CAATATACCTTTACCATCCCTTAAGTCCATCGCATTGCCTGCATGCCCCATATCCATGCCCTTGTTGGCCATGGACGAAACAGAAGAATTCACAGGCAAGCCTCCAGGGCTGCGTCTGTAGTCTCCTTGGTAAAATCCATGTTTTCCTTGAGAATCAGGTGTGTTAGCAAAAGCATCAGGCATTCCTTGACCTCCAGCAGCATGCTCATAAGGACCGCCGGCTTGTCCAGTATTCCAAGACTGCGGATAAGTTGCTGAGAAATTCATTCCTCCTGCTGCACCTGGTGGAAAGCCTAGCAATGACCCTTGCTCGGATCCATTCTCGGCTGCAGAGTCTTGCCGTGACACTTCATAGGGTGTACTGTAATATTGTTGTGCTCCCTCGACTGGAAAAGGAGGGTAAACAAATGGTAGAGGGGGAGTCAACATTGGATTTGAGTTAGCTGGAACCACATAATTCGGTGGTGGAATTGATTGCAAAGGAGGGTACTGAGAATATGGAGTGTCGCTTAGAATTCCTTGCTGTTTCTCAGAAAACTGACTGGACTCCTGATGTGGAGTACCCTGTACGTCAAAGTTTTGTGGGGGAAAACGGCCATGAGGGCCATGTCGATCAAAGCCTTGTGAATGGCCGCTGTCTTGTTGAGACTCAGCTGTATTATTTTGGTTCTGACCAAAAATTGGCGTTGGCTTTTGCTGCATGCCAGACCTGGGTTGGTCTCTAGATTGTTGGCGATGAAATTTTTCTTCACGTTCTTGAGGTTGGGAATTGGAACCTGGAGATATGAGTGGTCTTGATGGACCTCGGACTGTGGATTCAGAAACTGTAGATTGTTTGGCACTATGAGCCTCAATTTCATTTCCATCTTCCTTATCTGCATTTGGCTTAAGAAGGTCAGCGTGGCTCTCGTGTATATGAGATTCAAATTCAGTCCTCTTAAGAAAAGACTTGAGACAGTGTGGGGCTGCACAAATGAAGATCCCCTCCATCAATTTTATAGTTTGAATCTTCTGAATCCGGTCATCACAGCTGTGTCACAAAAATTACGACTGTATTACAATTTCTGAAGTAATCTTCATAACATCATCATAATGTACACAAAAATTAATTTCTGCAACAATTATATGAGATGGTGGTTTAATGTGCATAAACTATTGCTGATCCATCGCAGCATCTTTGTTTTTATCATTGAAATGCCACAATGAATGACTTTGAATATGCTATAGGATTCTTTGTTCATCAAATTTCAATTCAAACGAGTATATGCTTTTAAAAAATCTTCCAACAATTTTAGTGTTTTCTTGAGACTCCACACATTCTGTACATTGACTGATATTCAATTCTGGAGATTCACTATCTTCATAATCGTACATTCTCTTAGTAAGAAATAAAAGGAAAATCAGAGTGCTGCTGTAATTAGAGAACTTTGCATAGTACACTAACTAATGATAAAAGAGAACTTTTGAAGAACATGACAGGAAAAATTTTTGCATTAGAAAGTGAACAATGTATCAAATATACGCAATCAATATTGACATTCATAATACAAAAGAACCTTAATGGTCATGTTAAGACCTTCGAAGCATTTTTACTTACAGGTAGCATATAGAATCGCTCCTTGCACAATCAAGACAGAAGGCATGCTCGCAAGGGCTCTGCAAGAAAGACAAACCACAATTTAGTTCTTAAGAAGTATGCCAGAGACCTCTGGCAAAAAGGACATTGCAGATATGAATGAAATAACCACATACTATTGATCTAGCTCCTCTTTGCTATCAGTATTCATAGATTTTATAAAAGAAATGAAAACTGATTTGATGGGGGGAATCAAATTGAAAACAGTATTGCATATCTGAACAATTTCCATGAACCAAAAGTAGACAAAGCAACTAGAAAAGGCAACAAGAAGTTAGTGGAGAAAAATACCAGGCGCCCATAAATTGCAATGGGAAAATCGCATCTGACACAAAAATGAACTCGTTCTCCAAGCTGACGGCGAGACCTGCGACCCACAGACTTGACAGTGGAAGCAGCGGTAGCCGCACCAATGCCCTTTGCAACAGGAAGATCAGCAAGGACAAGGTGGTCAGGGCACGCGACCGTCACAGTCTCCGTCGGCAAGGGCTTCACCGCTCCAGCACCACCTTCGGCCTGTGGAACCTTGCTAAGCCGGATCTGAAGCATATTTCTCCCTTTAAAAATCCCTCTCCTTCTTTTTCCTCAAACAGAGATGAAACTAGTTGCCTCCCTTTCAAGAAAAAACAAATTGTAACAAGAATTTGTCAATAATGCAAATAATATATCGAAAGCCGATACTCGTTTTCAACCAAAAAAGGACATGGATAAAGCAATCTGAAAACTGAAAACGACACTTCGGGGAGAACAAAAACTCTAAGATTGAAACGAGTTTGAACGATTTCTGTAAAACCCTAATTGATTGGGGCATTTATACACTGGAAATCATAGAAATTCAGCATTACAGAGAAGAGCTTACCGGCGAAGCAGAAACTATCTGGTTCGCTTCCTCGGCACAGTCCCCGTTCGTCTTTCGCTTCTTCGCTCCCAAATTGAAGAAGGGCTCCGATACCGATATATCAGTGAACAGAAACGACCGTGTAGATTGTAAAACGACATGTCGATCAACTTTCTCCCGATACTAAACTGTAATACGACATGTAGCTCAGATAGTTTGCTGGGCCTTGGGCCGAATAATGAAAGAGAAAAAAAAAAACAAAAAAAAACAAAAATAAGAAGAAAAAAAATGGATAGTGGAAAAAAATTCCGACCTGCCGGATTCGAACCAGCGACCTAAGGATTATCTGAAAGGCTTCTGACCCACTACAGTCCTCCGCTCTACCAACTGAGCTAAGGTCGGTTTGTTGATTAATGAAGTAAATTACTTTAATTATTTGTAATTTATGTGTATTAATTGAAATTCTAAAGTTTTATGAGTGAATAAATTTAAATCCCTTGATAATATATTATACAACGGATTATTGTACACGTAATTTTAAAATAGGGATCCATAGCTATGGAGTACTAGCCAAAACGAGCATAACTTAGCGGTAATTGACATGTACCCTCGACCATGAGGTAAGAGGTTCGAATCCCCCAATCCCAAATGTTGATGATATACTAAAAAAAACATAGCTATGGAGTACTAAATATTTCATTCGTAAATAAACAAAATTATGAATTTTAAGAAAGACAGATACTTCACTTAATCACATTACAAATTTTGCAATAAATTAATTCCCTTAATCATGAAAACGATTTTGTATTCTCATGTTTTTTTTTTTTTTTATATATAAATTGTATTCTCATGTGTTTTATTTAGTGCTTCCTCGAAAGTTGAATGTGGATCTCTGTATTGATAAATTGTGATGGTTGACTTTATTTAAATCTCAAAACTGAAAAAAAAAAAAAAAAAAAAAAACAAAAAAAAAACAAAAAAAAAACAAAAAAAAAAACTTTTAGATATCTTAAATATGGTCAACTGAATCTTGAGCTCAAATCATCACACCTATTTCATATTTTGCTTCATTGTTTTTTAAATCTTTTTTAAAATCACGGTTTTCAAATTTGAAAAAGATTTTAGTTGTTTTTTCACCCATCTTTATTTTATTTGATTTTGTAAACAAGTATTAGGTTAGGTTTTTGAATTCTTTTGTTTAAATTTAGATTTTGTTTTCCAATTTTTTTTGTATGCTAGATCCCGTTCAAATCTTATAAAAATCTAATTTATTCTGTTTATTAAAGCAATGTTCTGGTTGTGTCCTCACAGTTTGAACTAGTGCATGTTTAGGAGTGACTTTGAAATGACTACAATTTGTCATGATCAAAATCACATCAAAACACATCTTTAGTCATTTATAATGAATTTGATGTTTAATTTTACATTTTTAAACGTTATTTTCATATCACTAAAATTGTTTCTAAATTATTAAACATACTTTTCGAAGTAATTTTTTAACATGAAAAAAGTTATCAAAATCACTCTCGAACGTGCCAAAAAGAAAGGAAAAGAAAAGGGAGGAGTGCTTCCTCAAAAGTAAATGTCAAAGTCTATGCTCTATGTAGGAAAACGGCCCATCTATTTAGCCCATTAAAAGTTGAAAGTCGGTGGTTTTTCTCATCTTCCGGTCTGGTCCACACGTAAAGGCGGCCCACACTCTCTTTATTGCACACGCTCATGATTCATAAATACTACTTATTATTTCATTTTTCCTCGGTCGCTATCAACTAAATTACAAACCACTTCTTAAAATTGTACGTTCAAATCCATTTCATATTATTGTCAAAATGAGTATAGCTTAGCAGTAATTGACATGTACTTATTCCTTTGAGATCGAGAAATTTCCATACCCTATGTTTGTTTTACTAAAAAAAACTTCCATCTAATTTAGACTTAGTTTGGTGTTGCTGTCAGCTGTGCTTTTAAGAAAATCAACTACCATAAGAAGTAAATTAGTGTTTGGTAAATTTCAGATTTAAACATGGAAAGTCAAGTTACAGTATTTGGTAAATTAATATTAAATTGTTGCGAAATAAGCATAATGACCAAAATAGACATATTTCAATTTAGCATGAGATTGCATTAATATTTACATTCAAAACTTTCCTAAGATAATTAGGTAAATTACTTAAAAAAAAAAGTAAAGGTAAATGTATATCATTTATATTATAAATTATATTTTGTTTACTTTAAGTAAATTGAAAAAAAAAATATCAATTATAGAAAAAATCGTGTCAAACAAAATCTAATTTTAGTTTAAATAAAAAAAAAAAGTAAGAAAAATAAATTAGAAACAAAAAAATTAAATTTAAAAACAAAAAGAATGAAATGAGATGAGATGAGATGAGATAAATTGTGAATAATAATATTGGAAAACCTTTTATTGTAGATGAAATATGGAAGGATAAAAAAAAAAATTTTAAATATTGGTTAGTTACACCAAATTTTTCTAAAATCTAAATCTTAAAGCTACTCTTAACAGCTTTTGCAAAGCAACGTGATTCAAAAATTGATTTTCTCTAGATTATTAAAGAATCAGTTTAACCAAACACAAAAACGGTTAAATTTTATCTGCAATCACTTTTTAAGTCTTCAAAATCAACTCCAAACGGGACTTTAGATATATACATTTGAGTAAGAGATCAGAGGTTTGAATCTCTGGTACTCTCAAGTTTGTTTTTTTTTCAATGAGACAGGTCAAATTCAATCCTTCCCCATTAAGTAAATATCATTTCCTCTTTATTAATACATTTACATCTTTGAAAATGAAGTATTTAGTAGTGCCTTTTCTTTTATTTTATTTAAAAACTATATTAACTTGATAGAATATCAGTTTGGACTAATTTACAAAGCCACAAATAAACAAGAAAGGAAGTGTCCAATTTTCTGATTTCGAAATCTATGGTTATCAAGTTATTGCATTCAAGTAGTTAGCTATTGTTTCAAGCTTTTTTTATTTACCTAAAAATTATTGAAACATCCAAGTCAATTTTTAAGTCTTAGTAATATCTCATCGTTTTTTAAAAACTTCAAATTTAGTTAAAATTCCTCTTATAATAAAATAAATTTATTAAAAATAACTGTCAAAATCACTAGAAACAGGCCAAAATTTTCATTGTGGCCACCATCTTTGACAACTAAAGGCTGCATAGAAGATGGAGTTCCATTGTCCACTCCATTAAAAAAAAAAAAAAAAACAAAACAACAACAATAATAAATAAATAAATAAAAGAAAAAAAATAGGTTAAATTATATATAAATATATATATATATATATATATATAATCCTCATAAAATATGGAATTGGTTTCAACTATACCCCTGAACTTTCAAAGTTTCATTTTGTTTATGAAATTGACAATAAAAAAGCTTTTAAAATTTGTTTTGAAACAAACTTCAAATCCTTTTATTTTTTAGTTCATCCATTTTTGAGGATGGAGGATTCGAATCTCGGACCAAGAGGTCAGAAAATTAAATCAAAATTTTTGAAAGTTCAAATATAATTGAAACCAATCTCATAATCAGCGATATTTTTAATAATTTAAGCAAAAAGATATAAAGAGTGATATGTTTGTTAAAGAGCAACCAAATGCGCTGACCAAGAAGGTTTGTGGTGGGCACTGATTTTTAAGTTCAATTCAATTCCGTAATAATTCATATTTAGGGAAGAGCGCAATGAAGCTTCTTTTTCCTTTTTTATTTAAAGATAGAAAAAAAAAATGGTTTTTTTTTGGCTTGCTTGCTTCTAGAATCCTGATTTGAATTATACCAACCAATACTTTTATACCAGTGTACTAATTTCTCTTTGATTTTATTTTTCTATTGTATGTTTGTCATATGACATCATATGATATTCAAAATGTTTATAAACTAACATCTTCAATTAAATACCAATTATAATGATTTTTTTTTTCAAAGGATAATGGAAGTCTATATGATAAAACCAACAAAGATTAAAAAAATTAAACTTCAAATATAATCTAGATGTTTATAATTTATTCAAGAGAGTACGCTACACCTCTATCATGAATGATAATTTATTACATAACAAAAATATCTCACAAACTAATTACGTAATTGAGATTATTAGTATAGCTCAGCGATGATTGACATATACCCTCGACTAAGAGGTCAGAGGTTCGAAATTGAGAATATTAGTATCAATGTTATCTTTGTTGAAAATTTAAAAGAATAAAGCATAATGTTTTTCTTTTTCAATAAAGTTAGTTGTGTCATGTTTGGAAAAATATTACTTTTAATTTCCATAATTTTATAATTCAACTAGGTATATTAAGAATGGTTGATTTAGAAAAACCTTATATAATATACTTTCTTGTATTGTACTCAATTTCTATTGCTAAGTCCAAAAAAAGTAATCGCAAGTAGAGATTATGAGTTTACTTTTTTCACAACTAAAAAATCATATAAAATTCATCAAACAAGTTTTGATCCAGAATTGGTTATTGAACAAGTCTTTTTTTTTTTTTTTTTTAATAATTTAAAGAAAAATACAACTTGTCGCTAAAGAATTAATTAAAATATTTAGAGGAAATTTACTAAACGAAAATGCGCGTGGTTCCACCGCGTCGCACATTGGGGGAAAAAATCGAAAAATAAAGTTGTATTTTCAAAAACGAAAAGTTAAAAGCCTTTAAAGTTAAAAAAATAGTTTTTGAATTTCTAGAATGGTAGTTAATTAATAAGCCTTTAAAGTTTAAAAATCAACCGACAGTCTCTTAAAAAAAAATCATAAGTTTATTCATCTTACTATATTTTAAAAAATGAAGTCAAGTTTTGAAGAGAAAAAAAAAAAAAAATCAAAAACTTTTTTTTAATGGCTAGAAATTCAAGTATGTTCTTAACAAATATGAAAATCGTTATAACGGAATTGGGAGAACAAACATAATTTTTAAAAGCCAAATGGTTATCAAAACAGATCTGAATTTTTATTTTTTTTGTTCGGTAGATTTTTAAAGTTTAAAAATGTCTAATGTGCTTCGTGAATTTTTTATTTTGTGTCCGAATAAATCTCTTAATTATTTGACTTTTTTTTTAATCCACACTTGACACATAATTTTTTTTTTAACTTGACATATAATTTAATTTCGTCTCTAATATAACCATCAACTTTTAATTTTGCGTATGACATTCATAAAAAATTTTAAAAAATTGTTGAATAGATAGCTTTTCTGTCCTTTTGAAAACGAATAAATCATAAATTTATCGTACGTTAAATTGAAAATTTAATAATTTGCCAGATACTTTAAACTTTAGACATATATTAGACAGAAGAAATTAAAATTTCAAAACTAATTAAATACTTTTTGATTTTTTTTTTTTGAAATTCACGGGTTAAACTTGCAATTTATCTAAAAATAAATATATCAGTAAATCAGTCAAACTTTGTTTGGGTAATTACCATTGTGTGGTCATCTTTAGCCATATTGTTGACAAAGTCATTTTCGTGTGTCGATTTTGTGGCTTGAATTTTGAATGATATGACAAGAACATCGACATTTGGAGGTGAGAGATTCCAACCTCTAACTTCTTGATTAATGATACATGTTAATTACCGTTGAGCTATGCTCGCTTTGACACCATTACTAGATATTTTCTAGTGACGAGGTTTAACATATAAAAGAAAGCCCACTTCAAATGAGTATATATATTCAAAATTAATTAATTAATGATCAACTCAATATAACCAAATATAACTCAACTAGTAGTTTTCAAATTTTAAAGTTGTTGAGAGTTCAACCAAAGTGCTAGACAATGGGATGATCATGAGTATATAAAGGAGAACAATTATCTTTATTGGTACGAAACCTTTTAAGGTGAACCATGAGCAAAACCATGAGAGTTTGCATCCCAATTTATAATATATAAAAATATTGTTATACACTATATGCAATTATGGATTAACTTGTTCATTAAGCATTTATGTTTCGATAACATAAAAATTACATGTTCAACAATGAACTTTCAAATTTGTGTTTAATAAATCTCTTGAAATATCTAATAAATTTGTATGCTATCAATCATGTGTCTAATACATATAGAATATTGCGTAATCCGAATGGCAGTGTGGCCCGTTATAAGGCTCGGTTGGTTGCCAAAGGGTATCATCAACGAGAGGGTGTTGATTATGATGAAACATTTAGCCCTGTGGTTAAAAAACCCACTGTTCGTATTGTTTTATCTTTGGCAACTCATTATGGTTGGGATCTTCGTCAACTTGACGTAAATAATGCGTTTCTTCATGGAAGAGGTGTTATGCAACAGCCTCAAGGCTTCATAGGTAAGCAACTTCCTTCCTTGTTTGCAAGTTGAACAAGTCCCTTTATGGCCTCAAACAAGCCCCTCGTGCTTGGTTTGAGTGCTTCACAAGCTCCTTGTTATCTTGTGGATTTCGAGCCTCTTTATCTGATCCTTCGTTGTTTGTTCGGAATGTTGGAGGTTCTCTTACTTACCTATTATTATATGTGGATGATATTGTTTTGACTGGGAATGACCCAAACTATATTGCTTCTCTTATTGAGCAACTCAAGTCTCGTTTTTTCATGACTGATTTGGGGAGTCTCTCCTATTTTCTTGGGCTTGAAATTAAGAGGCAGTCTTATGGCATTCTTGTTACTCAACAAAAGTATACAAAGGACTTGCTCACTAAATTTGGTATGGCTGGTGCTAAAGTCTGTACCACACCTTGCTCAACTACTTTATCTTCCAGTGCTTCTTCTATTTGTTCCTCTGAAGATGCTACTGCTTATAGGAGCATTGTGGGTGCCTTGCATTACTTAATGTTTACTCGGCCGGATATTTCTTTTGTTGTAAGTAAGGCTTCTCAGTTTATGCACAGTCCTTCTTATGATCTTCTTGCAGCAGTTAAGCTTATTTTACGCTATCTCCGTGGTACTTTGTCTATGGGACTGTATTTTTCGTGCTGGTTCTTTATCTTTAAGTGCATTTTCTGATTTTGACTGGGCTAGAAATCTTGTTGATAGGCGCTCCACAACTGGTTTTGTTATATTTTTAGGTGCTAATCCTATTTCATGGGTTGCTAAGAAGCAGACAACTGTCTCTCAGAGCTCTACTGAAGCCGAGTATTGTGCGCTCGCTGTCACAACTGCTGAACTATCTTGGATTCAGCAGCTTCTCCGTGAGCTTTTCGTTACTCTGTCATCTGCTCCTACGCTTTATTGTGACAATCAATATGCTCTACAGTTAGCCCGCAATCCAGTTTTTCATGGTCGTACAAAACATATCGAGGTTGATCTTCACTTTGTGCGTGAGCGAGTTATTTCTAAATCTCTTCTCTTGCAGTTTCTGCCCACTGAACATCAACTGGCAGATTTGTTTACCAAGGCGTTATCCACGGATCGTCTGCATTGTCTTCGGTCCAAACTCATGATCTCTCCATCATTCGTTTGAGGCGGCATATAGGATATATGTGATTCTTATATTCAGAATATTGTATTTTGTAATTATTTTCAGAAAAGCCTTGCTATATGGCTTTCTTTCCTCGTGTATAAATACCATTTGTTTCATTCAATAAAGTTTGAGGTGTTTAATTTACAAATCAGTGTGAAAATTATCAATACATCACTAAAGTTTAAAAGTCTTTAATAGATTTATAAACTTTATCTCGTTTGATAATCATTTTGTTTTTTTATTTTTATAATTCAAGTAGGTATTTTTAAGATTTTTTATTATTATTATTACCGGCCTAAGTATAGATCAATTATTTAAAACACTTACTTTCGCCCCTAAAAGATCATATTCAAATTTTTGAACCACATGTTATTATTATTATTCTTCTTTCTTTTTTAAGGATGAACCACATGTTATTGAACTTAAAAAAAAAAAAAAAAGAAAGATTGGTTTTTTTTTTTTTTTTTTTTGAAGCAGAAAAGAAAAATTGGTTGATTATTGAAGAATCGTTATAAATCTGGCATGTTTTTATACTTTTTTGTATTGTACTCAATTTCTCTTGCTATATTCCCAAAATGTAATCACACGAGATTCTTGGTTTACTTTTTTCACACCAAATTGAGTATAGTTCAACGGTAATTGATATGTATTTCCACTTATTAGTAAACTAGATAATTAAAATATGTATAATAAATAAATATTTTTTTGTTAAAATATTATTTTAGTTGTCATATTTTGAGACTATCTCATTTTAGTCATTCTACTTTCAAAGGCAAAAAAATTTATTATTGCTAGTTTGAAGTTAATTTTTATCGAATTTGATAAAATAATAATAAATATTTTCATTCAAAAAAAGACACAAGGTGTTACCAAAACAAAATTTATAGAAAAGATATTAATAGAGACTATGTTTGAAAAAATAACTAATTTTTTTCTAAAAAAAAAAAAAAACTAATCTTAAGATTTATTAAAATATGAAAACTAAATTTATACGTTTAAAATTATATTTTAATCTGAATTTAGTTTTTTTTTTTTCAAAAAAAAAAATAAAAGGAAAAAGAAAAACGCGTAATTCTATGGCGTCGCACCTAGAAGCTAGAAGGGCAAAAAAAATAAAAGAATGAGGGAAGATAAATATATAAATAAGTTAGTCGATTTTGTTTGTGAAATTACCATTTTGTCGTCTGCTTAGTAATATCTCGTTGACTAAGTCGTGATCGCGTGCTGATTGCGTGGCCTGATTTTCAATGACGTGACACCATTAATTCCCATGACGATTTCTTATAATATATATATATATATTTAAAGTGCTCGTCACAACATATAAAATATTAACGCATTGTACCAAACTATACGCAATTATGACATAACTTCTTCGTTAAATACTCTTATCCAAAAAAAAAAATCGTTAAATAGTTCTACGCTATAACCTATGACATTAAAGATCAATTGTATGTGATGCTTCTTCTATATATATATATATGCAATAGTTGAGTCTTATTTAGATTTACATTTAATGCAAATGTATTTTATTGGATTTCAATTGACGGATATAAATGTTGATCTTTCACAATATTTTGATAGTTAGTTTTAACTTTTAACAACTTTTGAAAAACAAAATGTTTTTAAGTGAAAACCCCTTATTTCCACGTATTTTTGGAATGAAACGATAATGACGTTATAGTTCTAGAAGTACTTGAAATGTTTTTTTTTAGTATTATAAGAGTTTTTAAAGAATATTTTCATTACCTCATCATACCTCCTAAGAATTTTACATGTGATCATTTCTAAGTCATCTAATCTCATTTAATGAATTTAATAAAAAGAGTAAATTTACTTCTTTTTTTTTTTTTTTTTTTTTTGAGTTCAACAACATTTTGAGATGAGAGAATTTGAATCTTCAATCTCTTGGTCGATGGTACATGTCAATTGCCGCTGAGTTATGCTCAATTTGGCAGTTTCCACTGTTGTTATATAAACTTCTATAGTAGTGATGTCGTCACTACTATGTTGAATATTAACTTCATTTCTGTTAAATAAGTATGAAAACAAGTTTTTTTTTTTTTTTTTTAATTTTTATTTATTTAATTCATAAGATGGCTTTTTAAAGTCAATTTTCACCAGCTTTTTCACTTTACTTCTTCCCAAGACCTGTTGCTCTCATTTCCAACTAAAGAGTGTTATCTAGGATTTGACTAATTAAACAATATATTTTTTTATTTTAATTTTAATTTTTTTTTGGGTGTGGGAAACATGGGGTTAAAATTATTTGGGGGAAAAAACCACTCTACATGTAACAATACCAATATAGATAAAGAAAAATGTCATATAAGAGAATAAAACTCTAAGGGCCCATTTGGTAACGTTCTCGTTTCTTGTTTCCGTTTCTTCATTTTTAATAAAGAAAAATAGAATTTCATGATCCTAACACCTATACATTCAATAATAATAAACCTATATTCTTATTTATGTTTGGAAAAAATTGGAAACAAGAACAAAAAAATGAGAAACTAGTTTTAGTTGTTCCCAAAAGTTTTATACAAATTTTGGGAGTGTTTCTAAAAAATGAGAAACAATAAACATACATAGTTATGAAATGCTTAGATTTCTTAATAAAATTGGAAACAAGAAACAAGAAACGAGAACGTTACCAAACGGACCCTAAATTTCTATCCGTTTCTTTGAAATTTGGAGGAGGAATTAGAAACCTTTCTCTGTTATATGACATTTTTCCTCCTCCAGATTTCCACAAACTCATACTAAGTACTTTGACATGTTGTACGTTTATCAACCAATTTTAGTATTTACTTGCAATAAAATGATTAAATTTAAAAATATTAAAACATAAGGGATTAAATTAAAAAAATAAATAATAAATCCAAATATATATATAAAAAAAAACATTCAAACATTGGGACTAGAATATATAATTAACCTACAAGTATCATAAAAAGAAATAGAAACACTTATAGTTAATTAAAATACTTCTGATTATCTCAACATAAACGATAGAAATTTTGGGAAGAGATTTTTTGAGCTATAAGTTTTTTTTTTTTTTTTTTTTTTTGACAACATGTGGGGAGTGGGAGCTCGAACAACAAACCTCTCAGTTTTTAATACAAACATTATATGAGTCAAGCTATACCCATGCTGACAAGCTAAAAGCATTTATCCTTTGAAGTCATAACTCATTCAGTAAATTTAATAGGAAGAGTAAATTTACACTGATTGGGAATGCGACCGAAGTCTCATATGGATTGAGAAAGATGAAGATTATAAGTACATAAATAAATAATAAACAATCTCTTCATTACTACGAGTCATGTTTGATATACATTATAAATCCAATCATGTTAAAAATCGAGTAACCTCACTTTTCATTAGTGTTATCATTAATCAATCTTAACATTCACAGATAACAAGAGTCGAAAATGAAAAATGAGAAAATAATATATAAGAAAGTAAAATATATATATATATATTCAACTAAAAATTTATTAGGAAAAAAAAACTTATATACAAGGGTTATGATTGGCGCACATGCCTTGTGATTGGAATTATAATAAGGTGTAATTTTGAAGTTTGGTTTAAGATTCAATTCCATTTATTATTATTATTATTATTATTATTATTATTATTATTATTTTGTTAGACAAAATAATGAGTTCCATTTCGTGACAGACCAATGAAATTAAAGCACGAATACACAGATCGTGCAAGCTTACAATATTCTTCATACGACGAAACAATCCGTGTTGAACTGTCGTTTCCCTTCAAACTCCATTCCACCGCACTCCCGTGTTTCATCCTCTACGTCGCGCCCCCACACCACTCCATGCTCTCGCACCTCCCATCACCGTCCACGTCGACACAGACCATCATTTGATCCAACGGCTAAACCTGCAACACCGATCCACGCAATCATGTGACTGACGGCAAACACAATAACACCCACTGTGGCTGTGGGGACAAAAACGGCTTCGACTATTCTGATCGCGACACGTGTCACTTACACTTTCTGAAAGTGGAATGTCGGTTCAGATCTAGTGCCACGCACCGGCTTATGTGTGGAACTGGCAACAGCCGAATTAAGAGGAACCTTCCAATGAATAATTAACAGCTGCCCACTTCCTAACAAATTAAAAAGAAAAATTAATATACGAAATTCCTAATTTGCCCTTCTTTATAAATCAAATCAGTTTATCATCCAACGGTAATCCAGGTATGGGTCTCTGGATTTTTTAATTTATCTATCAAAGTGCTGTCGTTTTACTAAATTAAATTAAAAACTCCTTTGGAAACATAAAAACTCCTTTGCAATTTCCGTCCCTTTCTCTAATATTCTTCTCATTTATTACTACACTTGCTTTAGCTGTATAAATTTTATTTTTTAACGCGACTTCGATAACGATTTCATATTTTGTTTTGTATACTTGAAATATCTATTTTTCTTAAAATATTTTTCTCTTATGAATAGTAATGATGTAAGACAAGGTTGAGACGCCTTTTCTATCGTCGTCTTTATCGTCAATTTTGGAGGTCGAGCCGAGTTCAAAGATTCTCCTTAAAAACAAATTTTTAACACTTAAATTGAAGGCGTTTTTTAAATTTTAATAGTTTTCAATTTTGAAATGTTGCGATAAAGAAAATAAAGACATTACTAATAACTAAATTTAATTTAAAAAGAGAATCGTAATCTAAACAATATTATAACACCCTAAATATATTTACTAGAGAAGAAAACACCCAATTATATATTTAAATATTTTAAATTAAATCAATTCATGGTATCCACCTAGGGTTTAATATCCTACGAGTTTCCTTGGCAACCAAATGTAGTAGGGTTAGGCGGGTGCGCTGGCCCGGACACTCACGGATATAAAAAAAAAAAAAAATTAAATGTTAAAACCCACTATCATGTAATTTGGCTTCCATCTCAAATAAGACATTTTTTTTATTTAAAAAAAAATCAGTTTTATCTAAATTCAATTAGTTCTAAACTTATTATCTATAATATATATAAAAGTACGAATGAGGAAGAAACTTTTTTTGGACAATATTAACCTTCATTTTTTAAAAAATGACTAAGTTGTCCTTCTTGAATTTCATTTAAGTATTTATCTCTCTTAATTAATTATTATATACATTTTTCTCTCCCATCAATTCCTCTCCAACTCTACATGTCTTTCTCTCTCCTACCCCATTTCTACGTTTTTTAGTCTTCTCTCTTAATACATTTCTCTCTCTTCCACCATCTTTAATATTGACATTAAGTATTAAAAATAAATAAATAAATAATATTGACATTAACTAAAAAATATTATGATAAAAAAATGATGAGATTAATACTTCCATAATCTATTAATTTTTTTTTAGAAAAACTTATTATTAAACTTAATCTAAATCTAAATATATTAAAAAGCTACGAACTTTGAAAAACTTTTTTGAACTATTATATCCCTCCTTTAATTAGTATATTTACGAAATCTACCATTGCTAATTAATTATAAATAGTAAATTAATTAATAAAGTATAATTTATAAATATAAATAGTTAATTATCAATTATAATAAATACATATAAATTAAAAGATTTATTTAAATTTTTTTTGTCTTTTTATCTTCCACGAAATTATAGCTTAGTTATAGAATTTGAAGAGTTTTGAAATTTTAAAACTCTGGTAACTTTTTCATACTCTTTAATTGAATTTATTATTATTATTTTTTTAGAAGATCTTTAATTAAATTTATTATTAATATATTGCTAATAAATTAAATTTAATATAATACCTTAATGTCAACATTTTCTAATGAATTTCTCAACGAAAAAAAACATTTTCTAATGAAATACGTTTAATACATATATTATAAAATATAACTTAAAATTTGTTAGTTTTATATTATTATTATCAACTGTGTGTACTTTTTTAGACAAGTAGAATAATTTTTTTTTTCCATATAGTTAATATTGAAGTTGCTAAAATAATTTTTAAAATTTACTTAGAAGTAGAATATAAAAAAGTTACTTTGTTTTATTTTCTAGAAATTAATTTTGAAACCCACCACTTATCATTTGATTATAATTAATAATTATTAATAATTAAATTTAAAAACTTGGAATTTCTAAAGTTTTGTAACATTCTTCAACTTCTACAACTATTTAAGAGTTCTTCCCTTCCATTTTTCTACAACAAAAATTGAGTCTCCTCTTTCTTAGTTTGTTTTTATTTTTATTTTTCCCTCAATTTCCTCTCAATTTTTTTATATTTAGATTTAGAGATTAGATACTTGAAGATATAAATTCGTTGGAGAGGAAAGAGAACGTAGAAATGTGTGCCCATTGCTAGCAACAACATGCAAGGAATAGTTGTGCAATTGTACGATTTTTTTGGAAGCATAACCCTTCATGTTGAAGAAAAGGTCAAGTAAGATGAACTATCTTGAGATGTTTTTGTTGTCTTTTATTTGTGCACCGTAGAAAATAAAAATAGGATGGAGTGTAATAACTCACAACACATTTTTTTTCTATGAATAACAAAGTATCAACTATATATATGTCAATGTTTTCTAAAATATTTTTTGTTAGTTTTATTTTAAGCACCAATGAAATTTCATATAGATGCTTCAACAAAACTATCTCAAACATATGTATCAATTCCTTTTATAAGTATTTTTAAGTTATTTTATTTAATATTGTTGTGTTTTTGTTCTAAAAGTTAATGCAAGGTAGAACTCTTTTAATTTTTACATAAATTTTAATATTATCAATCTAATGTGATTAATCGTTAGTTTTCTCTTCATTTGACCATAAAAATATGAGGTAAATTAGTATGTGAATATGAAAAGTTTTGTTTATTTATTTTTAACTATTTATGATTTTATGATTAAAAAAAACTATTTATGATTTTATATTAAATTGAAATTCATAATGGAATTCAAAAGGACCGAGATTGGAATTTCAAAAGTTTTCTAATTTACTCCTTTGGTATATGTAAATGCACATCTCCTCCATTTCTTTTCACAACAATTTAACCCTTTTATGAGAATGAGTTGTCCATGTGCTATCCCATAGAATAGTGGAAAAGAAATCGTTTGAAATATAATTGGAAGATTGATTCATACCAATTGATGATCAAGATCAAGCTTAAGCTTCAAATTGCGAGTGTCATTAAATTGAGTATAGAAATATTTTCCTTAAAATAAAATGACATATCTTTTAGTATAGAAATATTTTGTTTGAAAATAAACAAAAACAAAAAGGCTAATTGAAAATATTATAATAATTAATTAACCATATATTTAATTTTTCAAATAATTATTTTGAATAATATTTCAACTAAAATATTCAAAATTTTAAATATTTTAGATATTTTAAAATTTAAAAATACACGTGCATCGCACGTGGTAACACACCAGTATTATTAAATGATTAAATGTGATTTAATTGAACCTTAATTAAACTTATTATTATTATTTATAAAAAAAAACTGAACCTTAATTATTTTTTTTAATGTCTTGAACCCCACTCCTCTGTTTAATGCATAAATTAATTCCATAATTAAACAGTCATCGATTCAATTCCATTTCCAATGTATAAATCTCTTTTCTCCTCCGTTGCATCTCCATTATTCCAATTTGCAACTTCCATCCTCCTTCCCATATGCATTCATCCTCCCCTTTCTAGCAATAGAAGTTTGTTTTTTATGTTGTTGTCTTAATTGAAGTTTTCCTTTTTCCTTTTTTCTTTTTTCTTTTTTCTTTTTTTTTTTACTTTCCAACCATAAGAGCCAGAGGCTGAGTAGATGTCATCATTTACTACCTAAGATGGGCTTTGTTGGATGATAAGGATGAAATGTTTGTGGGATTTTTGTTTTTTTGTAGGGAGTTGCAATTTTTGTAATTAGATAAAAATTGGTATCTGGTATGTTTGCATGAATAGTTAAGATTGGAATTTGCCATCTGTGTATGTGAATTTGAAATGAACAATCATCTTCTCTGTTTAACCCTTTTCATAATCTCTCTCAAATTTAATTGTATGATTGGGTATGAAAAGTCTTCAAAGTCCTCACATACGTTAACTTTCCAAAAAAGTGAATAATCGTTGGAAATTGGAAAGGAACATAATGAATTTGAAAATAAAAGATAGCGATGCAAAAGAGGGAGTTGAAAAGATTGAAGCAAATGTTGTGTTTATAATGCCTTTGGTTTATGTGTTGTTCCATAGCTTCTGGATAGCTTTGAGGGATTGAAGAAACTAAGTGCAAATTATCACTACGTGCAACACATGAACAATCTGCTCTTGGAGAAGTTAGTTTTAAAATTACTGAAAAAAAATTTTTTTTAGCAATTAAAAAAAACACTAATTTTTTCATATGTGAAAGGAATCTTTAAAAGCTCGAAGATTAAAATACCAGTATCATAATCCCACTTCGCTCTCCCATAAAGTACCCATTAAAATATATAAAAATAAATTAAAACTATTAATTTAAATGGATTCATAAAATTGCAGGAAAGTGAAAAGTTGAGATATGAAAGGATATTGAATATAAAAGATGTTAGTAACTTAAAATTAATAGTAAAATTTATAAAACGTTATATTTAATTATTTTTTAAATGATTTTACATTTAATTCTAATAACAGAATTTCAAAAAAATTTAAAGTTTAACATTTTGTAACATTTTTCAACTCTTACCATTATATAAATGACTATCTTCTTCATTTTTCTAAAAAAAAAAAAAAGAAAAAAGAAAATTTGGTATGGTACAATATATAATAGGCTAGCTGTGGCACTAAAGTTTTTTTATTTCAACTTCCCCAATAAAAAAATTAGTATTTTGTAAAAGTTAATTACTTTTCGTCTTCTCACATTTTCCTCCATCAACTCAATGTGTGTATATATTGATAGTCTTAGTTTTTTTTTTTTATTTTTATGTCTTTCATATATATATATATTTGTTTTTTTTTTCTTTCTAAAGAATAAGTATTTTCAATTTGTCTATCTATATCAACATGAAAAGGTTAAATATTTGAATGAAATATATACACATCTAATATCTAATATACATATTGAATAATAAAAGTATATTGTTAAGTTAAATCATATAATAATACATAATTTCACAATTATTTTATTCAATTTAGTTTTTAAAAAGGGAAACCACGTGCATCGCACGTTCAAAAAATCTAGTTAAAAAAACGTGCAACTTACCCTTTTGATTTTGTTTGATAAATGGGACTACACTAGACTATATTTTTATTTCTGAATGATTCTTATAAAAGTAAAAATCAGCCCAATGATGATAGATTACATCATTCAATTAAAAAAAAAAACATGTCTTTTAAACAAAATAATAAAAATAAAATAAAGGTATGCAAAATTTATATGAGGAATCAAAATCTTCCAATTTCTTGAAAACAATGAAATTTCATTTTTTGAGTTTTACGGGACCAGCCATATCAAAATAGATTTTTTTTTCCCAACAAAATGGTCATTTTCAAAGAAAAAAAAACAAACAAATAAAATCTCAATAATATATATTTAAATCACGGGCCAACAAGGAAACAAAAGTTACTTTTGGAAAATTTAACTATTTCTTAACAAAAAAAAAAAAAAAAAAAAACACAATTGAAATAAATAATTCAAACTTTCCCCCAATGAAAAATGCAATTCAAACCCCAATCAGCTAAAATTATATATATATTTTTCTCAATCTAATTAAATCGTAAAATCTTCACCCAACTAACAATATCTACAAGTCATTTTAAATTTCTTTGTGTTTGCAATTTTTAAAAACAAATATTATTAAGCTTATCTAAACTCCATCCATCATCCAAATTCTCAATTTTTAATCTCTAATCTCATTTGACTCTACAATTAAATAGAAATTAAACCCAAAAAAAAAACATTTGATGACATATTAAAAATTATGAAGGAATGTTTATCACTTAACACATAAAATAAAAAAAAACGACCGCTTTCAAAATTCCATTGTTATTGTGAAGGGCAATTCCGTCCAAAAATTAAAATATAGAAAAAGAAACTTTTTATTTAGGGAGTAGAATATAAATCTAAGTCTAATCATTTGCTTTTAGAGAGAGAAAGTGAGAGAGAGAGTGGAAAAAGAAAAACTAAATAAATAAAAAAAGGAAATAGAGGGCATCACATCGGGTATTTTCAGAGCTATATATAAACACCCGAAATTATTTTCACGCCGTTGCCGGCCATACAATACGGGCGGCCTCTTCTTTTTCCAAACCATATTCAGAGAAAATCGACATTTGGGATTTTTCCATTTCTTCTTTCTCAATCTCTCTCGATCGAACAACCCATTACAGAAACACAGACGCTGCAATTTTTGTTTGTTTGTTTTTAATCTTCCGGCGAGGCGATGGCTTCCGGCGTTCCGAGCACCTCCTGCAATGTAAGTCCACGACACGGCGGACCGGCGACGAAGACCAGACGACGTGTCGCAGACTTTTTGGACTCCGATAGCCGACTGTCCAACTTTTCAGATTTGTATGACGAAGAAGACAATTCCAACGGCTCCAATAGCGGGTCCCACCTGCACCATCACCATCACCATGTTCATCATCCCGTGATCAGGCACTTTTTGTTTCGGACTCGGGCCTTGTGCTGGGTTCCCGAGCCTTGGCTTCTGAAAATGGAAGAAGGGTTTTTATTGACGGCCATGATCGTCCAGTCCTTAGGATCGGGGAGGAACTTCGGCCGTAAGATTTTTTGGATTTTGATGTTCATGGCGGTTGTCACGGTGTTCTTCAAGTTCTCCTTCCTCAATTCCCATGTCGAGATTAATGGCAAGATGATCGATAAAGGACAATTGATCATACAAACATTCAAAGAAGATTGGGCCATGGCGCAGAGGGCCGTTTCTGAAGACGAAGCCGTCGTCCCCAAACGCCTTCTCGAGAAGATTTCTGTAAGTGATTATTGTTTTTACTTTTTTGATTCTTCCCTTTTCAGCTCTGTTTCGTTCTGGAAATATTCCATCGCCAATAGAATTAAATGATATCTAATCTTAGTCAAAAGGGAAGATGGCGTGATGTATGGCCATTGTCCAGGAATTAAAAAATTCCAAAATATGGAATGATATACAAAATAAATTGTTTTTTGCTGTTCTTTTTTTTATTTGTTTATTCTTTCTTGCATCTCATTCATTCTGAACTGTTTCTGGAATTGTATGTTGGTGAAATTGTTGGGTTTCTTAATCGTCCGGTAAAGTTTTGACTCCAATGAATACTAGTGGGGGGTGGCAATAAATGCATCCTATTATGGCAAGTAACTTTTTACAACCAGAATGTTGTTTGCTTTTTTTCTCTTCGTATTCAATTCACCGTTATGTTTGTCGCTTTGGTTTTTACGTTTCTGGTTTGGTTTTTTTAACTACCCTTTTCGTTTTCTTCTGCTTTGAACTGCTCAATTCAATGAATGTAAGTATTTTCAAAATGTTATGTTTGGCACTTGAGAGTTAACGTTGGAATTTATGAGATTCACTGCTGATTTATATTGAGGTTGTTTGTTTGATACTATGTTTAGCAGACGCCAGAAATTTGGATGAAACCGAAGAGCGACAATTTCTATCAGTGCATTACTCGACCGAGGAATCGAATAAGTATGTTTAATAGCTTCCTTGTAATCCTGTAAAAGCGAGGATTTTGGAACCCTTTTGAGTTTATATTTCTCATTTCTAAGCTTGATATTGTAGGAGCTCATGGTAAAACAAATGGATATCTTCTTGTACATGCCAATGGAGGATTGAATCAGATGAGAACAGGGGTGAGATGTTTTCATTGGTTTTTCGCGAGTTGAAATTGTCAGCTGAATCATAGCTATGGATCTTTCTAACTAAGATATGGCTTTGCTTGCTTGCAGATATGTGATATGGTTGCTGTTGCTAAGATTATGAATGCTACACTTGTTCTTCCTTCCCTCGATCACGAGTCATTTTGGACAGACCCGAGGTACTCGCGTTTTTCATTTATTCTTACTTGAAGTCTTTACTAGATGATGATTTTGCATATAACTTGTAAACTTGGGGTTTTGCAGTGATTTTAAAGATATTTTTGACTGGAGGCACTTCATTGATGTTCTAAGAGATGATATTGAAATCGTTGAGACTCTGCCTCGTCGGTTGGCATCGGTGACACCCTTTGTCAAGGCTCCCGTTTCCTGGTCCAAGGTTAAAGAAAACATCAATTTTGATGTTAACCATAGTTCTTTGATGTTGTGCTTCGCCAACTGTTGGATGTTATTTCTCACATTCTGTTTAAATGCAGGCTAGTTATTACAGAGGAGAGATGCTGCATTTGTTAAAGCGACACAAAGTGTTAATGCTTACCCATACTGATTCTCGAATTGCCAATAATGGTTTGGCATCTTACGTTCAGAAGCTTCGATGCCGTGCCAATTACGAGGCGCTACGGTTCACCAAGGAGATTGAGGATCTTGGGAAGATCTTGGTTGATAGATTAAGAAAGGATGATGAACCATATATTGCTCTCCATCTAAGGTACTCCCAAGACCTGTTCAAGTACTTGCAGTTTTATTTGATATGCATAGAGTAACCAAACTATGTAAATGTTGATTTCAGGTATGAGAAAGATATGCTTGCATTTACTGGCTGCAGCCACAACCTGACAGCAGAGGAAGATGAGGAGCTTAAAGTTATGAGATACAATGTCAAGCATTGGAAGGAGAAAGAGATAGATGCAAAAGAAAAGAGACTTCTAGGAGGATGCCCAATGACCCCTATGGAGGCAGCCATGTTGCTTAAAGCTCTGGGTTACCCTTCCACAACGAAAATATACATTGTCGCCGGGGAGATTTATGGCAGTGATAGCATGGAGGCCTTTCGATCGGAATACCCCAACGTCTTTTCACACTCCACTCTTGCAACTGAGGAGGAATTGGAGCCATTCAAACCGTACCAAAATCGAATGGCTGCCTTGGATTATATCGTGGCAGTAGAGAGTGATGTCTTTGTTTATACCTATGATGGAAACATGGCTAAAGCAGTGCAGGGCCATAGGAGGTTTGAAGGATTCCGAAAGACTATAAATCCTGACAGGTTTGTTCTTCTTCCAGAGCCTTCCGACACTATGATCTTTGTCTGTTGGTTTGATTACTGAGTCTAAATATGAATATCCCTTTCATTTTCCAGGCTTAATCTAGTGAGGTTGATTGATCAGCTGGAGGAGGAGGCCATCTCTTGGGAAGAATTCTCCAAAGAAGTGAAGGAGTTGCACAAAAATAGACTTGGTGCCCCATATTTCAGACAAGCCGGAGAGACTCCGAGACTAGAGGAGAATTTTTATGCTAATCCTTACCCTGGCTGTCTTTGCAACAAGTCTCAGAATCGACCATTGAGACTAACAAATGAAAAGAAACGAAGTCTGAAGACTTCACTACAGAGATAGAATTATAATGTTTACTGCAAACTTGTTGCTGCTTTTGCTAAATTGAAGATATGTGCCCATTGCTCCAGGGCACTACGGCTGTTATGGCTCCTCAAATTCAACTGGCATTTTCCGAGCCACGAGTTCGATACATACCCAGATGGACGATCCCGAGGTTTTGCTAGCTTCCTTTTAGCTTCAAAAGCAGAAGTGCAAATTTTTTACTTTTTTTTTTTTTAGGTAAATTGATGGAGAATAGGATTATGGTAGGTGAGTTAGAGTCAGTTCAGATATAGTTTTTCTTTTTAACAGTAAATCAGGTTAGTTTTACACAGACAGCTTCCCTGTCAATAGTGGAGAAAAAATTATTCTTTTCATTCGTTATTCTTTGGTTTATTATCCTCCCTTGATTCATAATGTAAACATTTGGAAAAGAAAAGGTCAATTGCCATTTCTTCCATGATTCTCTCTTTTTAATATTGTCTATCTCATCTAAACTACTGACTGCAAAAAGGGATTGACATCAGAGAAGAACGAATCACTATAACATTAAATGGATGTTCTATAAATCAACTGAGAAGAAAGCAAATCCAATACATGACTTTGTTCTTTTGAATCCAATATGCTACAGAAGGGATGTTGTATCCTACCACATTGTTGGTACATAAACCTGCTCTTTCAGATTATGTGTTGCACTTTCAGAAGGAAATCCTCTCACTGCACCAATTGTCCATTGAGAAATAATCCCGGTCGTGATTGCGAATCGAAGATGCCGTTCCAGAACGTCTTGGTTTCCAAACATCTCAGGAAAAGTCGTCAGCTTTCTCATGACCCCAGCCACAACAGCATCACCAGAATCAATCCTGTCGCAGGTGAATGGTAGGTGAATGGCGTGATGAGCACATCTTCTGTACCGATCACCACGCCATGAAACGAAGGAGAATACTAATGAATCGGCAACGTTCCATCCGTCACGAACAATGGCTTGAGGCGATATTTCCTCCGCCATGTCATGGTAATAGTCTCGCCGATTCTTGGTTGGTTCATTAGTTTGAGCATAGTATTGAGGCCTGTAGTTTCTTTTCTTTTCGTAGTATTCTTCATCTAACAGAAGCTTCAATTCTTGCTTTGAAACCTCAATAGTTTCAGCTTCACTCCAGGCTTTCTTGATGTATTCTCGAGTTTCGTCTCGTGGTCTCCACAAAGGCAACAGCAAATTTAAATCAAAGAAGATGAGTCCTCCAAACTTCTTGGACAATTGGATAGCCTTGAAGAGCGTCGATTCCATTGCAGAGGACATCAAAGCTTCTGAATTACCTCTTTGAGCACCGCAAGGTTCAGTTCAGAGCTAACCAGAGAATCCTCAGCTGGTTCTTTCACCGTTTCCATCTTCAAACTTGATCTTCTTGGAAGTACAGGCCGTTCTAGAATTCAAATCAAACATGACAGCTCGAGTCTGTACCTTCTCTTTGTTCATCATCAACACGAGCTCGTCCCCAAAATCGTCCTTCCCAACTTTCCCCATAACGCCTTTGCCGTCGCCATTTGAAGCTCTTGGTGGGTTTAATTTTAGGGATCTACACGAGTTCTGCAAATAACGCGAGCTGAAAATCAGAGTTTTAGCTCTGCAATTTGATGGGTACAAAGGAATAAAACGGGAAAATTGAAGATGGGGAAGAGAAAAGGTTGCAGGAAGGAGCTCAAATGAAGCCATGGGTGGTTTATCCATATTTTCCAACAAAAAAAAACATTTTTTTTATCTTGGAACCCCAAACCCCAACACAAAGTTACTGTCGAGTTGACCGTCTTTTTCTCGTTAAATAGAATAGAAAACTGTCGGAGTTGTCAAGGCTTGGAGAGTTCATCCGACGGCTAAGACCGCACTTCCTCATCTGAAAATCCCTGTCGACCGCTCGATTAAAGCGATCATCGTCTTCAATTCCTTTCTTCCTCTTAAATCAACAGGTTGTCTGATTAATCAAACTATCTCCATAATCTTCCACCTCTGTTCTCGAAAGCTGAAACCCCCCTGTCTCGCTCGCTCAGAATTCGTCGAAAGAAAGGTGAGAAAACAAGAAGCTCTATTTGATTATGTTCAGTTTCGATTTCTCTTCGTGAATTACTTCAAACTTTTCATTTCAGAAACTTCCCAGTTCTCCTCGATCTCCCTTTCTTCTTTCTGGGTTCCAAAATCTGTAACGTATAATCCCAAATCATAAGATTTCCATCATGATCTCGTCCAATACTCCAATACCTGGAAACCCCCTTTGCTTTTTCTGTTCTGAAGTTCGAAAGTTGTTGATCGGTTAAATGTTTGAGAAGTTTTCTCCTTTTTGAACATGCAGATATGGGATTCTGGACCTTTTTAGAAGGGCTTCTGCTGTTTGCAAATGCCTTTGCAATTCTAAACGAGGATCGTTTCCTTGCTCGGAGAGGATGGACTTTGGCAGAGATGTCGAGAGAAAGAAGAAACTCACTCAAAGGTCAGGTAGTAGAGCTCATCCATGCATGCCAGTTCTTGAGACTTCCACTCATTCTTCTCAACATCATCTTCATCATTATCAAGCTCTTCTATGGTTGATTTCAGTACATATAAAAAGAGATCCCTGTAAATTATTGTATCTTGAAGTATTTCCTAATCGAATTAAGTGAAATATGTTTGTTTGAAACCAATCATCCTCAACCCACTTTCTGTGTTGTGTTCTTTAAGCTTACCGATCAACCATCAATCTTTGGATAAAAGAACTCAACTGATAGAAATGTTTCATGTTTAACACAGAAGTTCAGAGCAATCCAGTAATCTTACATGACAGTATTATTCAAAACAGAACAACCAAGAGTAAATGGATTGAAAGTGTACAAAACTACACACAGTGGCTATACAAAACACTAAATCATTCTACTGGTATCATAACTTCATTGGTTCTCAAAGAAGGCAATGTCCATGGCGGATTATATCTAGCCAACACAAAATCCCCAATCACTTTATACCCATCTTTCTCCAAGCTTTTCTTCAGATTCTCCACCTTCTGCGCCACCACTCCCTCCGTCGCGATTCCACTGAATCTCACGACGGCGAGTTTCCTCTCCCCTTCTTCTCTTATCACAACACTTTCATCAGCCGGCTTTGGAGCTTCCTCTGCCTTCTTGTACTTGCTCGGCAGCACAAACTGCATCGTCACCGGCTTCCCCTCGCCGCCGCCGCCAGCCGTTACCACCGGAGCTGTCATCGAAATCTTCTCCGATTTGGTGATCACCGGCGCCGTCATGGCCACTTTCTCAGACTTGATGTTCTGTGGCTCGCCGATGGCGCCAATGTACTTGGCCAATAAAGTGAAGCCACCGTCTCTGTTGCCTCTGAACTGGGTCGGATCGTAGGTGACTTCAGCCACCACCGATGGCTCGTATTTGCGGATTTCGTAGTCGTTGGTGGATTGAATCAGCTCGAATTTGGGGGTTTCGACAGTGATCTTCCCGAAAATCAAACCCATTTTTAGGAAACTTAGATGTCGATAGTGAAGGGAATTCAGGGGTTGCTGATTTATAAGTCGAGAAGAAAGGCGGTTGCTTGAAGAAGGGGTTGGATTTGCAATTGGGAAGCTCAGCCATGGAATAAGTGGCGGTGGTTTGAGAAGAAGTTTGTGGCTTTTGTTCATCCACGACGACTTTGCTGCAAATGGATCGCCCGAAGGTTTGAATCTGGTTTTTGGATTTGAATTTTTAAGTTCATTTCATTTTAACAACCAAGTGATAACACATGGATTTTAGAACTTCATGTTGCAAATACTAAACAACTCTACACTCTAAATATATACACTTTTAATCCATTCATCGTTACCAAACAACTCCAGATAGGAATGACTACGAATTATTGTCTCGGAACTTTTTAAAGTTGGCTTTTATATTCACTGTCATTATTCAATGGTCTAATATCTATTCACTGCCACAACCAACATATCATATGAATGGTACTCGGTTTTCGACCGATGGAGTCCCTGTTGTCCGATGTATAGTCGATAGGAGTGTCGATCGTTTTGAGTTTTTCCTATCTTCCATGCTGGAAGAGTCTTCTTTTTGTCGCGGAAATGCTTTACCAGATTGGATTTCCTCTTTGGTTCAGAACGAGTTAGATGTATCTGTTTTTTCTAGTTATTTTTATGCAATTCTAGTGTTAAAAAAAAATCAAGACTAATGGAAAGCGAGAGGATGTGAACCTTCCTTTGGAAGTAAGTAATATATTGACTAATTGCTTCTAATAAAATATAGATATATACTAGTTGAACCATGTTTATATCTAATGACAAGTTGTTAAACTCTTTAGATAGAATGAAAATGAAAATTTATGCATTAGACTAAACATTTAGAGTTCACATATCTAGATTAAGCTCATTTTGAATTTGTTTATTCATCCATCATTTTCTTTCACAATCCATTTAACAACCTTTTAAAAGTACACAAATATAAAATATTGAAGATTTTTTAAATGAAATATATAATTTATTTTTTACCTCAAGTATAATAAGATATATTGACTTTTAATCATGGACTTCTAGTTTTATCAAATTACGCCTTAAGCTTAGATAATTGTTGTAATTTTCATTATTGATAGATTTTAGTTCAAAGAAGTTTGCATTCAATTAGATGTAATCAAAGTTTATGGTGAAAGTTGATAAATTTTTTAAATTTATCTTTGAGAAAGAGAAAAAAGACACATTTAAAAAGTTAGTAAATAAATTAAATAAATCAAGTCATTGATTTATTAAAATTAAAATAAAAGTAAAACCAGTCATTTTTTTACTTTAAAAAAAAAAAAAAAAAAAAAAAAGTAATTTTTTTAGAAAGTTATCGTATGCAAGAAACCCTAAATCCCTAGGGGCAAAATTACACACCTAACCCTGTGGCACCTTATGTAATGCTTGCTTCATCGATCATCACTAATAAATCTCTTCAGAAAACAGTGTTAGGGTTTGTTTCCTTTATGCCACAGCCCGTCGCCCTCGTCTCTGCGAAGCCGCTCCGCCGCCGGCGACGTTCCTTTTCCGACTAGTCGACTGTCTGTCTTCCTGTTGAGATACTTCTATTTCTTTTACTCCGTATTTTACTGTTTATTTGCCCTTTAACCTTATGCTTTCCAGCAGCATCGATGATGAAACAATCTTATTGTTATCCTTGCACTTTGATTAACCGTGAAGAAAATCATGGGGAATATCGTTCCTGAGATGCTCTTGTTCATTAAAATAGTCAATAGTACGATTTTGTAGATCAGGCATTTTGTTTTCCTAACATGTCTGGATCGATGATGTGATTACAAATCTGCGTTATCTATCTGCAACTTCCTGCCAGGAATTGAAGATAAACGGATAATCTCTGAGATCTGTTTTCTTTGTGCTTCATTGGCTGATTGATCTATTACTCTCTTTGTTTCATCGCATTTCTGTGAGATTTGGGAATGCCTGTTTGTTTATTTGGTTATGTGTGTTTACTGATGCAGCCCTTGGATCAATGATGTTAATGGAAAACTGCGTTATCTATCTGCAATTTCCTATATGGAGTTGATGACATTATTGATTTCTGAGATCCAATTGCGTTGGTTTCATAGTATAGTTCTAGGAGGATAGGTTTGATTTTCAGAACATCAGTTTTCAACTTTTTGCCGGTTGGTGGCTGATGGGTTTTGTTGCTATTTGTGATTGAAACTTGACTTTTTTAGCCAGAACCTTTTCTTTTCTCCCCCTGTTTTTCCTCCACCCACTTTCATATCCACCATTGTCAATAGGTATCCATTTGAAGCTTGCTGTGCTTTTCTATGGCTGATGGGTTTTGCTGCCACAGTGCCACTTTAAGCTGCTGTGCCTCTTTGATGGCTGATGGGTTTTGCTGCCCTTTTAAGCTGGCTGTGCCTTTTTGATGGCTAATGAGTATTGCTGCCATTTTGTGATTGAACATTCAAACAATTGCTCATCAATTGCTGTTCTGTTTCTGCTTGATTCTGTTTTCTGCCAAATGTAGTTTTTTTTAGGGTTTTTTCTCTTTTATTTTTGCTGCCATTTTTGTTTCTGCTGTTCTGTTTGTTTTGTTTTGTTTTGTTTTATTGGTTTGATATTGACATCGATGGCGCATCACGAACATTGGGGTTGTATTTGCAAAAGTTTGGAACACCTGAAGAGAAATATATAAAAATCTAAACTACTAATTAAATTGTATATCTTATAATCCTCAATCCATGGCAATTATATAAACCCAATTGGATTGTTGTAGTGTTTCTTTCTTTGCAGTCATGCAATCAAGCTCCTTTGAATTTCATTTTACATTCTTTTTGAGTGTAATTTGAAAAAGCGTGGATAAAACTCTTTGTCTTTAATGAAGCTATATCTCCCTTGACACTTGCCCATTCTTCAAATATCACTGTTTAAGCTAGAGAATGAATTAACGATGGTTTGTTTATGTTGTATGCATTGTAAGTTTATCTCAAAACAAAAAAAGCAGTGAAAGAAAAGAAAAGAAAAAATTTAGATGTTTGGTTTATATTTATCAGTTATCTTTATCTATCTCTCAGTTCACAATTTTTTAAATGAATAACAAAACAACTTTTCAAAAAAAAAAAAATATTAATTTTATGAATCTATAATTATAAAATTCACTAGTTGAAGTACATATAAAATTCATTGATAACGCAAATCATTAGAATATAAAATTCACCTTTTATATTAACTACATCATGGTATGTACATACTGCATCGATCTACAAATAGAATATAATTTATGCAAATCTAATGTTCATATAACACTTTTATATTTGATTCAAAATAATAATAATAATATAACACTTTTATATAATTTCAAATACAGAACAATGTTTCTAAAAAAAAAACCAATAGAACAATATGTCAAAATGGGCATAGCTGGATTAGAGGTTTGAATCCAACCAAATCTAATATTATTCTTGCACTCGCTTTCTGTATAAAAATACTGGAACATTTTTTTTTTTTTTAGTACATCAACATTTGGGAGTGGGGGGATTCGAACCTCTGACCTCATGGTCGAGGATACATGCCAATTACCGCTGAGCTAAACTCGCTTTAGCAAAAATACTGGAACATATTTCCTCAAAAAAAAAAAAAAAAATACTGTAACATAAAGCATTTTTTCTTTAAATATAAATATTCAAAATTGATCAATCTATTTGTTGTTCTAATTCTTGTGTTTCAAACATATCTTTTAAAAATTATATTTCTTACATTCATTAACTTAAATATACTGACAGAAAAACCTTATCCCATCCCATTACAATCACGATTTTAATTTTTTTTTTTAAAAAAAAGTATTTGCAATTTTACACATTATATTAAGTAAATAATTTTATATAAAGAACAATTCTCGGACCAGATTTACCGTTCAACTGCAACACGCTAAATTCGTAATTTGTATATAAATAGTTCATTACCAAACAAGAATTGTTAAAAAGTGTTTTTTTTTTTTAAATAAAGTTGTTAAAAAGTGTTTTAAGGAATCGTTTGGTTGTGCCGTGCCCATAAATAAAATAAACAAAAATATTTCATATATTATTAATTTTAAAAATTAAAGAAAACATATTTTGAAATTTTCCAACTCAAAATCAAGTGAAAAAAAAAAAAAAAGCAGAAAACGTCAAAAGAAAAATTGAATGGTGTGGGGCTAACGGGCAGCGGGGCGCGCCTTCAAAATATTACCAATTTTTCTGTCAATTTCCTTAAATTATATAATCTTTTTTTTAAAAAAAAAGAAATAGAAAATGTCACATTGATATTGGTGGAATCCAGCTGTTTCCAGATATTATTTCAAAATTTGAAGGCAAACCAACGGCGTAACGGCGGACCGTTACTTTTACCAAACGCCGTTGGAGCACGTGGCTGTGTTAACACTCATTCTTCCAAACCCTAACTTCTTTCCCGCTCATTTCTTTCAAATTCCCTAAAATAAATTTTTAACCGTTATTTCCTTTTATTTCTATAAAGATCCCTCCGTCCCCACTTTTCTTTTTAACTTCATCTCTCTCCCATTTCCTTCTCTCTCTCTCTCTCTCTCTAGGGTTTCCTGAAACTTTTCTCTGGTTTTCATTTTTCCAGCCTCCATTTCTTGTAAAAATGCGTGAAATTCTCCACATCCAAGGTGGCCAATGCGGCAACCAGATCGGTGCCAAGTTCTGGGAAGTCGTTTGTGCCGAGCACGGCATCGATTCCATCGGTAAGTACACTGGTGATTCCGATCTTCAACTTGACCGGATTAATGTCTATTACAATGAAGCCAGTTGCGGGAGATTCGTTCCTCGCGCCGTGCTTATGGATCTTGAGCCTGGTGTTATGGACAGTATCAGATCTGGACCTTACGGTCAGGTTTTCAGACCTGATAACTTCGTCTTTGGTCAGTCTGGTGCCGGAAATAACTGGGCTAAAGGACATTACACCGAAGGTGCCGAGCTTATTGATTCCGTTCTTGATGTTGTTCGCAAGGAGGCTGAGAACTGTGACTGCCTGCAAGGTAATTTTTTTTGTTAACCGACTCTTCTGGTTTTGTTTTGCCCTTTTTGGGTTTTTGTATGTGAATTGTTGCTCAAGATGGTTTGGATCCGATCTGTAGGGTTTCAGGTTTGCCATTCTTTGGGAGGAGGGACTGGATCTGGGATGGGAACTCTTCTGATCTCCAAGATCAGAGAGGAATACCCTGATAGAATGATGCTTACCTTCTCCGTTTTCCCATCTCCTAAAGTTTCTGATACTGTTGTTGAGCCTTACAACGCAACCCTCTCTGTTCATCAACTTGTTGAAAACGCCGACGAGTGTATGGTGCTTGATAACGAAGCTCTCTACGATATTTGCTTCCGTACCTTGAAGCTCTCTACCCCAAGCTGTATGTTTTCTATCATAGATCTTAGATCTTTAGTTTCATTTCTTTCTTTTTAGATCATACTCTAATACTTTCTTATTTGCTTGGGCAGTCGGTGATCTTAACCATCTGATTTCTGCTACAATGTCCGGTGTAACCTGCTGTTTGCGATTCCCAGGACAACTTAACTCAGATCTCAGGAAGCTTGCCGTCAATCTCATTCCATTCCCTCGTCTTCACTTCTTCATGGTGGGTTTCGCTCCCCTCACTTCCCGTGGATCTCAGCAATACAGAGCTCTTACAGTACCTGAGCTCACCCAGCAAATGTGGGATGCCAAGAACATGATGTGTGCTGCCGATCCTCGACACGGTCGCTATCTTACTGCCTCTGCTATGTTCAGGGGTAAGATGAGCACCAAGGAAGTTGATGAACAGATGATCAATGTCCAGAACAAGAACTCTTCATACTTTGTCGAATGGATCCCCAACAATGTGAAGTCTACAGTCTGTGACATTCCCCCAACTGGGTTGAAAATGGCGTCCACCTTCATTGGTAATTCGACATCAATTCAGGAGATGTTCCGCCGTGTTAGCGAGCAGTTTACAGCTATGTTTAGGAGAAAGGCTTTCTTGCATTGGTACACAGGAGAGGGTATGGATGAGATGGAGTTCACTGAGGCCGAAAGCAACATGAATGATCTGGTTTCTGAGTATCAGCAATACCAAGATGCTACCGCTGAAGACGACGATTACTACGAAGACGAAGACGCTGTAGAACATGATGTTTGAAGGACGTGAAAGGTTTGGGACTTTCATTTGCCAGTCTCTGGCAAGACAGTGGGGTGGATTTATCAAGAGGCCTAAATCAATTCATAGCTGTAGAATTTTTTTAGGCCATAATATCGTCAATTAAGATTTGCTTTTCCTTTTTGGTTCTTATTGTGTCATCTGGATAATGGAACATGAAGAATATCAGTTACATATGCTCGTATAATTTGTTATTCTGCAAACTTTCTCGGTTGAAAATATTTTCAGATTCAAATTCCTATCGCAGATTACTCGATAGTTCACCAAGCAAATGGCATATGGTATTGTTCTGTTTATCACATATTGGTTAATTATGCAACGATCTTCGAACCCATTACAAACTGTTATATTGACCTTGAGAGTTGCATAATTTATACTTCACATGCAATTAATATTGAAGTTCAGCACTTCATGAATTAACTGTAGACATCAATCTTAACTAGAGAGTGTGCTTTGCATTCCTAAAAAATGTTTACTTTGCGGATCGATTTTCAGGTAAAGCAAAAATGGAGCGTTATCAATCCCTTTTGCTTCCTCCAACGAGAGAGAGTAAACAAAAGTGTAATGAAAATTCTCAGCTTCTTTGTGCAAGAATAACGCAAAAGGATTTGCTCTTATGTCCAACACAAAGTTCACTTTTCTATCAGTTGCTGGATTGTTGACAAGAAGAATAACACAAAAAGGATTTCTTGCACGGATGCCCTTGATTTTCTTCAATTTCGTCATTAATTGTCCGAGCTTATCATGTCACTCGTCTTTCAAACGATGGATTTCACACCTAATTATATATTAGAATGCAGAGGCGTTCCTTGTTTGGGCATCTGGATAACTAAACATAGATCTTCAGGTCTATATGATAACACTATAAACTACACCATATTAATAATGCCAGCAGTTATCCACATTAGCGACTTTGAGAGATGTATGTTGCTACTATTTGCATACTACATTCATTGTTTGTCATAAAACGAGTATTTAAGGAAGATGAGAAAAAATTTCCTGCTGTTTGCCAAAAAAAAAAAAGTTGGAAATGTTTTCACTTTAGCACAGGGCAATTGAGTAAGAAGCTGCCACCAAACTATTCTAGTTGCTTTGATTGCACCAAACCGTAGTTCCATTTATTTTTCTCCTTAAATGCAGAACAGACTTTGTGGTTTGACTCAAATAGTGCAGGATAGGACAGCTATACTTCTACCTGCTCACACGACCATCATTCAATGGATTGTACCAATTGACAATTTAATTTACAGTGGATCCATTGTAATATAGTAGTTGCATTTGAAGGTTAACTCATTGTATAACCACAATTTGTAACTTTATTTTGAAACTAAGAAGTCCCCACGCACAGGACTTATTTGAGACGGTGAAGCACGGGTAGCAACACTCAACACCCATGTAAAATATACAAGTATTGAAATAAAGTTCCTTGACAAACAGAAACCACCCTTTGCTAGGCCACAAATCTCAAAAATAAGACAGACTAAAACCCTATTCATTCAACCAGACAAATAAGCGCGGCTTCGCTGTCTTCACATATGAAATCACTTGCCGGTGGAAGCAGAGTGATGCAATATTCCTACTACTCAGATTATAAGGCCACAAGAGAAGTATATATGTAATCATATTCAAAGTAATGAACAGTCTTTTACATCTAATCTTATTCGAAGCACCTTTTTTTTTATATTTTTTTTGTAGGTCCATGAAAACCTTATACAGAGTGGCAGGCACATGCAACCGGTTCGGGTTTGGTAAGCTTTTTGTGATATTAAAAAGAAAGGCATGCAATGATCACTAAATTGAAGGCTCAAGAAGATAGAAAAGGAAAATGCAGGTAGCACACCTTGATTCAGATCAATAGCGGTGTGCAGATGGGGTTCGAGAAGGAGATGTCAATGCTTAAAAGCTCCAGTGACAGTGAATCATTCCAACATCAACCGCGCTTTAACCTTTTATTGCCACACCTGCAAACAGATGGACATTCATACTTCAAGCACAACACAAGCAATACATGATCACATTGATAACTCCATGGAGGCAAGGTAACATTTTTAAATATTAATTGCAAAACTACCTAGAAACATGCACCCAAATGCGAAATATAAACAAGAATTATCAGATCAGCACGGAATGATATGTAAGATAAGACTTTCTTCATGCCATAGTTCAAGAAACTGGCTAGTGAACTCAGAGATTTGGTTCTACAAAACCAATAATTTAGCACATCAAAATTTAGGCCACTTTAACAATGTACGTCTCTTTTCAATTTATTAGGCCATTCGTGCATGTTAAATGCAATAGCGATCACATGCCCCTTGAATTCAAAACCCATTGCCCTGTTCTCCCTAGACATGCTTGAGGCCTGAGCAATATAGAAGTAGCTGACTCTGACAGTATAGTCAAATAGCCTATATTTTCTGACCCCTGGTTTAGATTACAGCATAGTGTTCCTGCCTGAATGCCAGAACTCTGGGACAGTGACAATTATAAATCTCGAGGTGTAAATAATTTTCATAATTTCTTGAACACCGCCTGGTGACATATGATACACCATTGACAGCTTAAAAATAAAAATATATCACGTGCCAGGCAACAACTTCATTTACTCCTTTGATCTTATAATAGAGCGCCAACCTATTATTCATCGTGACAAATTAATTTACATAGGAAGCAAAAAGCTTAAACGTTTGAAAACATAAGAACTTAATATTAAAAAGACATTTCCATTAACATCATTTCCCACGGTATACCTAAAATAGTGAAGCTGGCAAATTTTCTCCGAGAGATTTCCATGATGCAGCTTATACAGATCAGTAAACAGATTATGATTCAAATTTTGCGTTTCTTCCTCCTAAAGCTGCCTGAAAATTGAGGTAAAACTTTAACATCTGAATTAGGACCAATAGGTTAATCACGCTATCTAGACAATCCTGAGAGATCTTCTGGTCTTCCTTATCATTATTTGTACTACAAATGCACTTAAAACTAGGCACTGCAACAATTGACTCAGATTTATAGCGATCATAGAGCTGGTTTGAATTCATTCTCCTTTGGTAAGTTTCATCCAACTTCAATTTGCAAAGCACAAAACCAACTCGATTACTTAAACAATTAGCTGATCTACTTTATGTTAAAATTAAATACAACACTGACCATCTAGAAGTTTATTGAAGTATCTACATCAAAATCTGAAATGTATATATTAGTCCTCTCTAGATTTATCTTATAGAGCATAAATAAATATCTTAGTCTTTCTTGCAAACTATAAAGAATAAAGGAGGCAATGGAGATGAAAACAAGGCTTTCAACAGAGAGTATTGTTGTCTTCATTGGTATTTAATAGAGGATATTACAGCCACGTTGTCTAGCTACTACTTTGACAAAGAAAATTGTAAAACATATCTGCATTCTAAAATTCCATTAGATAAAGATAGATTTCCAAATAAGTATCTAGGAAATTTTACCATATGGACCGACTAGAAAAATCCTTTTGTTTGAGCTCCAAGGATCTCTTTGCCTATGAAAATTAAGTCTTTTGTTTGAGTCTCTTAGAAAAGTGAGTGTGAGAGAATTAGAGGGTGTGAAAGAGCTTTCTCTCGAGAGTGTCGATCTTTCTACATTTTTAGTAGAGGTTCTTTCTTTTCAATCGTTGGTCTCTTCCCTTTTGTGCAAATTTCTTCTGCACTGTGTGTCGAACCGAATTGACATGGTTTTTAATATTCGGATATAAACAACACATAGCGTGTATTTGCCACATACCGAAATGAATAAAGCTAGGAGTCCATTCCAAACATTGATCAACTGAATGGCCGAAACTAGAAAGGTAATTCTTAATGAATCTGAAATTAATAGCCATCCATGGAAGAAGCCATACACAATTTCACTAGACAAACATGATTTCATAATAATTAACTTTCTGACCTCTGACAGACTCCGAGCTTCTAAGCCAGCCAATAACACGATCGTTTCTTCAAACACCTCTCATCGATCGATTTAGAGACCGATTCTCCCCCAATTCGCTTGTCTCTGCCCCTATTCTCCACAGATGTAACGTTGAATTGAGCCACGCGAGCAGCGGAGGATCTAAGATGAGCTTCCAGATATGGAAAAGTGGCAACCATGACGAAGGTTCCCACCGGTGGAGCCGCGACCTGGTACTCCGTCCGGCGCCATGAACGATTCTATTGGGCAATGCAGTGCCGATAGTGGTGGCCTTTTCTTGGCGGCTGAGCGAGCCATTCGAGTTCCCGCCATTGGGGCAAACTTACCACGATGATGGTTTGATCTTACCACGGTAGATAAGGCACGATGATGTTTTATAATAATAAAGCTTCTAAAAATCCAAAAGCCATGATTGAAATGAAAACCTACCATAAAGTTTAAACCCAAGTCATCTATCTTATCAGCTAAAATATATTAGAAATTGTAAATCAAAATTATTATTAGGTTAAAAATCACTTGTGGTATTTGAATTTTCATAAGAATAACAATCTAGTCTCAAAATTTTGATTTGTAACGATTTAGTTTATATACTTTCAATTTTGTAACAATTTAGTCTCTAAACTTTAACAAGTAGCAATTCAATGCTTATATTTTTCAAATTTGTAACAATTTAATCATTGTTACAAAAAAAAAAAAATCATCAAAATTAAATGTTAATTTTTATTTTTATTCTTATTTTTTGAAATAGCATTTTATTATTTAATGATTAGATTTTGTAACTTATAAACACGTTAAGTCTCAAATTAATTTATTAATCTATCTATGTAATTTTTTTAATTAAATCTTAACATTAATTTTCACAATAGAGATTAAATCGTTACAAATTTTAAAGTATAAAGACTAAATATAAAAATTCGAGAACTAAATTGTTACAAAATTGAAAATATAGAAACTAAATTACTACTTTTGCAAAAGTTCACACGGACTAAAAGTGATTTTTAACCAATTTTTGTCCGTTAAAATAAATTAGAAAAGGTGAATCTAAATTATTATTATTATTGTATATTCAAAATTTGACCGCGGCCGAAGAGACGAAACAGCGGTGGCGGGAAGGGACTCGAAGGCGGGTCCAAATAACCGCCCGTACAGTCTACCCGCAAAAAATTTCAAACTTTCCCGCGTTTTCCATTTTCCCTTGAATTCATCTCTTCTTCCCTCCAATTTCGATCTTATGTAAATCTTCCAATTCCATTTCCCTCCGATTCCAATCGCCGATTCTCCCTTTCTTTCTCCGCTTCTCCAATCTGAATCCTCGAACTCCTCTCTCCATTCGCGGTTCCTCTGTTTCTTCTCCCTTCCACAAGAATGGGGAAGCAAACCAAAGCTAGAAAGTCTGAGAGCTCTAGCAAGGGGATTGTCAACGTTACTCCTATTCAGGTCGCCTTCATTGTTGATCGATATCTCTCCGATAACAATTACGCAGAAACGCGCTCTGTTTTTAGAGTCGAAGCTTCATCTCTCATTGCGAAATCTCCGATTCAAGAGGTAGGTACCTGTTTTGGTTATTTGGAGATCTGGGTTTCTTTTTTTTCCCCTCCATTAGTTAGGGTTTTTGTTCCCCCATTAATTCTTCTAATTTGCAGGCTCCGAAGAGCTTGCTGAGCTTAGAGGCTATGTTGGATGAATACATCAGTTTGAAAGAACAGAAGGTGATTTTGGATCAAGAAAGAATGTATTTAGAGCAAGAGAAGATTCGGGTACACACTCTTCTGCAGGGTATGCAGACTGTCATGAGTGCTTATAATGCCAGTGGAAGGTCCTCAACGCCTTCGATTTCAGCTGCTCCAGATAAAGTTGCAGCCGTTGGTCAATCTGAACCATCTGGATCCCCAGCAGGTAGCCGTCCTAAATCTTTCTGGGTTAGACAAAGCATGTGTGTTAAACTGAAAAATCCATTGAAAAATTATCAGGGCTAGATCAAAAGGTTGAGTATATAGACATTATCAGGGAGTTCCCCTCTTAAATTGGCTTACCCCACTGCAATAGTACTGGAGAGAATCGAAAATAAATGATCCCTGAACTCATTAGGAGTAAAATCCTGCATTTAGTCCCATACTTGCACCATTGACTAAGGCTGCAATCCAGTTTTAGGTAGCTGCCCGTAATTCTTCGCTTTTTTTGGAGACCTGGGAGAGTGGGTTTCTCCACAATTTTTCTTAGCTGTCATAAGTAAATTTCTTGGCAGTATTTTGAAATATCTGTGGGGGTTTGCAACTTCTGGTTAACTATATACATAAGTGAACAGACTGAGAATGTTGTATAATAATTTCCCCCTCTTATTACAGCAAAATTGGCAAGTAGTCTTTCGCCTTTGATCAGGCCATTCTAAGTTCGAGAATTCTATGTAAATGATAATGAGATTTACTGCTCTCAGGTTGCCCCGTAAACATTACACAACCCGTTCGTACAGAGGTCACGCCTCAGAACACAAATGGCGGACCTCAAAGTTTCACTACACCCGTTATTAATGACCTGGAAGCAAATAAGAGAAAGAGCTCCAAGACTTCCACTGTTGCTCCTCCGGCTGCTAAGAGATCTCGAAATAAATTATCTTCCAGGAAGTCAGCAAGCAAAGGCAAGCTTTCTTTACAAATTGTTTATGCTATTATATGATTCAGGAGCATTTATTTTCCATTCATATCTAATAAACTTCATGGTCCATTACAGATACTGATGCACTTTCCCAATCAACTGAAGCTGGCAATGTTCAATCAACTGTTCAGCATTCTAACGAAATTCAGTCATCATCTCCCAACGGCCCGCCCAACGAGTCTGTGGTTCAAGGATCAAGTGTTGTAAAATGTTTGTTCAACCAACCTTCGTTCTCCATTCCAACCAACTCTTCTGGTCCAAAGACTCCCCCACGTGCAAATTCTTGTCAAAGTGACAAGTCTACATCCCCACATGAGATTTCTTCTGCTGCTGATTGCAGTAACAACAATACTCCACAAGACGTTAGTCCTACTTGCTGCACTGTAATTTCATCAAAAAGAGTGACGATCAGTCCTTACAAGCAAGTTGCTTACTATTCTGTGGAGAGAAACCATAGCATTTTATCTCCATCCCCTGTCAAGACAAAAGCTAAAAGGCAGGGTAAGAGAGACCACGTGAAGGGAAGGCTAGATTTCGATGTCTCAGCTGTGGCCTTAAGCTCTGACAAGGGGATTGAAAATGAAATTTATGTATCAGAGTCAGAAAAGCAATTGGACATTTTTGACATTGATTTGCCTTCTCTAGATGTTTTTGGAGAAGATTTCTCCTTCACTGAAATGTTGGCTGACTTGGATATGGATTGTGAAGTAATTGGTTGTTCATCCGTCC
This sequence comes from Luffa aegyptiaca, assembly GCA_017139565.1. Lineage (NCBI taxonomy): Eukaryota > Viridiplantae > Streptophyta > Magnoliopsida > Cucurbitales > Cucurbitaceae > Luffa > Luffa aegyptiaca. Next base: position 47,609,373 of record CM029400.1, on the reverse strand, counting down.
CAACCTTGGGTGCTTCGGCAGACACTCTTTCTGGGTAATTTTCTGCTCATCACACTGCAATTATCACTCGCTATTCTCCACCCCTTAATCTGATAAATTGTTCAATGTTTTTCTTCTCTCAGGTCATCTCATGAATCAATGGATTGTAACGTGGGGACTAATCAGATGATGTCAGAATATTCATCAACCGTGACACAAATTTTATCTGGAAAAGAGACAAATACAGAAGGTAATGTAGTTCATCTTCTAAACCTCTTGAAGTTCCATTCAGCAATGCACAAGTTTATGAGAAAATTTTACTAATGCAGGCATAGATTCATTGACTGCAGTGAAGTCCACGACGAAATGCATAAGAATTTTAAGCCCAGGTAAAGTTATGCAACTTTTGCTCGCGCATTATATGGTGATTATTAAATTGTGCCTAGTTAAATGCTTAAATCTTTACCTTTTCATATTGCAGCGAAAAAATTGTAGTTCGATCAAGATAGTTCGGCTGCTTCTGCAAGAAACTGACTTGGGATGACTGAAGCTGACCAGAAACTTACTCTTAACCTAAGGAAATAACTATATTTTCACTTCCAGAAAGTTGTCTGGTAAGTCTAAATTACCATTCATCTGTAGTATTCAAGTCAAGATTTCTAATCAGTCCCATCCTCGCTAGGCATTCTTTTCCTCTTTTAGATGCTGGAAATACTGATACAACGATTTGTATATGCAAGAGTAATTTTCTCATGCTTACATTCTGTAGTTTGAAACATGAGATGTAAATTTCCAGATGGAACCTCCTGATGAAATTCTAGTAAATTCAGTACATATTTTAGGACATTCCTTTGATATCTCCCTGATTGAATGCCAAGATTGGCCATGATACAGGAATTCCCCTTTATCAATGGATAGAGAAAGCTTCTCCAATTAGCAATGTGACATGACATGCACTAAACAAGAAAATATCCCTTTGTAAGGATAGATTTTATACAACTCAAAAACCATTCACAGCTCTAAAATATCCCTTCTTGTTTGAAGTTAGAGAAGACATGAACAGATTGATTATCAATTTGAATATTGACTGGGTCACTTTTGATATGAATTCTCCAAGTGGAGAAAGTGACATCCGTAGGAATCTTTGTAAAATGATACTGAAAGCATATAATTATCAAAATCTTTCGTTTTCCACAGTTCATAGCACGCTGATTTCTATTGTGTGAGAAACCATGCAATCTTCTAACTTATAATATAGCTAGTCAGAGCTTTGCTTTCTACCCCTAATCCTTTATTTATTTATTAGTTTCGTCTTTGTATAAGTTAAATTACAGATTTAGTTAAATTACCGGCTGCCCATAAGAGTGACCATCCAATTTTCCAGTCAACTATTTTTTTTTAAAAATAGTTTAAAGTTTGGAGGCTCAGTCTTATTTTCTTTAAAATATCGAACGTAATTAATAGTTGCATAATGCATTTATTAATTCCATAAGTTATACGAATCTAGATCATATAAAATTAAAACTTAAAAAGTTCATCTGCCCAATTGCAAAAAGCTTTAAAAAGCCATAAATTTACAAATGAAATGTTGTGAAAATATAGATTATTGATATTTGTTTATTTATTTTTCAAGTATAAACTATATAGAACCTGCCAAAGTAAGCTTAGCTCAGCGGTAATTGGCATGTACCTTCGACCATGAGGTCAGAGGTTCGAATCCCCCCACCCCCAAATGTTGATGTACTCAAAAAAAAAAAAAAAAAAACTATATAGAACCTGGTTCATATTTCACACCTCGCATGTTTAATGAGGTAGGTAGACAATCTAGGATTATTCATCTTTAATTATCTAAATATGTGGAGAAATGGAATAGTGATCAATTTACTTCTATAAATAATGACTTTCCCTTTCCTATCTCGTTTTCATTTGAATATGTCTAATTGCTTTTATTTAATCTAAGATAGTTTTTTTAGACAACATGTGGGGTGGAGGGATTCGAATCACAGACCGTACAAACCTTATGTCAATTGAACTATGTTCATGTTGACTTAATCTAAGTTATTTAAAATTGTTTAAATTAAATTTATAATGAAACTAAATATAAATTTTTTTTAGTGATAATAGTACATCTAACTAACACAATAAGAGACTGCTTAATAATCATTTGGTTTTTGGTTTTTAAAAATTAAGTCTATAATTCTATGAATACTACTACCACTCATAAATTTAGTTGTTTTCTTTTGACATCTACCATCTTTCCATGTTTTCAAAAACCAAGTCAAATTTTAAAAGCTAAAAAAAATTATTTTTTGAAATTTGGCTAAGAATTCAAATGTGTGCTTAACAAAGATGAACCAGAAATTATGGTGGATGGGCTTCTTTAACTCATTAATTTAAAATTCGTCTAAATCTTCTAAATTTATCAATGGTAAGATTTCATGCATTAATTCAATTTTTATTCTTCCTTAAATGTTCTTATTTAATTTGGTAACTCTTATTTTATTAATTTATTTTAGTATTATATTTTTTTTTTATCAACCGGTAAGGACAAATACGTAAATGAGCTTCTTAAACTCTTTTAATATCCGATTGTGAGCCGACAAAAATGTAAAATTATAACAAAATAGACACTTTTGGAATAAATGGACTATTATTGGCCCATTTGTGTAGTTACCCCGGTAGGAAAATTTTCGGGGATCCATTTCAAGCCTTCACAAATCATTGCACAATAATATGGCCCACCATTTGGCCCAACTGGCTTGTCAAAGTATTGGGTCTAAATGTTGGAGTAATTGTTTTCCTAGTTGGTTGCTCGATTTAAATGCGAACGATACTAGATTCGGTGATATTACTAGTGGGGGATCTTGTCCCATAGGAGATATCCCATTGGATAGTTTATCTATTTTCTAATAAACGTTTCTTTTCTAAGAATTAAAAAAAAAAAAAAACAATGGTAAGGAAATTGGATAAAATGAACATAATTTTCAAAAACTAAAAACTAAAAACCAAATGGTTATCAAATGGAGCCTAAATTATTCGTTGAGTATTAATCTTATATAGCAAACACAGATGTAACTTTTTCCTATAAAAATATGGTAATATTCCTACGTAGAAAAAAAAAAAAGTTGTCTACGATTTCTAGTACCAATGAAGCCTTAAGCTAAAGGACCCCTTAAAGTAGGTGAATTCCCTCAAGTTCAACCCTACCTCACACTCACTTTAATCTAATTTGACCAATTGATGAAAGTTTGGTCATTACTTAGGTAATTAGAAGAGAGAAATTAAAATAGTCGATCTATACTATTAAAAAATAAAGTTGTGGAATATCTTTAGGTTAAACCACAAAATATCTTTTAAATTATATGGAGAGTTTTAATTACGTCCCTCAATTTTTAAAGGTTTCATTTTTAGCCTTTAACTTTAGAATTTTTCTAAAACAACCTTCCATTTAATTTTCTGTTCAAATGAAGATGAAAACACGACATGATGGTGAGTAGTAGAAATAGTGGTACATGTGGACTCAGGTTGACATATGTATCAATAATACTGAAAATTGTACATGTACCTCTAAATCAACTATTCTTTGCTTATCCTCATTAAAATGATAACTAAATATGTCTGTGACCATGAGTTGTAAAAATAGAAGTTATACATTGGCACACATGGTAGTGAGTTGTAAAAAAAATTGAAGGGTTTTAGGTAACATTCAAAGTGATGTCAATTAGAAGGAAAAACTTAGGCTAAATTATAAAAAATGTCCCTGAACTATGGGGTTTGTTTCAAAAATGCCCCTGAACTTTCAAAAGTTTCAAAAATACCCCTGAACTTTGAAGAATGTTTCAAAAATACCCTTGCTGTTAATTTTGGATGGAAACCGTTAAAGTTTGAGTTTCAAAAATACCCTTGAACTTTAAAAAAAAAATTCAAAAATACCCTTATTGAAAAATGATTCTTCTTTTTTCCTCCTCTCTCACCATAAATTCTTTCTCCATGAAAATTAATGCAAAACTTTGCTTATAAAGGTTGTGTGCAACTCAATACCAAATAAAAAAAGACTTTGAAATCAAGTTTTCTCTTTTAAAAAGCGTAAAGAAGATAAGTGTGAGAAAACAACATATATATGTATATATATTATTTCATTTTTTGCTCTCTCTTTGTTTGTGTATCTTAATGATAAGAAGAATAAATGTTTATAAGACGGTGAGTTTGGTTCAATTTATAAGATTAATCAATCAAAAGTTTTATATATGATTTTGTTCTTATTGATATTTAAGAATTGTTAGAATCCTTATACAACAATAGTTTCATTTATTTTTCGTAATAGGAATATAGAGAAAGCTAGGAAATAATATTGAAAAGACTACCAACACATGTAGAATTTCAAGAACAAAACAAAAGTCATCTTGAAGATTCGATACGAAAATCTAGCCAAGTGTTTTGGATGTGTTGAAAGAGAAATAAAGCTCCTAGATTATGAATACATGACAAATAAGTAAAGTTTCTCATTAATTTTTGGAAGAAGAGTTAATTTACGGTGGGAGAAGGAAAAAAAAAGAAGCATTTTTCAATAAGGGTATTTTTGAATTTTTTTTTTAAAGTTCAAGGGTATTTTTGAAACTCAAACTTTAACGGTTTCCATCCAAAATTAACGGCAAGGGTATTTTTGAAACATTTTTCAAAGTTCAGGGGTATTTTTGAAACTTTTGAAAGTTCAGGGGCATTTTTGAAACAAACCCCATAGTTCAGGGGTATTTTTTATTTAGCCGAAAAACTTATTTAGAAGTTAGAGTCTCGGGCCCATTTTGAATACCTTTTGCTTTGAGTGATTTTCAATAATATGTTTTCTTTTAAATATTTTGTATAAAAATTATTTAAAATTTAAACACTCGTATGTTTGGCTACATTTTCTCATAAGTGTTTCTATATACAAGTTATTATATACTTAAAAACTCTTTTTAAAAAATTTGCTTTCACATGCATGTATTTCTCTTAAAATGGTTTATTTCTCAGTCTCATTTTTCAAGGAGTCATTTTTAGTGGTTGTCAAACACTAGAAATTTTTTAAAATTAAACATTTGAAAAAATAAATCAAACACACCCTTAGTCGAAGCTCGGGGAGAACCAAAGAAAAGGATTGATTAACGGAAAAGATAATTTTTATATCCTCAAACGTAAGAAATTATATCTTTTCAAAAAAAAAAAAAAATCGTAAGAAATTATATATTGAGTAATACTAGTCCCAAGGTTTGTCCCTAATTTTCGTTATTTTTTTTTGACAACCCTAATTTTTGTTAATTGATCGTGACATAAAATCCCAAATTTCTTTAATTTTTTTGTGGTTTTGCTTAGTTCTTCAAAAATTTTATTTCCCTCAAATCTTTTAGGTAAATAATTTCAAATGTTATGCCAAAATGCAACTTTTGAAACAATGGTGTAATAATTAAAACATACCAAATTTTAGAGGCATAATTGAAACATGTCACATGCGACTATATATATATGTACCACTATTTTTATAATTCATTGTCACCTCACATTGGGGAATTGAAATTTTAATCTAAAAATCATGGGCACATTTTGTATTATTAAACCTATTTCTTATTAGATTTTCACTTTCCGAGTTTATCTTTTATTTGAACTTAAAAGTGAGACAATCTAATGACTAAGAGGTCTGAGTTCGAATCGAATTTTCCACCTCACATGTTGTAAAAGAAAAAAAAAATGAGACAACGTGTATATAAATGAGACCAGGAGTATATAAATGTATTTTTGGAGTATGCACACAATACATAATTAACCTGATAAAAATTAACTTAATGAACTCTTAAAATTTTGTAAATGTGTTGTCAACAAATATATATTTTCCTTGAAAAATTTGCTGCATGTTAATCACATCGATTGACTTAAATTGCAAGAAAATGATTTAGCGTTAAATTTCAATTACATATAAAGTCAAAAATAGTTGAAAAAAATGTTTGTTTAGTATTTGCTCAAACAACTTCTATAACAAAGTCTAGTTTGTAGGGTAAAGAAAAAGTTATAGTGTTATAAAGTTCCTAGAACAAAAATTCCTAATGTATTATGATGTTACTTTTAGGACTTTAAAATTGTGGAAGTTTAACATTTATGAAAAGGAAAAAAAAAAAAAGCATATTATTTAGGTCCCCTTTGGGATTACGTTTGTAAAAAGTGATTAGGAGAGAATCTTGACCGTCTAATTAGCTGTTTGGTAAAACAAATTATTAATTAATCTATCAAGAATCACCTTTCGAATTTACTTTAACATACAAAATCGAAAAGATACCAGCTTTTAGATTTAACTTTTCTAAAAATTTTCCATCTCTAATTGTTTTCAAGTCTCAAATTTATCCTTCTTATATATATTTTCACATTTCTTTCCTATCAATAAAAATTTGAATGATTCAATTTTTATAACAATTTTTTCTTAAAGTTTTACCAAATGTTTTAGATTAATTAGACATAATTAGATACAATTTAAATCATATAAAACTTTTAAATAGTTATCCTATAATAAATTATAAATTAAATATCAATATGAAAATAATTAAAATAATAAGCACAGTTTGATCATAATAATCAAATTCCAAAAATTTAGTATTAATTTACCAAACATCGATCGTAACTAGTTTTTTCTAATTTAAAATTGAAATTTACCAAACACTATTTTATTTTATTTCAAAACATATTATTCTAAAAGTAAATTTTTTTTTGAGAAAGATCTAAAAGTAAAGTTGATAATTATTTTAAAAGGGGAAATTGTGCTAGATGGCTAGAAAAAAATACGCCATTAAGTTTTTTGGCTAAAAACCTTTCATATTTTCGTTTGTGGCTACCGTAAATCAAGGGACCTGCAGACGGGTGTTTTTCCATTTTTACCCCTGGGTATATCCGTGCATATACAGACGCCGTTTACTGCACCGTTACATGTACAACGTTTTTTTTGTTCCACATTTTATGGGATCCTCTCATTTCATATAACTGATTTCACCAGATCCCGTTTTCTTCTCCATCTAACAGCAAAAATCGTGGTTTTGTTGGTATGTTCAATTTGTACAAAAATCTCCAAGCCCTCTCTCAATTAATTCAAATATATAGCTTATTCTAGGTCTTCTTTATACCACGGGGTGGAATAGTGTTTGGTATATTTTTTTCGAAAATTTTACCATTAACACAAAATGGCTGGACATCAAATCATGATTTTGTTCGGGGATGTTTGGGATGTGGCGGGAGTCTACAGTGGGTTCAAGTCCGGCATTGTGACATGTCCCTGTGACGCTAACCTCTCTCAACTAAAGGTATGTGCTGCGAACTACCTCAATTTGGCTGACAGTAGTAGTATCTACAGGTTGACACTCTTTAGGAATTGGTCAAGCAACCCGATAAATATAGTCCTCTCAGAAGACAGGGATGTCTTTTGGATGGTAAATAACGGGTTTCAGAATGACACGTATAGGGACTGTTGTGTAGTTGTCGACGTGCAGGGGGTAGATACTGTTATACACAACGGGGGGCAGTTGCAAGTTCATCCCGGGGGGAGAAAAATTTTGAGTTTGTCAACTCATATGGGATTGATGCATTGATCGACATAGTATATGTATCGGAGGGGTGCGTATTTTCATGCAAAGAACATCTCAAGAAGGTAGTCTCTTCACTGGCTCTGAAAGGGAGTTTCCAATTCAAGACAATTAAATCCCATAGCAAACAGTATACAGTGGCATGCATAGACGACTCATGCAATGGTATATGCGTGCATCTACCTATTGCACGAGGCAGTTGTGGATTGAGGGGAAGTTTATCAACGACCACACTTGTTCTTTCAATGTCGTTCAGAATGATCACAGGCAAGCGACAGCGAGTGTTGCATGTGAGTATGCGAAGACTATAATGAGGATAACTAACAGGATGCACTGTACACCTCGGTACATAATAGAGTATGCTAGGAAAACGCACGGGATCAATATCAGTTATGACAAAGCATGGAGGGGTAGAGAAAAGGCGTTAAATGAGTTGAGAGGATCTCCTGAAGAGTCCTATGCGCAAATTCCATCGTTTGCTGCCAGGTTGATCAAAAGGAATCCAGGTATTTACCATCTGTACTGTCATTTTATAACATTCTGTCATAGTATATAATGATATTTACTGCCTAAAATTATAGGTACGTACACCGCCCAGGAAGTTGATTCAAATGACAGGTTCAATACGTGCAATTACTGGTATACACGTCGTTTGCTTATTTGACATGCAATAAATGAGGTGAGATTTAAATTCATTTTTTTAAATACCTACATTGAGTATTCATTTTTTCATACTACACATGAGAATTAAGCTAAAAGTTCAATTTCGTGGGGTAATTCCATGTAAATACGTTATTGAGTGTTTCATTATGTGTATTCCGTTATCCCATTTTATTGTCTACTCATTCTTATTTTTTTTTTTTTGTGAACGATGTGTTTATTTAAACGGGGGCATGGTTTCATTTTTTTTCCAGATGGTAGATTTTGCCATAGGAAATTCAAAATAGGTTGTTAGGGTGTTGCAATCTTATATTTCTCTCTCTTCCTAATAAATCTCCAACTTTTTAGTTGTAGGTCTCTCTCCTAATATTTGATTTAAACGATAGAAAGTTCTTAGAAGTTTTGTTAGGGCAATTCTGTCCTCTTAATTTAGGAAATTATTAATTAAAACCACGTTAGTCATTTAGTTAGTTTTGAAACCTTTTTAGCTATTTTTCAAATTCCACCTATTTATTTTAGCTATATATCTTGTTGCCCCTTTTAAAAGCTATTACAATCTCAAACTAAGGATATGCTTAGTTTAACTTCTCAAGTGTTTAATTTTGAAAAAATTCTAGTGTTTGACAACCACTAAGAATTGTGTATAAAAACACTTAGGGTCCGTTTGGAATACATTTTAATTTAAATGTTTTTCAAGAATGCATTTTTTAAAAAACATTTTATATAAAAGTTGTTTAGAATTTAAACACTCATGTGTTTGGTTGCATTTCCTCACAAATGTTTTTCTACACAAGTTATTGTTTATCTAAGAAGTCTTTTTTAAAAAGTTGGTTTCAAGTGTTTCTCTCAAAATGGTTTATTTATCAATCTCATTTTCTAATAAGTCATTTTTAGTGATTGCCAAACACTAGAATTTTTTTCAAAATGATTTATTTTCAAAATTAAACACTTGAAAAGTTAAACCAAACACACCCTTAGAAATGTAATAAATTGAGAAATAAATCCTCTTTTGAGAAACAATTGATTTTTTTTTTAAATAGTTTTTAAGTATATAATAAATTGTGTATAAAAACAATTATGAGGAAATGTAACTAAATATATGAGTGTTTAAATTTTAAACAATTATTACACAAAATGTTTTTTCTTTTTTTTTTAAATACATTATTCAAAAACACTTAAACTACTAAAAGGGTGTTCCAAACAAACCTCTAAGGGGGTGTTTGGGGCACTGAATAGGTTATAATAACCCCCTTTATTATAACCTATTCAGTGTTTGGGGCATCAACAAAAATAAATGGTGAGGTGGGTTATTTTTACCCCCGATTATTTTATCTATTCTCTACAGTAACCATCATTCAACCCACCCGATTATTCTATCCATTTTCTACAATAACTCTCTCCTCTCTTTTTCCATGCGATTCCTTGACTTTTTCGATGACCGCCGGTCGCCGTCGGCCGGCGAAGTTTCCAGCGACTTTTCGACGCCCATCGACGACTTTTCCGGCGATCGCCGACGACTTTTCCGGCCATCGATTTTTTTTCTTTTTTTTTTTTCATATTTCTTCTCATTTTCATTTTGAAAAATATAAAAAATGAAAATAAAGAAAAAAAAACATCGAAGGTTGCCGGAAAAGTCGTTGACAACATCAAAAGTTAACCAACTTAAAAAAAAAAAAATTCAAACGAAATTGTATTTACCACACTCAAGTTTATTTCAAATGATTTTATTGATAAAAAAAAAACACTAAATCAAAGTGAATCGTATATCATAAAAAAAAAAAATAATAAATAAAAAAAAAAAAAACTAGAAAAAGAAAACAGTCAGTTTGAACCTTTGATTCAAAACCCCATGTTAAAACAGATCAGCACTCTAAACACAGACTATTTTATCCCAGACTAAAATAATCTGCATCCCAAACACAGATTATTTTATCCCAGACTAAAATAATCTGCACCCCAAACACAGATTATTTTATCCCAAACTATAATAATCTGCACCCCAAACACAGATTATTATAACCCCCAGACTATAATAATCCTCAGATTATTATAACCACCAGATATTATAACCAATTCAGCGCCCCAAACAACCCATAAGAGTGTGTTTAATAGTCTTTAACTTTTCAAGTGTCTAATTTTAAAAGAAAAAATCATTTTGAAAAAAAATAAAATTCATGTGTTTGACAACCACTAAAAAAGACTTATTAAAAAATGAGATTGATAAATAAATCATTTTAAGAGAAATACTTGAAAGTAAATTTTTTTAAAAAAAATAATTTTTAAGTCTATAATAATAACATGTGTATAAAAATATTTATGAAGAAATGTAACCAAACATACGAGTGGTTAAATTCTAAACCATTTTTATGTTTTTTAAAAAACGCCTTCTTGAAAAACTTCCAAACAAGTCTTGAGTCTTAATCAAGAAGTTATCAACCTATCATTTTCTATAAAATTAAACCAAACAATTTTTTTTTTAAATGTTTAAAGACCACGAAAATGTAATTCAAACCAAACCTCGCACAATTTGTTTTCAAAATTTATTCACAATTAAGAGCACTTATTGAGATTATAACATTTAAAGAAAAATATTCCATGGTCATTGTTAAATACATGAAAATGACCTTCATAAATAAATAAATAAATAAAATTTTTTATTTTTTCTCAAAATATATATATATATATATATATTAACAACTCGTCAAATATCATTTTTTTTTTTTAAATTGCAAAACTATCTTTCTAAGCCACTTGGAATTTAATCGGTCAGTAAATGTGTTATACTTATACACACCATAATTTTGGGCATTCTTATGTTAGGACTTTCACTAATTGACATTTATAATTAAATGTGAGGTGTACGAGAGATAATAGGAAAGGTTTTTGCAGGTAATATTGTAACATAAATAATATTTTAAAAAGTTGTTAATAACCTAGTGGATGCATTATTATTTTGTAAGTCAATATCATATATAACATAGGCATAGAACTCAATAATATATATATATCATGGACTTGTTACATTGATATTATAATTTATTATATTTTTTTCTTTTATGTTATATTATTAACTAGTGAAATTTTTTTAAACCTATCTTTTGATCCAATTAATTAAGAGAGATAAAAGGATTTTATAATATTAAGATTTTTTTTTAAAAAAATATAATTAATGATCTTATTGATCAAGAGAGCCACGTCACATTAAATAAGGGAGAGATTGGAAGGGATTCAAGAGTGAGGAAGACAAATTATTCAATAAAGCCGCCACAATGTGACTGTCTCTCATAATTGTACAATATAAATTTAAAAATTGGAGTATTTTTGCAGTTTCTCTCATCCTACATCAAATGATGCAAAATGTTAAATGATGCAGAAACACCCCAATATATCAACCTCCTAGTAGGTGGGAACTTTTTTAATTTTAGCTAGTGGGTACTCCTAGTAGCAACCTCCCAATATAGCAACCTCAAAGGAGGTGGAGTACCATATTATTTTAATTTTAGGTTTTAGCTAGTGGGTATTTTTTTTTTTTTATTGATAATATGTGGGGTGGGGTGATTCAAATTAAACCACCGACCTTTCGATCTTTAGTACAAACCTTATGTTAATTGAGCCATGACAGCTGGTGAGTACTTAAATGAAGAATAGATTAGATATTACATTAGAAAAACCAATGGTAATATATTGTCCCAAAAAAAAATCTTCTACATGTTTTTATATAGGCTACAAAATTTTAACTTGCATGTGGCATGCACGTGAGATGTATTTAAACAAATTCTTTTTTTTCTAAAACATAAGATATATTTTAAATTCTTAATATCATTAAATATCAATTATGTGTTCAACTTTTAATTTTGTGCAAGTTCTTGGCTTATTCGATATTTTTGAAAATTCATGAATACTTATAGAATATAAAATTGAAAGTTTAATATCTTATTAGATACAAAATTTAAATTTATCTAATAGATTCGTTAACTTTAAAAAATGTTGAATATATTATAGATCTATTAGACACAAAATTAAAAATTGAGGGACCTGTTGATGGCAAAATCTGGACAGGAGGAACTCACTTGACCTTCACGTGCCACCAACGGTAAATTTGTATGAGAGGGGAAAGACGTGGCCTGCAAAATAGTAAACATGCACACCGGTGTGGTGTTTGCCACACCGCCTCCGATGCTTAAGTCAGGAAACTGATGGAAGAGCTAGAGAGCAAAAGGAGAAGTCGAGAATAGAGTTCGGGATCCTTTCTTCAGTGATGAAGAAGGGTTTAAATACCTGTTCTTGCCCTAGGGTTTTTAGGGATTCGGAGGCGTTTCGGGCTGAATCAGGTGGAATTAGGGTGGACAGGGGTAGTAGGGACCGAACGAAGGCGGAAGGACTCGGCCCCCGCAAGCGGGCTGAGTGGTCGGCCTCGGCCTCGGCCTTGGGCCGAGGCTGACCATATGGGTCGGGCCAAGGTTCGATCCCTCCAACCTTGGCCCGACCTTTTGGCCGGTTTCGCCTCCGGAGTCCACTTTCCAGTCCTATTTCTATCCGGTTGTCCTCGTGAGCTCCTTGTACATCAGAGTGGTCCAAAATTACCTATAACAAAACCTATTTGACATAATTTTTAAAGTTTAAATACTTCTTAAAGTTAAGGACCTGACACAAATAAATTTTTTTAATTTTTTTTTAGGCATCAACATATACACAAATAAAGTTTATGGACTATACTTATAATTTAACCCAAAAGTTATTATTCAAATCTCAATTACATAAATAATATGTTAAAACGATATATTTTTTATTTTGGTTAAGATTTCAAAAGCACTATAGATTTAACACGATTTAATTTAATTTAATTTTTAAAAAAGAATAAATCAAGTACATCTTTTTTTTTTAGATTCCTTGCTTAGAATTTAAAATTATATAAGGAAAAAATAAATCTGGAAATAATCCTCAACCATCCTCTTTTTTTAAGTAAATTATATAATTAATTCATCAACAATTTTAATGATCCAATAAAAAGTTGAGCTAAAATTGTCCAAAAATAACTATTCAACATCCTACCTTTTAACATATTGTCCCTTTTTTTTTTTTTTTTCACATCCATATTCTGAAATTGGAAAAATTACAACACTTAACATTAAAAATTAATGATAAAGAACTAAAAATTAATAAATTAAAATTTTCCAAAACAAATTGGTTTCGTAGACAAGAAGAAAAAACACAAATCCGACATCCAGGAAGCTTCTCCAATGTGGACACCTTCAAAACGGAAACCAGAAATTTCCCAGAAAAATAAAAAAACAACAAAATCAGTTGCATTTTTTTCAAAAAGAAATAATTATAAAAAATAAATAAAACAAACCCAAATGGCAAAAATTCTGAATGGCTAGAAAACGACAATTAAAAATTGTCTATGAAGACTTTATTACAATTTCCTCTTTTCAAATTCAGTTCCACAAACGTGTCCCTTTAATTTAGGTTAATAATAACGCGTTTATAGTTTTTATTTTTATTTATTTATTTTTTTTTCCTCTAAACCACAAGCAGCCGGCGTCGGTGTGTTGTTTGGTGTTGTCTATTTATAGGCCTTCCATAACGTTTTATTGTATTGCAACAATTCCTTCATATCTCTCCTTTTTTCTCTCAACTTCCTCTTTATATATATACACAACAAAAGTCCTCTTTCCTCTCCAATCCATCAATTTAATTTCTTTCCCCTTTTCAATTCCTCGTCCAATTTCTTAGCCACAAACAAACATCTCTAATGGCTATCTCCAACAAATTGGCCTTCCTTCTCTTTCTCTCCTCTCTTTTCGTCTCTTCGGCTCTCGGTACGTATCGTATTCAGGGGCCGAACTAGAAATTTTCATAACAAATGACAAAATTTGTGTTGTTTGGTTTGGTTCTTTAATGATGTAGTCTTTGTTCTTGTGTTGATTTTTTGTAGGGGAGCTTGTGTGCGAGGAATTGTCGGTGGATGTTTGTGCATTTTCGATAGCTTCATCGGGGAAGAGATGTTTGTTGGAGACGCTAGAGACGAAAGAAGGGAAGATTGACTATCAATGTAGGACGTCGGAGGTGATAGTGGAATGGATGGCAGGGTACATCGAAACAGACCAGTGCATCAAGGCTTGTGGGCTTGAACGAAACTCGGTTGGTATTGCCTCTGATGCCCTTCTTGAGCCACAATTCACTGCCAAGCTTTGTGCCCCCGCTTGCTATCAGAAATGCCCCAACATTATTGACCTTTACTTCAACATGGCTGCAGGAGAAGGTAAACAAAATTTAGCAATAATACTTGACTGCATACCAGTATGTAGGATCTTTCTACATATCCCATTAAGATCTTGACAATTAAGAAAGAGGAAGATAGAAAATGAAAAAAAAAAAAAACTTTTTTTTTTATCTCTCTTAGTTGGCAAGATTTTTATGGTGGTATGTAGGAAGATCCCTACGTACCTGTGTGTAGACAAATTTTTTTTAGTTGATAACAATTGTTTGTTACTTTCTTCTTCTATGCTTCGAGAATAACTTATCATTTTTTCAACCCCTTAAAGATTTCGATCCCCGACTTGAGAAAAAAGGAAAGAATTAATGCCAAATAATTTTCTTGAGACATCCTTCTTGGCATATGCTTCTACTTTTCTTCATGCATGGGAAGCTTCATAATACCTTGCTTCATTTGCAATAATATAATACATATACACATCCTTCATAGAAGTTTGTCCGGCACTTTTTTCAAATAAAATTACTACAAATAATTTGAACTTGTGATCTCTTCAAAGAAAAAACATCGCAAATATATAACAACCTTAAAATAGTGAACTGTTTTATATTGACAAAAATTGTGACCTATTGCAGGAGTGTTCTTACCCGACCTTTGCGAGAGACAACGTACGAACCCTCGTCGTGCCATGGCACAGTTGTTGAGCTCCGGTACTGCCGCCGGTCCCGTCTCATCGGAGGATGTCACCGGAATCTTCCCTACAGCTGATGCCCCAGCTCCTCTGTGAAGACGAAGTTAAATTTATTATTTGGTTGTTGATTGTTTTCTTCATTGTTAATTTCCTTGAACAGCCGTGAGGAAATAAATATAGAATAGTAATGGCTGTAAGGAAAAGATGAGTGATTCTCATTCGAATTCACATTTATTTTGATATCATCATATGTATACGCCTTTTTCGTTTGTTTTTCTTTTCAATATTCCCATACAGTGAGTTCATGTATACATTTGTTGTAATAAAACATTGTTTCCTTTTCCTTTTTATTCTTTTCTTCTTCAAATTTCTTATTCTATAGCTATAATTACCTATTCTCATATGCATATTCATATAAATACATAACTCCAAAAACAAGGTAAAAAACATTAAATTAAAAAAAAAAACCGACCAATGATAAATTATACATATTATTGCACATTAAAAACAAACTTGTTTTTATCATGTTTTACCCTACTTCTAAAATACATTTATTTAAATATTACAATTAACATTAAAAAATTTAAAGGGTTTTCAAGACTCTTTCTTGTCAAACAAATTGGTTGTATTTTGTGGAAAATAATCCATTAAGCCTTTTATATGGATTTTTTAATAATGGTCAAGGTCAACTATTATTTTTAAGTTTGACCAATTCTAAGTCGACGCTAATGGATTTTTTGACTTGTTCTTAATTGATTCAACTTGCTCATTATAGAATCGAGTTTTCATTATTTTCAACAACCACCATCTTTCTTGTAACTTTCCATTACAATTATTTAATTTGTTCTTTTGATTTATGATTTTTAAACTCGTTCACTCTTGATTCAACCAACAACTTTTAAGATGGTAATATGTGTTTTGTAAGTGACAACGGACACGACACAAATCTCCACAATGGTATGATATTGTCCACCTTGGACATAAGCCCTCATTACTTTGTTTTTGGTTCACCCCAAAAGGTCTCATACCAATGGAGAACTTGTCCTCCCTTATAAACACATGATCTCCCCCTTATCTAGACAATGTGGGACTTTGGTCGCATTCCCAACATGTTCTATCCATGTCGAGCGATGCTTGGATTTACAATAATAAAGCATTTGTTCTATTATATATATATTTTTTTTCTTCTGACATCTTAAATTTTGGGAAAATGTTTTTAGAACTTTGGAGAGTTTAAAATATATCCAAATTTTATTTTGGTCCCTAAGCAATTACAATAATGTTGATATTATTCCTTGATTTGATTTCGTATAACCATTTTGGTCCATCAACTTTCAAAATATTTGTATTAGTGCCTAAACTTTGTAAAAATATACATTTTGGTTACTCTGCTATTGGGTTTGGTCACCTATTATTTTGCATACTAAATATTTGTCTTCAATTAATTTATATGGCTTCGCATTAATAATATACATGCTTGAAATAATAAAAGAGAGAAAATAAATATGAGGACCAAAATAATTATTTTTTTAATATTCAAAGTTAAATGGACACTTTAAAAGTTTGAGAACTTAAATATGAAAAAAGTTGAAAGATGAAAATAAATATTTTAAAAATTTAGAGACCAAAATGAAATAAACTTGAAATTTCAATAACCAAAACAAAGTCTAAATGGATATAGATATTATTATTGGTAAATTTGGACCTAACCAAATATTCCGAAGTAAAAAAAAAAAGTTCGAATTAATTATAAAAACAGAGATCCCTTAAACCCATATCAACACCTCTCTCACCTCCAAATGGAGAGGAAGTGAAACTCTCCTTCAATCCTAATTATCTTAAAAGAAAATAGGGAACCCTAAGTTGACTATAAATAAAAGAGGATATAACTCCAAAGGAGGGAAGTTCAACTGAGTTCTCATTATTTCTTTTAAATTTCTACGACTTATTATAAACGTTTCTTACACTCTTATTCTTTTTTTTTTTTTCTTGATTTAGGTATCGGAGTCGGTGTGACAAACACCATACCGTATGAATTTTTTATTTATTTATTTTGCAGACCACCTCTTTCTCCATTAAAGAAATTTATCGTTGAAGTATGTACAAATCAGGTGTGTTTTCTAGTTATGTCTATATTTGCACGTAATAGGTATGAACGAGAACATTTTAATTATTGAGTGTGGTGAATATAAAATTTTATATCAAGCTCTGAATTATACAACCAATTAAGGGTGAGTTTGACAAGTCCACTCAGTTGAAACATTTCTTAAAAAACTGTTATTTCTTAAAGTTGTTTTCATTAAAGTGATTTTAATTTAAAAACTTTGTGTGTTTGGTTAATAATGTAATTTGTTACATGTTTCATTTCCCTATTGGGGAATTGTGCTAAATAGCTAGAGAAAAAAAGCCTTCTTGTTTTTTGGCTACAAATGTTCAGAATTCGCAGGGGTGGCTACTGCATTTTCAGGAACTGTTTTCTAGATTTTTTTTGGACATTTTTACCCCTAGTATATACGCCTATAGACAAACGCCGTTAACAGATTTTTTTTGTTTTCATTCAGTTTCTCCCCCCTTTTTTCGGGATGGATGAATCCCGATTTATAGGGAGTTCAGTTGGCGGGTTGTGTTCAAGTGTGTAAAAAGATCTACCTATTTTTTAGGCTTAGGTTTCCGCGTTTCCAACGGTAAAAAAGATTTTATCCCTCACATTTTGTCCCTCATTATCCATGTTACAAAAGGACAACAATAAAAGTCGTAAGTAGTAGTACACACAGACAGATGACAGTGCATATAAACTACAACGTATATATAACTCATATGGGGGGTGGGACTGGGGTAAGTATGCATACATGCACACAGGATGCATGCGGAACACGTATGTATGTAATACTATAGACAGATATCAGTTATGGCATTCATCAGGTATTTGCATTCAGGTGAACATGGTATGGGGGGTTATTATGGTTACATATAGCAACACAGACAAAGACAGAGTATATTTTTATTGGGCATTCCAGACATACACGATACAGGGGGTGATTAACTCAAATACAGGGGGGATTAAGTGTATACACACACAAGTAGACACATCAGACCATTTCATGGATGTATATAATAGTACAGACAAATCAAAACATTTTTTCTATTAGACATGCCAATGTGTATGCAAACATATACATATGAGTATACCACAAGCACACTTTTTCCAGAGAAATTGCAATAACGATGAAATGGTATTTATCAGTACATACCACTATGACGGGTTCAACATTTAAGTCAAATCAACACAAACCCTCCACCAAAACCGCCTCCATGCATTTCCTCCCCACGCCCGTGCTTTTTGTCTTACACGGTTTCAAAGGGAATAAACTAAATCCCGAAAATATACGGTTTCAAATGTATAATCGCGGATTGGAAGGAAAAAATGAATCCCGAAAATATACGGTTTCAAAGGGAATAAACTAAATCCCTAAAATCTTGGGATAATGTATTTGTTTGTTGCAAATATAAGGGAAGAGAAATGAAACTGTTACCTAGTTCAAATTTTTTGGTACAGTCGTCGCGTAGGGGGAGAATCGATTGAGCAAGCAAGAGATGGTCGTCGACGCGGCGGATGAAGGTGGTTGGCACGGCGGAGGTGGTTCGTCGGCGTGATATGAGAGGTAGGTAGCGATATACACTCTGTGGTGGCGGTGGGGAATAGTGTGGAATAGGGGTTTCGAGGGTGTGGAATGCTCTCAATGAGAGGTAGTCTTTTTAGGTTATTCAATTTTCTGGGGAAATTAGCAACTTGTTCTTATTTTTTGTTTTTTAATTTCTGATCTTCTTAATTGCAGGTAGTATGTCTTCGGATTGAGAGGACCTTTTTTCCAATTAATGCATTCCGAAGGTGTTTCTCTCTACTGAGGGAGGTTGAACTTTGTACTCCTTCCCCAATAAAGGTATTGACTCATTTTTCCGGGAAGCAACTTTTTCCAAGAAGCAAATTTTTCCAGTAGTTAACAATATGATACACCTAGATTTTCAAACTAGTTTTATTTCTTGGATTTTTTAATTTCAAACTTCCTAAAATGTCTCCAACTTATTTTTAGGGGTATATTTTATCTCTCTTAAACTCTGATTTTGGTTTTAAACGTTAAGAATATGTTAGACAGTTTGTTGGGGGGCATATTTGTCTTTTACAAATAGGTATTTATTAATCATTAAATCATTTAGCCATCTATTTAATTTATAAACGTTTGTAGTTATATTTCAAGCCACCTATTTATTTTTAGCCATATTTCTCGTTGCCCCTTTCCTATTCCCATTTAAAGTTGAGAGATTGGATCGGCCCATATGATCTACAAGTTGCAGAATTGGGCCATCATATGAGGTTGGTATAAATTGGGTAAGTCTAAGCCCCATTAAGCAAAGCATATCCAATGCAAAAGAAAGAGACTAGAAACTTTGGGATGTACTACTTTTCTTATGCTTTCTAGTTGCTATAAGTATTTCAAAGCGAGCATAACTTAACAAAAAAAAAAAAAAGTTAAAGATTCAGATCCTCTAACCTCTAAATGTTGTTAAACAAAAAAAAAAATTTGCTACGAGTATTTCTTTGTAATATTTTCAATTATAACTGAGTGTATGGCAATTTCCATTAAAAAAAAAAAAAAAAAAAAAAAAAAAAAAAAAAAAAAACTTGAAATGGTTTGTTGTTGTTATTATTATTATTTGAAGATTAGACACTTTCATATTGTTCTTGTTAGTGGCAAATTATGTAACCACATCACCTTCTTAATATTGGAAAATATATATATATATATATATAAAATTTGTTGGTTTAAAATTATTGGTGAGATTATGAAAATAATTTGTAGTGATATTCTTCAGGTTATTAGAGTGGTCCACAGTGGGTCAACTTGTTTGTTTTATGACAACCCAATAGACAATAGGAATAGAATAACTACTCCTTATTTCAAGAGAAAAGAGCAAACAAAAAATTCAAAAAGAATAAAGAATAAAGAAATTTCTCTCTACGTCGCGTGCACACAACGTTTCAAGAAGAAAAAACAATATGGACCACCTTTGTTTTGGGCCCTCAGGAATACAAGGCCCACCTAATTCTATATATACTATTTCGTCACCTCGAAACTAATACTTTCTATCTTCGAAATTTGAATTTAATTTCTATTTAATCTTTAAGATTTCAAAAGAATTTGATTTTGATTTGGTCTTTGAAATTTGAAATTTATTTCTATTTGGACTCTTTAAAAAAATAGAGAATAAGAAATCAACTCATTCAAAAAATATATCCTAACAAAGTTTAGTAAGTATATGTTAACTGTCACATCATCATTCTGTTAGGCCAATGCATGGTCAATTCTACTATGTGACCATTTAGAAACCGATTTCAGACTTTACAGTCTATTAGAAATCAAATTCAAACCTGGATCAAACATGTTACTTTTGAAACTTTGATGACCAAATAAAAACAAAGTTCAAGTTATATGAACGTTGTGTAAAACCAAGGACCAAATAGAAACAAAGTTTAAATCTTAAGTTTCAAAAATGTATTTAACCATTTTTTAAAATAGTAATAATGCTCTTTGTGCCTAGTTAGAACTTAGAACAACTAAATATTTCTATATTTTCTTAATGATATGATATATTCTACTTTTCATCTATTTGCACAATTTTACTTTTAGACTTTACCCAAAGTCATATATACATAGAGATATAATCATTCATTTGTAGATGCTCAAATTATTCTTACTTTTAATCATTGTGAGATTATATTTGCATCCACAACAATCTCCTTTTGAAACAAATGGCTAGTGAGTCTCCATTCAAATATTCATTCATACATTTACTATATCTGCTAAACTGAAAGATTACTCTTATGCATAGGTCGACCTTTATAATTTTTCGAAACACACCACTCGATAAAATCTTATCAAGAAATTAAAAACACCGTCAAATCCTTAGCAATCTTCCAATCAAATAAAGATCTACCAAACTTTCCCATCAACAATTTTCCTATTTTAACACGTTGCATATCTAATAAAGCTCTAATGAGAACAACATTGTTTAAGATGTTTTCAACTATAGTTTATAATATTTTTTTTTACTTTAGATATAAAATGTATATCATAAGTTTTCTTCTACTTTTTTCTCCTTTTTTGTCATGGAGACACGTGGCAGCGACCTAGTCAATGATACGATCAATGGAATCACATAAAGAGAAAGAAAGAAAAAAAAGGAGTTATGGTAAGGCCGCAAAGCAGAGAAGAATTGCCTTTGCCTTTGTCTTCGAGTTGGGTTACAAAATTAAATAAAAATAAATAATAACACTCAGGCTTTTTTACTTTCCACATCGAACTTGCAGCTTCCTGATTAAGTTATCCATTTTCTCAACTTTAATGATTAAAACTTCCTACCCAACCAAAAAAACAAAAAGCCCACACTACTTAGGATGTTGTAATGAACATTGAATTACACATCTAACATGATTCAACAACACATTTATCAAATTTAACAACTTTGACTATCCGTCTATTACTTTACAATGGAACGAGAATCATGTCGAACTAAATCGAAGAGAATTGGATTGATCAAGAGAGCTGTTGGAAACCAAGAGATCAAATGTTCGACAATCTCACATATTAGAACTAAAAGAAAGGATTTTGAAAACTTGGGATACATTTAAAGAAATGGGTAAGCGTCACTTTCTGATTCATTGCCCATCATCAAGATGTTTGATGAAAATGAAAGGGTTTTGCATTGGCACCGAATGTCATCAAACGTATGGAATCAACTGAGAACATAGATTCTAGTGTAATGTAGCTAACAGATCTTCCAGAACCTTTTTCTTTTGCTTTTTCTTTTTCAAAATTTCAATTTTTTTTTTTAAAAAAAATTGTTTTGTAATTTGTGTCCCCCCCACCCCACCTCTTTTCTTTTTCTTCTCTGCAATTTCCTCTGAATTCTCTGGTGACCCATTGCACGTTTCTGTTTCAGTCCTTACTTCCGTTCAAGCCCCCAACATTAGCACAGACCTCTGTCTGCCGGACCATTGTTTTCCCCTTTACCAAATCCTCTATTGTTTTTAACAGAACCATGAATTCCTTTGTAACTTCCTCTTCATTCTTTAAATATTGCCAACTTTAATTAATGGAGTTGAAGGGTTGTTACCGAATCCAATACCCACTTCTTTAAATGCCCAAGTTCTTCGTAAATTTCGGAGAAATTAATTGCTGCCCTCGACTGTTGGTTCTCTGATATGTGCCTGGTTTTTAGTGCAAGTGTTTGTGAAGGAGTTTTAGCTTGTGGGTTACGAAAATGGCGCCTCCGGAAGTCTCCCAGTCCGACATTGATTTGGAGCAGGGGAATCATCGGCGGTCTGTTAGCGGTAGTGAGTTGAGCGCCGACTGTAGCGTCTATTTCTCTGACGCCGATGAGGGTTCGTGTTATTCTCAGTTTTATTCCACCAACGGTGGTTCTTACGATGAGTATAGGTTTGCTTTCGTTTCTCAGCCGGAGGTTGGGGTTGTTTCGGATTCTCGGCGAGTTTCATCGGCTTCGGATCGTTCGGTAGAGGTTGAAAATGAAAATGGGATTACTGAAATTAAGGTGCATTTAGCTAAAGTAGAGAGGGATTGCAGGATTTGTCATTTGGGTTTGGAGAGTAATAGCCAAGAGTCTGGAATCCCAATCGAATTGGGTTGTTCTTGCAAGGATGATTTGGCTGCTGCTCACAAGCATTGTGCTGAAACCTGGTTCAAAATTAAAGGAAATAAGTAAGTTAAATCCCTCTTTTCATTTAGCAAGTTTTGATGTTTCTCATGGATTCTGATTAGTTTCTGCTCATGTTATGTTATGCCTTGATAGTTCTTTGAGTTCATATTTTCAGATTATTTTCTTGCTGCTGTACTTTGGTCTGTTCTTGTGATGAGCATCTTCTGTGATAATCCTCATGGGGTTGGACCATTCACAAATTTAAATGAGAGAGATGAATTTGGCACTTAAACCTTACCTTTTTTAAGCTTTAAGGCAAATTCCTTCGTATGAGCTTGAGGTTGCAGGCTTTAGGATGCTTACTTAGAAAGAAAGCTTAGAGGTGTAAAAAGAAATAAGAGTAAGGCATAAGAAAGAGCATATATTTATCTCCAAGCAAGTTACACTTGTTATTCCTTCTTCCTTGTCCCTTTTCTGATGGCTT
Source organism: Luffa aegyptiaca (assembly GCA_017139565.1). Taxonomy (NCBI): domain Eukaryota; kingdom Viridiplantae; phylum Streptophyta; class Magnoliopsida; order Cucurbitales; family Cucurbitaceae; genus Luffa; species Luffa aegyptiaca. The sequence continues at coordinate 47,586,031 of CM029400.1, read as the reverse complement.
AGGAATCTCTCTCTCTCTCTCTCTAGCCCCCTCTGTAAAGTGGATACTCCATTGCTATTCTGATCCATAATTCAGCTGAAGTGGTGAAAGGTTAATGATCTGTCAACAGATCACTTTAAGATTTCTAGTATCCTGTATTCTTATGCCATGTTTGCAGTTTTCCCAACTTGTTTAATCAGAATTAGCTCTTTCAGTTCCTTATTCTCATGAACTAACATATCTAAATGGTAGTCCATATTGTGTCAGCCAGCTGTTGGTTCCCCATTAATAAACATGTTGAACATGGAATTTTGCTTCAGTACACTTCTAATCGATGTAATCAACGAATTTATTTCTCGTCGCTCTATTTCATGTCCTTGATCTAACTTTCCTTACTGTTCCAATTAGCTTTGCCTTGATCCAATTCACTATTTGAGAGTTCACTGTACTGAGCTGCTCTAGGCTTATATTCCATACTGCTTATATCGTTCCGAGTCTGTTGAATTTCATATATCTGTTGTACATAGCCAAAAAATGATACACATGAAGAATCAGTAAGGCTGTCAAAATGTTAGGATAAGGATTACGCCATCTGTTGTGGGAGCGAGGTGATCAATATTTCATTTGATGTTAAAATTACTTTTCCAAAATCAATACTGAATAGAATATCAGTACACGTATTGAAAAAGGGTTGTTTATCAATCACTGAGGAAGGAACAGAAGATCTGTTCTTGCACTTGACTCTAAATTCCATTGATAAATGATTTGACTCCACTCAGGAAATGGTTCCTGAGTATTGTTCCTTGACAGATATTCTGAACATAGGTGTTTTTAGCCGTCTTGGTTGATGCTTGAAAATGGACCAAGGCATTTGCATATTTGTTCCTTTGGCTACTTTATTTATTCCTAATCTTCTTGAATCTTATTAGGACATGTGAGATTTGTCAATCCGTTGCACGAAACATTCTCGGACCACATGAGGTTGAGTCAACAGAGCAATCTAATGAATCCAACAACGCCTCCTCGACAACTGCAGTTGCTGCATCAATTCCCTCATCAGACAGCCAAAGCTTCTGGCGTGGCCATCGGTTTCTGAATTTTCTGCTTGCTTGTATGGTATTTGCCTTTGTTATATCGTGGCTCTTCCACTTCAACGTGCCCTCGTAAACACATCCCCTAAAAGAGAGTAGCAACGGAAACGGGGGGAATCCGATCAAGGAACTTGCAGAATTTGCTGCTGCAAAAGACCCTCCAAAGAATCACCAACAGAGTGTCCATAACTTCATATAGATTATCATCTTACACACATGTACCTATCCCAACATTCCCCACAAAAAAATTTCACTGCACTTCCCATTCAATTCCAAGTTATAGAGAAATTTGGTTCAGTCAAGAACATCCTTGATGATTCTGAGTATTCCAATGAGCATCATATCATCTTTCTTTATTCTGATTTTTTGTTTTCAATATGCTTTCTCTGAATGATATCCTATTAAAGTATTAGGTTGTTGAGCATTGCTTATGACAATGCATAGGAGAAACCCATCAACAAGCTCTGTGCTTTCTCAAGGTCCCATGTTTACTGTTGAAAGAAGAGATCATTCGAAACAACGAAGAGGCCAATCTCGAAGCATGATAACGACCATTTAATGGTCGATCTCCATGTTTTTTAACCTTGGAATTTAAGAGAGACATTATCCTTGTGGACCAAAACAGGAACATGTGTCCTTGTGTCGGGGAAGACGAGGCGTTTATGAGACCTCTCTGTTGTCAAGTGCAAACAAGGATCTGTCAGGAAAACTCATCAAACTGTGGCGTGAAGGGCTGCTCTTTTCTAAAGTGGCTTTATTTGCAGACTTCTTTGTGAACACTGTTGTTCAAAGAAAGAGATGTTTCTTTCCAACTATCATCCACTATTTTCAAAAACAGTCCGTAGAAAATTAAAACTTGGGAAACCTCGATTTTGATGAATCAATTTAGACCTCATTTAATAACATTTTCATTTCTCACAATAAACGTTTCAGTTTCTTGTTTCTAAATTTTATAAACGTTTTAGAAAATAGACCAGAAGTGCAAAATTTTCACTTTGTTAGGTAAATTAATGAAGAATGATCATGCTAGGTGAGTTAGAGACAATTCAGATATAGTTTTTCTTTTTAACAGTAAATCAGGTTAGTTTTACACAGACAGCTTCTTATTCTTGTTTTATTATCCCCCCTTAATCCATTAATATTTGATTTATGTAAACATTTGGAAGAACAAAAGGTAAATTTCCATTTCTTCCATGATTCCCACATTTTTGTTCATTTTTTAACAACACCCTTAACCTCTAATCTCCAGTCAATGTCCAGCAGTACATTCTATCTCATCTAAACTACTAGCTAACTTTTGACTGCGAAAAGGGATTGACATCAGAGAAGAACGAATCACTATACATTAAATGGATGTTCTATAACTCAACTGAGAAAAAATCGAACCCAATACACTACTTGGTTCTTTTGAATCCAATATGCTACAAAAGGGATGTTGTATCCTACCACATTGATGGTACATAAACTTGCTCTTTCAGATTCTGTGTTGCACTTTCAGTTGGAAATCCTCTCACTGCACCAATTGTCCATTGAGAAATAATCCCAGCCGCGACTGCGAATCGAAGCTGCCTTTCCAGAACGTCTTGGTTTTCAAACATCTCTGGGAAAGTAGTCAGCTTTCTCATGATCCCAGCCACAACAGCATCACCAGAACCAGTTCTGTCGCAGGTGAATGGTGTGATGAGCACATCTTCTGTACCGATCACCACGCCATGGAACGAAGGAGAATAGTAATGAATCCGCAACGTTCCGTCCGTCACGAACAATAACTTGAGGCGATCGTGCCACAAGGGCGATATCTCCTCCGGCGTGTAATGGTAATAGTCCCGCCGATTCTTGGTCTGTTCAATAGTTTGAGCATAGTATTGAGGCCTGTAGTTTCTTTTCTTTTCATAGTATTCTTCATCTAACAGAAACTCAAGTTCTTGCCTTGAAACCTCAATAATGTCAGCTTCATTCCAGGCTTTCTTAATGTATTCTCGAGTTTCGTCGCATGATCTCCACAAAGGCAACGGCAAATTTAAATCGAAGAAGATGAGCCCTCCAAACTTCTTGGACAATTGGATAGCCTTGAAGAGCGTTGATTCCATTGCAGTGGACATCAAAGCTACTGAATTGAAATGGAATATCCTTGCCTGCAATGAAACAAACCCAAGTAAATCAACACAAACAATGAAACAAACAGTTCGTACTCTAAATGCAGAGCCAATTGAGTAATGGCTAGTTACCTCTTTGAGCACCGCAAGGTTCAGTTCAGAGCGAGCCAGAGAATCCTCAGCTGGTTCTTTCACCGTTTCCATCTTCAACTTTCCATCTTCAAACTTGACCTTCATGTAAGTACAGGCCGTTCTAGAATTCAAATCAAACTTGACAGCTCGAGTCTGTACCTTCTCTTTGTTCATCATCAACACGAGCTCGTCCCCAAAATCATCCTTCCCAACTTTCCCCATAAACGCAGCTCGTCCGCCAAGCCTAACGTGAGATATAGCGACATTTGACGGCGATCCGCCCGGTGCCCTAGCGAACTCCGGCGGATCCCATTGAAGCATTTTCCACTCCGAGTACTTATCAGGATGCATCTGGTTATCGTGTACACGAACGGAGGGCACAAATTCCTTCTGTGCGGCGCCGAAGCAGCAGATCAAAGGTGGATCTTCGTACGGGAAGTCCATTCCATCGTCGTAATTTTCTGCTATTAAGTCGATAGGCTCGTCTTCGTCTTCTGAGATTTGATGAAATGGGTTCCGTTCGGTTTTCTTAGTACGCTTTGCTGTCTTTTGAGTAGTTGTAGAAGAAGATGAAGATTTAGTCCCTTTTTTTCTCCCTCGGCGAGTGGGGTTGGGCGTTTCAACAACCCCATTGCCATCGCCATTTGAAGCTCTTGGTGGGTTTGATTTCAGGGATTTACACGAGTTCTGAAAGTAACACGAGCTGAAAATCAGAGCTTTGGCTCTGCAATTTGATGGGTAGAAAGGAAGAAAGCAGGAGAATTGAAGATGGGGAAGAAGCTGAAATGAAGCCATGGGTCCTTCAATTTTAGGGTTTATCCATATCTCTTTTTGCCAACAAAAAGAGATATTTTTTTAGTGTGAAAATTGAAAACTGAAAACGGGTCGGGTCGGGTTTTTTTTTTTTTTTTTAAAAAAAATTATTATTTATTATTATTAATTTTTTTTTTTATAAACACATATTTATACTTCTGTTTTTTTTTTTTACAATATGTGGGATGGAAGAATTCGAATCACAGATTTCGTGGTTATTCGTACAACTTTATGTCAGTTGAGATATGCTCTTGTTGGCACATATTTATACTTCTGTTGTAATCGAACTTTTGGGTCGATAATCTGTGACATGTCCTTGTAATGGTGTATTTCAAGAAGCATATAACGCCACTTCCTGAAATTGAGTTAAAAAATAAAATCTATGATAACATCTTTAGTTTATTTGTGTGTTTATTTCTGTTTGTTCTTTTGTGTTTTTGTGGGATATGAAATTGATATTAGTTTTGTCATTTAATTGAGGTATTTGCGATTGAGATTTGTTCATCATTTAGTTCTCTTTAATCCTCTACTTTGATTTGTGTCGAGGGAAGTGAGTTCTTCGTGTGGTGATTGTTGCTTTTTTTTTTTCTTTTCTTTTCTTTTTTGGACTTCTTTATTTTATTTTGCATTTGGCTAAGTCTAAGTTTTCATCGACTTTAGCCATGAATCAATCATAATTAAAGATGTGCAAAGTTTACCATATAATTTATAGAGTAGAACAATTAAATTGGACGTTAGACAATGCAGTTCAAATTTGGACAACATTTAAAGGATGAATATAATTTTTTTTTTTGTTTTTAATTATGCATCGTAACTTATTTGTATTAGAGTTACTAAACATATTCCTATTCCTAGTACTAGGAAACAAAAAACAAGACTGGTCAAATGGGCGTAAAAAATTTTTTTCGCATTGTTCCTCTTCAAACACACAACTCATGCCCTCACTTTCAACAAGTAGACTTTAACAAGAATTTAAAATTTTCTTATGATATTACCTTGTGATCTCTTGAAAGAAGATTCGATAAGTTTGATTATCAAATAGAGGAAGGAATAGAGAGGTATCATCCTCATTTCCAAGTATCTTATGATTAAATAGAGATCGAGTTCATCTCAATAAAGATATAATGATATATATAGTTCTCCAACCGTGATAGAGACTGTTATAGACTCTAGACTCTTTTGCAGAGGTTGACATTTTTTCATCATTTTCATTCAAGAGGCTTTCATGAGAAATATCATTGAAAATGACTTTTAGGCTAAATGAAGAGAAAAACTGAAAAGGAAGGGAAGGGAAGGGAAATTTTCAAAAAAGGAAATAACTCTTGTCTTCCATCTCTTTCATCTCTCTCTCAAGTTGCAGAAAATCTTAAGCTATTAAAATTAATGTGAAACAAAGACCATTCAAATGAGAATCTAATGGAGCAAGAAAATGAATAAGCAATGAGTTGAACCAACAGGATTAAGACAAATGAAAAGTTGACCTGGGAATTCTTTTATTAATGTGGCATTTCCCATTTCATAAGGCAAAGTCATGTGCTCCCATATGGCATATGCATTCATATCTTATTCCCCATCTCAAAGCAGATGGATGGCTTGCCAAGTTCTCCTTCTACCTTAAAAAATTAGTAACAAGCCTTCCCACAACCTTCCTCGCAAGTCACACAAGTCAACAATCAAATTTAGAAACACAAAACTTTCAGTAATCTATAAATGGTTGTCGATTTTGACGACTCGGATCGTTAAATTTTTTACAGAAAACTAAAGAACTGAAAAATTCAAAAAGGATCCTAACCAATGAACTACGTTAGGCGATGTTAATTCCTCGATCCGACTAAGAGAAGAGAAGAGGATCCAGTCCTCTTACTTCCTGCCTAAATGATTGCCAAATTCAAACGGCAACTTTCAGAACAAATAAAGAAAGAAAGGGGATGGTAAGAAAGTAAATCTAAATACTGCATTTCCCAATAAGAAAAGATAGGTAACAGATTTTACCAGTCTTGGGAAAAGGAGCCAACCACACGCAAGGAAAGCCATTAGTCTACATGGTAAGAAATAAACAACAATCCTCCAACAAGCAGCTCTGTTGTTTGTGCTAGGCCCCATTCATCGTGGTATTAACATGGACAGCGTTCCCATCTTCAGGAATCTTGCCATTTACTTGAGTCCTCTGCCTCTGAACAAAGAACAAACATACGTGTTAGATCGAGTCAGATGAAGACGACTAATTTTAGAATCCCAACTCCAAAAGGAAAAAGTACTATTCACCATACCCTATCAGTGGGGTCTACGGCATTCCCATTTAAGAGCTTGTGACTCTCATCTCGGGTCTTGGTATCTCTCTCTTTGGTGCTCAATGGTAATAATGCAGTCCCATTTGTTCGATCAGGCAACTCTGCAAAAAGAAAGCCTTGATCGATGAGATTTAACTTTCTACAGGATCCCAAATCAGGGCATCTATAAAGCAATGATTATAAAAACTAACCTGGCAGTTTCTTATCGACGAAAAAGACCACCAAATTAACAGTATACCTACAGAGAATCAACCGCTTTGTGTTAGCGATAAAGAAAATAGTTCTGGTCTTCTGGATATGGAAAGATCAGAACGTGAACACATCAGGCTTACCATGCGACGACAACGTCTACGGTGTAATGTTTACGAGATGCTATAATCAACAAACTCTGAGTCACAGCAAGCAACCATGCCAATTGCTTTATAAACCTGTTGTAATGAACAAAAATAATTGATCTACATGCAACATTAAAAGCTATGCAAAGGCAATCAACTGGTTCACATGTCAACCAAGACCGAAGGGCGAAGGGTATTAACCACAGATAAATACCTTTGGGTGCCATATTTCTGATAACTCCGCACAAAAACAAGAGTGAAGATCATGTGTGATGAAAAAATCAAATCACCACAACCATATAATACACCTCTAACTGCATTGAACCAGCAAAGACTCGTTAAAAAACATCAGATTCAAAGAAAAGACACAAAAGCAGAGAATAAAAACTGTTGACTATAAAGCAAAAGTGTCTAATAGACTATGAAGATGCTTACAATTCATCAATAGAACTTCATAGGCATTATCTGGAGGAGGCAATGTGGCAAGTCTTGAACCCTGCATTCATGCAGCCAGAGTTTGTAAATTATCCCGCTAAAACAATCATCAAATTTCAATACTGCAAATCTAGAGTATAGAGTTAGGAATTACGCCTGTTACAGAGGAAAGTAATCAACACAGAAGGAAACAAACAATCAGTATGTCACTTGCAAAGGAAACCAAACCATATAGCATACAATTTTTTTAAAAAATATACCTCCCGACAATGATAGTTTGGACCAGGCAGCTGTGTAGAATAGAATGTTAGGATACGAAGAATTTGACAACCCTGGTGAAAACAGAGTCAATCATTGAATTAGTTAGGGAATGCAAAAAGTTTCTAATGTTTTTAAAGCAAGATAACCAACTCAGAGAAACGATGAGAGCGAGTAGATAATGCGAGTTGACAAAATAACAAATTGGGTATGATAAATAAATGAATACTCACAACTAAAAATGCTAGAACCCTGCACCATAAGAGAACTGTATAGATCTTTTTGCTCTTGAGAATAAAAGGGTGGAAAGACCACTGCAATTATTTTATTTAAATAATTCCATTAGTACACATAAAACTACAAATAATAGGGAAAAAGAGGAAGTAATTCAATCAGAGCGAACCATAATAAATAGCATATACATGTTAATGCACAATTATATTGGTTGTAAAAATATTTTGAAAATAGGAACCCAGCTAAAGAGGACCATTAAGTACACTAAAAAGAAGTGATGGATTATTGCTTTTCCTAGCCTCAAGAGCTTGACATAATAATATGTCTTGCTAACATTAAGAGAACAGAAGAACATTCTGATTAAGAGTGATCAGTAAACTAAATTGTTCAGAAAATCGTATTTAGAAAAAAATGAACAAAAAAGGGCTATCCTCATTAACAGAATCTGGGAAAACAATCTATCAGAAATTTCTTTCTACAAATGGGAGTATTTTGACCGGAAAATTGATTCTTGATTTCATTGGTAAAAGATTTGAATTTTCAAAGATGTTTATCACAATTGCTCAGCAAAGAGAAAAAGATTATGCAATGTAAGCAATGCAGGGTGGTTGGTAGAAATGGAATAACAATAGAAAGAAGAACACCACCAAGATATCACTTACCGCAACAAAGGATAAAAATATGAATGTGAAAAGAGTCTCACTGAGGTAAGCTTTGTCCTGTCCTAACTCCTACAAATCAAAACTCATATACTTAAACAATAATCAAAAAAGAAAAATAGAAGAAAATAGAACATGGGTAAAGGTAAGGATGAGAAAGATCTATATTCTATACTGACCGGGAGAAGGAAGAAACCAACATCCTGAAGAATTGGACCTGGCCGATGTATGTAGTGAACTCCATGAGCAGCAACTCCATGTATGTACTGATGAGAAGAAAGAAACTATATATATTAGGCATATGAGGAGACAGAATGACAAAAGACTAGGATATAGGACGTAAAATCATATAACTGAGACGACCAAGAGGTATTAAGATCCTAGAGTTAGAATGATATATCTCTTAAGTTATAACAAGGAGAAGATTAGACCAAGAAATTGCCTAAACCAGTTAGCAAGTTCAAACATAGTTGAATGGACATTTCCCACAATTCTGAACAATGTAAAAAGTATCGGCTAATTCCACCTCCAAACAGAAAAATAAAGTTATCCAATACCATAGAACTTTCGAGGTTCCTTAAAACAAGTAGTATTGCGCATTAAAGGCATCAATACTTCAGCCATTGATTAAAAAAGTTCCATTTCCAAAAGATAATAAAAGTCCAGTCGTCACCTCTACTTTGGATTTACTCCATGCATATATTGGATGGGAAACTTTATTCAATTTTATAAAGTGTGACAAAATTACGTGTTCAAACTTCACCGGTTCCAATGCTTGGTTGTATAAGAGACAAATCATGTAGGTTCATCAAAGTACTAAATCAATTCGAATTAAAAAGTGAAGGGGTGGGTAAACCAAGCCAACTTCTCCAGAAATTCGAAACCATTTAAAGGATCTGGTTTCCTCCTAATTCTTTTGAAATCAGCCTTAGCGAATAAACTTTCCATTGGGAAGAAGATGAGTGGGCGAGGGCCCACAAACAAGCCGACCAACATTTTTTAAGAGAGGGGAAAATAAAAAGTAAAAATGCTTTATGAGGAAGATGATTCATAGAAATAGATTGAAACGAATACCTGAAAAACAAGTCCACCAAGAAGGTACTTCCAATTCTCGATGAGAAGGCTGATCTCCGTACTAATCTCTGCGCAGAATCTTTTCCATAGCTTCTCACCACGAAGAACAAAAGACGAAACAGAATAAAAGATCATTTCGAAAGCACAAACAGAGCCAGAAAAAATCAGAAATTTTGAATTAAGAAAACCAACCTACCTTAGACGCTTCGCGACCAATGTAAAGATTCATTTTGAATGCGCGTAACAACCACTTCCATATTACTTCAAAGCCAAACTCTGAAGGTCATCATCACGAACTTCAATACCTCGTTAACAATCCGTAAAATCAATCCCAACCCAGAAAAACAAATCCCTCCAAAAATCAAACGAGACCCCCCAAATGAAACCAAACTCCGGTCAAAATGAGGCAAAATCAAACCGAAATGCCGCCTCCGGAAAACCCAGATTCAAAGGGAAGATCCAGTTCAAAATCAAGGACCCAAGTAAGCGATTGCAATGGAAAATCAAAGGGGAAGCGATCGAGGAGAGACAGAACAACGCATCAGAGGAAAAAGAGAATCCAAAAACGAAGGAGCCCCTTTGGATTGTCGTATCTGTGTGTGTTGGTGGCGGGATTGTTTTGTTGGAAAGTACTGGGAGAAATGGAAGAAGAAGAAGAGGCGAAATTGATCGAAGAAAAGGAGAAAGACAGTTGAGAAAAGGAAAGAAGAAGAGGGTAAAGGGAAAGGCTGCTTGTTACTACAAAAACAAAGAATATGAAAGATTTGCCGTTTTGCCTCTGACCTCTTCCACTACCACTACTTCCATTTTTTCGCCTAACAATATTAAATAACCCACGATGTGGGGGAACCCAAAAATTTAAAACCTAAATTTACGGGGACTTCTAAACTTTTATTTTATTTTATTTTTTAAAAAAATTTACTTTCTAATATATATATATATATATTCACGTGAAAGTTTGTAAAAAAAATAAATAATAATTATTGTCAATAACAAAAATAGAAGGCATATATTCTCCCAAAGTTCAGTCTTTTGAGAAAGGAAATTAATTGCTTTTTGGTGGCATATCGAACGTGACATTATTATCTACAATTTAAGAAAAATAATAATTTTTCTCCAAGCTTTCTAAAATGTATCAAATTTTCATATTAAAGTATCAAATTTTATCAAATTCAACTTTACATTATGTATTTAGATAAAGTACTATTATTTTTTTTGTTTCAATTCAACTTTCATTACATTCACCTACTAATGGTATTTATAGATGGGGTAAAAAACTCTTAAAACTCGTTAATTTAAATGAAAATTAAACATTTTGTTGTAGGTGATTTTGATCCACCCCGAAAGGCACGAAGATAGTAAGGACAGCGCAACATCGATCCAGAAATACACCAAAGAGTCGAGCAATAAAGGGGGGCAGGTCGGGGCTCGATCCCATACTCGGCCTCGACCCAAGGCCGAGGCCGAGTCGTTCACCTCCCACCTAACCTTTGTGCCCTGATTGGATCTGCTTTCAGCCCGGAGCAGCCTCGAGAGAGGAGGAAAAACCCTAGTCGAAGACACGGGTATAAATTCGGCCCTCCACACCTGGAAAATGGTTCGACAATTAGATACATAAACACTTTCTACTATTTATCTGACTTAAGCATCGGAGTGCATGTGCCCTACACCACACCGGTGTGCAACGGTTTTTACTGGTTTGCAAGTCACGTTTTTCCCGTCTTCAACAAATTCACGGTTGGTGTCACGTGAAGGTTGTGAGTTGCTTGGCCAAATTTTGCCATCAACACATTTCATAGAATTAAGTTCAATCGATGCAAAAATATTGACCATTGAATGAATCTCTCAACTCATGAATTTTAACTAAAATTTAGTTTGATTTACTATTTTTCTTTGTCACTTCAATTTGAAACTATACATCTCTAATTTTTCAATTATTTGAACTTTAATTTATTAGGAGGTAAAAAATTATAACATTATCTTAGTATGCCATCTAATTGGATGAAATTGAAAAATTAGAGATGCACTTTTACCAAGTTCATGAATAAATTTTTATTTTAAGATATATGTTTTGATTAATTGAACTATGCTTAGGTTGACACCAATTTAAAAACCACTACATCACAAAGGTAATCTTATTCGTCTTCAATATTCTTATGAGTCCATTCTCATTACTTTTTTCGAAGAGCTCCACAAACATTTTATTAATTACTTTTCAACCTTATATATTCTCTCTCGTCTATAAATTAGGCCCACAATCTATTTTCAATTTCTTTATAACTTTTTTTCCTCTCTTATTTACATTACTAAAAAAAAAATTTCTAATGTAAAAAGTTGTTCTAATCTATTCTTTTGGTACCGATAGTCATCTTATAAAATTAAAGTTTAACTATTAATTATTTAATTTGTAAAAAAGTATAATATTTTTATTAGATAACGTATGCAAATAAAATTACCATAAAATTTTATTTAAATTTGTTTAATTGATGTAAATTTATTTTAGTGGGTAAATATTCATTATTATTAAATACTAATATCATAATAACATAAATAATAGTAATTTATATTGATGCTGGTTTTTTAATTAAAAAATTATAATAGTTTAAAATAAATTAAAATTTATTGTTGATTATTTATTTTTTTTGAAAAATTTATTGTTGATTATTTTTAGTTATTCGATAATACATCTTAATTAACTAAAAACATAGAAGGGACATTATTCTTATTCCAATTCCCAATAGTCTCTAGTAAACGATATCAATGATATTCTAATTTTGATTCTGATTCCAAACAAATTGTAGTAAACTGCATCAAAGGAATAATATTCTCATTTCAATTAATTTCATTTAATTTCCAACCCATTTTGATCCTTGATAAATAAATTAAACTTATTTATTTTTTAGTTCAACCATGGCAAAAATGAGGAATTGAACCATCAACCTTTACAATAATAATGATGTCTTATCTGTCGAGTTTATGCTTGGATTGAAAATAAAACCTTAATTAACAATATGGAGATGTGAATTCCAACTTTTACATAAAAAAAAAAGAAAATGGTGTTTTAGCCGACAAGAGCATAGCTCATATGGCGTAAAGTTGTACTAATGCTCATGAGGTCTATGGTTTGGATCTCAACGTTCACATATTTAAAAAAAAAATGGTGCTTTAATTTTATTTTATTTTTTTCTTTTTGAGTTCACTTTATTTTTTAGTTATGTTTTGATGATTTTTTTTAGAACATGTGAAGAATGAGAGATTCGAATCACAGAGTTTTTAGTTATTAATACAAGCTTTTTTTTTTTTTTTAAAGATTATTAATACAAGCTTTATGTCAATTAAACTATGTTCAGCCATGTTTGGATGAATTATGTATAGGCTAGCAAACGCGACACTAATAAATATGAAATAAATTCGATAAGAACGGATGGGATGTTACGTGTAAGGTTTAGATCCTCTTTTTATTTTTATTATTTTTTGTTTTCTCGTGTATATTCAGTTATTTGTAATTAAATTTTATCCTTTTTTTTTTTAAGGTTAAATTTTATCTTTCAGTCACATACTTTTACATTTACATTCTCTTTTTAGTACTTTTGTATTTATACATCACTATTAATATTAATTTCACTTATATATTCTTGAAAGCGGCGTACACACATTATTTTGCTTTCTAATATTTACTATTTATCGTTTGGCAATGCTTCTATTTCTTATTATATAGATTTATTGTTTCTAGTTTTTCTGGAACAAAAAATTGTAGTAATTGTTTTTTTCTTTCTCATTTTTCAAATGCATTTTCAAATTTGTGTATAAATTTTAGAAACAACCAAATAATAGGATTCTATTTATTTTTCAATAAAAACAAAAATAACAATATTTTTTTTGTTTATTTAAGAAGACGGAGCCTGAAACAAGATACATGAAACATGAACGTTTCCAAACAAGCTAAAAAAAAAAAAATTTATCTATATCATTATCTCATTTTTATTAAGTTATAATTTCTTCATGTTGCTAACAAGAGTATAGTTCAGTTGACATAAAACTTGTATTAATGATTAAAAGGTATACGAATCTCCTATCCCAAATGTTATGAAAAAAAATTCCTCAGGTTGAAAATCATTACTCAACAAGCAGACCTTTTTTTTTTCTTTTCAAAATTAGTTAGTAAAAAATAAATTAAGTTTCTTCTTTTATGTTTATTTGTATAACATGTTTTTAATCTTGCTATCTCCAATGAGTAATTATCTATATATCAACAATAAAATAAATTATGTTAATTCTCTCTTTATTACTTTCTAACTCAATTACTAACAACAAAATACTGAATTTATACTTCTCTAAAATTTTATGTACTATGATAAAGCTTTAGAATAAATGATAGGTGATAGCCCTAGCCTAGGTACCATAAGAAAACTGTACTTTAACCATTAACCACCAAAAAAAAAAAGCTACAAATATATATATATATATTTTTAAAAAAAGAAAGGAATAAACAATATTAAGCATTTAATTAATAGAAAAACACCTCAAAAAAACAAATTTGGCTTTCAAATTTTTAATTTGGGAAAAAGGGAGGCTTTGAATCCATCGTGTGGCCCTCCTGCTGGCCTGCAATGTGTTGTGTTGAGAATATCGATGCCTCGAGTCTCAAACGCCTAATTTCTAAATTATTTTATTGCAAAAAGTTTGAGGTTAAATAATTAATTTGTTGCAAATTTTATTTTTATTTTTCCCAAAAATATCTCACTGCTTGTTGAAACCTTGAAAGTGATATTACAGATCTTCTGACCAAACCCCAATAAGTAACCACATTTCATAAAATTATCAGACACATAGTGCTTATTTTAATGATGGCATATTTGTTCAGTGAATATTGTTTTCATTTGGTTAAATATCTTGCTTGACTTGCAATAAAATAAATAAAGGAAAACCTCTAGATGATGTAAATCTCCATTACATCCTTTGAATTGCTTTAAATTTACATTAATTAAATCGTGTATTTTTTTTTTTTTTTTACAATATGTGAGGGAGAGGATTTGAATCACATATCTCTTAGTCATTTAGTACAAGCTTTATGTATACTAATGTTGGTTAAATCGTGTAATAATTCATGTGGTTTATGGTTCATCTCATTATTCATGTATTTGATTTTATTTCTTTTTTTTTTTTTCTTTTTTGGCTTACTCAACCACAAAAAATGGTTAGAATTCCAAAATTATAAAATTATGGTCCTCTGCATTACAAATTACCCATGAAACCAAAATGGTCCCTTTTTATAACTACAAGATAAAATCAACAAAAATTAAAAGTATAAAAATAAAAAGATCAAAATTTGAGAGTAGATTAACTATATATATATATATATATATATAATGAATTCATTAGTGAGTTAAAATTGAGGAAAAATAATGAATATGTTGATAGTGATAAAAAGGAGAGAATGTCCAAATTAGGTTTCACATGTTCGAGCAATCTAAAAAATACGTATATAAATAAAATGTTAGGATGACACGACTCTCCCTATCATACAACAATATGATATTGTCTATGTCCACTTTAAGCCTAAACACATGTATATTTGTTTTTCGTTATACCCAAAGAAAAACTTTGTACAGTAGATACACCACATTTACTTATATGTCATGAATCCAACTTTTTAGTTAAACAACACGTGAAAATGAGATAATTAAAAAATCTAATCTCAACAATAATTGATATGTATCTTCGACTAAGAGGTCAGTGGTTCGAATAATCCTTCCACGTCAAATATTGTAGGACTAAAAAAAACAACATGTAAAGGTAAAATAATTAAAAAAAAAATCTAACATTTTGATCGAAGATATACTTCTTAACTAGTTGAGTTATGTTTATACCGGTCGTTTTCATCGGCTAAGAAAGGAATATGAGAGTTAAGAGAGAATTGAAAAAGAAAAGAAAGAAAAGAAGGGGTCAAGTCCACGCCAAGGCATTCATGGAAAATGGAGTTTGGAAGTTGGACCCCACGAAAGCTTTAGCCAGCGTGGAGATTGGATGAGATCATGGCCTGCGATTCTTTTTACTAAATAAACTAATAAAAATTGGTTGGAATTGGAAAATTCATCTATTTTTAACAATCAATTATTGCTTTTTGTCACCAAAAAAAAAAAAAAAAAAAACAATTATTGCTCTACCTGCAACCCACCCAAATCTTTTATCCTTTGGTATAATGTTAAGACCCGTTTGATAATCATTTGGGTTTTGAAAATTATGCTTGTTTTCATCCAATTCCCTGGTTTTCATTTTTGTCAAGGATACACTTGAGTTCCTAGCCAAATTTCAAAAACAAAAACAAGTTTTTGAAAACCACTTTTCATAGTTTTCAAATTTTAACTTGGTTTTTTAAAACAAGAGAATGAGTTAACACAAAACAAAGAAACTTAGAGGTAAAAGTAGTGTTTTTAAGCTTAATTTTAAGAGATATTTACATGAGTGGCATTTTTTAGGGGACGGTTTTGATGTATGACAGATTTTTAAAAATGTTAGTTTTTTTGGCCACACGTGCTACAAGCGTGCCCCAATGGTTTTTAGTATCTCTATTTTACCCTCCATGCAGCCTGAAAACTAACAACCCCTAAAACTGTATCTAAGCGTGTTGCCCAACTAAATCTCCCCAGGTTTCAAGATTCTAAAAACCATTTCATATCAAAATAACGTTTTTCTTTTATGTGTTTTTTTAATTTTTTGGTTGTTATTCATTGCGGAAAGTTCAGGGGGCAAATCATTGTTTGTTTTTCATCTTGTTCGTCGTTCAGAATCACTAGATGAACATTGATGATCTTAGGTTACGTCACATACCAGGTATGTTGAATGCGGCATCGGTGGTTTTTTACACTTTTTGTTTTCGGTATAATTTTTCTTATTGTGCCATGTTTGCGACGTAAACACTGTGTGATTTTGTTTTTTTCCAGAACTGATGTATGCAACAAATGTGACAACACTGTTTGGTGGGAAGTATGTGTTATATACCTAGTATATAAATGTGACAACACTGTTAGTCACACATACATAATACACAGCGTCCAAGCACACAACTAAAAGTATGGAGCTTGAAGGGGAGGTAAATGGGATGATCGATAATGCGGACGGAAGAATGGGGAAGGACGGAATGAAGGAGTTTTTTTTTTTTGTGCCGTTGGGAAGCTCAACGCGTTTAATGGGTGGCAGCCGGAAGGTCATGAATGGGAAGTGACAAGGTATTTATCTTTTCCAACACACAGGTATACATTTTTTTTAAATTGTAGATTTTATCATTAAAAGTCCTTAAATCTGTAATGGCCATTGCGAAGACTGGTTGTTTTCCTTGTTTTTTTTTTATATTTTTCATGATTTATTGTTGTTTCCCAGCAGATTCGTTTTTCAGATGTGTATATGATGCTACATACCAGTCAGGTATTTTCCCGTTTGTTTTCATATCTGGGAGGGAGAACAACACTTGGTTTGTTTTTATTTTTTATTTTTAAATTTTCAACACAGCACCATTTTTTCAGTCTTGGGGGTGGTTACGATTTTTTGGATACACCAGGATCGTATCCTTGCTTAAATTTAGGAATACCCTGATCCTTTAATGTACAAGGGCATTTTCATCAGGTGATACCAAAAAGCGTTTTTCCTTTTTTATCCTTTTGCCATTTTTCAAGGGTTTTTTTAATTTGGCTGTTTTTCAATTCATATTTTTTAATTTTACCATTTTTGCCATTATCCCTAATTTTAAAAAACAAAAAGCCAAAAACCAAATGGTTATTAAACGGGGCCCAAGTTGTTCAATTTCTTCTCCAATTTCTATGATAAACAAACAAAAAAGAAAATAATATATGCATCACGTAATTCTATTATAAGAATTGCTTTTCAAACAAGGAACTTAGATGTTTGATTCTCTAGTGTCAAGGAAAGGAGTACATTTTGAGTCAGGTTTTTTGAGGAGTAAAAGGTAGATTTGAGATTCTTTTAGAGAAAAAAAAAAAAAAACCAATAAAATTGATCGAAACAAATTCATTGAAGATGTTGTTTGTTTTAAGACAATAATGTTTTCACTATGACCTAACTCAACAAACTCAATGATATGTAGTTTTCGTACAAATAAGAGAAGAGGTTTTTAAGGAAAAATAATAAGCACCAAAAGAGAGAAAAAAAAAAAAAAAACACATTTATAAATTACTTGCAACTGTTCAAATAGCCATATTTGTTCGTAGTCTCTACAAATTTCTCACTAAGGAAAGAGAACTTAAACTCTGAATGGACTGCAAATAGGGAGGAAATTCTTTAGATTAAATTATAAGTTTAGTCCTTAAATTTTCAAGTTTGTATCAAATAGTTACCTGAACTTTTAACAAGTGTCTAATAGATCATTGGTCTTTCAATTTTATGTCTAATAGATTATTGAGCTTAAAAAAAATATCTAATAAGTCCTTAAACTATGAGCTTTTAATTGTATGAATATAGGTCATTGACCAGTTCGACTTTTTTTTTAAAAAAAAATTAGACACAAAGTTCAGTTTTATGTCCAATAAATCCATAATTTTTTTTAAAAAATGTTGAATATGTCAGGAATCTATTGGACAAAAAATTGAAAATTTAGAGATTTTATTGACATTTTAAAAGTTCAATGATCTATTAAAAACTTCAAAGATCTATAAGACAGAAACACGAAAATTCAGGAACTAAACTTGTAATTTAACCAACTTTTTAAGATGGGGGCAATTCATTAGAAGTCAAGGTACATGTAAAAAAGAAGACAAAGGATTTTGTTATCTGTAAGGCAATGACAAGTCAGAGACAAAAAAGAAGGGAATACTCAATAGTATTAAAAGAAGAGAGTAATAAAAAAGAAACAGCTTTTGGATTCTGAAAATTTTGTATGACCAAAAAATGAGGGCTGACAAAAAAAAAAAAAAAACCACTACAGCCTGAGGAATCTGAACAGCTAAAGCCAACCAACTGAAGAAATTACATCAGTTTCAGAAGGAAAAAAAAAAAGAAAAAAAAAAACTGAAATTACATGATTCTAAGACAAGCAATGTGCAACCAAGTTAAAAGCCAAGGTTAATATTCATTTTATTTTTATTTTTCATTCGAGCGGAGATTTGAACTTTTGACATCTTAGTCGATGATTTATGTCTGAAATGGTTGAAGGTTTAATAGTTAATTAAGGTTAGTCTCCAAACTTTCAGAATTGTGACTGATACTTTTCAATTTTGTACCTAATAAGTTCTTGAACTTTAAAAGTGTGTATAATAAGTATTTAAATTTTTTATTTTGCATCTTCTACGTCTTTGAAGTTTTAATTTTGTGTCTAATTTTTTCAAAAAAAATCATAAACCTATGACACAAAATTGAAAGTTTAATGTCTTATTAGGCACAAACTTCAATTTTATATCTAATAGATCCGTTGCTTTTAAAAAAATGTTGAATATGTCACGAATCTATTAAATACAAATTTAAAAGTTTATGGACCTATTAAATACTTTTTAATATTTATGGACCGATTAAAGGTAAACATATTAGTTGTGTTATTTAACTTCGTTACACTTTTTTCCCTTTTCTAGGGCATAATTTAATAGGGTGGGTGTGCTGAAGCCTGAAGCTGAATCAGAGCCACAGAATTGAAACCAAAACGAATTAAAAGGGGATTGAACAAACAGATGAAATCAAACCAAATTATGATTTGTCAATTTTCATTCACATCCTCTATCTATCTATTTATTTGTTTTTTTTTTTTTGGTAACTCTGGTTCTGGCTTTGCTTGTTAGGCCACCATATTTCTGATTTTTGCAAAAGGGTCCCATTTTAATTCAAATGGGTTTTTGCTTTGTGTTTTAAAATTCAAAATTTTGGCAGAGAGAGAAGTAGAAGAGACCAATTCATTTCAAACATCACAAAAAAGCCCTCTCTCTATTTCAAACCTCAAGAGGCTAATTCTGGGATCTGCCTTTCTTGACCTTTTTTTTATCTTAAAAAAAAAAAAAAAGAAACTTCATTATCCTTCTAAGGTGAACATTTTATTAGCATTTTTTTAGGTTAAAAATCAAATTCGGTCCATGAACTTTGACTTATAACGATTTAGTCCATGTACTTTCAATTTTGTAACAATTTAGTCTCATAATTTTAATAAGTAACGATTTAGTCTTTGTACTTTCAAATTTGTAACAATTTAATCCTTGTCACAAAAAAAAAATCTTCAAAATTAAATGTCGATTTTTATTATTTAATGATTAAACTCCGTAGCTTTATAAACATATTGGGTCCAAATTAGTTTATTAATCTATATATAGGTAAGAAATTTCATCAATTTCTTACATTAATCTTCACGGTAAGGACTAAATAGTTACAAATTTGAAAACTCAAGGACTAAATTGTTACTTAATAAAGTTTAGGGACTAAATCGTTACAAATCAAAGTTCAGGGACTAAATTGTTATTTTCATGAAAGTTTAGAGACCAAAAGTGATTTTTAACCCTTTTTTATATATATATATATATATTTGGTGTTAGGTTGACAAGTAGGGTTGGGATTCATGTACTTTATTATATCCTTCTACTTCGAAGAGTAGAATAAACGTCTCTTGAACTATGTTCATGTTGTCTATATACATCACTACTTTTAATTTTTTTTTTTTTTAAGCTCAAAACTTGATTTCATTTTGTGCGAAACTTAATTTTTGTTTAACATAAGACAAGGTCGGTAACAAAGGTTGAATTTGATAAAATTAAAAATTTTAATTGAAAATCTATATAACAAATGCAGAAAGATTGAAATTTTTTCTCCTTTTTTGCCCATCAAATTAATTTATTCTCCTACATAAGTCATATCTTAATTTGGTCCAAATGGAGGTTATTTGGCCATCCATTGAGGAAACACTAAGATCCAATGTATCTTTGTTCCTTTTATTTGACACACAATCTACCATCAAATATAATTGACAAAGACACGAGGCTTCAAAATATATGTAATATTTTTTTTTTTCATTTGAAATATTATATATTTTTATTTTAAAATTGTGTATTCTAATGGACACACAAAGCATTTTATTTTGGAGTTCAAATCTCCATTTTCATACAAATTTTTTTTAACTAAAAAAAGTAAACATAAAAATAAAAATGAGAAAAAAAAAAACAAATTAAATATATGAATTATAGATCTTATACTGCGATGTCCATCTTTAGTCAAATTTTTGTAATATTGTCTATAATTTTCTTACAACAATGATGATATTTTTTAGCATTGTGATAATATTTTTTATGTATATAAATGTCATTTTCGTAAAAAACAAAATGAGAATTTGAAAG
This sequence comes from Luffa aegyptiaca, assembly GCA_017139565.1. NCBI lineage: Eukaryota > Viridiplantae > Streptophyta > Magnoliopsida > Cucurbitales > Cucurbitaceae > Luffa > Luffa aegyptiaca. The sequence goes on along the minus strand of CM029400.1, from coordinate 47,565,316 downwards.
TTTATCCTCAAATTTCAAATGCTTCTTTTAGAAATTATTATATATGTAGCTTCCCTCCCATACATATCTATATAAATATTTTATTTTATTTTTTCATGAATGAATCATCTTTGCCGCTGAATTCTTTCAAACTGAAACTATCAATTTTTTTTTTTTTCAATCGAATGATAAATTCATAACAGCATTATACATTTTTAGTTACATATTTGAATCTACACTCTTATTGATTTTTTTTGTTTTTTAAAAGATTGCTCATAACTATTCTACTGTATCTATGAATTTTAATATTTTTTAGATTTCAAGTTAGTTTTCCAAATAACTTGAGGAGGGGGTGAACATAGTTTAAAAACATGTTTTACAAATAACCAAGTCAGCTATTTTTGTAAATCTTTATAGTTTTAGACTTTTTTTTGTTTCTCTTTTTACGATATATATTCAATATTGTGGCCGCTAAACCCTTGAATGCATGGTTAAATCCATAGCTCTGAAAAATCTATTTAAAAGTGGTCATCAAACCTATACACGGTTAAAACATAATTTTTAGTTTCTCTCCTACACTAAATGAGTGTCATGTTATTCCACACGTTCTCTAGTTTGGTCTTTCTCCCTCATGATGAAAAATTACCATGAGATGTGTATTTATAAATAAACATGTTCCTTAATAACCATTAAATACAAAATTGGAATACATTTACAATTTCTATTTCATAAATTTAACGGTACAAAATTGTCAGTCACATTGCAGCAGTCTCCTATAATAATTTCTCCTCATGAAAAGGCTCACTAGATGGTACTGATGGGCCCAACTAATCGAATACCGGCAAGCCCAGGTCATAACGATATGGGCCCATTCCAGCTCAGCCCACCTTCATTTTCCGAATTTTCCTAAACTACCCTTCCTCAACACCATCAGATGTCCAGATCAGGCTTCTCTTCCTCTACAGCTTCTAAACTTATCGTCGTCGCTGACTCTGAGCTCTTTGAAGATAGCAGAAAAGCCCTAATTTCAGAGCCTCAAGCTCTTCGTACTTGATCTCTCTCACCTCTCACTGTATCGCAGTTCTCAGCAGTCAAGAACCTGGTTATGCTGTAAATTCCCTCGAGCATGGCGCTCCATACATCTAATCTATGCTGCAATGTGAGTACTGCTTCTGTTAGTTGATTTTCTCATACCGTTAATATCTATTTATTTTGTTCTTCTCTTTCTACCTTTTATCATTATTGCTATTTCAAGTGCATTTGTTACTGTAATTGATTTATATGCGTTCTTCATTATAGTAAAGTGTCTCTCTGTTTAATTTTTCTTTTATAAGCTTCATCTGGAATCTGGACGTCAATTTTGAAATAATTCAGTGATATTGTGATTTTCTAGGGTTATGTTACATTCATTGGCAATCGGAAGAGTGTACGTTGTTTCCAGAGTTTTGAGGTGTTTCGTCATGTTCCTTTAGCTTTCCCTAAGAAATTTGATATTGGCCTGGTTAAAGCGTCCAGAGGGGGATATGGAAATTTCAGTAAGTTTCCTTGAAATTTTATCATTTCCAGGAGCTCTAATCAACTCCTCTATATGCTGCTTTTGAAGTTTGTTTTAGCTTTCATTACCTTTGTGAAATCTGAACTTTCGAGTCAGTACAATGTAGATATCGTATATAAAGATGGATAGACTGATATAGATATACACAGAGTTCTGTATAATTGAACTTTGGATCTTGCTCCAATTTCTTCAGTAAATCAGCATTTTGTTAATATCTAGTGCAGGGCCATGTAAACAAACTTCCAGGATGCTCTCATTCCAAACTTGCCGACTGAAAGCTGAGAACTCGAGCGGTGAAAGCGTTACACTTGATGCAAAAACTTTGGAGCAGGACCTGCAAAATGCCATTGCAGATGAAGATTACGCCAGAGCTGCACAAATCAGAGATACCTTGAAAGCTCTTCAAGAGGATAGCAAAACTTCAGTATTGGCAGCCAATGCTAAGTTTTACGAAGCGTTTCGGACTGGGGATCTTGCTGCAATGCAAACTCTATGGGCACGAGGAGATAGTGTCTGCTGCGTGCACCCGGGCATGAGGGGGATATCGGGGTACGACGACGTTATGACCAGCTGGGAGTATGTATGGGCGAACTATGAGTTCCCACTGGAGATTCAACTCAAGGACGTTCAAGTTCATGCTAGAGGGGAAGTTGGCTATGTTACATGTGTGGAATTGGTGAAGACGAAAGGTAGCAGTTGGGGGGGACAGTTTGTTACCAACGTGTTTGAGAGAATTAATGGTCAATGGTTCATCTGTATTCACCATGCCTCACCTATAGATTTGTAGTAAAAACATTCAATTGCTCGATTAAGATTTGTCTCAGTTTGTATCGCCATTACGCTTGCAATAATTTCAATGTTTCCCACAATCGAGAGACGTGTTCCATGAAACTAGTTTAAAAGACTTGTTGGACACTTAACCTATTTGACACAAAATTAAAATTTTATAGACTTGTAAACACTTTTCAAAGTTGAAAAATCAAATAGACACACAATCATAGAAGTGTAGGGGCTAAACTTGTAATTTAACCATTGATTAAATAACGTTATAGAATATTGTCTAATTTCTCCACTCTATATATTGCTCAGATGTTATTTTCTTTATACATGGATGGTGCTGGAATGGTGGTAGAGCCAGTGCAAAATTACTTGTTCAAAATGGAGGGTGGAGCAGCAAAGGAAGAATCTTCAGTTGCTTGAACAACAACCAAAGATTACACCCTTCCAAAGGGAGAGAGGGGCGGGTTTGGGGCATATCTAATACTAGCAAGCTGTCTTTCACGGAATATATTAACTCCGCTAGAATCTGGATACTTGATCGTTTTTTCCTCAGGTGCAAATTTGCTTGCTTCTGAGGGATCTGCTGGTTTCTGACCATTTAAAACTGCAACACAAATGAAAAACGCCTGTAACATCGAGATCGAAGAATCGAATCGAACCTCGAAGAACCCACCCTTCAAGGGTGCCATGCTGAAGACGGGCTTATTTTGTTGATCTCCCTGAACAAAATGGAGAGCCAGGATATTAATTGATGAAAACGACATAGTCAATGAAGTGTTCATAATCAATCTTTAAGTTTTACCTGAACAAAAAGTTCGAGGCATTTGGAGATAGGACACGCCTTGGATGTAATTAGTTTGTCCGGAATGGAAAGTATACGCAGTTTGCAACCAACATCCCAACCACCACAGTCACAAACTCCGCCGGATCTCCACCTATTGATCAATGGCGAGGGCTCTCCGCTGCTTGGTGACCCATGAACTGCACCCGGAAGTATTATTACAGCATTATCCTCTGCCAAAGACTTCATACAGTTCTCTATCAAAACGTTACCACTTTGTTGCGCATCATGTTTCGAGTTTTCGGTAGGAATCTTTAAAACAATGGCTGCAAGTTCTCTATTTTTCACTATGATTGCTGATTCTCGGTCTCCTGGTCTCATCTCAACACCAAACAAAACTGATTCCCTTAACATATATTTACCGTTGTTGTGTTCATTTGTTTTATAATCAGAATTCACTTTCATCTGTCCAATGACATTGTAGGCATATCCATAACTTCTATCTCTATTCCCTGGTCGTATCCAACCACCAGTCTTTCTTTTTATTTCATTAACTAGGTAGAATGTATAGTTCTGCCCTGATTCATTCTTCCCAGACGGGGTTAAATCTTTGGCTGTGGCTGCAAGGACATTTCTGTTGTTATCAACCAATAACTTAAACAAGGGAAAACCATTTTTTATCGTAAACTGCAAAAGAGCTTGCATTGGTGATTCAGCCTGCTTCTTTTGGTGAGCGCTGCCAAGACCGGTTGGCCAAAGGCTTAATGAGTTGACGTTTCCTTCATTAGGATGTTGAGGATTTGAGGATTTATGCTTCAGTATTGGCTCTATCAATCTTCTTAAAGGACTAGACCTACTTCTGTTGTGTCCATTTACCTTCTTTCTATCTGAATTATCTGAACAACCAGCATTTTCAGAAATCACTGGACCAGATTTTGGAATAGTATGCGTGGAACTTAACTGTGGTACAGTCGAACTCTCCTTAAAACTGAAACTTCTCCCCATCCGTCCTAAGCTGAAGCTCAAACGACGAATTGGTGAAGGATGCCTACCTTTTCTAGCTCCTGGATCAGGGGTTTTATCATCCAATGTTTCACGAGTATCAACAAGGTCAGAATGGGCAAGATTAAAATCCGAGTCTCCGTTTTCTATTTGCTTACCTCCAGAAGGTTTCAAACTTGACTTCTGATTTGAGTAAGGGGACACTTGGGATGAAGAACATGAGAGTTCTGCACTAGTATCACAGACCAGAGATTGCATTCTGCCCATCAAGGGATCAATGTCAGCTAAAGAAGGCAATGGGCATGAGTATGGAACCTCGGAACCACATTCAGAAGAGAGAATATCCTCTGGAGAAAATATTTCTGAATAACTACACGAATTCACATCTGTCATATTCTCATCAAATGATGTTCTGGAATTCAAGGGCTGAAATCCTTCGTCTAAATCCTTTGGCTTCTGTTTAAGTAGGAGATTAACATCTTGCTTATAATTGAAATAATTGTAAGGGAGATCAATATCTGAGCACTGCTTCCCCCCTCTCTTCTCTGTTTCATCATTTTCAACATTCATATGATCGTTCAAACCAAGTGAGATGTCAAAACTCGATTTTGATGGTGTCTCTCCTATTCCTAAAACCGTCCTCTCATCTGCTTCTTTTTTCTGGATATTTGTTTCAATGGGCTTATCTGTTCTATGATTCCCTTTACCACCCAAAACATGCGTACTTCTTTTAGGACAAGGTAAACCTCCTGAATGTCTTACGTGAGAAGAAAAATCCACCATTTCTGAACTCGTCCTTCGATGTGAACGCTTTGTCCTTTCTCTTTCACGCATCATGTTTGAATCATTTCCCCCTAATGAGGATGATGTACCATTCCTTTGTATTTTTTGCCGCCCCTTCATTGCACTCTTTGAACCACTATCAAAATCTTGGGAGTGATTGGCATTCCGGACAGAGGTGACACAATGAGAACGCTCCTCCTTATGTGATGAGATCAAACCAGATTGAAGTGAAGAGTGTGATTTATCTGATGTTTCACTCCGAGTTACACGAGGTAAAGTTGACAGTCCAGTAGTCTGTTTTAATGACAAATGACTCCCACTGCACAGAGCATCATCTTTACCTTTGGTTGGACAACGCGTCTGTTTGTGCTTCCAATTCTCGAGTCGTGTCCAATCTAGAACCCCAACATTCAAAGCCTTCTCTTGGAGATTTTCTCCTCTCTCCGCACGAAGGAGATAACCTGGCAAGTTTGACATATGCCTAACAAGTTCGTCGTCTCCAATTGGACTCCCTTCGACGCTCTTACCATGCCAGTACATAGAAGATTTTTCCCGAGCAATACTAGTCCCCTTCGTTGAAACCAAATACAAATCGGTGCGTGGGCGAACAGAACTTTTCATCTTTAACTGTTCTGGTACTGTTGGACATGGACACCGTTTTGATTGGGGCAAGAGGACCCCCTCCTTCCCAACCCTTGAGCTATGCCGGTGGCTTGAACTCTTTCTGAGCTCCAAGCTGGATCCCATAATACAGCAGGTACTGAAAACTAGTACATTATTAAACGATGTCAGAAAGGCCTGGACGATCAACCATGCCTTATTTCACGGACAATTTCAACTGCAAAACCAAATAGCACCGATAGTTCTAAAACATTCTTCTCTTCAATCGGTACTTCACAAACAGAGCTCAAGAATATCTTCCATAAGTCATAACATGTTAAAGTTATTCCAAAAACAATTATACGAAAAGAAATTACCTCGTTGCATACCTAACTTTCTCATCTACCACTAGATTATACGAAAAGAAATTTCGTTATATTTTCCTCTAATTTACGCCTTATTTGACCACATTGAGTATTCTTCAAGATTTAAACAAAAATAGAGCACATGAACTGAAGTCAAAGCAGGAAAGTTCACAGATCTAAAGAATTCCCAACTCTTATACAAACTACTAATTTCAAGCTCCGGCTAGCAGTTTCAGAAGGCGAAATAAACAAAAATGTTCATAACAAAAAGGAAAAAGAAAAAAAAAAAAAAAAAAAAAAAAGGAAGAGAGAGAGAGAGAGAGAGAGAGAGAGGACTGCAGTTTGCTCTGGATAAAGACAAAGAACCTGAAATAATTTACAGAGTCAGGGACCAAACGTTGGCATTTCTAGAAAACAAAAGCAATGACGAATGTCGCTATTATGAATCAACCTCAAGACGAAACCAACACGCAAAAGAAAGCAAAACAGTCTCAATCCTTCAGCGTCCGATTCCTCAAGCAAACAAAAACAGATCACAAGGAAAAAGAAAGCAAAACAAAAATGTAGCATGGAGAAGATCAAGAGACATACCTTCAGAAATCCAGGAAAATGCAGGCTCATAAGAGGAATGGGAATATAGGATCAAGCGAAACTCGTCGATCCCGATAAAGATCCGAAGCGTGATTACGACTGAACGTGAGAGGGAGAAAGAAAAGAAACAACAAAAAAAAAAAAAAAAAAGAAGGAATAAAAATGTTGTAATCTGCTGTGGATTATAAGCAAAGCAAAGAATTGCGGCAGCAGTGAAGAAAGAAAGATAAAGAGAGAAGCTGAAGCGCCAATGAATTAAATCATTCTTCTCGGTTTCCGTTCGCCGGAGAAGAAGATGAAGGAAACTGAAAGTCAGCAATTGCAGAGAAAAAAAAAAACAAATACGAAAATTGAGAAATTAAAAATTAAAAAGTCTCCATCTCCGATAGTGAGAGTGAGAGGTTTGAGATGAAAGAGAAAATCATGCATGACGATGAAACGCACCGTTTTTGATTTCATCAGACGGTGGAAAAGGAGAGCGGCTAGGTAGGTAGGACAAGGTTAGGCTAGGCTACGGGCTTTTACCCACTATCGCCGGTCACATTCATTGAAGGACTAGTGGGACCCACTACGCGACTTATTTCTTTATCACGAATCCCTAAGCCGACTGGGCCCGTGACGTCAGCAGCTCTTCGTTATTGGGGTTTATGCTGTACCAATTGGTGCTTTCGTCCATTAAAGCCCAAAGTCTCCATCTGCTTTTTTTCCTGTGGACTAAACATTTGTCTCTCTCTCTCTCTCTCTAATTAAATTCTGATTTTACTTTTCTTTTGTTTTTATTTCAAGAGAGGACCAAATTCTATTTTAGTTTTTGTACAACCTCGAAATGTCCCATTAGGTTCTCCAATTATTTGGTCCATTTTAATTTTGGGTAAAATACCATTTTGGTCCCTCATGTTTCAGGGTCGTTTCTAATAAGTCCATAGCTTTGAAAATTGAACAATCAAGTCCTCATTATTCCATAAATGGTTCTATTGAGTCCCTCCATTAACAGTTATGTCTAATGGCTGACGGCGATGCTGACTGAGCGCTGACGATACGGTGACGGGGTGCTGACTGGACGGGGACTGGCATCCTTTTTTTTTTGTCATGAAATGCAAAGAAAGTCTGAAATAAACGTGGGAATTGCAATGATAAAGGCGACGTGGCACTACCTTAGCCAGACACGTGTGTCCTTGAATTGACGTTTGAAGTAGCTTCTAGTGGAAGCTACCCTTCTCGCAAGACCGTTTGATTCCTCTCCCTCTCACCCATTTCTCGTCTCTTTCAATTCCATCTCTCTCTCGTCTCTTTCGATTCAGCTTCCAGGGAAGTTTCATCTCTCGTCTGTTTCAATTCCAAAACAAAAAGTTGAAGATTTCGTGTAGAACGAGTTGGCGACGAAGACTTATCCAACAACAAGTCCATTTGATTCAGCAACCAGGTTTTCAACCTCATTCTCCTCTTTGCATGCTGTAAATTTCTTCATTTTTGGAACATTTGTCTTCATTTCTTCTTCAAGTTCATTTTTCTCTAAGTTTTTTGGCATCTGTGAGTCCTTTTGGCATGTGTTTGATCCGTGAGTCTTTTTCCCTTCCCTATTTCAGTCTCTGTTTGTGAATATATTTTGGTCTGATTGTTGAGTTGCTTGCGTTGTGATTTTTCTTTAGTATTTCTTGGATGTTCAATTTAGGGTTTAATGTGGTTTTTTTTTTTTAATGTACAGAAAAATAGACGAGGTGTTTCATATCAATTTTCATTATAATGGTCGTATGATATTCCTTCCGAGTCTTTACCACATTGGTGGAAGGCAAGCGGTTATTCAAGGGATAGATTGTGATAGGGTCTCGTTGATAGAGTTATGAATGTACAGAAAAAAGGATGCTCAGTCACCGTCCAGTCAGCGCCCAGTCAGTATCGCCGTCAGCCATTAGACGGAACCGTTAATGGAGGGACTCAATAGAACCGTTTATGGAATAGTGGGGACTTGATTGTTCAATTTTCAAAGCTAGAGACCTATTAGAAACAACCCTGAAACATGAGGGACCAAAAGGGTATTTTACCCTTTAATTTTTCTACTTTTAAAACCTACAATTTCATCTTGATATTTTTAATATTAAATTCTAAATCTTAAACTTTCAATTTGGTGTTGAATAGATATTTGAAGGTTAATATATATCTTATAAATTTTTAAAATTTTAATTTTGTATCTAAAAGCTCTTTAACCTTCAAAAGATATTTAATAGATATATAAACTTTCGATTTCCAAATTTTTAATTTTATATTTAATAGGTCATCATTCTATTTGATATTTTTATTTATTAGATCACACAAGACTAAAAGTTGAGTTATATTAAACACCAAATTCAATTTTATGTCTACTACATTTGTTAATATTTTAATATTTCAAATATGTAAAAAATGTAGTAGACAACAAATTGAAAGTTCAAATATATTAGACATTTTAAAAATTCAGAGACCTATTAGATGCAAAATTAAATGTTTAGTGATCTAGTAGATACTTTTAAAAGTTCAAAAGCTATTGCACATAAACTTGAAATTTTAAAAACTAAAATTGTAATTAAATCCATTTATTTATTATTATTATTTTTTTTTGGCAAGATCCTAACATAAAATCTATACCCAACAAAAATTATTTACGAGATGAAACAATTTAGTCAAAATGATGAATTAAAAATAAAACAATATAAGATTGAAAATATCAAAATGGATAAAAGGTAGCATAATAGGATTAAAACATTTACTTTGTGTACAATTTAGCACGTGGAATAAAAAAAATGTAAATATTGTTGGTGGTGGCACGACAACGAAAGAAAACATATGCTTTACAAGTTCATGTGCTCAATAATTATATCCCATTTGAAAATATCAGCTCCTCTCCACATCAAGGGTCACAAAGTAGACAAAATATTGAATCATATTCTAAATTACTTGTCATTTTAATCCGTTACTATATAGTTTTGAAATGTCTGAATTAGTTGTAATTGGCATGCAATTTCATTACGCAGTAGTTCCTAAAAAAAGAAACAAGAAAGAAAAAAGAAGTCCAATTTAACATGCAAATTATTTGTAGCAAATTTTCACACTTTAAAAAGAATCTTTAAGTAGTAGTAAGAACAAGGAAAAAGTGGTCAAACGGTGGAGCACTTGTTTCTTCATATGGCTCTTTAGCCAACAAAATCTCTTTTAATCATTCATTTTTCTTCCTTGTGCATATGCCCATTTTTTTATTCCCTACTTTTTCCATGCTGTCTTTTCTTTAAACTATAAATTTTTTTAAGTTAAATTGGATCCGTTAATTTTAAAAAAATATTAAAACACACATAAAATTAAAAATCTTAAAGTTAGGAACGACGGGTTAGACACGAACTTATAAATTTAGAAATATAACCAAAGGTTAAAATTATGTGCAAATTGACTATATTTTGTGTATGTTCGATGAACAATGTGTTATTTTACTAACAAGAATCTTAAAACAACTTATTATTGAGCAAAAAATGATGTCGACTTATTATTTATTTATTAATGCACATATTACATATTGTATTTATGTAAGACAATGTGATCTTTATTATTTTTTTGGGCAAATTGCAAAAAACACCCCTAAAGTACTATAGTTGTAACAAGTAGACCCCTAAAATTTCAATTGTAAAAATTAGACCCTATAGGATTTTGGGAGAAATTGAATAAAACCAATCTAATTTTTACATTTATGATAGTTTAAGGGTTTAATTTTTACACTTAAAAGTTTAGGGTTCTATTTTTACAGTTTTGAAAGTTTGAGGGTCTAATTTTTACAATTAAAAGTTTAGAGATCTAATTGTTACAATTATCATACTCTTACTGTACAACATTTAATTGGTAAAAAAAAAAATAGAACGAGCATAGTTTAACGGTAATTGACATGTACTCTCAATCAAGATATCAGAGGTTCGAATGCCCCCACCCCAAATGTTGTTGAACTAAAAAAAACCGTAACCAGACAGAATATTCTAAAAATATTGCATACGTTAATCAAATTGTTATTATTCTATTGTATTGCATAAATAAAACAAAGTTGGACTGTTCTAACATTTTTTTTTTTTTAGTACATCAACATTTGGGTGGAGGGATTCGAACCTCTAACCTCATGGTAGAGAATACATGTCAATTACCTGAGCAATGCTCGCTTTGACGACTGCGCTAACATTTTATGGATTGGATCAACACAAAATGTATTTCTAAATTTATTAAAAAAGTATTAAAAAGGCTGTTCATATACTGAAAAAAAAAAAAAAAAAAAAAAAAAAAAAAAAAAAAAAAAAACTCCGAAAATCAATGATTGAATTAATTAAAGAGCATGGATTTCGGTTAGTAGACACCAAATTTGACGCAGCGAGGGGCCTGTCTGCAATAATGTCAAACTAAGGATATAAAATTGTTGAAAATTTTTAAATGTATTTCCCTCGTTTCTCGAGAATCTTATCTTTCTTTCTTTATTTCCCTCGCTTTGTTATATTCCAATTTATTCTTTCTATTTCTTGCAATTTTCACACTTGCCCTTTTTTGGGTCATTGTTGTAAATTGAACAGAAGTTTCAAGTTTTAAATCAAACAGCTTGATTCATGTTTTTTTTTTGGGAAAAAATCATTTTTAACCCTCAACTTTGGGGGTTGTATCAATTTTAACCCCGAACTTTCAATTTCATCAAATTGAACCCTAAACTTAACAAGTTGTATCAATTTTAACCCTGAACTTTTAATTTCATCAAATTGAACCTCAAACTTATCAGATCGTATCGATTTTAACCCCAAACTTGCATAAGTGTTACAATGTATACCTTTGGTTAACTTTCCGTTTGAACCACCGTACGTAATTGATTATTTCTTATTTTTTTCTTAATTCACATTGCACTTGAATTGGTTTCTTATAAATAAAATATTGAAGAAACTTTATTTTAGATGACTTTTTCTTGTTGTTGAGAACTTTGTGAGGGTTTTTTTTTGCTGCTATTTAAGATTACGAAAACAAAGAAATTTGGGAGGTTTTTATCTTCAAATATTCGTTGGTTTTTTCTTGTTGCTAAGAACTTTGTGAATTTTTTTTTTCCTTCTTTTGATGTTTTTTTTTTCTTGCTAATTAGAAGAATGTACAAATCTAGGAAACAAAAATAAAGAAATTTCAAGTTTTTTTTTTTATTTCTCATATTTGCTAGATTTTTCTTGTTGCCAATAACTTTGTGTGTGTGTATGTGTGTGTTTTTTTTTTTTTTTTTTATAATAATGTGAATAGTCTGGGATATTTGATTTCTTAAAGAGTTTTTCCAACAAATTTCTTACACAACACTAATGCAATGTGAATTTAAAAAAAAAATTGTCAATTACATGTTTTAATAGAAATTCAAATGAAAAGTTGACCAAAGGTCTACATTGCAACATTTATGTAAGTTGGAGGTTCAAATTGATACAATTTGTTAAGTTTGGGGTTCAATTTGATAAAATTGAAAGTTTAGGGTTAAAATTGATACAACCCCCAAAGTTCAGGGGTAAAAATTGATTTTTTCCCTTTTTTTTTTTTTCCTCTTATGGTCTTTTATTTTTGCTATTTTGTACTTTTGTACACAAGTAGGCATTTCTTTTGTCTGAAAGTGGATGATGGTGTATATACTTATTTGAATTTTAAATTCTGGAACTGTATGGTGGTTTAATTAGATTTAAACTCTCGATTAAGTTCTTAGCTGCGGTTAATTAGATCATAAAGCTGTTTAAATTACTTTTGATAATTGAGCTTTCAAGTGGGGGCTTAAGAATTGGAAAATTAAGACGAAGAAAATAAGGGAAAAAAACCATTTGAGTAGTTTTACAAAAAAACAAGAAAAAAAAAAGATTACAAAAGTTGCAGTCTATGAAATACTAAATACATGATACAAATACCAATTTGACCATAGTTGAATGAATAAAAAACCTATTATATTCCATAAGAAGAGGGAGTTAATTGTTGTAAAGAAAAAAAAAAGGTGGGAGAGTTAATTTATACAAATATTTTGTATGATTTTTTAATGGGTAAAATACACTTTTCTAACACTTTGGGTCTTTAAAATTTAAATTTAGTTTCTATTAGTCCACAAAGTTTTAAAAATGACATATTTAGTCCTTAGAGTTTGAATTTACTTTCTAATTGGTCTTTAGAATATGAAATTGGTTTCTAATGGGGTTATATATATATAGTTAAATTCATCTTAGAAAATATATTTCATCAAAATCTAGTTAACATATGTCAATTGTCGCGTCATCATTTTGTTAGGTCAATTAAAGTTCAATTTGACCATTTAGAACCAAATTTAGACTTTAGGTACCAATTTGAAACCCAATTCAAACTTTGAGAATCAAACATGTCACTTTTGAAACCTCAAAAATCAAATAGAAACTAAATTCAAATCTCAAATACTAAAAGCGTATTTTCCTCTTTTATAATTATATCTATTGAAAATTCTCTATAAATGTCATTATTGTTAATTTAAAAGAGAATTTTAGTATAATGGCAACTTTGACATTTCCGACACCATAACAAACCATAAATATGTATCTTTTTCAAAAAAAAAAAAAAAAAAAACAAACCATAAATATGTATAATGTATTGTCAAAAAAAAAAAACATGTATAATGTCTGCACTAATGTAATGTATATTATACATACAGACATTAGTATGTAGTTAAAGAAAATCATCACAAGCAACAAATACAGTTAAGTGGCCTCTCCCAAAAAAAAAAAAAAAAAAAAAAAAAAAGGTTAAATGAAAATGGGCCGAGAAGATTCACAGCCCATCAATCGGCCCAGATAAACCCTCTGGCCAGGCCCATATGAACAGAAGGACCTGAACCCATCAGTCTCTGTATCTAGTTGGTTTCTCCACATTAACCAAGTGGCATGCAATTTTGGAACAATACTTCATGCACGAATCTCCCACACTCACTAGGAAAATATACCCTACTACGTAGTATGGATACTCCCTTTATTTATTGTGGGAAAATTTCTAGTACTACGATAGTACCTACTCCCTCCATTCAGCATTTGACACGTCATTTAACGAGCATTTAGTAATATAATATTTTATTCTATGGATCCCATACCATTCTTAAATATCCATGGCAAAAAATGAATGGAGGTAGTATGGAAAATTTTTCATACTACCGTAGTACTAGAAATTTTCCCATTTATTGTTTGCCACATCAGCATTCTTTAAAAAATGATGTGGGATCCACGAGTATTAAAGATGTATTCATAAAGGCAAAATCATAGTGTAAATAGAGAGAATATGATACTACTAGACACACTCACCTATTAAAAGAAGAATACTTGGCTGCATAACAGTGCGTAGGTATCTCCTACGTGCCCAACTATAATCTTAAATAATGAGAGAGGAAAATGTAAAAAATGAGAAAATTTTGTTATCTCACGACACTCCACATATCTCACAACTTTCTTGACTTTACTTTTTAGTTCTACCATAACGATGGTCGATGAATATATTTATCCTACCCTCATGATCTTCCTCTTAGGACTTTGGTCGCACCCGAATATAGATCAAAATGTTGGGAGTGCGACCAAAGTCCCACATACTAGATAATGGGAGGATTATGGGCTTATAAAAGAAGAGAAGTATCTCCATTGTACGAGGTCTTTTGAGATAAACCAAAAGCAAAGTCATGTTTAAAGTGGACAATATCATGCCTAAACTCTTGTGGAGATTTGTGTTGGATCGGTTGTGCCTTACACCAAATTGGTATTGAAATTGAGATTCTTTTAAGAACAATCCCATAAATGACAAATCAAATTTCTCTAATCTGAATTCCCTTGCGTCCAATCTTCATCCGACGCGGTTTCATTGCCAACACCAGTTGCTTTGCTTTCATCGCATAAATTCAAGAGAGCTATACTGGATTCCATTACAAGTGATCAGAGCTTAAACAGAGTCGTCCAAGTCACTTCAATCGACAGAGAACAGATTCAGAAATTGATTTGATTGAACCACGTTAAAATTTTCACAGAATAATCCACAGATTGCGACTTCCACCAACGATCGAATCAGTTCCATTCCACAAAACCTTCGATGTTGTTCTGTAATATCAACGTCCTCCTCCTCCTATAAATTCAACTTCTAATCCTACTTCACCGCAAGCAAATCAATAACAGTTTCCTTCCATACGCAACATTTGATCTGAAAATGTCGATCCGTTTCAGCAACTTCTTCCCTACCGATCGGAAGGAACGCTACTACGTCGATGATCGGTCCTCATGCGACAAGTGCCCTGACGATCGGAAAGAACGCTACTACGTCCAGGATCGCCACTCGTTCGACAAATTCCCCGAGGATCGAAAGGAACGCTACTACGTCGAGGATCGGCAATCTTACGATCCATTCCACGAGAAAGACGCCATCGCCGGTCCCTTCCGTAGTTCCATGCCCCCGAATTCCTCCGCCGTCAACGCTCAGATCGACTGGAAGGAGACTGCAGATGCGCACGTTTTCAGGCTAGAGCTTCCCGGAGTGAAAAAGCACGAAGTGAAACTGGAGATTGAAGAGAATGGAGTCCTCTGCATCAGCACTGAAATTAGGGCCGAGAGAGAAGAGAGAACCGATATTTGGCGCCGTGTGGAACGGAGCAGTGGAAGATTCTACCGCCGTATCGTCCTGCCGGACGGTGCCGATGTGGATAAGGTGAAGGCGGAGATGAATAACGGTGTACTGACAGTCACTGTGCCCAAATACCAGTTCAAGAAGGCCGTCGCCAGAATCGTGCAGATTTCTGGCCATTAAAACCACCAAAAGTTCAGTCCCCCGCTGCAACTGAAAGAGATGAAGCATTTTAAAATTTTAAATAATAACGCTTTTTTATTTACTGCCTGAAATAAGGAAAAAATATATCTATCACAAATTCACTACTATGTCATTCTCCTTTCCTTTACGTAGAAAGAAAGTTGTACTAAAAAAGAAAATAAAGAAAATAATAAATATTATTTTGTGTGTTTTTTGGGTTAAAATATCATTTTGATTCCTATCTTTTGCAACTTGTTTCATTTTAATCATATATACCAAATTTAAAGATTTGAAAATACAAAAATGTAACAAGTGTCACATGGACAAAATGATATATTATTATTATTATTATTTTGTTGAGAAAACAACAAAATATTATATTATGTTGCTCATATGGCGTGCATTTACAATAACTAAGGGAACAACAAAAAGAATGTGTGACGCTTAAGATATGCTTTTTTTTTTAGTACATCAACATTTGGGGGTGGGGAGATTCGAACCTCTAACTTCATGGTCCAGAGTACATGCTCGCTTTGGCGCTTAAGATATGCTTTGGGCTATTACATAGCTCTGCAAATTTGAACAGAATTTAGTAAAGTAATTTAATCTTGTACTTGTAACGGCTCATTAATTTAGCCTCCGTTTGATAACCATTTAGGGCCCGTTTGATAACCATTTCAGTTTTTGGTTTTTGGTTTTTCTGTTTTTGGTTTTTGGTTTTTGGTTTCTTGTTTTTTAAAAACAAAAACCACATATGTTTGATAACTGTTTTTTGTTTTCTGTTTTTAAAAAACAGAAAACCAACCTTGTTTGATAACTGTTTTTGGTTTTCAGTTTTTTAAAAATTAGAAAGATGAAAAGATATTTTAGAGAGAGAAAAATGTGTAAAGACGTTGAAACAAAAATTTAGAGACACAAATATAAATGTTTTTAAGAGATTTTTTTTTTTTGAAAAGATGAGAGAAAAGTTAAACATAGAAAATTTAGAGAGAAGAAAGAAAATGTTTAGAGAAAGAATATTAGTTAGACTCGAGAAAAGATATTAGTTAGAGAAAAAATAGAAAACAAGTTAGAATAAAAGCAATAAATTGTAGATTAAAAAAATTAAATAAAAAAATAAAATTTAGAGAGATAGTAAAGTTAAAAATAAAAGATATGTTAAACAACTAACGATAAATTAGAAAAATAAAGAAAAGTTGTAGCGATAGAAAATTTTGGTAACTTTTTTTTTCAAAAGAAAAATTAGAACATGTTTATTGAGGAGAGAAAATGTATTGACAAGTTATAGAGAAAAAAAAAAGTTTTGAGAGAGAAAATTTTAGAGAGAGAAAAATAAATTTTAGATAGAGAAAAAAAATAAAGAAAGAAATTTGTTGGAGAGAGAGGTAAAAGAGGAGAAAAGTAAGCATTAGAAGAAAAATGAGTTTTTGAAAAACAGAAATCTGTTTTTAAAAACTACTTTTTTTGGTTTTTGAAATTTACTTATAATTTCAAAAACGTTTTTAAAAAACAGAAAACAGAAAACAGAAATGGTTATCAAACACCTCTGTTTTTTAAAAATGAAAAACAAAAACAAAAAACAGAAAACGAAATGGTTATCAAACGGGCCCTTAGTTTTTTGTTTTTGGTTTTTGAAAATTAGAATGGTTATCAAATGTTTAAAAACTAAAATCAAGTAATTTACACTTTATGTTTATTGACGGTTAATTTTATCCTAAACTAAAAAAAAAAAATAGAACTTTTATCCTCAAAGAATTTAAAATTTAATTTCGTTATAAACTTGTTGAACGACTTGAACATATAAGGAAATTATTTTCATTTTTCATGTATAAAAATTCAACTAATTAAAAAAAAGTAACTAAAATAAAATAAATAAATTGGAACCTCTCTTTCCAGCAGTGAAGAACAAGAAGGTGTTTCGATTTAAACTTTGCGCAGAGGAATCGCTTGAAGACGAGTCATGGAATCTGTATGACGTAGGTCCCAACTCCATTCGCACGCGCACGTGCATCTCACACGCATTACATTTCAATGGGCCTGGCCCAAACAACCTCAGTGAACCACACGCGCTTCCTCAAAGCGTGACAGAAGAGAACACAGCACCAAAAGAAATTTTCCTCTCCGTTTGCAATTTCCGGATTTTAAAAACCCTCCATCGTTTCGCCAAAAACAGTCATCGTCGGAGTAAAGGAACTACGATGATGGCTCTGAAAACGACGTCACATCATAACCTCGGCGCTGTCCCGCCACCGGCGCCGGAGACCAATGCCGGGAAGACGGTGGTGCACAAGTCATTATACTGGGGGCACGAGGCGCAAGTCCTGTTCACCGGGTGGCCCGGTGCGAACTCCGGCATGTACGCATTGGCGGTGATCTTGGTCTTCGTGTTGGCGATGCTGGTGGAATGGCTTACTTATTTAAACTTGATGAAGGAAAGCGCGGACGATGTGTGGACGGTGGTGCTGCAGACGGCGATACACGCAGTACGTACTGGGTTGAGTTACATGGTGATGCTATCGGTGATGTCGTTCAACGGCGGGATCTTCCTGGCTGCGGTGGGTGGGCACGCTGTGGGGTTCGTTCTGTTCAGAGCCCGAGCCAAACAAAAGAGCGAGTCAGATTCGCGGAAGCCCAATGGTCCAATGACATTCTGAAATGGGCTTTTGGGGAAAGGGCCGAAACCAATAAGAAAGCCCATCACATCAACAGGCTCTTGCACATGTGTTCCTTTTTTTTTTTTGAGTTCGAATAATAATATGAAAATTGTAAAGAGAAGTTTGTGATGATTAATTATTGATATTATTTGGTTTTTATGAATGAAAAGGAGGGGCGGTGAGATATTTGAAATGGAGAGGGGAAAGTCAAAAGGGAGGGAGGGAAGGATTTGATGAGATATTTGATGAGATGGAATAATATGTAAAGAAGAAGAGGGCGTGAATGGCGAACATCGATAGTGCGCGCCATGTGCGGCTTCTTAAGTGACAGATGACAGTTGACGTCGGTCGACGTAACACCAATAACTACCTTCCTTCACTCCCCACATTAACGCATCCTCAAACCCCCCCACTTTCTCCTTTATTACAAGATTAGTCTCTCTCAATTTTATAGACATTGGTGAACTTTAAAAAGTATCTAATAGGGGTTTCAAATTTATATCTAGTAGACTGGTTAATTTTTAAAAATCTCGAATATATTAGGAATCTATTAGATATAGAATTGAATGTTTGAAGACCTATTTGATATTTTTAAAGTTCATGGACTTATTAAACATAAAATTGGAAGTTTAGGAATTTATCGGACACTTTTTTAAGTTTTTCAATCCTGAAAGTCCAGATACTAAACTTTGTAATTTAAACTTGTTTAAATAATCTGTTCTTTTCATATTTATGTTACACCCTTTACTCTTTTTTTTTGGGGTGGGGGGGGGGGATTGTGGAAAAGTGAGGAAAGAAAGAGGAAGGGATCTAGGGTGGTAAAAGAAGAGAGGAAAAAAGATAAGGAAAGTGAAGATTGATATCTGCCACGTGGAAAAGCTTGTGACACGTATAGTGGGCCAAATCATCAACAACGAAGATCTACTTTTATTGATTCTTCTTCAAAAGCCGCTGAAGAAGAAGGCCGAACCAGCAGGGTAGGCAAGTGGAGATTCTTCCCTCTTAAGCAAAGTATTATTCTCTCCCTGTCCTCCTACTTATCCAATTACGCAATTATTATTCACTAAATTTCAATTAAACTCTAATTAAAACATTATTCTAAATCCATCATTTTCAAACCAATTGCAGTCAACCTAAACTCCTTCAACCACTTGAAGAAGAATAACGCCAACACATCAATACTTATATGTTCCAACTATATAATAACATTACCAATAGAAAAAATGATGGAAACAATTAAGACAAGATAAAGTATATTGCAATTTGCAAATGGGTATTAATCAATCAATATTATTGAAATGTGTTGTTATGCATACAGCAAATGGGGAGGGTGGACTTATGAGAGTCCCAAAAAAGTGCCCAAGGCCCCAATGCACATGGCTTTTTTAGAATCTAGAAAATTTTTTTATTGACACAAAAGAGGTGGAAAATACACTTTTTTTTTTTCCATCCACCCATGTTCATCAGTTTGACTGAGTGACCTAAGTCCCTCAACCAACAAAGAACAAAAAAACCTTGCTGTACCTTATAAGCTAGAACTAGCAAATCTCTTCCTAATTGGAAGATCAAAAACACTTATTTCTTTCTTCTTCTTCTCTAAATCTAACCACAAATAACATATCTTCTTCATCTTTTCTTTTGTACTGTTACTATGCCAAACTAACTTTCATCAAATTCCATAACTCCTAAATCTTTTCTATATCAGGGACTGTTTCTTTTCAGTAAGTCCATTCTTGGGGAAGCTTGATTTCATGGTCTGTTGGTGGCTGCCGACGGCTGTTGCGTTTTTGATGATGCGCACCGCGGTTGATTTGCAGCCTCAGCAGAACATCTACTCATCGGAATGACAAAAAAACAGAACTAATCAGATCGATTTCGTGGGATTTGGGGATTACTGAGTTGATTAATGATTAGAGGGGGTTTTTAATTTACCGTTTTCGGAATTGAATCGTCCGCCGGCGACGGGTTGGAGATGGGGCTGACTGCAAATGTCGTCGAGGTTAAGATTCAGGGCTTGCATCACTCTTGCGGGAACCAAGACTGTAGAACAGGCTGTGGATTGAGAAAGAAACTCATGATTTGCTTTAACTCATTACCAAATATAAAACAATACCCAATTGGTGAGGGTTGTTGATTTAATGGCTCATCGTGAATCTGTTTCCATATGAGCGGAATTGAGATTTGTGAAGAAGAAAGAGAGTACGGACCTGGCTTTTTGCGTGGTTCAGATTGAGCGCCAGTGTGTCGAGGCAAAAAGACACCAGTTCCAGCGCATTCCCTTTTGCCTCCTGGAGGTCCAAGAAACAGAGCCCTCATTCCAGAGCCCTGCGGCGGCGGAAGCCATGAAGAGGACGACAATCCTCGATTGCCCCTCATTCCATTCTGAACCATTTGATGGATCTGCTGTGGTTGTTGATACCCTGCAGGAGAATTTATCTGCTCCCCGACAGCCATGTTTTGTCGCTGCATAAGTTCCTTCTGTTGCAGGTGCTGGAACTGCCAAAGAATATGAATCCAATAAGGAATCGGAACAGACTACTAATTGAACAGAAAAACAGAACCCCATAAAGGAGTTGAGAGATTTACTTGCATAGCCTGCAACTGCTGGTAAAACCCGGTACCGGTGCTCGAGTTGTTCACCGGAACAGAGACTTGAGGTGCTCCTCTGTTGTTATGAACAACCCCATGGCTCTCGTTCATGCGCATCCTCGCAACTTCCCCTGCAGCCGCATGCAGCAGATCCCATGTAGCCGGCGGAGATGGAACCTTGGAATTGCCTTTTGGACTTCCACGACTAGAACCTTGACTGCAACCACTTCCACTCCCCATATCGCACAGAGTCGACTGCGGAGATCCAGCATAAACCCTTCCCTGAGAAAATAAACCACAAGATTAGACATAAAAGAATCAGAGCAACCATGAAAAGAAAATCCAATCAGCTTCGAATTGAAACCTTGGGATTATCAGTGTCGAAACCGTCATCAATGGTGGAGCGAGCCATACGAAGAGTCAATCCAGCGACATAATCCTCCTCGTCACTCTCCGTCTCGCTGGAACCCTTCAACGATTCACCGGGAGAACTGAAATCCGAAAACCCACCAAAAGTCCCAAACTCGAGAGGAAACGAAGCCCGTCCGGACTGAAAAGTAGTCGAACCCAACCGGTTTTGGTCAGTGTTTTTGTTGCCAACACAACTCTTCTGGTCGTCATCATCAGCAAGAAACTGAGGAGGAAGCCAAAACTCGCCGTCGTCCAAACTGTCAGCCATGGCCACCGCCTCCAAGAAAAACCCACCGACCAAGTCGAACACAGTACACGAAGGAGAAGGAAAGAGAGGAAAGTGGAAGCCTAGGAATTCTGAACGACACAAGGAAGGGAATAGAAGAAGGTGAAGGGAGGCAGAGATAAAAAAGAGAGGGATTCTTTATAGGAAAAAGGAGACGAATTTTTATAGAAAAAGGAAAAAATAAAATGGGACTAAAAAAAAAGGAAAAAATAAAAAATATATAAAATAAAAAAGTAATGAGAGGAGGGGTCAAGGGGTGAGTGTAACTACGTGCACCTTGATTTGTAAAGCGTCCCTTCCACAAAGCTTGCGCCAGTTGGCATTGGCGCCACTATTATTAACTTTTTATTTATTTTATATTTATATATTTTATACCTTTATTAAATTAAAAACCCCAAAAATAAATAAAAATAAAAATTACATTCTGGTAGGGCCCTCGTAGGGGAAGTAAACGTAGGGTAGGTGCGAGTGGGAATTGAATTGTAACGTGAAAATAGGCAGCCGCTCTGCACGAGGTGACTTTGGTGGGCCCCACCTAAACCGCTTTTCTTTTTTTAACATTTACTCTCAAAAATCATTTTTATCATTGTATCAATTTTAACTCGAAACTTTTAATTTCATCGAATTGAATCATAAACATAACAAAATGTATCAATTTTAATCTTGAACTTTCAATTTCATTAAATTGAACCTAAAACTTATCAATCGGTTTGATTTTAACCTCAAACTTGCATAAGTGTTACAATGTATACATTTGGTTAACTTTTTACTTGAGCTACCGTACGCAATTGATTATTTATTCTTTTTTTCTTAATTCACATTGCACCTAAATTGTTTTCTTATAAATAAAATATTGGAAAATTTTTATTTTAGACAACTTTTTTCTTGTTATTGAAAAATTTAGTTGTGAAGGTTTTTCCAGTGCTATTTAAGATTACCAAAGCAAACTTGGAGGTTTTTTATCTTCAAATATTTGTTGGTTTTTTTATTGTTGTTAAAAACTTTCTAGGATTTTTTTTTTGTTTTCCCTTTTTTACAGTTTTTTTCTGCTAATTCGAAGAATGTACAAATATAGGAAACAAAAATAATGAAATTCCGAGTTTTTTATTTCTCATATTTGCTGGATTTTTATTGTTTGTCAATAACTTTGTGATTCTTTTTTGGATAAAAATGGGAAGAATAATATGAGATATTTGATTTCTTATGGTTTTTCTAAACAAATTTCTCATAAAACACTAACTCGGGTGCAAAGTGAAATAAAAAAGAAAAAGAAAATGAAATTGTCAATTACATGTTTTAATAGCAATTCAAATGAAAAGTCGCCTAAATGAAAGTTTGAGGTTCAAATTAATACATTGCAACATTTATGAAAGTTTGAGGTTCAAATTAATACAATTGGTTAAATTTATGATTCAATTTGATGAAATTAAAAATTTTAGGATTAAGATTGATACAACTCTCAAGTTTAGGAGTCAAAATTGATTTTTTTTTTTTTTCGAGATAAAGATAATGGTGGGATTAGAAATAAATGACGGTAGAACTTCACGGCGTACGTTAGACGACGTCACATAAAGTACAGAATCGAACAGAAACTGCAATTAATTCCCATGAATTTCATTTCATAAATTGCCTCCCATAGCAGTACATATTTTCATAATTTGAGATATTCTCATAAGCTTAATTAATTACATTTTCGTAACAGGGAAAATAGCCGCAGGCAGAATTAAATTTATATTAAATACGTTTTTTATTTGGATGGTAAGCCGAGTGAAGTGCTTTTTACGGAAGTATCTAAATTGAGCGAACCAGAATCAGTTTCTCGAGAACTGCCCTTTCAATAGTAACCGACTTTTTTTAATTAGCCAAAGTAAAGGGATCCCATCCATATGGCCTTGCCTTATGATTTCTTGCATCATTTTTTGACTTTATTATTATTATTTTTTTTTATTTCCCGACCCTCCTCTGATTTATTTTAATTAAAGATAATTCATAATGACGTTGGAGAGTGGGGACTAATTTGTGGTCTATAATAATAACCTAACTTCTAAACTCGATAGTTGACCAACCATAAAGTTGATGTAGTTGGAGATTTGGTTTTGGAATAATATTAAAATGGATTAGATTAATGATTTGATGTAATTAAATCATGTCGTTAAAGGGGTTAATTTGATGATAAGTATCAATTATAGAAGCCAGTGGACAGATAAATATATCAAAGAATGTAAAAGTATGAACCTGAATCAAATTGGTCCTGATATGCAGAGTGATCTCTCAACAAGAGTGAATTCAACGGTGAAATGTTCTCTTCCGCATTCAGGTTGCTGGAAATTAAACTCAGATGCAACTTGGGGCCAAAATCCTTTTTTCGTCTGGTCTGGGAGCGATTATTAGGGATTCAGAGGGTCGAATGGTTGGAGCTTCTTCACGATCACTAAAAGTCGATTTACAGGGGCCGATTGCAGAGCTGATGGCAATTCTACAAGGTATTAGATTGGCAGTTTCGATTGACTGTGAAAAATTACTGATAGAATCAAATTGCATGGTAGCTATAAATCTCATTTCAAAGAAATCCAATTGTTTGGGTGAAGTTGAAGTTGTTTTAGAAGATATTTGGACCTCCACTTATTCGTTTTCTGATATTAGCTTTTCCCATATTCCGAGGGATTGTAATCGTGTCGCGGATAAGTTAGCTAAAGTGGCTAGAACTAGAAATTTGAACATGACTAGGATGTGTAATTTCCCAAGATGGATGTATGATCGGGTCAGTTTTGATCATGTTTAATTTCTTCTGCCCTTGTAGCACAATAGAAAGTATTATTTTTCACACAAAAAAAAAAAAAAAAAAAGGGGCTAATTGTTCGTTTTGGTTGTTATGGATGGAGGAGAATCTCGTAATTCATCGATATATGGATAGTATTGTTGGGAAAAATCTCTCACTCCTTTCCTAGGAATGAACGCAAAAAAATGATTGAGAAATTAAAATAAAATAACGAAAGCAAACAAATTGATGTGGAAATTTTTTTTACTTGAAAAAATAAAAAAAAACATCATGACACTCTAAAAAGAAACTCTACCATTGAAAAAAATGTAACTACAATCACACAAAATTCTCCCTTGTGTGTCATTCACATTATAATTTTCACTCATAACTAAGAAAATACAATAAATAAATAAGTCATGTTTGATAACCATTTAGTTATTATTATTATTTTTTTAAATAAATAAGCTTATAAATACTATTTTCACCTCTAAGTTTATTTGTTTTGTTGTCTATCTCGTAATTCACCAAGTTTTGAAAATTAAAATAATTTTTTTAAAACAAAATTGTTATTGTGCTTTTGAAATTTGACTAATAATTTAAGTGTTTTTTTCATGTCATGACAAATGAAATATGGAGATTTGAACTTTTGAACTCCTGGACGAGAGTACAAATTTTATGTCAGTTGAGTTATGCTTTTATTGACTAAGAATTCAAATGTTGCATTAACAAACATGAAAACATTTGTAAAGAAAATAGGGAAAGCAATAATTTTCAAAATCAAAAAACAAAAAGTCGAACGATTATCAAATTGGATTAACTATTTTCGAATTTCTACTTAGACAATCGGCAAATAAAATCCTAGACTTATTTGATAACATTTAGAGAACATCACTTTCTTGTACTTTTTCGAATGAAGATTTTTGCTTTTTTGATATATATATATATATATATATTTACCTAAAATCTCTTAGTGTGACGGTGCGTTGAGTGAAGATTTTGATGAAAGGGCAGCGCGTGGAGGGAAATATGTAAAAGAAAGAAGGATAGAATCTTTACCATATGGCACGCCCCCAACACGATTCTTCACGCAACCGAGTTTCCAATAAAGTGAATGTGTAAAAAGGATGGAAAAGAAATAAAATCGATAAAGAGATAAATAGAAAAAGAAAATAGAAAAAAGGAGAAGCATAGGATTGGGGTTGAAATTTGAAAAGACTAAGTTCATAAAGCAAAAATTGAAGATATCCATGTCCACATTCTCGAATCTACATCTAACCCACTAACAACAGCAAATACATCAAATTTAAAACGTCAAAATTATATGAACTTTAAAAATATCTAATAGATCGAACTTAAAATAAACAATTTGAAAATTAATTAAGCTTCTCAAAAAGTCAATTAGTTGTTGTAAGAAGCTACAAAAGGAACAAAATTAATTAAACGAGCTCGTCACAACCACAACCTCAAACCACACGTTCACCCACGTCATCTTACATTCATACAACTTTTATTATTATTTTTTTTTAAATTAACATTTTTAATTCGAGTGGGAGTTTAATTAAATTCCGCAAAATCGGTGGAAATGAAATAATAAAACTCGCTGCCGGAATTCCGGGAGATATTGCCGCCAAATAAGCAAAAAATGGCGCGTAATTGATCGTTATTTCGGGTCGGGTTCCGGGTCGTGGGGGCCCATGTGGAAAGTGAATAAATGGGAGCCACGAAGTTGCCTAACTTTTCTCTCAGTCTTACTGGCTTCCAACAATCACACATAAGGAGGTATTTTAATAATACAATAAAAAAAAAATCAAATTATTTCAAATATTATATATTTTAAACACTGGGACATTGAATCCACATTAGATTTGACTTTTCGGTGCTAATAGTACAACAGTCGTTGTTGTAATTTTCTGAAAATTAAAACGACAAAATTAAAAAAATACAATTCCTGCAAGATCTAAGGATTGTCGGAGAGTAATTAAAAAAATAAAATTCGCAAGAGTAAGAAATTAAATCAAAATATGTTTGATGGAAAAAGAAAAGCAAAAAAGTGAAAAAAGAAAAGGAAAATAAAGATGGAAAAAGAAATGAAATCGAAGTGGATTCCAGCTCTGTTGCCAGTGGCAAACTCATAGGATTCTAATTTCTAACCGAAAGAAAAAAGGAATTAAAAAAAATAGGCTAAATTATAAAAAAAATACCCATGAACTATGAAGTTTGTTTAAAAAATGTCCCTCAACTTTGAAAAGTTTCAAAAATACCCTTGAACTCTGAAAAATGTTTCAAAAATACCCTTTGCCGTTAATTTTTGGATGGAACCCATTAGAATTTACGGTGGGACGAGAAAAAGAGGAAGCATTTTTCAATAAAGGTATTTTTTAATTTTTGTTTAAAGTTCAAGGGTATTTTTTAAACTGAAACTTTAACGGTTTCCATCCAAAAATTAATGGCAAAGATATTTTTGAAACTTTTCAAAGTTGAGGGACATTTTTTAAACAAACCTCATAATTCAAGAGCATTTTTTTTTTTTTTTTTTTATAATTTAGCCAAAAAAATAATAATAATTGAATAATGAATAATCTGAATCCCAATTCCCAATTTGGCCTCATAACTTCTTTCCCTTTTCCCACCAGTCAAATTATGGTACATATTGAGTTGTGTAGTTGACAAGCCAGCTGCCATTTCATTAAATTTTGTTTATTTCAAAATCATAAATCCTCGTAATAATAATAACTCTGTTTTTTTTTTTTTTTTTTTTTTTTTCTAATTAAAAAAAGAACATATAGTTTCGGCGCTTTAATCTGCGTAAATTCTCACACGAAACGGCAGCGTTTGGCCCACTTCCGTGGCCTCTGCAATAAATTTCTGAAATCTCGCCGACACTCAGCTTATAAATCAAATTAAAGCACAAATCTAAGTTAATGGCTTTTTCTGGGAATAAATTTGTTGGATTATTTTGGGAAAAAAAAACTTTGACCATCTGTTCCCTCAGTCACGTGGCTCACACAACCCGAATTTCACGAGAGTTCAAATTAGAAAACGAAAAATCTGGTGAGTTTCTTTTTGCATTTCTATATTTAGTTTGAGTTTCGTAATTTAGTGGTTAAATGTTTAAAAATCTTAGAGAGGAATTTGAGAGTGACGGTGGCCGACAGATCGTAACATTTAGTTGTTAGAACGGTGAGATGTTTGGTAACCAACTTGTTTTCAGTGCAATCATTGAATATTTTTCATTAATGCCTAATGTTTTTTTTATTTTTATCTTCCTCGTCGCCGACATCAATGGCTGTTACCAGACTGCCGGGCTTTAATCCGTCGCTTTATTCGAGGATTTTCAGAATCAACCTAGTTTTCAAATTTACTATGATGACAAGTCTCAAAATTTTTGAATTTTTTTTTTTCTTTCGAATCATGTGCCAAAGTCAACACACTTTGCTGACTTTACCAGATTAATGTTGTGAGTTTTATTGTACTATATGGAAGGATATTTTAAGTGGTATTGTTATTTTTAAAATATTTAAATTCTATGATAAAGATTCCAGGCCAGGTGTCGCTTTCATGCTTTTGCAGATGTTTACGGACCATTCTATTTGCTAATCATTTTTTGAAGAGAGAAAAATCAACTTTATTAAATGTTTATTGACCGGAAATTATACTACATTTGTAAACCTATGCTATGATGAGGTAAAATTATTCGAACAACCTCGAACATTGTGGTTGGTAGTTTTATATAGTTAAATATATGAGAGCAAATATACTAAAAACAAGTACGATATGTTGTCAAAAGAAATAAGAGTAGAGAGAAATTTCTAAATGTATTTCGAATTTGTATGAAATAGTTATTAAAATACATATATTTAACTATTATTAGAAAGCTATATTTTACGAGGATGAATTGAAATGAGATTGTTAAAGGAGTTTTTTTCAACAAAAAAAAAAAAAAATGTTAATGGGTTCGAAAGGCCCATTCCCACAAACAAATCATGGGCCGTAAAGGACTTTTCTGCACACGTCGGACTTGATAATATGAAATGGATCAACGTACAAATTCTTTTGGGCCTTTAACGTTAACATTGGGGAAGTTTACATAGGGTCATTAGAATTTTTGATTTATTTTGAAGACTTTAAAAGTGATTGTATAATACTTTACTACTCTTAAGATGGTCTATGTGTATATTAGTATTTACACTTTCACGTTCACAATGATGCAACGGTCGTTTTACATCACATTTTTTAAATCCCTCGAGCTTCCACTAAACGTCCCTAATTCAAAAAGACTTACAATCAATGATCTGTCTTCTTCCTTCTTAAAGAGTGATCATTGTGAAATCCTGTTTCCATCATTGAGTTCGAGATACTCGACGATGCATTATGTGAGCTAAGAGAAATTTGAATCATACCTTATAGATACAAAGTCAGACTTAACATTTCCTTATTCCAAACACCCTTGTATACAATTGTAATCGGTAGGAAAGTCGTTCTCTACATTTAAAGATTAGTTGAAAATCCATGTATATAGAGAGCGAGTGAGATTCCGTGTGGGATATATATTGATGATTCTTTTTTATTAAAAAAAAAACAAAAAACAAAATATACATGCGATTCAAGGAGATAATCGTAGATTAAGGTGTATACTAAGGGTAAAAATGACAAGAAAATTATTCAGTCTCATTCTCTTAAAAAGTGGCGACTATTCTTTAGAACACCATTTGTTTTTAGCAATTTATCATTTTGGTTATTTCTTTGTAGTCATTTGTCACAATTTATTTAAGAAGAAATGTAAACCTCATGAAATATAACTTAACGGATTAAAGCATTATCTCAAAAATATTTACTCATTTTCTATTTGGTAGAAAAAACAACCAAACATGAAAAAGAGAATTTTCATAATTAACATTAAACAGAAGGAGAAAAACTCTAAAAACTAGGAGAAATTAATAGATAAGGGATTATTTTTCAAAAGAGAAAAAAGCAAAAGCCGTATTAGAGTCATGATGAATGAATGACATGGAATAATGAAAAATAAAGTTTAAAAAAAAAAAGAAAAAAAAAAAACAAAAAAGGAATAATGAAAAAGGACAGCACGAGAAGTTTCGGAGCAGTTGCCTTTTGCCTTTCCCTTTTGTCTTTCCCATGCGTATGCGAACAAGCCATCTCAAAATTTAGTTAATTAATTAATTAATTGGGAAACTCCATATCCTTCACGTGCCAAGCACGTGAAGTTCCCGTAGGTTGAGTTTTTGTTTCTTCTTGGTGTTTATATGAAAATTTGTATCCTACGATGAATGGCTATTGTTCCTATACCTACTCTAATATCTTATGAGTAAACAACATAAAAGCTGGTGGTAAATTATATAATTCTGAAATCATAAATGCTGTATGTATATATGTATGTGTATATATATATATAATCCTCTGTGAATTAGGTTCTATTTTCAATTACTATACGCTGAATCAAATCGAGATTCAAGTTTATGATAAATTAACTAACCAAAACTTTTAACAACAAGAAAGATACATAAATAGAGATACGGAAACATTGATTGACATTAAATTCATAATAGTAGTACATCCAATATGGTATATATTTAGCTCTTTACTATCCGTGCAAGTTATATCAAAATATTAGGGAAAATAGTACATGAGTTTTTGTTATGAAACAAACACCCTTCTAATAGCAAATACAATGTAATTGAAACATAGATTTAAAAGGCTATAAGATGACAATCCAAAAAAAAGTAGCAGAAGCAGAAGAAGAAGAGAAATAATGCGAGGTTTAAAATGGTTCGACAATAACTATGAGAAGCATTCAAGATTTTAAATTCATTCACAAGTCTTTAATGGTAAACACCATTCCTCCTTGTACACAAGCTTTTCAAGATCTCTTTCTTCACTTACTCTCGTATTCCCCTTTATTTCTCTATGATTTTCAGTTTTAGAGATTCACACACTCTCTCACTCCCATCATTTTCTCTAACTGTCCTCTAATTACATGTACAGACTTCTTTCAACATTTACACTGTAACTGACTGTTACAATTCATTCTTCAACATGAATTTAAACTATTACTAATAATTATAAGAAAATAAGATACTTGGACAACAAGAAAATACAAAAGTGTTCAAGTTTGATAATTTCTAACTCATTACAATGCTGAATAGTTTTTTACTTGAGATTTCTAACTTTATAACATAGTTTGATTTGATTTGGCTGGTCAAATCATGCGTAGAAGAATTTCTAACAATGAAATCAAATAAGTAGTAAGAATTTTATTTTTATTTCAAAGGTTTATCCCATACTTTTTTTTTTTAAAAAAAAAAATTTAGTTATCTATTTCTCAACTCAAATAAAGCCACCGATCGCACAAAAAACAGGAATGAGGCCCATTGGACTCCAGGTAAACGAGTGAACCTTAATCCAGAAGACGAGCAATTGCTGACTCATCGTACACGTGGACGGCGGAGATGCAATTCCATGTTCCACATCAACTTTTCAAAGAAATGGTTCCTTATTTCCGTCTGACGCTTGTCCCGTTATTGGCATTTTAAAGCAAACCCAGGTTCCGTTCCTCGTTGTCAGTTCTCTCACGTTTTCCTTTCATTCGCTCGCACTAAGAAGAAGAAGAAGAAGAAGAAGAAGAAGCAGCAGCAGCCACAGAAAGAAATGGTGAAGGATCGGAAGATCGGAGTGGCTCTTGATTTCTCCAACAGCAGCAAAAACGCTCTCAAATGGGCCATCGATAACTTGGCCGACAAAGGCGACACTCTCTACATCATCTACGTTAACCCCAATTCACTCGACGAATCTGCCCATCACCTCTGGGCTCAATCCGGCTCTCGTCAGTAATCAATCCTCCTTTTTCTTCTCTTTATGTTTTCTTCTCTAAATCTTCATCATCCGATTGCGTTTTTGGCAGCTCTGATTCCCTTGTCGGAATTCCGAGAGCCCGATGTTTTGAAGAACTACGATGTCAAAATCGACATCGAAGCCCTCGATATTCTCGACACTGGCTCTAGACAGAAAGAGGTACTGGTTTCGATCTTCTGCCCAAGTATAATAATGGTTCAATCAGTGTTTCGTTTTGAAATTAATCTGTGATTTTAGATTACCGTTGTGTCGAAGCTGTACTGGGGAGATGCGAGGGAGAAGATCATCGATGCGATTGAAGATCTGAAGCTGGATTCTCTGGTAATGGGAAGCAGAGGACTGAGTACCATTCGAAGGTTTGATTTCTTTCTCCTCTTCTCAGAACGAATCGGATTTAATTTTGTAAATGATGAACAATAATGCTTATGTTAATTTTTTTTTTTCTTGTCTGGGAAAATTTCTGTTTGGTTGATCGGAAAACAGGATTCTGCTTGGGAGTGTTAGCAATTACGTGATTACTCATTCTCCTTGCCCTGTGACCGTCGTGAAGGATTCAAACTTCCAGCATCATTGAGGCATGAAATCGGTGATTTGGGGCTTTGTTCTTTAATCGTGTGATCTTGTTATTAAGTTCTGAAGTTCTAGAAAATGCTGTTTGTGTTCTTGAAACCTTGATTTTCCTGTTTGGAGGATAATAAAAAATATTTTAAGAGTTTGAATTTATTTCCATCTTCGTCTCGAGAGTTGATGGGAATCAGAACATTAACAATTAGTTTACCATTAAATAATGTTTAGTTTTTATGATCAAGGGTTTAATGTTTTCCTGAAGGGGATGGATTTATCTTGGCTAATTGGATAATGGGTCGGTATTATATTTGAGAGCTGTCCCTCCCATATGCTGTGTTTTCTTTTTCAGGACTGCCCTCTGTTTTTTTTGTTTCTTTTCTGAAAATATTATTATATAGAGATAGGGCTCTTTAATAAAGGGTGGTTTTAAAGAGCTAAACTACTCGATTAAGTAATTGAAAATTATGTTTCTTTGTGTTAGGTAAAAGCGGATGTTTAAGAATAATTGAATTTAATATATTTTTGAATTACAGAAGTCAATTGTTTGATTATTTTAAAATTAGTAGCCAATTAAAATTGAATATAGAAAATGATTTAAAGAAGGTAAGTTATCAAATAGTCTTACTGTCAAATTTGCTTGAAACCCCTCCGATTTTGTAACCTTTTTTTCTTCGGTGCTGCCCAATTTTCACAAATTCAAAATTGTCACTCTTCTGGAAGTTAATTAGTAGAGCTGATTGAATTAGTATATCATAATTGATTGAAAATTTTCGATCTAGATAAAATTATTTATTTTTGGTAGCTAATTCAGATATTGCCTACTCGTTTCTAGATTTATCTGGTTGCTATTATATTTATGATTCGTTCGGGCATTTGAATTGAAATTCAGTGGGAGGGAAAACACGAAACCTCCTCTATCGAATTAGGAGAAGATGAAATTACATAATTCGCCATCTTTCTTGTTTAATGACTGGTCGGATTTGACAGGCTAAATTGTCAATTTTGACTTTGTTGTTTTTTAATTTTTCTTTTGGGTATTTTTTTTTTAAATTGAGTAAGTCGTTTTCAACTTTATTATTGATATATATGTTTTTATGTTACGTGTGTGAGGCTATCTAATCTAAGTAAAATACTCTCATGGATTAGTTTTTTTTTTTTCCTTCCAAAGTTTATGAATGACTTTGAAAATTATTATATTTTTAAAGAGAGAATTTTAGAGATTGATAGTTGTTTAATGAACTTTCTTTATGTTGATATTTTCAAAAAAAAAAAAAACTTTCTTTATGTTGATAGTTCTTGAATTCGCATCTAAGTCTCGTAGATCTTTAGGACTCTTGAGAAGGATCCAATTTTCAGGGTGTTTTGAGAAAAAGTAATCAAAGAATAAACGATTTTAGAAATTAATATATTTTGCTTTTTTATAAAAAATAAACTTGAATTTCTCTTGTACCACCCCATAGAATAATTTGTCCAAACATAAAGAGAACAAAATGAATAAAATTTCAATTTTTATTAGCAGGAAAAAAGCTTCATGGCTTATGTTGCCTATAATAGAGACCTTTCTATATCTATCAAAGAGAAATTATTAGTCGTTCTGGATACAATGAGGCTTCTTTAAAACCGTTAGAGGTAAATCCTTAAATTTGTCTACCACTAGTAACAGTTGGATACAAAATCGAGGTACTTTTACTATTTTTCTCTTTTACATCCAACAATGCAAAACTACCAGCCTCATTGCATCGAGAGCACCTAAAAATTTCTCCTATCGAAGATAACAATAGAAAAGTTGTTTTTTTTTTTTTTTGAAACTAGAAAAGTTGTTACTCACTTATATATTCATGATCTTCATTTTCCTCAACAATATACAATTTATTTGACTTATTGTTAAACCATTGACCAGTTAACTTTTTTCCAAAATGCCAAATTACACTTAAAAAAACATATACACAGTTTTCACTTTCGAATGTGAGCAAACTAATAGTTTTTTGGAAAAAATACACTTTTGGTCCCTGAAGTTTTGGTTAAGTTACACTTTGGTCCTTGAGTTTTCAAACTCAACAAAAATACCCGTGAGGTTTGAGATAAGGAGCAATTTGGTCCCTGCCGTCTAGTTTGCCGTTAAATCCTAACAGTTTGCTGACGTGACACCATTATTTTAATAAAAAAATTTATTTTAAATAAAAATATATTAAAATAGTAAAAATATTAATTTTAAAATATTTTTTTTTTCTTTCGAATGCCTGCGAACCTTGACGAACGCCGACCACGAACGCCAACCAGATCTGGGTTTTGGGTTGCGAATGTTGACCACAAACGCCGCGAAAGCAGATCTAGGTTTTGGGCCACGAACGCCGCTAACGCCGACCGTTGCCGCTGCTTGCTGATTTGGGCATTGTGTGGGCCGGCGCGGATCTATTCGCAAGACTGGAATCGGGGAGAGCAGCGGATTCGCGGACGGAAGCTCGTGGGCATTCTGCTGGAGGGAGAAGAATCTGTGCAAGGGGGCGGCTGGCCGGAGAAGAAGATGAATGCACTGTCGGAGACGGAGGGGGCCTCCCTCCCCTTTTCTCTGTTTTTCTTTCTTTTTTCTTTTTTTTTTTTAAAAAAAACCAATGAAAAGAAAAAGAAGAGAAGAAAAAAGAAGAAAAAAAAAACAAAAAAAAATTAGTCGCTGGTGGCGGCGAGCGGTGGCCGTCGGTCGCCGGAGATAGGAAGGATGAAGATGGAGGAGAAGGAGAAGAGAGAAGGGAGGAATAATAAATAATAATAATAAAAAATATTATTTTAATATTTTTTATATAAAAAAATTGAAAAAATATTTTTTTTATTAAAATAATAGTGCCACGTCAGCCACCGTTAACATTTAAAAAAAAAAAAAGAAGACGACAAGGACCAAAGTGCTCTTTGTCTCAAACCTCAAAGGTATTTTTGTTGAGTTTGAAAACTTAGGAACCAAAGTGCAACTTAACCCAAACCTCGAACCAAAAGTGTATTTTTCTCTAGTTTTTTCTTGCTTTGTTTTTTTGTTTTTTTATTGAAAACTAAAAGAAGATGTCTATTTAAAAAACAATAATTATGGCACTCGAACAAAACAATTGAAGCTACGAATGTGAAAAAAAATCAACCACGGGAACAAAACAGGAGAAGAAAACCAAATAAATTTTTTCTCAAAAAAAAAAAAAAAAAAAAAAAAGAAAAAGAAAACCAACTAAATTGACAAAAGTGCCCAATGAATTGGATTCCAATTCCAACTATTCTTTTATTCCTTTGAAAATTATAATCTTATCATCAAATTAATCTAATTAACTGGATTTGGTTGTTTTCAACTTCATATTTCAAGCCTATCTTCTTAGATGAAAGTTGGTCCAATATTGCTTCTAAATTTGAAGTATCCACCTAAATGAACTTAAATTAAACGTAACATCACAAGAGTTAGTTAAAAAAATAATCTACAGTGGATAATTTCGAAAATAATCCTTCAAATTTACAAGTTTATAACTTTTTTTTTTTAATGGATAATTACGAAAATAATCCTTCATTTTTTCTTTTGTCTGAAGCGACCTTCAAAATCAGTCACCAAACCACCACCACCACCAATGCGAGCCATTTAGGAAGCCAAATTTGCTTGCACTTTGGGGCTTCAACCACCCAACCTAATGATGAAAAAACAGAGTAAAATTATATCAAATTCGTATTAAATTTTAATGATCCGTCAATTGCAAGATTACATCTAATATAATCACCCTTTATTAAGTCATTTAAACTCCAAAGTAAAGCAACCGTAATTACTTAAATGTTGAAGCAACATTACCATAAATCCCAATTCATTTCTTCACACTTGCCATTTCCATTCAAATTCGGGGACCAGAAAGCAACATCTTCAAACACATTAATGGAGAAATAGGCTCTTTCATGAGCTGAAGCAAGTCTCAATAATCATCATTTAGTCCTCCTCTTCACGCATATAAACTATAAACTTACCATGCTTCTTCTTCTAACTTCCCCCAATGGACTTAATTTTCACCCACCAACAAGACACAGAACCACCCATTCGAGTTACAAGCCATTCGCTCAAGCTCTGTCTTCCGCTGGTTAGACCAAGTGGCTCGGATTGTTTCAACCCGTTTTCCATTTTGGGCATCTGGGTCTCCAAGTCCGCTCGAAAACTGTGCAGTCGCGCTCGATTCTCAAGTGGGTTTTGCTGCGGAGGGCTCGAGTACAAGGGAATGGTGGTGAATAACTCTACGTTCTGTTCTTCCCCTGTTTTTCTCGAAGAAGTTGCGATGGAAACCGAAGAGAAATGCGAGGGGTTTGACAATGCACGTAAGGTGTTTGATGAAAAGAGTGGGGAGGAAGAAAGTGGTTCGAGTTCTGATTTGTTGACATCTGAGGCAACAGGGTGTGAGGGGCGGAGCCAGGATGAAGAATCGTCGTCTTCTTCATCGACTTTAATGGGGTGGCCTGTTCACCAGAGGGCTGCTGAAGAGGGGAATTTCGACGGCAGGGAGCTGGAGAGACAAGTGTCGTCAGTGTCAGGTATGGTTGTGTGGATAATATAAGATGATGAGTTTTGGTGAATGAATTGTGATGATTTTGTGTTTGGATTTTGGGGTTTCAGAGACAGAGATGATGAAGGAGAGGTTTTCAAAGCTGCTGCTGGGAGAAGACATGTCAGGGTGTGGAAATGGAGTGTGTACTGCTTTGGCTATATCTAATGCCATTACCAATCTCTGTGGTATGTCAATTATTTTAAATCTTTCCCTGGAACAAGAAGAAAAGACAGGATTTTTTTTTGTCTAATTTTGACCCAAATGTTACTAGCAAGATAAACTAAAAAGGAAGTATTTTTCCCACATCAAATAAATTAAAATAATGGTAAATATAGCAAAATCTAAAACTATTTACAAATATAGTAAAATTGAAGCCTATCATATAGAGAAATCTTTCAGTGATTTATTTGAAGTATAACAAAATTAAAATTTATCAGTGATAGAAGTCTATCAATGAGAGACTTTAATCACAATTGCAATTATCATTGATAAACTATTCTATTAATGATAGCAATCCATCACTAATAGACTACATGTATGTGATTGAAGTCTATCGGTGATAAATGTTTTCGTCATGACTCCAAAACTAGACAAAATGTACTAGTTTTCATCCATTACATTCTAAGAGTGGGCAAGGTGTACTAGTTTTCATATATTTATGTACTAAGATATTTTATATTAAATCAATTTTAATTTACTCCAAAACAGGGTAAGGTGTACTAGTTTTCATTCTATGTTTAATTTTTTTTTTAAAAAATTAACTTACTAATTTTAACGTAGAAGTAAAAATCTCACAAAATTCATTAATTTCAATAAAAATAAAGTCATCAATGATTGAATAAATCTTTTGAAACTAAAAAATTTCAACCAAAATCAAACTTTGATACTGTTTTTAAGTGAAGCTTCATTTACTTTGTACTAAATTTTCTATATCATGCAATGCAAAATTCTGATGGTTGGGATTTTGAACATGAACTTGCAGCCACTCTGTTTGGACAATTATGGAGATTAGAACCTTTAGCTCCGGAGAGAAAAGCAATGTGGCGAAGAGAGATGGAATGGTTGCTTTGTGTCAGCAATCACATCGTCGAACTGATTCCCATTTGGCAAACTTTCCCAGATGGAAGCAAACTTGAGGTTCACTTCATTTCAATTCCAACACAATACCAAATCTCTTTTTCCAAATTCCTCTGTTCAACTTCAATTCTCCTCTTTCTTTGGCTCATCAGATAATGACTTGCCGTCCTCGTTCAGATCTCTGTGTCAATCTCCCAGCTCTTCGTAAACTAGACCACATGCTGCTCGTAAGTTCAAAATATCCTCCCATCTAAAAACCCAGTTTTCTAAACATGATTTTGATGAAAATTTTGGAGTAATTTGCAGGATTTATTGGACAGTTTTGTTGATTCTGAGTTCTGGTACGTTGATCAAGGGATTCTTGCAGCTGAGGCCGATGGATCTTCCTCTTTCCGTAAAGTTCTCGAGCGCCAAGAGGACAAGTGGTGGCTTCCGATCCCCAGAGTGCCGAGCGGAGGCCTCTCTGAACCTTCAAGAAGGCAGCTGCAGCACAAGCGTGACTGCACCAACCAAATTCTCAAAGCTGCCATGGCTATCAACTCTGTTACTTTGGCTGACATGGATGTCCCTATTTCATATCTGGAGGCTCTTCCAAAAGTAAGCAAAGTTTATCATTAAAAGTTTAGATTTAATGCTATAACGATGATTTTATAGAATTTCACACAAATGTAAATAATTCACCTCACTTTCTCATTAAAGAATTAATGAAATATATATACAGAGGTGATTGAGAGATAAAATTATATCAAAGATACAAATGACACATATATCCTTATATGCCCCCTCAA
Source organism: Luffa aegyptiaca (assembly GCA_017139565.1). NCBI lineage: Eukaryota > Viridiplantae > Streptophyta > Magnoliopsida > Cucurbitales > Cucurbitaceae > Luffa > Luffa aegyptiaca. Next base: position 47,527,534 of record CM029400.1, on the reverse strand, counting down.
ACGAATGGCACTTGGGACATGAGTTTGGCACGAAAAGAAGTCAGACGATCAGTAGAAAGAGCCTTTGTAAACAAATCTGCTGGCTGATGAACCGTAGAGATAAAATGAAGCACAAGAGCTTTAGAAGCAACACGTTCACGGACAAAGTGAAGATCTACCTCAACATGCTTCGTTCGGCCGTGAAATACAGGGTTGCGAGCAAGCTGAAGTGCTGATTGATTATCACAATAGAGCACAGGTGGAGAGGAAGGACAGACAAAAAGGTCCTTGAGAAGTTGCTGAATCCACAAGATTTCAGCAGTAGTTGTAGCCAAAGCACGATACTCAGCCTCCGTTGAACTCCTTGAAACAGTGGTTTGCTTTTTAGCAACCCAAGATATAGGATTTGAGCCTAGAAAAACAACATAACCTGTTGTTGATCTACGGTCACTTGGACTACCGGCCCAATCAGAGTCAGAGAAGGCATTCAACATCAGGCTGCCAGAACGAAAACACAACCCCATATACAAAGAACCACGCAGATAACGAAGAATTCGCTTCACAGCAACTAAATGAGAAACGGTAGGAGAGTGCATAAACTGTGAAACTCTACTGACAGCATAAGCAATGTCAGGACGGGTGAAAGTTAAGTAATGTAAAGCTCCTACCATACTACGATAAGCTGAAGCATCTTCCACAGAACATAAAGACACACCAGAATCACAAGCACTACCAGTGGCACAAGGTGTGGAGCATATCTTGGCCTCAGCCATCCCAAACTTGAGCAACAGATCCTTAGTGTATTTGGTTTGAGTCACAAAAATACCACTAGAAGTGCGTTTAATTTCAAGCCCCAAAAAATAAGAAAGGCTGCCTAAATCAGTCATATCAAAACGAGATTTTAGTTGACATATTAAATGGTTAACATAGGAGGGATCATTTCCAGTTAACACAATGTCATCAACATAGAGCAAAAGATATGTAAGAGAGCCACCCTTATTACGAACAAAGAGAGAGGGATCAGAAAGAGATGCCTTGAAGTCATAAGTAAGTAGAGATGTCGTAAAGCATTCAAACCATGCACGCGGAGCCTGCTTAAGACCATACAAGGATTTATTCAGCTTGCAAACATAAGAGGAATATTGTTTGCTAATAAATCCTTGAGGTTGTTGCATGTAGACCTCTTCCTTTAAGTCACCATGCAGGAAGGCATTCTTGACATCAAGTTGGCGAAGATCCCAGTTATATTGAGCAGCCAAAGAGAGCACAATCCGAACAGTTGGTTTCTTAACCACGGGGCTGAAAGTTTCATCGAAATCAACACCTTCCTTCTGATGAAATCCCTTTGCAACCAAACGAGCTTTGTGACGAGCAATACTACCATCAGGGTTGCGTTTAACACGGTAAACCCACTTACAACCAATAGCATTCTTTGAAGGTGGTAAAGGAACCAAGGACCAAGTTTGTTGTTTTAACAGAGCTTGATACTCATCAGCCATCGCATTTGTCCATTCAACAGATTTGGAGGCTTGAGTAAAAGAAGATGGCTCAACTTCAGATGGAGAAGGAACAACCTTGGCCAAATAAACCTTCTTTTTGATAATACCAGATTTTAAGCGCGTCTGCATAGGGTGAGAGTTGTGAGCAGTACCGAGTGTATTAACAGCAGCAGAAGGCACAATAGGTGCAGCAGACGAAGCAACAGACACAGGAAGTACAATAGGTGCAGCAGCAACAGGTATAGCATCAGACACAACGGACTGATTAGTAAGCTCATTAGACACAACTGTTGCAACAGTAGGCGTACCAGACACAGCAGCAGCAGTCGGTACATTAGGTAACTTATCAGGCACAGTATTCAAAACTTCAGACATATACGGCAAATTAGGTACAGTAGGCTCAGCAGAGGCATCAGTAGGTACAATGTGCTGAGCAGATACATCAGTAGGTGTACTCAACATAGGAGCAAGTGTTGACCCATCGGTCATAACAGCAGACACATTGGTTGGTTCCTCAACAGCTGGTTCAAGAGAATAAGAGAATAAACGAAGTAAAGAAGGAATAGGAGATGAAGGCTGAGGTAGAGGAGAAGAACTCGAAGAAGCAGTAGGAGAAGTAAAGGAAGAAAAGGGAAAAACATGTTCATCAAAGACAACATGTCGGGAGATATATATTCGTTCAGTACTAGGATCAAGACACAGATATCCTTTGTATCCAAGAGGATATCCAATAAAGACACACTGAGTTGTGCGGGGTTGAAGCTTGTGAGACACATAAGGACGAAGAAGGGGATAACAAGCACAACCAAAAACTCTTAAGTGTGTATAGTCAGGTGGCTTGTGAAAGAGAATCTCAAAAGGAGAATGATTGCCAAGAGTAGGGGAAGGCAATCGGTTAATAATAAAAACGGCACAAGCAAAGGCATGAAACCAATACTTAAGAGGAACAGAAGACTTTGACAATAAGGCAAGAGCCATTTCAATGATATGACGGTGCTTCCGTTCAGCAATACCGTTTTGTTCAGGTGTATGGGGACATGATTTTTGATGCATAATACCATATTTCTCAAAATAAGTACGAAGAGTATTATTAACATACTCACCCCCTCCATCACTCCTAAAGGTTTTAACTTTAGAAGATAATAATGTTTCAACAAAAGGTTTGAATTGTGAAACAATGCTAGGAACATCCGACTTGTAAGAGAGAGGATATATCCAAGTATAGCGTGACAAGTCATCAATAAAGGAAATATAATAGCGAGATCCATTTATTGAAAGTTCGGGAGAGGGCCCCCATACATCACTGTGTATTAGCTCTAAAGAATAAGACGAATATGAACTAGACAATGGAAAAGAAAGCTTGCACATTTTGCCATTCAAACAATGAACACAAGCAGATTTCATAGAAGAAGTATGAACATTTAGGAAACGTAAAACAGAGGCAAGAGTTGTATTATTCGGATGGCCTAACCGGTCATGCCAAGTGGAGCTATGAGACTTGGTTCCTAGTTGAGCAGTGAGGTGACTAGGAACATGAGGAGAACTTTGAGTGGTCAAAGGATATAGACCGTTAATACTAGGCCCATGGAAGAGTACTTGCCCCGTTCGTTTGTCCTGAATGGTAAAGCAATTAGCATCAAAGATAAAAAGGCATTCATTGTCAACACAAAACTGATGAACGGATAAGAGATTGGAGGATATATGTGGAACTCTAAGAAGATTTGAAAGGATAAAGGAAGAAGAACCAGCGTGGAGAGAAGCACAACCTGTGTGTGTGACTGGCAAGGCCTGACCACTGCCAACTGTTACATTCGCCTCACCATTATAGTCAGACGAAACTTGCATATTCGCCAAATCTGATGTGAGGTGTGCGTTGCAGCCTGAGTCTGATAGCCAAACTTGATTGTTTGCTACATTTGGAACAGATGATTGTCCATAGGTTGTTGAAGCAGCAAGTGCAGCAAGCTGATTTGGTGGGAGGCGACCTCGAAAATTAAAGCCGTATCTATGATAGCAGTCCAGTGCATTATGCCCAAACTTTTGACAAATTTGACAAATGACTTTAGGAGAATTTCCAGCGAACACTTCAGGAGGTTTAGAAGATGAGTTGCTAGTTCCTCGTCCACCAGTACCACTTGAATTTGAGAAGGAGGAGTTAAGTAATTGTTGAAAAAAGCCTCTACCACCAGATCTGCCACGACCACGGCCATTACCACTAAATCCTCTGCTATTTCCAGAATTACCACGACCACTGCCAGAAAAATTAGCATTCATTGCAAGAGTTTGAGAGGAAACCTCACTTTTGACTTGTTGATCAAGTGCGCGTTCTTCAGAATTCATCAACACATGTAGCTCCTCAAAAGAAAGATGCTGAGATCTTGTACGAACAGTAGTTTTAAACACATTATAAGAAGACGGAAGTCCGTTTAATGCATAAATCGCAAGATCCTCTTGATCAATGACAACAGACACAGCAGCAAGTTTATTTACAATATCTTTGATCCGTTGAACATAAGAATTGATGGATTCAGTAGGTAACTTCGTGATGCTTTGCAAATCAGATTTCAGACCGACAATATGTGACCGTGTAGAGGAAGAAAAGTGTTTTTCGAGTCTAGACCAAACCTCCTTCGAAGTTTTACATCCAATTGCATAAGCTAGGGCAGACGGAGACAGTGTCGCATTGATGAGTGTAATCAACGCCTGATCCTTCTCAAACCAAATCTCATAAGCCGGATTAGGTTTAGTAACTCCATCTACCGAAATCGTTTCCGCTGGAGCAGAAATTTTACCATCAAGAAAGCCAAATAACTTGTGTGCTTTGAGAAGAGGTGAAACTTGAAAGTGCCAAAGAACGTAATTGGATGAATCCAGACGAACGGTGATCAGATTGCTGATATTCGTCAAAAGAACAATCGGAGAACTGAGCAACTGTTCTGAGGAAGAAGAGACTGCAGACGTACTCTCGACGGAAGTCATCGTTTTTCGCGCGAAAGGGAACGATCGAAGAAGTCGCGCGAAAAAAAAAAAAAAAAAATCAAAATTCGAAAACGTGGAGAGAGAGAACGACTTGCTCTGATACCATATAGAATTTCACACAAATGTAAATAATTCACCTCACTTTCTCATTAAAGAATTAATGAAATATATATACAGAGGTGATTGAGAGATAAAATTATATCAAAGATACAAATGACACATATATCCTTATAGATTTAACCTGATTGGTCAAATGTTCGATATGACATAATGTCAACCACCAAGGGTTGTCCAGTGGTCATCATAACACCATGGTTAGTCCATTTCCCTAGATTTAAATGCCGTAGGAGAAATGATTAGAGGAGACCGCCACAATGTGACTGACTGTTTTCCATTGTTAGATATATGAGAGAGAAATTACAAAATCATTTCAAATCTATATCTAATAGTTAGTCATGGAACCATTTTATAATATCTCTTGCTCTCCTATTGAAGTTCCCCAGTTTAAAAACATGTGGTATGGTGGATTCAAGTCTTTATTTCTTTTCGTATTGAACTATATTCCCATTAAAGCTAATAGTAGCTCGTTGGTTTTGTGTTAATTTTCTAATTGATGAATGAGAGGAGTGTTAGGAACATGAATAAAGCTACTTATGGATTCAATGAGGATTTAACATGCAAAACTTTTCTCGTTAAAACTCTGTTTCAGAGTGGAAGAGCCAGCTTAGGAGAAGCAATTTACAGGTACATTTCATCAGAAGAATTTTCCCCTGTTTGCTTATTGGAATGTCTGGACATGTCCTCCGAACACCAAGCCATAGAGATAGCCAACCGAGTCGAGGCCGCAATGTACGCATGGCGCAAAGGAACAACCTCAAAACCAACCAACCACAACTCATCACGTTCCACCTCAAAATCCTCATGGGAAATGCTCAAAGAACTCGTAATCGACGCCGACAAGACCCAATTATTTGCAGAAAGAGCAGAGTCCCTTCTCTTCTGCCTCAAACAACAGTTCCCCAATCTCCCTCAAACCAGCCTAGACATGAGCAAAATCCAATTCAACAAGGTCGATTTCTCTCTCTCCTTTACCATTCCAGCAATCTCCCAGTTCAAATCTCGACAGACACCATTTGAATCTGCTTGCTTTTGTTCAGGACGTGGGCAAGGCCATTCTGGAAAGCTACTCGAGAGTGTTGGAGAGCTTGGCGTTCAACATCGTAACTCGAATCGACGATCTGCTTTATGTGGATGATCTGACGAAGCATTCGGATCAGATTCCGGGGATTTCCCAGCTGGGAATTGTTGCTCATAATAGCAGTAATCGAATTCAATTCTCGGTGCCTTTTTGCAGCTCCCCTTACAGCGCGACGTTCATGAAACCGAGTTTTTCGGCTGTGGGAACAAGATCGCCGATTCCGGTCGGCGGCCAAGCTTCGCAATGTGGTGTTGTTGTAAAAAATGTGATGAACATGAAGGGATGTGGGGATTTAATTGAGAAGTTGGATTTAGTTGCTGAAATAGTTGAAGAATCAGAAAAATCTGAATTGAGCAGAGGACAAGATTTGATGAACTGACAAAAAGGTTGTCGTGGCTTTCGAAATTGTTATTTTCTTAAAATGTAAAGTTTAATTCTTTATCAACAAGTCGTTGTAGTATAGTGGTAAGTATTCCCGCCTGTCACGCGGGTGACCCGGGTTCGATCCCCGGCAACGGCGGTTAATTTTTTTTTTCTACTTAAAATTTCATTTTCATGTCTTCCACACGTGTGCCTCCACACTCCAAGCCTGTATCTAATTTGTGGGCGTCTAAAATTTCCAATTTTCTTTTTTTTTTCTTTCTTTCTTTCTTGTGAATTTCAGTTATTTCTATTCTAGTCCTATATTTATTTAAGGATAAAAAATATTGTTTAACCATGGATTCATTTAAAAAATAGGTTTAAATCCTATTGTGGTCCTTAAACTTTTAAGATTATTCTATTTTGGTTCTTGAAATTTCAAAATATTTGTTTTAGTTCCTAAACTTGCAAGTTTGTTCCATTTTGGTTCCTAAATTTTTAAAATGTCTTTATTTTAAAAATTTTTATTTTAACCTTTAAACTTTGAAATTGTTCTAACAAATAACATGGAAATTTTTTCATTAAAGTTTTAAATGGAAATTAACATAATAACTAATTTGCTCAAAATTGAAAGACATATCTTATATCATTTACGATATCATTTATATAAATTGACCTGATGACTATGTCTAAAAATTGATTTTGTGAATATTGTTTCAAAATGATGTCGACGATATCTTTCAACTCACAATGGTAACAATAATCTCAACCTTCTATATAATTGAAATTTAGTTGTAATTAAGGTTAGGTTCGCTTTCCAATTTTTACAATCAATCATTGAATCGATTTTTATTATTTGTTTTAACGAAAAAAACTCTCAAAAAGTACTTTGTGGAACAATTTCAAAGTTCAAAAGTTCAATGTAATTAAACCTACTACAAAATCCAAGGATATTTTGTAATTTTCTTTTAACTCTCTCTCTCTTCTTTTAATGAATTTTAATTCTTTACTTTTTAGTCCTATATTTATTCTAGGCTAATTTTATCCAATGCCCCAATTTGGTCACTACTCAATTTGGTCCATATTCAAGGCTACTTAAATTGACAATTGTTCCAAAGATTTCATCATGTGTCAAATACGTATTCGACTACCATAAGTGACTATTGTGTATATTTTGTTTTTATTAAAATTTCATTCTCATATCAACAATACTCTTTCTTTTGTTTTATTTTTATTCTCTTTCATTTCATTCTCATTTTCAAAAATAAAGAAGTAATATAATGGCTTATGTTTATTCTAGACAACATCAAGTCGTTGTAGTATAGTGGTGAGTATTCCCGCCTGTCACGCGGGTGACCCGGGTTCGATCCCCGGCAACGGCGAATGTATTTTTTTAACTTTTTAATCCTTTTGGGTAGTGTTTAACATTTATGTTTGAGAAAACTTCTTATCCTTAAGTTTATGGGTAAAAATAGATTTTATTGTGTGGACAAGTATCATAAATCAAACACATTTTCATCATTCCAAGAAACATTTAAGAATTATTCCTCGGATAAGGTCATCAAAATGTAAGAAATTAAAGATGAGTCGAACTTAAGGATAAGGATAAGGATATATCCTATGCTCAAACATTTCCAGATTCCTTGTCTTCATATCCATTTCTTCTAATATACATTAAAACATGACTTAATAATCATGTCTAATTCTATGTTGGATTATGTTATGATAATAATAACATATCCTTGATATTTTAGATGCAAACTTCTATATCATTGATCTACATATAATCTATAGTGTAATAGTATGTATTATGTACCTGCAAAAAAAGCATATGAGGCAGAGAGATTAAGGACTCTGAATAAAGGCATATTTTGAGCATATATATTTGCAGTTAAGCAAAGGATCTTTGAAATGAGAAACCTTGATTGAGGTTGCCATGGCGGATGAGATTCTCAGTAGTACAGAGACCCTGCAATTTCAGAAAATAATGTAAGTCAGTCACGATCGAGCAATCGAGCGTTCTACTAATAACCGTTGAATACAAATTCGAAATAACAGTTAATATTTTTTCAGCCCATCAAATAATTTCTCCTGGAGTGAGAAAAACTTAGTTGTGACATTTAATCAAACACCTTATCTGCATATACCTTGCCACCAATTCCCTCTGGAAGCACCACCAGAATCATCTTCTCCTCCATCTTTCTTAATCTGATCAAAAAAACCCAATACAAATAGAAGATTCTTCAGAACAAAGAAGGGTTTATTTATTATTAATTTTTGCAGAAAATAATAGGAAGACTCACAGAGGAGTTCAATCGAGTTCCAGGGTTTTGGGTATAGAAATCCTGACCACCATAGTAGATTGAAGAACTAAAATGACATGGATGTGCTGTTTGTTCTTGACGAAATGAGCTCATTTCTTTGCTTGATGTGCTCTGATTCTTCCATTCATTGTATTTGGAATTGCCTTCTGTAAAGACAAACAGGGCTTAGGAATATCTTCCTCCTTCCATTTGGAGAGGAAAGATTAATGAATTCGAGCCTTCTCCAATGATTTTTCATTTTTTGATATGAACTGAAGAGAAAAGAGTAATGAAACTAACCAGATTTGGGATGCCATGAAAAAGCTTGTGATTTACCACCAACTTCGGAGTGCTGGGAGCCCTTCCCCAAGACATGTGAAAAGGAGAGAAGATGAAAGAAACAGGCAAATTCCCAAATTTGAGTTAAAAAAATATTAGAAAGTGGAATGATTTTTATATTGGGTAAGCAAGTCTAATGAGTATCTCTAAGCTAAGAGCTCATTAATATTGTCCCGACCTGTTCAACGGTATTTGACGCGTACTCTCGATTAAGAGCTCACATATTCAAATCACACAATTCCAAATATTATTGTGAACTAAAGAAAAAAAAAGGCTCATTTTTCAAACAAGTGGATGATATATAGGTTAAATTATCAAAAATACTCTGAACTATGGGGTTGATTTCAATTATATAACTTTAAGCTTTCAAAAGTTTCATTTTAGCCCGTGAAATTTGAAGTTTATTTCAAAACAACCCTTATGAAGGTATTTTCTCGTTAAATTTATGTAAGGAAAATGTCGTGTTTTCATATATATTGTTGCTTATGTTAACATATTTGAACATATACGTGAAAAAAAATAATAATAAAAATACATGCAAACACATTATTTTTTGTCCATACAAATAATTGAAAATACCTCTAAGAATCGTTTTGAAACAAACTTCAAACTTTTAAGGTAAAATGAAATTTTTGAAAGTTCAAAGGTATAAATTGAAACCATATGATATATACTATTGAAGTGAATCGAGAGATTTACACTTTTTTATTTTAGTTATAACAGAAAGAAAGAATTTCTCAAAAAAAAAAAAAGAAAGAAAAAAAAAAAAAACTCGTCATGAAGCTTGTTTTTGTTTTTAATTGTTTTAGAAACAAGAAAACTTACACAGAAAAGAAAATTAAGGAAAGATGGTAACATTACTGAATGAAAGTTGAAAAAAAAAAAGAAGAAACATAGAAAGAGTGAATCAAATTCTGGTCATTCCATCTAATGAAAAACAAATTAATTATTTAAAACATAAACGTAAAATTTGATATTAAATAAGAAAGCATATGCATATATAAGTATATTGAAGAAGGGAAATTAAAGAGCAATAATATAATTAATGAAGTGAAGAGAGAATACCTTTGAGAAAATAGAACCAAAAATGTCATAAGAAGACGATGAAGAATTGTCGTTTGTCCCAAAGAGATCAGAACTGAATGAAAAAGACGACCCACCACCACCTGCTTTCTTCTCCGACATTTTTATTTTTCACTACAAAAACTCAAATTAAAACCCATTCTATTATTCTATCACACACCCTCCAATTTATACTAACAAATTAATCACCCTTTCGCCACATTATTCACCCACACTTTTTGCCAAAAATGACAACCACCAACCGACCTACGACCTACTTTCGTAGTCGAGAAGTTTGAGATCATAGCTCTCATTCTCTGTTATGAGATTTCGTCTTCAAAACCAATTGACAATGAGATGAAGTAACTCATGAAATATTTATTCATCTTTTCAACGTGGGATCCTCAACACTCCTTTCAATGCATGGATTATGATCAAAAGAAAATTAGGGATCGCTTTCAAGTTTCAAGTTTTCAACTACACTTATGAATCGTTTTTTTAATTGGTTATTTTAGGTTATATGCGAATTAGAATACAGATACAGACTCTCTGTATCTGCGTTTTGTCGCCTTATCCTTTTATCCTGTCGAACCTCTAGCCAACTATATTTCATTTTCATTTAATTCCTTTATTCTCCTTCCACATTCCCAACTGCATTTTTCTTTAGTCGGTGATATGATTCATTACTAACTCCTCTATCTAAATACTCTCAGCCTCATATTTTTCTGCAATATTATATGCTATTCTTCTGTTTGGATCTAAATTTGATGTGATTTTACTTTTAGTTTCACTTAAAAATCTTCAACTTCTTTGTTTAAAATATGAATTTATAATCAAATTTCTCATAAATTATGATTATAGTTTATGCTCTTTTAGATTTAGGGGTGATCAAGGTGGAATTATTGTAGTATGAGATTTGATCATCACTTGTTGTTTGACATTTGTTATAGGTAATTCTAGACCATCCCGAAATCCAAGGAGCAGACCAGGACAACAGGACTCGAAATCGAAGACACAACCCGAAAATAATGGACCCCAAAGGAAAATGGGCCATAGGGTTGGGCCAAGACCGAGGCCTGTGGTCAGCCCGCTTGTGCTGGCCGAGTTTCCTCCCCTTCGCTCGGTCCCTGGAGTCTTTTGGCTGCCCCAGTTCAACCTGGTTCAGACCGAATCGTCTTCCAATGCCTATAAACCCTAAAAGGAAAATGTATATAAACCCCTCTTCAATCCTGAAGAAGGGGGGATAACTCTACTCTCTGAACTCTCTCCTCTTACTCTTGCTCTCTAATTGCTTCCCATGTATTTCCTTGCTGACTTAAGCATCGGAGACGGTGTGACAAACACCACACCGGTGTGCATGTTTCTCTTGTTTTGCAGGCCACGTCTTTCTCCGTCTTCAACAAATTCACTGTTGGTGGCACGTGAAGGTCAGGTGAGTCTTCTGTTCGGATTTTGCCATCAACAACATTTATGCTAATATTTAAGTCTACATAATCTAACTATGGGTTATGAATTATAAATTAAACCCAATTATAATTGAGAGAAGAATAAGAGGAAGGAAAACATCGAGATTAGATGAGCTAGAAGAAAATTTAAATTAAGTTTAGTCCATAAATTCTTAAGTTTGTGTTTGTTTGGTTCCTGAATTTTAAAAAGTGTATAATAGGTTATTGAACTCTCAATTTTGTATCTAGTAGATCTATGAGCTTTAAGAATGTTTAATGAATTCCAAAACTTTCAATTTTGTGTCTAATATTAGGTCTCTAGTATATTCAATTTTTTTAATTGGTTATTTTACGTTATATGCGGATTGTGTCTAGTAAGTCTATGAATTTAAAAAACATGGTCAAAGACCTGGCTATTAGACACAAAATTGAAAATCATTAGATGCAAAATTAAAAGTTTAAAGATCTATTAAGCACTTTTTAAAATTCAATGATCAAATAGACACAAATTTGGAAGTTGAAGAAAGACCTATTATGTTGGACATTTTTCTAAAGTTTAGGGACCAAATACAAATACAAAACTTTAGGGACTAAACTTTTAATTTAACCTAAAACAAACTGTGTGGAAGGACACCGAGAAGGGTTGAAATGGGAATAATGAAAATGAAGAGCCTAATGGAAAAGCAAGAGATGAGAAGATCCATAATATACACACGTAAAGACAATTATCTCTAATGATATGTAGATCGATGAAATAAAACGAACAAAGTAAAATTACGAGAATTTATGCTAAAGTAGACAAACAATATCATACTGTTGTAAAAATACGAGGATAAGAAGGCAGGGTTAACCGAACCAAAATTTGAAAGAGAGAATCTGCTTTTATGAGAGAAAGTGAAACAGCGTCACATGGGTACTAGAAATGAAGGGGAAGTTGATGCTTCACACTGAGCTAGGTTCGCTGCATGCATGAATTACAAGTGTTTGTAACTTATTTCACTCACTCACATGCTCTGTCTCTCTTTTAATCGCATCCTTCCAAAACCCAAATCTCTCAAATCTTTCTATTTCTCATACTCTCTCTCAAACTCACTCTCATTTAATTGTGCAATTTCACTGCATATATCAGTGTGTCGGTGTGTCCTTACACACCACCATTCAAATATTTGACAATTGAGATTGAGAAAATGAAAATTACTTTATTTATTTTTTAATAGTGGTGGGTAAGAAGATACCTGCATAAATTGTGCAGTCAAATATTATCATTATTATTATCGTCATTTTCTTGAAAATTCTTCTTTGTGCAAACAAGAAAGGGTCAGTTTTTTTTTTGGGTGAGGAGAAGAAAATAGGGTCATAGTTTCCTTGAAATGTGGTGAATGAGCCACCTGCTTGGGAAAAAGCTAACAAAGAACGTGCTGGCTATGACTATGGCTATGGCTTGACATGATCGGTTTGTTAGTTCAATGGGACAAATTAAGCCAAACATACACGACAACAAATAATTGAACGAGTTGGTATTCTCATTTTCTTTTTCTCTTAATTTTGAAGTTTTTCTTTATTATTATTATTTTTTAGTTAAAAGCAATGCTTTGCTTTCAATGTTTGGTCACAAGACGAATAATGGCAGCCTTTTGTGTATCCCCTGCAGGGGCGGATGCATGAAGGGTCAGGTGCCCCCTTCAAATTATCTCGTCTTTATATTTTTAATATAATATAAAAGAATATTTATAATATTAATAAATAAAAATCATATTTAACATCAAAACTGATTTTTTTTTTTCCGAATTTTTCGAATTTCCCTTGCCTTCAAACAAAATTCAAATATCTACTTGATTGATGGGCTTAATTTAAAGTCGAAAACCAGCCATTAGGTTAAAAAATTATAGGAAAATTGTAATAGGTGATAATTTTGTCCTTTTTTTTTTTTTGAGGTCTCCCATTCTTTAAATTTCAACTTCCGTTTTGTGCTTTTCTTTTCTTCGGGTTCAATTTTCATGTTGTTTTGCTTTGACATCTATAAAAACAAATAGGTTTTAAAAACAAAAATGATAGTTTTCTATCAGTAATAGAAGATTTATATCTCTGCTAGTTCTATCAATGATAGAAGGATAGTTTTCTATCACTGATAGAAATCAATCTTTCAATCAGTGATAGAAAGATAGATTTCTATTAGTGATAGAAGGTTTTATATCACTTAGAATCTATTAGTGATGATTTTTTTTTATCATTGATAGAATCTATCCGTGATAAAAAAAATTATTACATTTTTATGTATATTGTGCCCCTATGTGAAATTCTTGGATCCGCTACTGCTTCAAGGACTAGGGTTAGGGTAAGAAACATTGTAACTTGCAAATAATTGAATGGGTTAGTTAACGGTTTTTTTATTCGATATATTAACGAGAACAAAATTTAACTACAAAATTGTTAGTAACAACTCATACCGACTTTTTAATGTTACTTACTTTACAAGAGAGTTGATTCTACTTAGAAGATTTAAGCGATAAAAATATATACTACATCAGACATTCAATAATTCTTTTTTTTTTTCTTTTTTCTATTTACTATTTATGGCAGCCTCTAGAAAGTTGGGAGGGCCACAAGAACATCCCTATTTGAGTTTTTTTTTTTTTTTTTTTTTTTGACAATATGTGGGGTGGGGGAATTGAACCACAGACCTCGTGGTCACTAGTACAACTTTATACCGATTGAACTATGCTCTTGTTGACATCCCTATTTGAGTTTGTACATAATTTTACTTTACCTCAAATAAATATACACATATCACACACTAAAATCAGATGATTGAAATGGCAGGTTAGATGCTTTCATGATCACACTACAGCTCACAGTTGTATTTCTTGGTGATTAAGTTGAAAAGTGTTTTTATTAAATGGTGATTGAAATGGCAGGTTAGATGCTTTCATGATCACACTACAGCTCACAGTTGTATTTCTTGGTGATTAAGTTGAAAAGTGTTTTTATTAAATTGTGAGTTTTGGTTTTCAAGATGAACTTGATAAGCCAGTTTAGGGAAAATGTTTGTATTAAAATGTTAAAAATTATTTATAAAATTTGTAAATGTCATAATAAAAATAGGGGTGAAAATGCACAACTCACCAATATCCATATATATATATAGAGAAATTTTGGTAGATAGGCTGTTTTATATACATATTTTCATAAATGTCCATAGTTTTGTAGATTTCCAAGATTAGATTTCTAGCATTTTTTCCTTACCATTTTACCCTTGTCATATTTTATAAGATTTTATAAGATATTATCTTAACTAAATCCTTAATATTTTGAAAATATGATTCTTGAGATTTGATTTCTTGTCATAATAATTCCAACTTATTTTCCTTTTATTTCATCTATTTTCGTTCTCTTGTTTGGTAATTTTCGGTTGATCCATTTTTTTCTCTCTTTTTTTTTCCTTCTTTATCGATTTATTCCTTCACGTTTTTTTCTTCGTGACAGCAGTTTTCTATTTTCTTCATTAACCGAACAAAAGCTAATCGATTTTTTTCTTCCCGTTTTTTCTTCCCGACAGTAGTATATATAACATATTCGCTGGAATATCTAAAAAATGTGTATATATTTCGATTAATATTCATTTTAGTGACATAACTATTTCGGTTATTTATATATATATATATATATATATATATATATATATATATATATATATATTCTCAGTAATATACCGTTTATAATCTATGCATATATTGCATTAATTATTATATATTATGGTTAATATTCAATATATAATAGTTTAGTATATATGTCCCATAGTCTATGTACTTTTTTTTTTTTTAGATTTTTGCATTTTACAGAAAAACATTTATATTCATATATACCAGCTTATATATACTATGTACATAAGTTTTCCTTTTTTTACTCATTATTGTAGTCACGTATACCGAGTTTTTTTCTTGTCTCATTACTATAGTATTAAATATATACACTTGTATATTTAGTTATTTGCCAATATATATTATATATATACATGTATGTATGTATATTAAATATACCAATGCATTTAGGAGAAATATAGATATTGGGAAAAAAAAAGTCTGTATATAACTATAAAAAAACCTTATTTATATTTTTTTTTTAAAAAAAAAAACTTATTTTTTAAATAATATATACATATGTATATATTAAATATACCACGACGGTGATGAAATTCAACGATACCCACGATAAAACAACGACAATTTGAGGGCAACAACTGGGCTGGTGGTATCCATTGATGCATGGGTGTTGCTTATTCGAGTTTGCAATGGCGATGGATGGACGGCGGCGACGCTTCCGATGGTGGTTGGTCGTCAGCGGCAAGAAAAGGATCGGAGATGAAGAGGGAAAGAGTGGTTGAGAGACCATGAGGGAGAAAGATCATGAGGGAGGAATGAAGGGAGGGAGAAACCGTGTGAATTGGGAAAAATAGTGAGTGGTTTTAGGGATTTTTTTTTTTAAAAAAAGTGGGAGTGATTTTAGGGATCTTTCAAATTTGGAAAGTAATTAAAAAAATCTCTTTCCTTTTCCGTTCACTATCTCTCACCCACGGTTTGTGTTTCCTTTTTTTGGTTTTATTTTATTTATTTTATTTTTTTAAATAGTTAGTAGTGGATATGAGGGCTTAATCGTAAAAGTACTATGATTTTTATGAAAAAAAGTTGAGCCATTAGGCCTTTTCTGTAAAAAGTGGAAAACTTAGACATTTATGAAATATAGGGTCCAAATTTGGGCACTTTTCCCATATATATATATATTGCAAGTGGCAGCCTGCAGGCATACCTGATGCGAAATCAAGGGTTATAATCGTGGGCCTGTTGTTGAACTCAAAAAAATTCGGGCCTGAGCCCAAGGCCCATGACGTTTGGTAATGAGGCGGCCCAATAACTTGCTGGAGAAAACGAAGTGGGCCTTGAATTTGGGCAAGGAAGTCGTTGGAATTGGGTTATTTTCGCAAATGGCCCATTGGAAAAGCCTATTACCAAACAGCCCTCTCGCTTGTTAAAATTTTCAAAAATACCCATAATCCAAATAAATAGCTGAAATTTTCTTTTCATATGGCAGACATTTTAAGTGGCCAGTTGGATATTCCCACTCCAAACTCTTTGAAAGTTGTATCTTCGTCTACTGTCAATATGAATACAGTTCAACTAATTAAGACACTTAAATGGTCACTTGAGTATTCTCTATCAATATATTCTCTTTCATACGTCAACTCGAATATATTCTTTTTCATTTAAAATATTAGTAATATTTTATAAGTGAAAAGTTCTCCATCTCAAAAATACAAATAAATACATATATTCTTTCTATATATAACAAGTAGTTCAGTGTTTTAGCGAGGATTTTACAAATTTATCGTCTAAGATAACATTATTCCAAGCACGATTTAAAGGAGAAATAGACTTCACATTCGCAAGTAGTAATCAAAGCAATTTTTTTTTCTCAAAGAAGAAATAACTCAATTATTTACATTCATAGATTCCACCCATGGATTTCATTGCACTAAAACTTACGTCCATACGTGACACACGTATATATTTGCTCTATCTTCGGTTATACTTCATATTCTAAAATGCTTAAAATTATTATACTCTCTCTTAATATACATTCATTGATAAATAAAAAGCAAGCTTTTTTACTTCAACAACCTACCTCCACCATGTATATTTGTTGATCTCATCTCAAATATGTCCACTCCCACCCAGAACTTTCCCCTTTTGTAAAGGACCTATTGAAAAAATAATAATAATAAAAAAAATAAAAAATAAAATATTCCCTCCAACCTTATTAGCAAGGGTACTTTTCTTTCTTCACGTGAAACCACAGTAGTGCTAAATGCTAATGCGTGAATGTCATATATAGTTGTGGAATCTCCAAGCGTAACATATTCATTAATTGCGTCGTATTTTTCACTTACGATACTTTTCTTTATTGAAATCTAACATTGAATTAACAAATCATATATTTGATTATCTTTATGGTTTTCTAACCAACCATGTATTCGATGATGAAATAGAATGTTTATGTTAAAATATAGCAAACATATATAGTCTCATATGATTAGAGAATCAAAGAAGATTTATGATGTAAACGTGTAAGACCAATATTTTTATCTTGAAATTGTGTAGCGTTAGACTCAATAATATTGATTATTGTAAAACAGAATTACCTGTTTCAGGTAGTTGTAACCAACAAGCCCTGATGGTTACATAGATCAGCAGCCCTCACAACCACTATAAAAGGAGTTAATCTCTCAAATGAAATAAGTGTGAGGAAGCTTGTAAACTGAGAGAGTTTTAGAACACTGTACCTTTGTATAATCTGGTTCTTGTAAGAAAATATCAGCTCCCTTCATAGTGGATGTAGGCCTTTGTTGCCGAACCACTCTAATTCCTTGTCTTGATCTTCTCCTTCTTCTTCTACGCACTTAATCGATCTCTTCTGTGTGTTTCTCTTCGTCTTCCTGAGCATTTGAGAGAGAAAGAGAGGTTTTGTGCATTTGCGTTTTGATTGTCTGAATTGATCCAACTCCAAGTTTGCATGCTGAGTTGTGTGAGTGCTTTCTGGTGATTGTCAATACGTGGAAGGCCTGTAATTCACAACGTGGAGAGCATAACAGTGGTATCAGAGCTATAAAATCAATCAAGAACGTAATTCTTGGAAACAAGAATGGCTGTGGCGAGGTACGACATTGACAAATTTGACGGGAAGGGAGACTTTGACCTATGGAAAGCCAAAATCAAAGCGATTCTTGGCCAGCAAAAGGCTTTACAAGCACTGTCGGACCCTACCAAACTCCCTGCCACTTTGACAGAAGGAGACATAGAGATGATGAATACAACAGCTTATGGGACCTTGATCTTGAACCTAAGTAACAACGTACTAAGGCAGGTAATTGATGAGGATACTCCTCTCAAGATCTGGAATAAACTCAACGCCTTATATGAAACAAAAGATACTCATAATAAAATGTATCTCAGAGAGAGGTTCTTTACCTTTAAGATGGATCCCAGTAAGCCCCTCTCTGAAAATCTGGATGATTTTAAGAAGATGATCTCAGAGTTTAAGAACATGAATGAGAAAGTTGGTGAAGAAAACGAAGCCTTTGTATTGCTAAACTCCCTTCCAGAAGCATACAAGGAAGTCAAAAATGCCTTGAAATATGGGAGAGATAATCTTACCACAGAAATCATAATCTCAGCTATCAAGACCAAAGAACTGGAGATATTGTCTCAAAAGAAAGAGACAAATGAAGGCCTTTTTGTCAAGGGGAAATCCAAAGGCAGAGAAAACAAACATCAAGCAGAAGAAAAGAATAAAGCAAAAATCAAATGTAATTACTGCCATAAAGAAGGCCATCTCAAAAGGGACTGCTACTCACTCAAAAGAAAGAATCAAAATCAGAGGTTCAAGAAGAACAAGCAACCAGAAGCTTCAGTGGGTGAAAACTCAATTACATACTCTGATGCGTTGGCTACTTCAGATCAATGTAGTCAAGATCAGTCATCCTCGGAGAAACACGATTGGGTAATTGACTCGGGTTGTTCATTCCATATGACACCCTCCAAAGGTTGGTTTAGCACCTACCGAGAGTGGGATGGAGGGATAGTTTATATGGGTAACAACAATACTTGCAAGGTAATTGGAATCGGATCAGTTTCTCTAAAATTGAGAGATGGCTCTACTAAACTCTTGCGAAATGTGAGACATGTACCAAACCTAAAGAGGAATCTAATCTCTTTAGGGATGCTTGACTCAATTGGCTGCACATATGGGGGAAGTGGTGGTACAATTGAGATTAAAAAGGACTCAAGGACTGTGCTGACAGGAACCAAAATAAATGGTTTGTATGTTGTAAAGGATGTAGAGATGATTCAACATGCCCTTGTAGTCTCAGACAGAAGCTCAACCGAGAGTGATCTTTGGCACAAAAGAATGTCTCACATCAGTGAAAAAGGTCTCCAAGTTCTAGTGAGACAAGGCATTCTACCTACTGAAGCTGGAGAACCCCTTAACTTCTGTGAGCACTGTGTGATTGGGAAAGCAAAGAGACAGAGTTTTTCAAAATCACAACAGTCCTCAAAACAGATCCTTGAGTACATCCACTCTGATTTGTGAGGGCCAGCATCAACAAATTCCCTTAGTGGGTCAAGGTACTTTCTAACTTTCATTGATGATTTCTCTAAGAAAAGTTGGATCTATTTCTTAAAATCTAAGGATCAAACTTTTGAGAAATTTACGGAGTGGAAAGTTATGATTGAAAAGCAAACTAATAAAATGATAAAGTGCCTTAGAACAGATAACGGTCTTGAATTTTGCAATGAATCTTTTGATACTTTTTGTAAATCTCATGGTATTTTGAGGCATAGAACAGTCAGACATACCCCCCAACAGAATGGTGTAGCAGAAAGATTGAATCGTACTATAATGGAGAGAGTAAGATGTCAATTATCTAATGCAATGCTTGCTGAAAAGTTCTGGGCAGAGGCTGCATCTTACACAGTTTACACCTTAAATAGGTGTCCTCACACCTCCATCAACTTTCTAAGACCAGAAGAGAAATGGTCAGGTAAACCTCCTAAGCTTCAACACCTTAAAGTTTTTGGTTGTACAGGATTCATACACCAAAACCAAGGGAAGCTGAAAGCAAGGGCTGCTAAGTGTATGTTCCTAGGCTTTACCGAAGGAGTCAAAGGGTATAGAATGTGGCATCCAGTTGACAAGAGATGTGTCAACAGTAGAGATGTAATCTTCAGGGAACAAGAGATGTTTATGCTCCAAACTCACACAGAAGACAAACCATCTTATGAACCTAACACAAGGTTTGAGGTGGAGCATGATCTACCTTCCTCAAATACTGAACCAGATCATGAGACTACATTAGATCAACCAGAAAATGAGTCTCAGGAAGAGGAAGAAACAGAAGATACTGCCCAAGGACACACTGATTTACAAAACTACTCCCTTGCTAGAGACAGACAAAGGAGAACTATAGTTCCTCCTTCAAGGTTTAGTGAGGCTGACTGCATTTCATTAGCCTTAAATGTTGCAGACTCACTAAACATTGAAGAACCTAGCAGTTTTGATGAAGCAGTGAATGGCCCAAATGCTAGAGACTGGATTGAGGCCATGAACGAAGAGATGAGATCCCTTGAAGAAAATGCCACCTGGACACTGAAGTCCCTTCCAAAGAGTTACAAACCTATAGCATCCAAGTGGATCTTCAAAGTTAAGGAAGGGATAAGTGGAGTATTGAAGCCTAGATTCAAAGCAAGGCTTGTGGCAAAAGGATTCACACAGAAAGAGGGCATTGACTACAACAAAATTTTCTCTCCAGTAGTCAAAATGACCTCGATCAGAATGCTGCTATCCTTGGTGGTTCAAGAAGACTTAGAACTAGACCAATTGGATGTAAAGACAGCATTCTTACATGGTTTTTTGACAGAAACCATTTACATGAGACAGCCCATTGGATATGTGAAAAAGGGGCAGGAAGACCTATTTTGTTTATTAAATAAGTCCATTTATGGGCTTAAACAATCTCCTAGATGCTGGTACCAGAGATTTGATGAATTTATCTCCAAAATAGGTTTCTCCAAGAGCTCATTTGATAATTGTGTATACATTAACACAAGGTCTTTTAATCAAAATGTCTTCCTTTTGCTTTATGTGGATGACATGTTACTTGCAGGGAAGACCAAGGAAATTCTAAATAAGGTGAAGACCTTACTGAAGAAGGAATTTGAAATGAAAGATTTGGGGGAGTCAAAGAAAATTCTGGGAGTGGAAATCAGTAGGAGAAGAGCAGATTCATCCCTCATAATTGATCAAAGAGGGTACTGTGATAGAGTTCTAAAGAGATTCAAACTAGAAGAAGCCAAGTCAGTATCAACACCTTTGGCTCATCATTTCAAATTATCAGCATCTAATTCTCCAGAAGAAGATGATGAAGAACATCGAGAATTCATGACTAAAGTCCCCTACTCACAGGCTGTTGGCAGTCTGATGTACCTAATGGTATCCACAAGACCAGACCTAGCCTATGCAGCAAGCATGATAAACAGATATATGTCTAACCCAGGGAGAAGACACTGGGAAGCTACTAAATGGATACTGAGGTACTTAAAGGGGACAAAGCAAGCTGCTCTACAGTATACTAAATCCAATTTATCAGAAAATGAAGTCTACGGATACGTAGATTCAGACTTCGCTGGTGATCTAGATAAGCGAAGATCCCTATCAGGTTACCTATTTCTACTCGACAAGAATTTGCTAAGCTGGAAAGCCTCCTTACAGCCAGTGGTGGCTCTCTCAACCACAGAGGCTGAATTCATAGCACTTTCAGAGGCTATAAAGGAAGCGTTATGGCTTAAGGGCTTATTACTGGACTATGGAATCAAGCAAGATACAGTCAACATATATTGCGACAACCAGAGCACTATCCATTTAACCAAAAATCCTCAGTTTCACAACCGAACTAAGCACATAGATATAAAATTCCATTTTGTCAGAGAGCAAATCGAGAAAGGAGAAGTTCGAGTTCTAAAGGTTCATACCTCGGATAATGCCGCAGACATGTTGACTAAGCCATTAACGCAACTGAAGTTCCAGCATTGTTTACAAATGGTAGGATTCAACCTACCAGAGAAAGGGTAGAAAAATTCAAGACATCTGAAATCAGAACTCGTTGATTACAAAGGTGGAGAATGTAAAACAGAATTACCTGTTTCAGGTAGTTGTAACCAACAAGCCCTGATGGTTACATAGATCAGCAGCCCTCACAACCAGTATAAAAGGAGTTAATCTCTCAAATGAAATAAGTGTGAGGAAGCTTGTAAACTGAGAGAGTTTTAGAACACTGTACCTTTGTATAATCTGGTTCTTGTAAGAAAATATCAGCTCCCTTCATAGTGGATGTAGGCCTTTGTTGCCGAACCACTCTAATTCCTTGTCTTGATCTTCTCCTTCTTCTTCTACGCACTTAATCGATCTCTTCTGTGTGTTTCTCTTCGTCTTCCTGAGCATTTGAGAGAGAAAGAGAGGTTTTGTGCATTTGCGTTTTGATTGTCTGAATTGATCCAACTCCAAGTTTGCATGCTGAGTTGTGTGAGTGCTTTCTGGTGATTGTCAATACGTGGAAGGCCTGTAATTCACAACGTGGAGAGCATAACAATTATATCATATATCATATATCAAATGGTAAATCTCGAGGTATAGGTTCTATACTATTTTAAAGGGAAAATTACACTTTTAGTTTCTGAGGTTTAAGTTAGGTTTCATTTTGATCCCTGAGTATTCAAACTCAACAATTTAGTCCCTAAGGTTTGAGATAAGGAGCAATTTGGTCCTTGTCATCCGTTTTGCTGTTAAATCTAACGGACCGCTGACGTGACACTCTCCCTTCTCCTTCTTCTTTCTCTTCCCCATCTTCTTCTTCTTCAACTCCGGTGGCCGGCCGCCGGAATTTTATTTTATTTTATTTTTTTCCTTCTTTTCTTCTTCTTCCCTTTTTCTCCTTTCTTTTCTTTCTTCTGTTTTTTTTAACCGGCTGATTTGGGGACCTCCTCCGATCCCCCTTCTCATTTTTTCTTTCTCTTTCCCTTCTCTCCCTTTCCTCTCTCTCACTCATCGCTCCCCATTTCGTTTCTCCTCCGGTAGGCCCAGATCCGTCTCTCTCCCTTTCGTTTCTCCTCCGCTCGCCTAGATCGTTTCGTTTCTCCTCCAGTAGGCCCAGATCCGTTCCTTTCGTTTCTCGCCCAGATCGTAAATCGGTGCCTCTACAGTTCTCGCAACCATTTTACCCTCTGCAGTGCCCGCCCATCTGCACACACACAGAGCAAATCCACCGCTGTCAACACCATCTCGCACACCCTTCTCTCCGTTGCGGCCACCGCTAGTAAAATCTCAACCAACCCCACCAGCCTCTTCTTCTTCACTCTGTTCCTCCCCCACGGACAACGAGATCTGGAAACTCGCGAGCGGCGGATTTGGGCGAGCGACGACGTACTCGTGAGCGACATATCTGGACGAGCAACGACGAGATCTTGCTGCCGGCGGAGGAGAAATGAAAGGAGAGAGGTCTTGGGCGAGAAACGAAATGGAGAGGGATGAGAGAGAGGAAAGGGAGAGAAAAGAAAGAGAAAGAAAAAAAAAAAAAAAAAATACCGCCGGCGACCGATTGCCGCCGGCGAGCGGCAGTTGTCGGCGGCCGGTGGCTGTAACAGGTGGTTGTGGGTGGTGGGTGGTAGGTGATGAAGAAGAAGAGAGAGGTGGTGGGTGGTGAAAGAAGATGAAGAGAGAAACAAATAAATTTATTAAAAAATAATAATATTTTTATTATTTTAATATTTTTTATTTTAAAAAATTAATAAAAAAAATAGTGACACGTCAGCAAGCCGTTAAAAATGTTATGACGAAAACAGTAACAACGTAACAAGAATGAAAGGGCGAAGAGAAACAACACACACAGATATACGTGGTTCACTAACGGTGTGTTAGCTACATCCACGGGCAGAGGGAGAGAACGTCTTATTATGAGAGGAGTATTCAGATTACAGAGATTAGGGCGAAAATAGGTTAAGAGGGTTTATATATAGCACCACTCTTAACCCTAACACAATAGGCCCAAAATAGTAAAGCCCAAAACGGAAAATCATAATCTAATCTCTATACATAATTTAGCTTCATATCAGATTCAAGGCATATTAGATTCAAGGCATATTAACAAATCTCCACCTTGACTTGAACTCTCTCACACATAACAGATGAACCAGATGTACCCAAAGAAAAAAAAAAAAAAAAAAGGTACCAGATGCAACTTGAAAAAGTCACCAGATTCTCCCTCTGCTTCATAAGGTCCCATAGGGACCATTTAGCAATTCAGAACATTTAGCAAGTCCAAACAATGTTGGAAATTGCCACTTGGAACTGGCTTGGTGAACATATCAGCGGGGTTATGAGCTGTCCCAACTTTCATCACCTTAATCCTCTTCTCATTTCTCAGGAAGTGATATCTAACATCTATATGTTTAGTCCTCTCATGATGAACTTGATCCTTGGCTAGGCATATTGCACTCAAACTATCACAAATATCACAGCCTGATCATGATGTAGACCAAGGTCACCAACTAGTCCTTTCAACCATATTGCTTATTTAGCAGCTTCTGTTAGTGCCATATACTCAGCCTCAGTAGTAGACAAAGTAACTGTAGGCTGTAGGGTTGCCTTCCAACTAACAACAGAACCACCAAGGGTAAACACATAACCAGTCATGGACCTTCTACTGTCAACATCTCCAGCATAGTCAGAATCAGAATAACCAGTCACTAAACATTCCATGTCACTTCCATAAACGAGACCAATATCAGATGTACCTCTAAGGTAACGAAAAATCCTCTTCACAGCTTGCCAATGTTCCTTTCTAGGTTGCCCCATGAACCTACTGACAATGCTCACAGCATGTGCAAGATCAGGCCTAGTGCAGACCATAGCATACATCAAACTTCCTACTGCACTAGCATATGGGACTCGAGACATGTACTCCTTCTCAGCTTCAGATTGTGATGCAAGTATAGAAGACAAACGAACACTTGCAGCACTAGGAGTATCTATAGGCTTAGCTGAAGACATCCCAAACCTGAACAATATCTTCTGAATATATCCTTTCTGTGACAAGAAAAACTTCTTTTTATCTCTTTCCCTATAAATCTCCATACCCAAAATTTTTTGAGCAACACCCAAATCTTTCATCTCAAATTCAGCACTGAGAAGGTCTTTCAACTTCAGAATATCAGACTTGGACTTAGCAGCTATCAACATGTCATCTACATACAGAACCAGATAAATCTTCAATCCATCACCAAGCTCGTTGTGATACACACAACAATCATACGGACTTCTGCTGTAGCCTAACTCAATCATATAACTGTCAAACCTCTTATACCACTGCCGTGGAGACTGCTTGAGCCCATATAAAGACTTCTTCAACTTGCAAACATAGTCTTCCTTACCAGGACACTGAAACCCCTCTGGTTGGGTCATACAAATCTCCTCTTCCAACTCTCCATGTAAGAAAGCTGTCTTCACATCTAGTTGCTTAAGTTCTAAATTCTGATGTGCAACCATGGCTAGAAGCACCCTGATGGAAGTATGTCTGACTACTGGTGAAAATATTTCATTGCAGTCAACTCCTTCTCTCTGTGTAAACCCTCTTGCAACAACTCGAGCTTTAAACTTAATACCCTCTGTAGGTGAGATTCCTTCCTTTTTCTTAAAGACCCATTTGCAAGTAACAATCTTCCTTTCCTTAGGTCGTTTGACTAGCTCCCAAGTCTGATTTTTATCAAGTGACTCAATTTCATCTCCCATTGCAGCAAGCCATTGAGCAGACTCACTACTCGAAACAGCTTCTCTATAGGTGGATGGCTCATGGGGATCCATCTCTTCAGCAACCTGTAGTGCATAAGCAATCATATCCTCAAAACCATACCTCTGTGGGGGTCGAGTGCCAACTCTCCTAGCTCTATCAAGAGCTATACTTGGCTGACGTGCTGTTTCTGAACTAGAAGACTCTGGCTCATCTGTTCTTGTACCTGTATCAACAACTGGCACATCAGTTTCTATAGCAGCATGTTGATCTTCTCCACCTTGGTGCTGCGATTCAGCCTGACCAGAAGTGAATTGCAGCTCCACTTGTTTATCAACATTACTACTTTCTTCTGCAACAGCGGGCTTCACAACAGAGTTAAACATAGAATTTTCATCAAACACAACATTTCTACTGAGTATAACTCTATTTTCAGAAGGTGACCAGATCCTATAACCTTTGACCCCATCACCAAATCCCACAAATATACCCTTTTTAGCTCTAGGTTCTAATTTACCGTCATTCACATGATAGTAAACTGAACAACCAAAAACTTTCAGCAAAGAATAACCCCCGTACTTGGTCGTTCGGAGCGCTTCATATCAGATTCAAGGCATATTAACAAAAAATTAACGGAAAAATGGATGGAGGGACCAAAATGAAATTAAAATCAAACCTCAGGAACTAAATTGATGAGTTTGAAAACTCAGTGACCAAAATGAAACCTAACCCAAACTTCAGAGATTAAAAGTGTATTTTTCCTTATTTTAAATTTACAAAATGAAAAAGGAAGCCAAGACTTCAACATAAAAAAAACTATTACCATAGAAAAAAATTTGAAGCACATTTAATTTTGTATTATTTATTTATTTTTTGAAAAGAAGCACATGTAAATTGTAGTTTGAAAATTCTCGATACTCAATTTCTAAAACATCCTTTTTGTTTTTTTTTTTTACAATATATGAGGTGAGGTGGGAAATTCGAACCATAAACTTCTTGGTCATTAGTACAATCTTGATGCCAATTGAGCTACGCTCATGTCAGCTTCTAGAGTGCCCTTAGTCTGGAAATCATGTCTACTAGACACACTTGATTATGAGCAATTTAAAGTGCCGAGAAAATTGGGGAATAATATATTTGGATTAATCTTTATTTATTTATTTATTTTTAAATGGTTAATCTTATTTTTAACTCAATAAGTTTACACATAAAGATATCATCAATATCTAGTGGTGGATCCAAAACTTTTTGTTGAGGGGCTTCACTTAAAATTTCGTAAAAGTAATTAAACAATTTAAAATAGTCTAAAAAAAAAAGCAAACAATTTAAAAAATTCATAAATGAAAACTGAACTACTCATTTAATTCATTTCAATTATCGTCAACAAGTTTTAATATTATGAAATTAATTTTTAAAAAATAATGAAACAAAAATTTTAAATATTTTTATCCATTTCCGTTTATATTTGATATAAACAATGTTAAATAGGTTATTTAAAGTTCATGAATTTATTAGCCATAAAACACGTTGAATAGTGACAAAAAGTATTAAAAATAAAGCTAACACGCCGTTATTTTAGGAGGGGCTAAGGCACCCATGCCAACGCAACCAACATGTAAATTTGGTCTAATTTACGAATTTTTATATACTAATATTAAAATCTTTATAGTTTAGGAGGGGCTCGAACTCCAGGCCCAAAGTAAATTCGCTGCTGCCAATATCATGATATATATTATCAACTCCCACAAGAATTTGGAAAAGGAAATACTTTTTTCAATTCATGTATATATAGCTTTGTTGATGTCAACATTTATAATTTGCGATGGTAAAGAAAAGGAGAAAAGAAAGCACTCCATGTGATACGACCATAGTGCTACAATCTATACATCTTAGTCTAAATGTATGATGTAAAGAAGCTTTTCATCAAAGTATAATGGCCATTTAGCATGAGAATGATTTTTCTTTCTTCTTTTACTTTTATCTGCATGAAATTTTTTTGTCCATATCATCATAACATTAGGAACAATACTTGGCTGCATACCGGTAGAAAACTTCTTATACACACCCCATTAAAATCTTGACAATTAAGAGAGGAAGATAGAAAATGAAAATTTTTATTTTTTATCTCTCCTAATTGTCGATTCCTACACCGGTGTGCAGTAAAGTATTGTCATAAGATTAGGTTGATGATGAATGTTTATAGAGGTAGCATGGTGGCCCCTTAGACTTTGACATGAATCCCTAATGGCTTAAAATTAAATGGTAGAAAGGAATTGAAGCCAATAACAATTGAGCTCGTGCTTGTATTTGTTCAATAATCCAATCCATTCCATGACATATCCTATCATATTGAAAAAGAATTAAAGTCACTTTTATATATTCAACACACAATTTTATCTGTCTGCCTTTTAGATTATTCAAAAGCAAACCAATTCATAATGGTCTCTTTAATTTTTTGCTCCATATATTTCTTGATGTCTTTTTTGGTATTGTTATTATCGTTTCTCTTTTATGAAGTAATGGGAATGATGGGCATGTGTGGGAGATTATTTACTTATGTTTTGAGCAGGATTAATTACGTGGCTTTGATTGAAATTGAAAATGAAATTTCTCAATTTTGAATTGAGAAAAGAGTAAAAGAAAATCTTTTGAGAGGCTCACACTTTAATTTGATTTGGTTTAATCTAAAAGTAGAATTAAAAGATAACTAAATATAGTAAATGAATTACATGTTTAAGGGATTTTTATTTGTGATTAACAGATCTATATTGTCGTGATGGATAAATTATAGAAAAATGAATTCAAAATATCTTTTTTTAGTACAAAAAAGGTAAGGGGCAGGAGATTTGAACCTTCAACTTTTCAAGGGATATAGTAGCATCAATTAGCAGTGAAGTACTATACTCATGTTAGCAAATTTAAAAGATAGTTAAAGAAAAAGAAAGCAAAGTACTTTTTATCATATATAAACAATGAGTAAGTTGTGTGAATATAATATTGAATTCAACACGTGCATTTTAAAAACCAAATCTAAACTTTTTTTTTTTCTATTCTTTTTAAAAAAACACAATCCCCTAACTTTTTGTGTCGACCGAATAAACCGATATAATATATGCGATCAAAAGGTAATGTGACATATCCAAATTTAGCCTAACGTAATGCCGCCCTTCAACTTTTGAAGCACTTTCTAAAGTGAGAAAAACTCTCATTTAAAGTTGCACGTTTATTCTGTCTTTTCATTTTCTAGAAAATTTTGGCAAAAAGTAAATTTCGTTCGTTTTATTGTTATTGGGTTTGTGGAGTCAAGTTGTACTTACAAGGTCAGAGAGGATAGCGTCGAGATACTGTCGTAAAGGTGGAAAGAATCACATGCTACAAATTCTTAACGTTGAGACGCTACTACAACAACCCCAAAGTCAAATTGTAGTGTTTTATGTTACATATTCGTAGCGTCGCAAACGCTGCATGCATCGATTTTCAATAAAAGCTTTTTGTTTTTGGAGGGTTTTGTTAGGGAGAGAAAAAAACCGAGTGCTTGTGTGCGGCCAAGAGAGGAAAAAGTTGTTGAGCATTATTGTTATTTCCTTGTTATTGACATATTTTTCACATAATGGTATGATATTATCCACTTTAATTTAGACATAGTTTATCATAGCTTTACTTTTGATTTTACTCAAAATACCTCATTCTAATAGGATAATTGATATTTGTATAACCATGGATCTTTCATTTCTTAGACAATATTAGACTTTGTTTGCACTCTTAACAATTCTCCACGTGAACAATTATATATATCCTCAAATATCAATTCATCTATCTACTCTTGACTAGTAACGAGATCTTGCTCTTATCCTGATCACATTGTATGGTCTCGACTGGACCTTGTTGCACCCTTGATCTCCTCCCCTTGAACAAATATATATACCCCTCCTAATAGTCTATACAACCGGATAGGGATATCCCAAGCTTTAGATGTGCTCGTCACTAAGGATTCATCCAAAATTCTGAATGAAAAATATAGACTCGCTACTTTTCCATATGATATTGATCTTTATGACTTTGTTTTTTATTTCACCCAAAAGGCCTCATACCAATGGAGATAATTGTCCTCATATATTGATTTTTCTCTTCCCAAACCTTTGTTTACTCAATTAACATTTATATGCACGAAGAAATGTAGGTATGTATATATTTCAAAAAATCTTTATTTATTTATTTTTAGGAAAAAAAATCTTTATTTCTCCTTTAGTACTTTTGTAAGTGAGATGATGTTTCACTTTTTTTTTTTTTTCTTTTAATAAACATCAATAAAATATTAACTATCTTATTAGAGTATAATATCTTAACCAGTGAGATTATAATCAAATTAACTAACATATAAAATTGAAAAAAACTTGATTACATGCCGGCAGGAATCTCCCTACATATCACCCTTAAAATGTTGACAATTAGGAGAGATAAAAAAGTTTTCTTATTTTCTCTCTCCCTCTTTCTTAGTTGTTAAGATCTTAATGAGATATGCAGGGAGATTCCTACATACCAGTATGCATATGTTCAAGAAAATTTGTTAGCACTCCTGTGAAGGTAAATTTGTATTATTTGCAATTATCCTAAAAGATTTAAAGGTAACATTAGTAAAATTGTATATATATTTATTAAGGCTGAATGTCACAATTATTGTAATAATGTTTTTGTATCTTTTGTATCTTTTGATTTTTTTTTTTTTTTTTTTTTTTTGAGTTCTTTGATTTCTAAAATTATGTAAAAGTTTATTATAACATGTATATGGTAGAGTTTTCAGCTTCATACGTTCGTCTGTCTGTTTCATCAGGCAGCCTTCTATTTATTTACTTATTTATTATTATTATTTTCTTTTTTGAAAACCCAATGCATGGAAATTGAAGTCCGTCAATCCAGTCAAACAATAAGACAAAATGTAAAAGAGCCTATAAGTCGAAATCATTAGCTAAAACTTTTTTCTCCTAAAGGCTCATAAATTATTTTTGTTATGTAATAATATCCGAGACTCTTTTCAAAACTTTAGAAATATTATTGTTGAAAATTAAATTGCTAAAGTTATTTTTTTTTAGCAGAAATTGCTAAAGTTCTAACAAATTAAAAAGTGCCTGTTCTTAATCATATTTGTTTTCTGTCATTTTCAAAAATATCTGATCAGTATATATCTATGAAAAATTGACGATACTTCTTTTTTCTTTTTTTCCTTTTTCCATACAGCTTTTAAAACTGGCTACATTAAATAGAACAAAAAAACATATTGATGTGGAATTGATATTCAAGAAAAATAAATAATTTGACTAGTTTTTATAATTATCAATAAAATTTAGAATTTACATATATTAACTCAATTTGCCTAAACTTATGTGGATAATAGCAAAGGCTTGTATTTATCAAATCAAAATGTAGTGCTAGTGGTATTCATGAAATAATAATTTAAGAGATATTTTAGTTCTACCTCAATTATTTGAAAAGCTACACATTCCAATTAAAACAACTCAAAATCACATAATATTGTGTTAGATTGAATGCGATTGCCATAAAATTGATGTAAAATTAGTAATAAAAAAAAAGTAATAATACCTGTTGATGGGCAAATTTGGTCGGGAGGAACTCACCTGACCTTCACGTGCCACCAACGGTAAATTTGTATGAGAGAGGGAAGATGTGACCTGCAAAATAGTAAACCTGCACACCAGTGTGGTGCTTGCCACACCGCCTCGGATGCTTAAGTCAGAAAACGGATGGAAGAGCTAGAGAGCAAGAGGAGAAGTCGAGAATAGAGTTTGAGGTCCCTTCTTTAGTGACAAAGAGGGGCTTAAATACATGTTCATGCTCCTAGGGTTTTTAGGAATTCGGAGGAGTTTAGGGACGAACCATGCGGAATCTGGACACGACCAGAGGCAGCAGGGATCGAATGGAGGCGAACGAGCTCGGCCCCCGCAAGCGGGCCGACTTGGCCCGACCCTTTGGTCTAGTCTTCCTCTGGGTCGGTTTCCTGGTCCTATCTCCGTCTGGTTGTCCTCTCGTCAGCTCCTTGTGCATCAGAGTGGTCCAAAATTACCTATAACAATACCCATGTCAAAACTAAAATTATCACTTCATATTTTCTTAATTTCTTTGATGAATAACAATAATGCTAAAAGTCATGGGCAAACATCAATCTAGCCCAAAATAGCCAACCTAGTCCTCCTAAGATTAAAAAAACTACCAAATATGACACAATTTAAGTTCGGCTCAAATAAAAATGTCTAAAAGGTCGAAAAATAACAATTGGCATATTTCAACTCCACACGTCTATCAATCTATAGGTGATAGATGTACACATCACGAATAGACGTAAAAATAGTATATCAATGTCAAACGTCTACTAGTAAAAGGGATATATCCATAATATACCAGAGTAAAAAAGGGACTTTAGTAAAAAATCTCTAAATAGATGTACAAACAATGCTTTTTTAAAATTCATTTGCATATTATTTTTCTATGCAACAGATTTGTGGATATAACCACCAATTTTGTCACCCATTATAATCTAGTTCGTGAAAATTCAAAAACATGGATGTGGATAAAAAAAAGTACCTTAATCACAAAGTAAAAAAAAAAAAAAAAAAAACTTGTATATATGCATGAATTAAAGTGTAGCAATGAGTAGACTATTAGAAAAGATTGAGTTTAATTATAAGAAAGAATGAGGAATCAATTCACCACTGTACAAAAAGCTTTGAAAGTGTTTTGTTTCATTTTCAGTGTACTGTAAAGGCAAAACCTAAAAATGCCAGAATTTTGGAAAATTTCAAAACAGAGATGTGCATGAAAAACCAGCCACATGTTCCATGCATTATTATTATTACCAAACATTTAAAAAAAAAATCTCTCTCCATTAGCTCTTCCTCTCAAACTTGTACCGAAAGCTCAAGGGATTCTCCAAATTCCAAACACACAGAGTTTTTGAAAACGAAAGATTAATTAATTTCGAGGGTCTGAAAATTCAATAGCCTCATATATTTTATTTTTTAAAAAAATAATTTGGAATTGAATGAATAATAATAATAATAATATTGCCAACTTGATGTCGTCGCACAGATTCTAATTAATCGAGAATAATAAGTTGGAGATTGTGACTGATATGGATCTCCCACTCGACTTGGGAAAATGGGTTTACTTTTTTTTTTTTTTTTTTTTTTTTTTTTTTTTTTTTTAATTTTAATTTTTCACTTTCTTTTAATATTATAATTAAAATAGCTTTCTTTGTGACTTTGTGATATGATTTGATTCACTATTAATGGACAGTCACCCCCAGCTCAAAGCTACCCTATAAAGATGAAATTAGAGACATTAAATTCACATGCCTTAATTATTTCTTTACAAAGTTCGATTGCAACACTCAACAATTTTACTTTTTTTTTCTTATTGGATGCATTTCAACTTGGAATGCCTACGTTATCTCTTTATCAAATTAAATCCATAACTGATATACATGAAAGAAAAAGATGTTCACTGCAACTAAAGAAAGTGGGTGCTTGCATAGATGTAGAAACATCATTTTAAAATTTGTAATAATAATAACAACAGCGACAATAACAATTACTACTCAATCCCAAACTCACTTACGTAGAAGACTAAAATAGCCTTGAAACAACTGGATTTATATATTGTTTTTTGACAACGTGTGAGGTGAAGGATTCGTACTACAGACCTTTTGGTCATAAGTACAAGCAATAAAATTTCTGCTAGAAAAGTTTTTGAATTCTCTTACTCCCAATGGTTGAAAAGAAAATGGGTTTGACCTCCTAATGAGAATTGAGGTCCTTGCGCGGGCGTCTCATCCCCAAGACTTGCTTGCTCCATATGGAGTGCTCCGTGGTTCCTCGAGTGCCAGCCGCTGAGAGATATTCGAATAACATGTGGCAACATGACCTCTCAAGATAGTGTCTCTTTTGGGTTCACCATTCTTGGAGTAAATCCCATTTTTTTCTTGGATCGAATACCCATTTGAGTTTTATGGGCCCTGATACCAAATTTGAATAACATGAGGTTCCAGCTTAAAACCAATTAGCAATGAGAGGAGTAACCAATGTATAGGTCTCCACGTATCTTTTCAATGTGGGATCCTCAACAAAAGGAATGCCAAAGAAAATGAAAGTTTTATTTGGGAAATATAATAAATATTTAGATAGAGAGGAATATATATATAAATGTCTAAATAGACATTAATTTTTTTTTAAAAAAAAAATTGCTAGATTTGTAAAAGCATAATGTGGTTGATATATATTTGCAAATATTCGTTTGCCGCCCATTAAAATTTCTCCTAGAAAAGCTTTTAAATTCTCTACTCCTAATGATTAAAAAGAAAATGGAAGTTTTATTGGGAAATATGATAAGTATTTAGATAAAGAGGAATATATAAAAATGTCTAAATAGACAGTGAATTTTTTAAAAAAAAAATTGCTAGATTTATAAAAGCAAAATGTGGTTGCTATATTTGCAAATATTACTTTAATTACCACCCATTAAACTCCTATAGAAAAGTTTTAGAATTCTCTACTCCTAATATAGTTGAAAAGAAAACAAAAGTTTTATTGGAGAACATAATAAATATTTAAGATAGAGAAGAAGAAATTATTGTGTAACATATTCATTATGAAAAAAAAGAAGAATTGAAGATTTTGTAGAAACAAATATGCCCCACTAATGTGTGTAAAGAAGATGGATTGATTAAGATCTAAGCACTAAATGGGAACAATGCAAGAACAAGATAAAAGGCAAATGATGGTGGTGAATTAGAGTTGTGTTGACACAAACAATTAGTTTCTTTTTTCCAGTATTTTGTGTTTGTTGAATCATGATTTGATATTTAAAATGGAGAGATCTTGTGTGGCCATAATGAAAAAAAAAGCTTTATTTTCCACTGAAAATTACATTTATATAAGCCATCTGTCAAATTGCAATTTGACCTTAATTAAAAGTTTTAGTATATAGTTGAATGATTGGATTTTTGTGGACAGGATAATTACAAATGTAACTAAAGCTTTTAACATATTTCCACAACTAAAATGTTGAAAAATGGTGGGAAAATGATGTTTGATAAATTTAATTAGATATACAGTCAATTTAATATATATTAAGCGATATTTGTAATATTTTAATAAGCTGTTTGCTACTTTTGAAAGTACATGTTTATTTTATGTTATTCATGTAAATGTCTTGAAATAATTTTTTATGGAAAATTTAGACTAAATAATTCAAGCAAAGCTTTTGAAAATATTGAAACCAACTTTTTTTTTTTTTGAAAAAGAAATGAATAACATTTAATTAATTTATTTATTTATTGAAACCAACTCATTTACTTTTTATGCGAGTTTAAAATTTAATTCAAAGGAATAATAGTTTTGAGGGAAAAAGTTTTTAGACCAGATTCAAATGATTTAAGATTGTAAATTTTCTTCCTTCAAATAATTATAATTGTATTATATGAATCCAACTAAATTCAAACTTATGATGATTGAGTTGATTTATTTCTCACGTGTTTTGTATTAAAAAACGTTTAAAAATTATTTTTTAAAACTATTATTTCAATAGCTTATATTTTTTAGAGTGTAAGAGCCTTCAAACTTTCAGAACTTTCTATTTGGTATGTAATCTGGATTCAAATTTGTGTTTTCGATTCATTGAATAAGATAAATTTAATGAATATTTTGTTTGACATATTTGTTTTGTAAAACTATTTTTGGATTTTTTTTAATTCAAACAGTGAAAATTTTAAAGATGACATTTTTATGTTTTTAGTGTCACTAGCTATTTATTCCAAAAAAAATGTTTTTAGTGTAACTATATTTAAAATTTTAAATTTTAATATCCATAATTACAAGTTTTGATAAAAATATTATTTCAGTTATAAACTCATTTAATTTTTGTTAAAATTAAAACATGTAGAACATAAAATATTATAAATTATATCATCTTGTAAAATAATAATTACACAAATTTTATAACATAAAACATGTTCATAAAATAATTGGTAATAATTGAGATTCAAAAAAAATATTTAGTTTGTAATTACAACTATTTTTATTATTTATAAATATATAATACCAAATACTTTTTGAATACTTTTTAAATTGAAATTCATTGTCTAGTTCTTCAAAACACACACCATACACAAAACATAAAATACAACTTTTTTTCCATCAAATCTATTGTTTTCAAATTGCAGTTTTCAGATCAATTGCTAAAAGTACCCTTATTATCTTGAACAATTATCCTCAAAACCTATGAATGAGTGATGGATTTTTAATTTTGTTTAAACAACCACTTTCCTTAACACCTATGAATACCAAACCGTTCATAATTCTGGTGGACGTAGAATCCAGTCAGGGGATATGGTTTCTGAGATGATTTCAGGAGGGGAGGATATTATTCTGCATGTTGATGCAGCCTAGTCAAAGCACAACAGATGCGGTGGAGTGGGGGCAGTTCTACGCACAAAGTGGCAATTATGCAGAAAAGGATTTCGTTACCCCCTTCTCCATTATGTGCTGAGGCGTTGGCGGTTCTTGAGGGTCTTAAAATAACTTCTCTAAGGAATATTCATAAAATTACGGTTTGCTCGGACTCCCTACCGTTGATTTCCATTCTCCGCAAGGATGATCAGTGTCATGCAGATTGCTATCCAGTGGTGGTAGATATACAACGTCTGATCAAATCTTTTGAATATGTTAATTTTTGTCATATAAACCGTGAGTATAATTTACTGTCGCATGAGTTGGCTAGTTTAGGCATGGCTTCTTCTACTCGTGTTTGGAGTAGGAATTACCCTGATTGGGTTTTAGATTTGGCTAGCAGAGAATTGTATTGTTTTGTATCCCCGCAAAGGAATCTTTGTTCTTGAATGAAATGTTTCTGTTGCTAAAAAAAAAACCACTTTCCTTAAAATTCAATAAATGCGGATGAAGATTGGACTTTAATTTCAACTCGAAAAAGGTCATGGTAGGTTTTCTCATAAAAGGGGGAAAAAAAAGAAGACTGAATTTAGTAAACTAGATCAAGGATTAACAACTAATTTAAAGTACTATTTCATTCAAAGTTGGAATCTTTATTAATTAGACTAGGGTTTAGGCCACTAGTATAATTCATTATGAGTTCAAATCTTCATAACTTTCTTTAATTCCATTGTAAAACAAAGATCAACTCAAAAGAAGGAATCTTTGCTATAATAATATATTCAAATTTAGGTGTTTTTATCTCATTTAACATGTGATTGCATGGTTCATAAAGAGAATAGTTCCTAAATTTTATGATGGAGACAAGAAAATCGTCCATTTCTCCATTTGATAATATTCGTCATATTTTCATATTTGGGCCACAAACATCATTTTTCTTGCACTCAATTATCGGATAAATTAATTAAATATATTTTTTCTTTTTTTCCCACTAATTTAGGGTTGACCATTTGCCGGCCAAAAATATAATATATTTTTTAAAATTAGTCTCAAAGGTAAAAAAAAAAATTATTAATTTCAAAAACTAAAAAAATTAAGGATATGCCTTTGATGATGGAATATGGAAATATGAGAAAATAATGGTTTGTGACAATAATTCAATTAAGAATAGCAATGTTAAATTGATTGTTGATTATTTTAGTAATTACGAAAAAGTGAAGATTTAATTACAATACAAAACTATTATAGAAAATTGTTACGAAAAGGGTAAATGTGATTCTATCGAATATAAGTGATGGTGTGGAACACAAATTAAATCTGAACACAAATTTATTAGTAAAAGCTGAGTTTGGACTGATTCTATCAAATATAAGTGATGGTTTGGTATAAACTTTGCAATGAAGAAAACTGTTTTTTTAATCCATTAAAAGTCTTTTTTTAAACTGATATATTTAACTACGTAGTAAAACATAAAATTTTAAAATTTTAAAATTTTAAAAATTATTTCAGAAGAAGGATTTAAATTATAGCATTTGGTTATGTAGTATTCATAAAGAAAAAGTAAGGTTTAATTTTCATTCTACTTCTTAAACTTTTAAAAATATTTTGGGAAAAATACAATGTTGGTCCATGAGTTTTGAAGAATAGGTGCGTTTGGTTCCTGAGCTTTTAAAATGAACATTTTTAGTCCCTAAGTTTTGATAAATAGGTTTAAAAGGTCGCTAAACTTTCAAAATTGACATTTCTAGTCCCTAAGTTTTGAGAAATAAGTTTAAATGGTCCTTTGTATTGTTTTTTCAATTTTTTAAATTAATACTTTTAATTTTTTTAATTGAAAAACCATTCAATATTAACAAATAATAAAAAAAACATTAATTTAAAAAAATTGAAAAAATAATATAAGAGACCTTTTAAACTTATTTTTCAAAACTCAAGGACTAAAATGGTTCATTTTGAAAACTTAGGAATCTTTTAAACCTATTTCTCAAAACTTAGGGACTAAAAAATCTATTTTGAAAACTTAGAGACAAAACACACCTATTCCTCAAAACTCAGGTACCAAAAATGTATTTTTCCCAAATATTTTACTTTTATTCCAGAAAATTTTTAACCTTCTTTCATTTTCATTTTGATTCTTAAACTTTTAAAATTATTCTTACTTTCTTCCAAAAACTCTTAACTTTTTTCATTTTGTTGCTCCTGGTGATTCCAGTCATTAATTGTATTGATGGATAACATAACTGTTTACGTATATATTATATGAATATGTTTATATATGTGTATACGTTGACATGGGCTATATTGGAGATATAGGTTGGTTCATTATAAGTTTTTCTTGACGCATTAGAAGAGAGTTTTGTTGAGACTAAAATGGGTAGCGTCGGCAATACCATGATATGCTAACACTACACACTAGTGTCTGCAAATGTTGGTTTTGCTAACGCTATACATGTAATAGTGATAGAATGAGATATGTCGATGATTTTGTAAAAATGGTCGACAATTCTTCTATGGATCATATTCTAGTCCTAAGTCACACAACTTTCTCTTAGCTTCACAGCATGAATTAGATATAGTGCAGCGTTTGGAAATATTTCCTTTACTAATTTTAATAACATATTAATTAAATGGTTTATTACTCTAAGGTTAATAAATTTAATATGCTTCAACCGAACCAAAAACTTCAATAAATGAAGAAAATTGTGTACAACAAAGGGTACAATATGGATGATCATTAAATCCTCAAATAAGTTTGAAGTAATGGACATTAATTGACATCTCATTTTGAAAGTCTTCTTCATCCACATGACAGTTGGGACTTGTAAAGCATTTAGAAGATTGAACATCTCATTCTCTTTCATAGAGAACATTACACTCTATAGTACTTAATCTATCATTATGTATTGAATATAGTACTTAATCTATCATTGTGTACATTTGATCAGTTGAATGACTTTCAAACCTAGATAAGCTGGTTGGTTCTCCATGATATATCCAATAACTATAAGGGGAAGATATTTCATACGTGAATAAATATTGTTCCATTCTGTCTAAAGCCTACCACATTACATTTTTACAATTTTTATCAATAGATGTCGTGAACATAACTCAACTGGTTAAGACATATATCATCAACTAAGAAGCTAGAGGTTCGAATTCTCATATCTCATATGTTCAACTAAAAAAAGTTGGTTGAAGAAGATATACATCAAACATACAAATGACTAAAATAATTGTTGTTTTAAATATTCAATAACTCTAATATACATTTAACGTTTAGGAATAAAAATAGTGATATTTTAGGCCTCGTTTGATACCATTTGGTTTTTGGTTTTTGAAAATTAGGCTTGTTTTCTTTAAATTTCCTCACCATGGTTTTCATTTTTGTTAAAGACACACTTGAATTCCTAACCAAATTTTAAAAACAAAAACAAGTTTTTGAAAACTATTTTTTTAGTTTTTAAAAATTAGCTTGGTTTTTAAAAACATGGAAGAAGATAGGTGAAAAAACAAAGAAATTTAGAGTTGGAAATGGTGTTTATAAGCTTAAAAACTAAAAATCAAATGGTTATCAAACGGAGCTTTAATGCTTACATGATCTAAAATGCACATTTTAAAATATATAAAAAGTATAAATATGCAAAATGGAGTACAATTAATTTAGACAAGATATAAAAAAAAAAAAAAAAAAAAAAGTAATAACTTA
This sequence comes from Luffa aegyptiaca, assembly GCA_017139565.1. Taxonomy (NCBI): domain Eukaryota; kingdom Viridiplantae; phylum Streptophyta; class Magnoliopsida; order Cucurbitales; family Cucurbitaceae; genus Luffa; species Luffa aegyptiaca. Next base: position 47,487,818 of record CM029400.1, on the reverse strand, counting down.
CATTCATTTTAAAGTTATCCCAAAGTGGACACAAGGATAAAAAAATAGTTAAGTCGGCAGAAGGATCAAATAATTAATAGTGAAATCAAATATTTATGAGCTCAATTTTTTTTATCGGTCTATTATTTTGGTCATTATTTTGGTCGGAATAATGGGGCAGCCATCTTTTGCCAAACAAAGTAAAAGTCCAAAGTCCTAAGTCCAACCCTATATTGCATGGTCCCCCACCAAATGAGAAAAGCAAACCAAAAAAAAAAAAAAAAAAAAAAAAGCATATTGAACACTATATCCTTTTAAAATTGACATTTGTGGTTGAGTTCTGACATTTTATTTACACGCCCATATATTATTGAATTTTCATTAAAAAAAATTGTTGAACTAAAAAAATAATTAAAAAATCTAGCTATATCTTCAATTTTTATTTAAAACGTATATAGTTTTTAAAATTTGCTTAAATTCTAAAATATATAGAGAGAATTTAGAAAATTAATTAAAAGGAAAGGTAAGATATATTACCATTCTCAATTTGGTCTATTTTAAATTTCTCAAATATGAATATCCATAACGCACTTGATTTGCACCTGTCAATGGTAAATTTGTTTAGACCGGAAAAAAGGTGACCTGTGAAAGAAAGGAATTACACACCGGTGTGATTTTTGTCCGCCACACAAACTCTGATGCTTAAGTTAGATTCAAACTGTGATGTGTAGCAAGAATTTGGAGTAGAAGAATAGTCGTACCTTTTCAATTTTATCACTAGATTATATATCCTTTTGATCTAGGGTTTCTCTTTTTCTTCTTAGGAGTAACACCGAATCAGATTCGAGAAGGACCTATAGGATCGTCGGTCACGTTGGTGGATTCAAACTCACATAGGTTTGTTATGGACCCACCTCAGCCTTGGCCTAGACCTGTGCCCAGGCCAGACCCAATCTGGGTGATCATATTTTACCGATGAGTGGTCAGATTTTGAAGATAAACCTAACATAAATTTTTTGATTGGGAATTTTGAGAGATACATAAAATACCAAATCGAGTACACTATCCAAAAGATTCGGGACTATTGTGTATATTTTGGGAGAAAAAAAAATGGTGATGAAATTGAGTGTTAGCTGTCAAAATTTCACCCATAAAAATGTATTTTCACACATAGTCCACCTAACAATAATTGCAACATGCAACATAGTCAAACTCAAAGCTGTGGAGTACACATATTTGAAATCCCTATTTAAGGAAGTCCAAACCCCAACCTCCCTCACCATCTTCACTTGCCTTTTATCTCACTCTAAATCCTTCACAAGACAAAAGAGAGAGAAAGAGAACCCAAAACAAAACAAAACAAAAGCAAACTCTTTATTTCTTCCCTTTTATTATTATTCCCTGTCCCAAACCCCAAGTGATCAAGAAGATGAAAACAGAGGAAAAACAAAGGGAATTATTTGCAGAGCCCAAAAACAAAAACATTGATAATCAAACTTGGGTTTATGATTCTTCTGTTGATCATAAAGGAAGGCTTCCTCGGCGAGCTTCCACCGGCGTCTGGAAAGCTTCCCTCTTCATCATCGGTAAACGATTTTTATAAATATATTTTTTTTAATTCAACTCCACGTAATGCCTAAGCTAATATATCTGTCTTGAGAATATAATCTCTTTCTTTTGTGCTTTATTCTTTTTTTTTTTTTTTTTCTCAATTGGGTTCTTGTTTTTCCTCTATAATCCGTATGTTTTTAGTTCAAAGTTTTGCCTTTTCTTTTATGGTATCAAACAACTAATTTTCTTTAGTTTTTTATTACATCAAGTTGTTTTGAATTCGTGTTGATTAATTTGTTGTATTATTATATTTAATCTGAAGTGGAATCCTTGGAAATATGCTTTCCAAATGACTGTTTTTCTAAGTTTCTTTTTGATCTTCTTCCTCTTATTTTATAATATCCATTTCCTTGAAATACAGTAAGATCATGCAGCGAAGAAGAGAACCCAATTGGGGTTTTTTTAATCACCTTTTTGCTAACTGAACAAAGTTTTTTTTTTTTTTTCCTTTCTTTTTTGAGAGGAAAAGTTCTTGATTGAGGAGAAAACTATAATTAATTAATGACTAATATCATAATTAAGAAAAAGTGTAAGAAGGTTATAATTAATTAATGACTAATATCATAATTAAGAAAAAGTGTAAGAGATTGTTGTACTGTGGTGTTTTTGACAATTCAAGAGAGACAAATATGAAAAAGAGAGAATTAAGATTTTTTTTTCTTAGAATAAATAGCTGTCAAAATTTTTAATAAAGTGAACTCTGATAAAAAGGTAGGTTTTATATTCCTAAGCACAAAAAAAAAGTTTATTTATATTTATTTACTTTAGTTATTTAAATAGAGAAAGGGAAGTGAAAGCATTTGAATAAAAGTTCTTTTTTCATAAGAATCTTAGATATGACTAATGATTAGATTTTAATACATCATATTATAACTTTTCTCTATTTTTTTAACCACTCACTTCGAGAAAAACCAATAATTTCTCAAAAAAACTAAGGTAGCCATGACATAAAGTTGTCAACTTTTGAAAGCAAAGCGTAGCGACCAGACGAGTTCAATCACATGAACAGTAGAGTATGGTCCATGGGTTCAAAGTTTAGGGGCCCATAAACACCGTAATTAGCAATAATTAAACAAATGACTTGACCTAAATATATATATATATGGACCATGTTAATAAAAAGATGTTGACTCAAATGGATCGTGTCATTTGAAAAGACAGGACATAGAGTTCTTAATTTTGTGAAAATTATTGTTGATTTGCACGTGCTTCAACAGTAAATTTGTTTGAAAGAGAAAAAGGTGAACTGCAAAACAAAAAAGAACTGCACACCGGTGTGTTGCTCCAATACTTAAGTCAAATCAGAGTTAATTATAGTTGGGTTTAGAGTGGGAGAATGGTCTTACCTTTTCGACTTTACCACTAGATATTTATATCCTTTGGACCTAGGGTTTCTTCTTAGGTAGACATCGAATCAAATTCAGATAGTGTCTATTGGATTGTGGGTCCACGTTCATGGATTCAGGCGCACACAAGTTTGCATGGGTCACCTCAGCCTGGGCCTGGATGCGGGCCTAAGCCTAGGCTCGGGCCTGGGCTGAGGTGCGTAATTGAGCCTTAGTGCTGATCAATTTAGTCGGGTTTGGCCACCTTGTCTTTAAGACCATCCCACCACCATCAGAGCTTTGGAATCTTCCTAATCTTCCTTTTAAGTTTCAAGATAGTCATTTGATTTGAATTTCGCTATAACAATTATTATTATTCAATTCTTATTCTTTTTCATATATATATAGCCCATTCTTTAAGTTTCTTACTTTTTAATTTGTAACATTTTTTTTTGGCTTGCAGCCATTGAGTTCAGTGAGAGGCTGAGTTACTTTGGACTAGCGACAAGTTTGGTGATTTATCTTACAAGGGTGATACAACAAGACTTGAAAACAGCGGCGAGAAATGTGAATTATTGGACTGGTGTAACTACTTTAATGCCTTTGCTTGGTGGATTCTTGGCTGATGCTTATTTGGGTCGTTTTTCCACTGTCGTCGCTTCCACCACTGTCTACCTCTTGGTAATTTTTTTTCCTTTGAAAAAAACTTGATTGGTTAACTTGAATTTGATATTTATCCATAAAATTTAGATTTACATGTGATTTTAATTCATAAGTTTTTAAATTTTAATTTTTGTTCTTAAACTTTCATATTTGTTTTTGAACTTTCAAAATATCTACTCTAATTTTAGTATATTATATTTAAGTTCTTCACCTTTAGTTTGTTTTTAACTATTGATAATGCGATTTCATGTGTACTAACGAGTTAACATGAGTAAGCACATATCATATGGGTTGGAGGCAAATTAGCAATTTTTTTTAGTGGTAAAATAATATAGCCAAGAACTAAAAGGATTTCTTAAATAAAACAATATATTTTCTAGAAGTTAACCAAAATGAAAAAAAAAAAAAAAAAAAAAAAAAAAAAAAAAAAAAAAAAAAAAAAAAAGGATTTTTTTTAAAGGTCTGGAACTGAAATGCGATTTAAATTGAGAACCTAACACATAAATTACCAATTTCTCTATATTTTTCTTTTATTTTTTTCTATATGTAAAGATTCGAACTTTCCCTCAAAAGAAAATGAATAAAATGCCTTGACCACTAAATTATATTCACTTTAGCAAATAATCTATTTCTCAAAGAAAAATCCTAATTACATACTCACACGACCCGTTGGTAATTACCTTTTAACTACCACCGTTAAAATTTTGATTATTAATTAAATTTTTTAAACAAGAAAAAAAAATCTCTCTTTTGTCTCTTTTCCTTTTTGCATTTCTCTTCATTAGGAGTAAAAAATACCATAGTGATTAGTAAGAGAGAGGTGAGGAGATAATAAATTACCACTGCATCAAAAAAAACTTAACCTAATAGACTATAAGAAATCGAATATTTATATTCTTTTTTTATTAGAAGAATTTTTATACACATTTTTAATGAATGAGAAATTTACTTAAAGATTTTATCATGTGTGTGTGAAAAACACAGGGGCTATCTCTGCTGACAATGTCCACTCTAGTGCCAAGCTTGAAGGCCTGTGGCAGTGAAGAAACGTGCGAGCAGCCAAGAAAACTCCATGAAATTCTGTTCTTCATGGCAATCTACCTCATCTCTGTCGGAACCGGAGGGCACAAACCATCTCTGGAGAGTTTCGGAGCCGACCAGTTCGACGATGACCACGCAGAGGAAAGAAAGCAAAAGATGTCGTTTTTCAATTGGTGGAACTCTGGCCTCTGTGCCGGTGTCATATTTGGAGTTACCTTAATCGTCTACGTCCAAGAACATGTCGGCTGGGGCATGGCTGGTGTGATTCTCACATCGGTTATGGCCATATCTCTCGCTGTCTTCCTGCTTGGAAGGCCGGTTTATCGCTTCAGGGCACCCTCAGGAAGCCCTTTAGCTCCTCTCTTGCAGGTTTTTGTGGCCGCTTTTAGGAAGAGAAATTTACCTTATCCTCCACATTCTTCTCATCTCTATGAACTTCAAGCTACTGACAACTTTCAAGGAAGGCTCTTGTCCCACACAAAGAAGCTCAAGTAAGATCCCAACCCCAATTGGAAAGTTCCAATTTTTACCTTGAATTATATATCTGTGCTAATCCAATTTATTGAAAAAAAATACAGATTTTTTGACAAAGCTGCGATCATTGAGGAGACAGGCAATTCATCTGAGAAACAAGGTCCGTGGAGGCTTGCAACCGTTACAAGAGTTGAGGAATTGAAGCTGGTTCTAAACATGATCCCAATTTGGATAGCTTCTTTACCATTTGGAATATGTGTGGCACAGACATCCACATTCTTCGTCAAACAATGCGGAACACTCGACAGAAAAATCGGCAACGGCTTCATAATCCCGGCCTCTTCCATGTTCTGTTTGGCTGCCGCCGGTATGATCATCTCCGTCGCCATCTACGACAGGATACTCGTTCCGATCCTACGAAAAATCACAGGCAATGAGAGAGGCATAACCATTCTCCAAAGAATTGGAATCGGAATGATTTTCTCCTTCACGTCGATGGCAGTCGCCGCCCTTGTTGAACGAAAACGACTCGGCGTCGTAGAAGACAGCCCAACAAAAGGGTCGGCTGCAATGAGCGTGTTCTGGTTGGCCCCGCAATTTTTGATCATTGGAATTGCAGATGGTTTTGCTTTGGTGGGCTTGCAAGAATATTTCTATGATCAAGTTCCTGACTCCATGAGAAGCCTTGGGATAGCATTTTATTTGAGTGTTAATGGGGCGGCTAATTTCGTGAGCAGCTTATTGATTACGATTGTGGATCGGATCACGAAGAAGAGTGGTGGGAAGAGCTGGTTTGGAGAGGATTTGAACAACAGTCGCTTGGATAATTTCTATGGGTTAATTGCTGGAATTGTGGCTGTTAATTTGTGTGTTTATGTGTTCTTTGCTCGACGATATTCGTATAAATCCGTGCAGAAGACGACAGTGGCTGATTGCTACGACGGCGACGGCAAGGGCCAAGATGCAACCTCAGTGGTTTGAAATATATTTGCTTTTATTTGTGGCTTTTAATTAGTAGCTTTTATTGTCATAAAAGTTTGCTTTTACTTTTTCTTTTTTTTTCTTTTTAACTTTTTTTTAATGTGTATGTGAAAACCATTAGGTTTTGCTAATTAATGTAGAGGTATGTAATTTCTAATTTTTACAGATATATAAGTCAATTTAGTTCTATTCTCAAAAAAAAAAAAAAATAAGTCAATTTAGTTCATGATCTTTTAATTCACGTCTATTTGGTTCTCCAAACAAAAAAGAAAAAAAAAAGGCATATTGAATACTATTTTCTTTTACCTTTTGTGGTTCAGTTCTGAAATTTTATTTACACTCCTATATATGTTGGTGAACTAAAAAAATGTATAGTTTCTAAAATTTACATAAATTCCAAGAAAGAAAAATAGAGAACTTAGGGAATTAATTAAAAGGAAAGGTAAAATATCCACAATTCTCAATTTGGTCCATAATATTCTAAAATTCTCATATATATATCATGTTTGTGCTCAAATCTAGACACAAAGAATGCATCTAATTTGCGTCTTAAGCGATAAATTTGTTTGACAGGGAAAGAGGTGACTAGAAGAACTGCACGTAAGTGTGGTGCTTGCCACACAAACTTTGATGGTTAAGTCAGATCAGAGTTATAAGAAGTGTAGCTAGTGCTTAGAGCAAGAGAGTGACCTTACCTTTTTGGATTTATCACTAGATATTTATATCCTTTTGACCTAGGTTTTTCCCTTTGCTTCCATTACGAATCGAACTAGCTAGGTAGATGATTAATCGGATTTTGGGAGGAACCTATTGGACCGTGGGTCACATTCATGGATTTCGTGCATAAGGGATTGCTTTGGGCCCACCTAGGTCTGGGCCTGAACTTGGGCCGAAGTGTGTAATTGGATTAAGACAATTGGGCCTCAGTCCCAATCTATTTGGTCGACTCAGGTCAACTTTTTTAATAAGTATCTTTACTTTTAAAAGTGTTCTAAGTCCTTGACCTTTAAATTTTATGCTTAGTAGGTGAACTTTTTAATTTTGTATCTAATAGATTTTTGACTTATTCGATGTTTTTAAAAATTTACAGATCTATTAGACTCTAAATTGAAATTTTAAGCTCTTATTCGACACAAAATTCAATCCTAATATATCAATTAATATTAATATTTTCAAGCATATTAGAGACTTATTGAATATAAAATTAAAAGCTTAAGAACTCATTAAACACATTTTAAAGTTCATGTAGGACACTAACTCTAAAAATTGAGAGATTAAATTTATAATTTAACCAATATAAGCCATATAAAATGGGAGTGAAACAAAAATTAGTTTCTTTTTTTAATTTAACAATATTAGTTAACCAAATAAGGTTTATTCCAGTTGGAAAAGGAAACTTTCTTTTAGGTGGAAAAAATAAAATACCTAAAATTTTAAAGAAGAATACTGACCTTTGACACATCATAATCAACATCTAAAAATTTGACCACCAGTCCACTACTAGAAATTCAATAGCTATTTATTTTTCTAAAATATATCTTTCATCACTTTCTGTATTTCTCTATTCTTAATACTAAACTGCAAGAAATCTCTACGATAAATTAGTGGATAAGTATTTTCATTTTCATTTATATTGAATATGAAGAACAACAACTTACATTTTCTTTTTCACATTTGTTATTAATCTAAACCCCATCCCCTCATCTTCTTCACAATGGGAGAATCCATCTTTTTCACATCCACTTCAAACGAAAACAAAAAGTGAAATAAAATAGAAAAAAAAAAAAAAAAATACAAAAGAATTCGTTAGAAAATCATTGGGGCGCCAGATGAATCCAGCGGGCGACACTTGGCACGCCCTGATTGACTGCAAACGCCATGTAATAACCAGGCGGAGCCACCATCCCATTCGGAGGAGCCGTACACCCGACCCGGTACCGGCCATCGCCGTCGGGAACGCTCGCTGTAACGGCTAATTTGACCAACCGTTGACCTTGAGAAAACGAGTGCGTAGCAAAAGGCGCACTCGCCAAATTCACTTCCACAATCCCCACCACGGGTAGTTGAACCGACACAAACACCTCAAAAACGGCGCCGTAACGTACCGTCTCCGGAATATTCTCGATAACGGGTCGAATATTCAGTTTGTCGGCCGATAAATACTCCGGCGAGAACGCTTCAATTCTCAACTCCGTCGGAAATTCCTCATTGAATTTATAGAAATAATGAGGATTACTACCAGCAATCAAAATCCTTCCATCGGGAATCAAATTGGCCGTAGAGTGGTACATTCTCGGAACCGTTCCCGGGTTCAAAGTCATGAACCGCAACCCCGCCGGTTGGTCCGGTCGATACAGAACCGGATGCAAACACGGGTTTGAAGCCTGTTCAAATCCTTGAGTACCCGCTTGGGCTCCGTTAATAACCACCACATCGCCGGTGGGAAGCATCACCATGTCCCCCATGATCCGGCCGAACGGCATATCCTCCAATTCCCAAACCGGGTTCGAACCGGTGGCTTCGATTCGGCCACAGCTTCCGTGAGCCGGGGTGTCGGTGCTTCTCTCAATAAACGCACCGTATTGGGCGCCCCCGCAAATCACGATCACGGCACTTGAATGATCCCCTTGAAGAGTGAGCATAACCGACGATCCAGCCGATGGGTAATTCCTCGGCCCACCATCCAACGGTGGATAATCCATCAGCACTCTGTTATTTTCATGATCGTACAAAACTGCTCTGTTATTCGCGAAGATGAAGAGATGCCCATTTGGAAGAAGATGAACATAAGGGTATAAATTATCCATCTGACCATCCTCCACGTCAGCCAAGAAAGGGAAATTGACCGCCCCATTTTTCCTCCGTGGATAATACTCGACGGTGTTGGCTCCTCTGCCGCCGACGATTATGACAGAACCATCCGGTAAAATCTGATTCGTAGCGTACCATCTCCCATCGGCTAATTCCGGTTCCGAGAGCTCAATCCAGTCACAAGCGCCATTGGGTTCGCAGGGTTGGAATTTTCGGTACTTTCTGAGGCCGTCGAGATCGCCGCCGGTTTGTAAAAGAGTGCCGTCGGGGAGGAATTGGCCGGAGGAGCACCATGTGTCGGTGAGGATGGTTAAGGGGCGGATTTGGTTGGTTTGAAGGTCGAGGACGACGGAATGGGCGTAACAGTCGTGCTTGAGAACGACGTCGTATCGGTCGTTGCGACAATGGCCTTTCCGGAGCATTTTGCGAGATGGGCCGATGTTGGTCCGATCTAAGAGGACGACGGTGTTGAACCTTGTGACGGCGGTGTGCATGGAGGCGATGCCGGCGTTGGGAACGAGGAGCTCCCACGTGCCGGGGAGATCGGCACCTGTGGGGATGATGGAGAAAGCGAAGGGAAGAAGAAGAAGAAGAAGAAAGCAGAGAGGGAAAGCCATTGGACAGTGTGAGAAAAGTTGAGTAACTCACAACTTAAAAAAGCACTTGCAGAATGGATTTGAAAAAAAAAAACAGAGAAAAGAGAAATATGTTGTAAACGTCATCAAATGCGGACCGTTGATGTGAGCGAAAAATTTTCCCTTCAATTACTAACGGTTGAAATGTGGGTCCCGTTCGTTCAAATTAACGTGCTAGTCAGAATCAACTTGACACGTCGGATAGTACGTATCCGAAAGAACGACACGTTGGTGGCTGCGATTTTTGTTTTTTTGCATGATATGAGAGCTCGGCAAATAGATATTTTCTTATCTTCATGAATTTTATACTATTCCGTGTATAGAAATTATATTAGGGTGACAAAAATAAAACCTTTTTAGAAGTTAAAGACTTTTAACCCACTCCTCACCACAAGAAGAATACTGAGCCTTTTTCCATATATGAATATACAATATTAATTATCCTTTCTTTTAACTAATCAAAAGATTATGTCATTTTAATCCCTATTCATATTTCTTAGGCTTTATAGTTATACTGATAAGAGCATAGCTCAACTGATATAAAGTTGTACTCATAATCACGAGGTCTGTGGTTTCAAATCCCCCCACCCCACATTGTCAAAAAAAAAAAAATGTGTGGATAGTAGAAGTTTTTGTATGTCCCAACAAAAGGAAACGATAGGGTGACCAAATCATTGGGTTCACTATCCAAATTCCCCTTCTTCATTATGAATGTTAACTAAAACAAAGCAAGTGCGTCCAGCCGTCATACAACTGGATTGGGCCCTCACCACCTTACCATACCACATCCACAAATCACAATTATTTTCCTTCCCCTTCAAACTTAACCTTATTCACTAATTTATTAAATAATCAACCATTTTCCCCTAGATAATAATGCTCTCTTTTTCCCCACCATTGCATAAAGCTGTGGGCGGTGGTAGACTCTTCTCTTTTTTTTTTTTTTTTTTTTTTTTTTTTTTTTTTTTTTTTTTTTTTTTTTTCCTTTTTTACTTTTAACTTTGATGGAATCTTAGAACCTAAGGGAATCAATTTAAATTAAATAATAACTCAAATACAATACAAAAAAGCATTCAACATTATGAGTCAAGAGCTCGGACTCTTGCAATTAGTTGATTAAGAAATATAAATAATGAAGATGATGAGAGGAAAAAAAAAAAAAAAAGATGCTTTTGGCCTTTTCCCTTTCTGCCACGTTGCTTTAAACAGAGAATCGAATTCTAAAGACTAAAGAGTAGGGGAAGGCAATTTTACTGAATTTATAAGCTTTATTTTTGTGTAATAAAGGTTATTGTCGTGGGCAAAAAGGCGCTCGCCGGCGGCCAAACACTTGCAAGAATCATTAATATAAAGTCACTGACTTGCCATATAGCTACTACCAACCAGAAGCCCAACCCTAGGTTTAGATTGTGGTGGTTGGTTGAGCTTAATTTAATTCCTTAAATTTTCCTTTGTTAGGCTCTCTTTAGAATAATATCAATGTAGGTGTAACCAATCAATTTAAACTTTGGATTTAGTTGGTGATTTTATATGTAGTATCAAAGTATTTATGTTTGAATTTTTGTAATATCTTTTCCTTGTAAACAATATTGATGAAGACTTGTTGGATTTTGTACTAGTTTTCAAGCCTAAGAGTAAGTACGGAGAAAAACTTACGTGTTTGGCCCAAGGAGTTGAGTTATGAAATATGAAATTGCTTTATCTTGAGAGTTAGAGTAAGAGTTAATAAATTTTTGCGGCTTATAATAAAGTATTGGGATATGAGTTAATAAGTTTGTGGAGCTCACAATAAAGTGTTGTAATTAGTTAATAAGTTTGTGAGTCCCACAATTGGGTATTGTATGTCATTGGACCAAACAAGAAGTTGGATGAAGTTATTAACTCCACCCAACTCCTTGAGCCAAACACTTCATTGGGTTTTTGAGCTTTGCATCGATTTAATGGTTGGGAAAAAACCTCCAATTGTATTGCAGGAAAAATTAAAAGAAACACAAGAATTTATGCGAGAAACTCCTAAATCGAACAAAACCATGACTCACTGGAAAGAAACTCAATAATATTTTATACTATTTTGGATCCTATCATTTCTTTTGTACCTTTGAAATGTGAGAATTCTATTTTGTCAAACTCTAACATTAACAACCTCATGAGTTGCAAAAATATCTAAGTTGGTGTTTGAATGGTTCTCCCCTTTCTTCCTCATGTGGAGATGGCATCAAGACGGTTGGCTATTTAGCACAAATTGAAATTTGAAAGGGAAAAAAAATATTGTAGTGATCTTAAAAAGAAAAGGGGGGAAAAACCGAGATAAACATAACTAAACTAGTTGAAGCATTATGTTAACATCATTAAAGGTCGAAAAGTTTCGAATCTCCCACCCGTTGAACTATTTAAACAAGATAGAAGGACATAGACCCATCATTTTCAGAATTGGGCTTAGTTCATTTCGGAGCCCATATTTTCACTAGACTCTCTGCTGATCAGTGGGTTTCAATTGGGCCCAAAAATCTATCGGCCCAGCATAGTCTGGAATTGGGCTTGTCGGCCCATGATGACGAAATCATTCCGACGACCGATGCACGTGACCCCATTAAATTTGATTAGATGGTTAGATATGATGAGGAAAGTAATTACTAGTCAGTAATTAAAAAAAAGAAATTAGAAAAAGTATTTGTAATGATAAAGCATTGAAAAGTGCTGCAGGGTGTCAGGGTGGGGCCCGCATTGGTGATTAAGATTAGGGTTTCTATGTAGATATAGCCCCACGCACACGGGGAAAACATGATTAACAATAATTAATTACGTCTGATTTAGATTTAGAAGCAGCTATTTATGTAGAGAATAAAGTTTGGTAGACTAGGGCTCAGCTCCAAAAGCCTTTTTATTACCTTTTCTCAAAAAAAAAAAAAAAAAAAAAAAAAAAAAAAAAAAAAAAAAAACCTTTTTATTACCTTCTACTATTAGATTAACAGCTAGGTTTTTATCATTCTCTCCAGTCTCCTTTCTATTTATTACATATTACTCTACCCCTACCCACCCTTTTCATATTATATTTCCTATAATATTTACACCTTATTATATAAATAATGGTATTTAAACACATATATTCTTCATCAAAATTGTACAAGTTCACATCTTCATCTCTAACTAAAAAAAAAATTATTATTTGAAAAAAATGTCAACTACCTAATAATTTGATATCCATAGTTTGAACTTAGTTTCAATTTAGTTCTCGTAGTTTCACAAATTTTAATTCAACATCCTTGGTTTAAACGAACCTAACAAATAAATAAACTATATATATATATATATATATATATATGATACACCCATATATCATGGCACATGTGTAATAAATGTGTTTATTTGATATTTTTATAGTTTTGACATGTGTTTATCTCTTTAAAATAAATGAAAAGCTTCTCTCCTCCCTCTCCCTACAAGAAATTTTCTAGTATTATAGTAGTACCTACTCTCTTCTTTCAATATTTGACACGTTATTTAATGAACATTTAATGACATAATATTTTATTCTATGAGTCTCACACCACATTCTTAAATACTTCTTTCATGGCAAAGAATGAATGAACGTAGTATGAAAAAATTTCCATACCACCCTAGTACTAGAAATTTTTCCCCTCTCTCTACATTTTCATCTCTCTTGTATGACAAAATCTTAGCGGTAAGTATAAGGGTATGGAACAATTTGTTGTCTAATTAATAGGAAAATATTGTTTATGTGGAGCTTTCAATCTGTTACACATGTCTTAAGTTTTTTTTTTTTTTTATCTTTATCTTTATCTTTATGAGTATTTGGGCCAACTTATGCGTGTCTTGACTAATCTTATGAGACAACCGTCTAACTCTACTACATTTGGTTGCCAAAGAAACACCTAGTATATTAAATCTTAGGTAGATGACCATCATGGATTGATCTTTAACTATTAAGTTATGTTATCGTGCCAACGCAAATTATTTAAATTGTTACTATATTGGATGTACCTAACACATTTTCTATTTACATACTAATCAAAGATTTAGTATATTTACATAGTAGTTAATTCACTATTTTACATTCTATTGCGATTGAGAGTTTAGAGTTGAATGGAATTTAGAGAAAAATAAAATAAAATAAAATAAAAACAAGATTGGTTTTGAATTAAGTGACAAAACTGTTTATTATCAATTTGTCTCAGGTTTGACTAAATTGTACAAACCAAATTGAAATTGAGCTAAAACAAAACCAAATTGAAAATACAAACCACATGGGATGGGATAGAAACATGATTCAAATGATAATATTTCCTCCCTAGTCTTGTTTCAAGTCAAATCATTATAGTTGCTTGAACTCAACCAAGTTGATTCTGGCCATAGGAATAGGAAAATTTGCAAAGAAAAAGAGAAAGAAAAAAATGGAGCCAGAGATTTGAAGAGCGAGCAATAAATTAGAGAGAGAAGAGGGGTTTAATTAATGAGTGAAAGTGCTTACGTAGATGATATGTGTAGGAAGAGCAATGAAAGGCCTAGGAAGAAACCCAACTGGCAAAAATCCAGATAGGAGCCTGCTACAACAACAACAACAATAACAAGTTGGCAAAAATCCAAGAGAAACAAAAAAAAGAGTGATTGGGAATTGGAAAACCAAAGACTAAATCCGACGGTCCGAAGGAGAGAGGTAACTGTATTTAAGTACGATTCCCAGTCTGACTCATAAAAACAAAAACAAAAACAAAACAAGAAAAAAGAGATGAAAAACACTTCATTTGATTTGATTAATATTTTGGTCACTGTGATCCCTCTCTTCTGACGCCATCACTTTCCTTTTCTCTCAGCCGTCGCAACAGTACTCATCCGCTTCAATTTTAGAAACCTAGCCCACCCCACCCAACACAGGATCAATAATAAATATCTATGTTTAAATTTTAAATACTATTTTCATCCATTTACTTATTATAAATATTATATCTACCGTAACTGCATTTTGTTGTTATTTTAATCAATTTTTCAACGGTAAAATGAAAAATATCGATTCACTTCTAATGTTGATGTTGAATTCATCAACATGAGAAAATGTTAGACAGGAAATTTAATACATTGATGCTAACAAATAATGCACCCATCCAAGTGGAGCAACAAAAGAAAAATAACAAACTAAGAAGGATGCAAAGAAGAGCCTTGGACTTGAAGATTTGCAAAATTTTATACCAAAAAAAAATCTTTAATATAAAGTTGTGACAGTTACCTTTCAAGAAATGATGAAATGATATGTAAAACAAAACAAAACAAATGAACTAAAACGTTGCTCTTTTAAAAGTATAAAAACTAAAAATATATAAGCCAAGATAATATGTAAGACCATAAATTAATAGGCTAAATTATAAAAAATACCCCTGAACTATAGGGTTTGTTTCAAAAATGGCCCTGAACTTTGAAAAGTTTAAAAATTCTCCTGAACTTTGTAAAATATTTCAAAAATACCCTTGAGTTTCAGTTTAAAAAATACCTTTGAACTTTCAAAAAAAATTAAAAATACCCTTATTGAAAAATGCTTCTTCTTTTTTCCTCCTCTCACTGTAAATTCTAACGGTTTCCATCCAAAAATTAACGTCAGGGGTATTTTTGAAACATTTTTCAAAGTTCATGGGCATTTTTTAAGCAAACCCCATAGTTTAGAGGTATTTTTTATAATTTAGCCAAATTAATAATAATGCAACCAAACACAAATCTTTTTTAGTGTTTATTTACTACTTATATCTTCTATTCAATTTTCTTTCTCGACCAATTTTTTTTTTTTTTTTTTTTTTTGTCATTAACCACACATCGTTTTTAAATGAAGTTAGCGTGACAGACCATTAATAATTTTTTCCTATAGATTAGTCATGTATACTATTAACATTATTTAGAGAGCGATGTAGGATCAATAATATTAAGTGAATAAAGGAATAATTATGTAGTACAAGGAGAGAGTATAAAAAAATTTCCCACGAAATATGGGCTGAGGTGAAGCTAAAACAAAATGTAGGTGAAAAAAGAAGAATGGTGTCGTTGTTGTTGTTCGATTTCCAAGAGACAGAAGATCATAAATTTTACCAGATGGCGAAACTCATGGAATAAAAAGGTAAAAAAAAAAAAAAAGAAAACTGTTCGATGTGTTCGCAGAGATCGATGCGTTTTTCACCGTGGTAGTTGTGAAAGTAAATACAACAGTACGGATACTGTTGGATGGTAAGTAAAGTTGAAAGTTTTTTACTCTCTCTCTCTCTCTCTCTGCATGAAATCTGAAACACCGTTCCGTCGAAAGGCGGCAAATTCGGGCGGGGACTTTCCCCGTAAGCAAAAGATTTCCATCTAATAATTTATTTATTTATTTATTTATTTTTCTCTTTCTCATTTAAAAATTAAAAAAAAAAAAAAAAAACTGACTGAGATTGAGATTGAGATAGATAGAGAGAGAAACAATAGAGCATGACGATGTCACCTGAACATCCCCAGTCCTCCCAATATTCAAAACACAGTACCTGCCAAATATATCTGACACATCACCCAACTGCCACGTGGATCTCTTCTCTTTCAACTTCTCTCTTACTCTTATCATCATAAATTTGACCACCTTTTCAAACTTATAACATTTTTTTAAAATAACATCATTTCTTTCTTAGGACATTATTTAATTTACTTTCTAGTAATGTACGTTGATACGTGACTTTGTATGCTGACACTTAA
The DNA here is from genome assembly GCA_017139565.1 of Luffa aegyptiaca. Taxonomy (NCBI): domain Eukaryota; kingdom Viridiplantae; phylum Streptophyta; class Magnoliopsida; order Cucurbitales; family Cucurbitaceae; genus Luffa; species Luffa aegyptiaca. The sequence continues at coordinate 47,471,575 of CM029400.1, read as the reverse complement.
TCCATTCATATTTCCATATCAAAAAAGCCAACCCCAGAGAGACTCGGAGGGAGATTTTTAATAACATCAAACAGTAGTTAGAAAGAAAAAAGAAAAAAAAAAATTCCATTGAAATTTAAGCTTTAGATTTTCAAAAGCTGACAGAGAAAAGAGGGTAAAAGGAAAGGAAAGGAGAGATCGTGTGCACTAAATTTCTGTCAATCATTTTAGGGTAAAAAGGAGTGAGAGTGAAAGAAAGAGGACTAAAGTTTATGTATGTGCTGAGATTTTGACGATCCATCTCTTTTCTTTTTAAATCCCCTATCCAAGTTTAAATTCAATTGAAATGATTATAAAATATGATGAATAGTTTTTTTTTTAATGAGATTTTTGTTTCCTAAACACTGTTGTAAAGTAATTGGAATCAGAGTGTTGTAATTTGATATTGTATATTACAATTGTGATTTGAAGTATGTATTAACCAAGTTTAGATTATTGTGATTAAATGGTGAAATTAAAAGAGGGGAAAAGATAAAAGAGAATTTTGAGATATAACCCATGAAAATAGTAAAATCACAACCTCTCATAGTAATAAAAAAAAAGCTATTAATTAAATCTAAAGCGATTATTCTTGAAATATTGAAATCAAAGAATAAAGCAATTATTCTATTAAAAAAAATAATAATTTGGCTAAAAAAAATGAAAGGGAATAGAATAATCACACTCTCCCTTCACGATGGAGTAAAATGAATCCCCTTATCTCGTCATGCATGACTTAAATTTTATGTTAGAGAGAGAAAAAAGAACCCTAACGTGCAATAATGAATTCATTTAGAAAAACATGCTTTTTAGCAATCTATCAAAGATAAAAATAATTTCGAGATATAATTTCATTTTCCTTGTTGGTTGGAAATATGACCAAACAATCTCAAGATAATACTATATGTTTGATCTAATTTCACTATTTAGATCTTGGCAAGAAGTTCAATATAGCCAGTGTGAACAAAAGAAATTTAAAACCAAAAAAAAAAAAGACAAACTTCTCAATCAATTGAATCAAATAGAGACAGTAAATAATCCAGTCAAATTTGAAGGCAAATATACTTTTGTAAAAAAGTAAATCCAAATATTCTTTGAACCCAAAAAAAAAAAGTGAAAAAAAAGGCTGGTATCTTTCCAAAAAAACAATAAAAAGTAGAGGAATTGAAATGCACACAAGTTAATATGAAGAGAGGAAAACAAAATACAAACGAAAGACACAAGGGTTTTTGGAGAAGGGTTGTTTGAGTGTGATTGACAAAGAAAAAGGTTGTCACTCTAACATGGAACACCATTAAACCAAAGTAGCCTTACTTTTCTGCCTGATAATGGATTACAATAATTAATTGCATTATTATTTCTCTAATTTCATTAAACATTTCATTAATTCTAATCTCCATCTAGTTATAGAGTACTTTTCATGGGACCCATTATTTATTAATTTATTTATTTTCCAAATGCTGGTTTTTTAGTATGAAATTTTGGTTTTAGTCAAGCTATCACATCGCTGTCTTTAAACTTTCTCCAAATTAATGCCTCGTCAAATATTATATATTATTTTCTATACCAATTTTTTTTTTTTTTTTTTTTTCAGTATAGTTCAATGCACATTTACTATAAATTTCCCCTTTCTATATATAGTTTGTAGGAAGGGACGAGTTGACTATGAGATGGATGTGATGAAAAGACTGTAAAAAGAGAAGAAAAAAAAAGTTGAAATGGTAATGTTATTGAATTTCATTGAGGACATTGTTTGAAATGATTAAAGAGAGAAGTCACAAATACAACAAATTCAGTATTTTTACCCAACCATTTTTGGTTACCTACATTATTTCTATATTATAAATATCATTGTTTTTGTCACTCTAATGATTATGTTATTCTTTTCAGCATTACTTTATAAAAAAAAAAAAAAAAAATTAGAATTTTCAAAATCAGCAAATTATGTTGTGTTGTCTAATTAAATTTTTTCTAATGAGAATTAAGGTAGCATTTGATCCATGATGAATTAAGGTAACATTAAGATTACATTTATCTTGGTTTCTAATTTTTTAGCATTTTTTTTTCTATTTCGATGTTCGTACTTTTGTTCTCCTACTTTTATTTTTCGTTTATTTTGATTATTGAATTTTCATAATGCATATTTAAAATGTAACCGTTTTGGATATTGTTTGTAACACCATAACAAGGATTGTGTATAGATCAAATTTAAAAATTTTGATATTAAGGTATGAAAATATTTTATAAAATTACTAAGTACAATAGTGTGTTAAACTCAGTGATTAAAAAAATGAAGAATAAAATAGTCATTTTTTAAAAGTAACCTGGATAATGTCTTTTGGTACATACTACAAAGACTAATATTGTCGAAGATTTGAAAAAAAGCACCTAATCCAAAAATATGATTAATAGCTATAACATATAGAATTTGGAACAATATTTGGAAACTCAAAATTCCCTCTACAATTAAGTATTTTTGTTGGAAAGTCCTAAAAGAATCCATCCCTAATAACTATGATCTTCAGCACAGAGGTATTAATATGTCGAATTGATGCCCTATTTGTGATTCTCAAATAGAAAATAATACATATCATTGTCTTTTCGGTTGTTTTCGTGTTAAGGAAGTTTGGAATCTAACCTTCAACAATGTTTTTTTGGAGGAGGAGTTCTACGGGAAGCTTCATCAATAGGTGGATCAAGATCAATTCTGCTTTATCCCTGGAAGATCTCGAGCTAGTAGCCGTTACCTGTTGGGCGATGTGGAGCGACATGAACAAGCTGGTTCATGGTGATGTTATCCCCCCTGCATCAATCAAAAGTAAATTGATAAGGAATTACATTGAGTCTTTAAAAAAGACAAACTCCAGAGATCCTAATCATGCGTCTAACTGCATTTGTGATCTAAGATTGAGGATTCCTACCTCCTGGTCACCTCCTCTCGAAGGTTTCTGGAAACTGGATTCATACGCTGCTTGCCTTCATTCCCCCTCATCAACAGGTATGGGGATGATTTGCAGGAATAAGGAGGGAGGAATTATGATTGCATCGTCTCGTTTCTATGACTTTTCGCATGGATCCTCTTAGAGCTGAGTTGAATGCTATTTTTTAGGGTATGAGGAGTGCTTTGTCAATGGGATGTTTGAAGCTGAAAGTTGAGTCAGATAGTTTAATGACAATCAATTTTATTAAAAGATCATTAGTGGTTTGGGATGATGTGGAAGCTGAAGTTGCAAAAATCTAGGACTTAATCGCTTGTTTTAGGAAAGTTGCGTCTTCTCCCAATTTTCTCCCATTCCCAGACAATGTAATAAGGTAGCAAATGTAGTGGATAGAAAGATTCGAATATCCAATCTTTTGGGTGGATTACGCATATTAATTAAATCATGTTGATTCATAACCAACTTTTTGATTTTTAAAATTATTGATAGTTGAAAATGATATATATTTTTAGACGCGAATAAAAACAAAGAAAATAAGAGAAATTGTAAAAATACTTTGGCGAAAGGAGGGAAAAATAAAAAAGAAAGGAAAGGAAAACAAAGAAGCAAAAAAGAAGAAAGGGTGACCCACAAAACCCACACCCACCCTCTCACAGACATCCAACCAAATAATTAAATAGGAAAACCCACCATAACCCCAAAATAAAATTATTAAAAAATAAAAATAAAAATATATAAAACGACAAAATACCTCAAACCCCTGTCAGAAAACATCTGCCACACAGGTTAGTTCATTAATTACCGGCTCTAGCCGGTCTCCCTCCGGTTTCCCCAAACCCTATGCTCCTCCTCCAGAAATCTAAACCCATCACTAAAATTAATTAAAAAATTTATATAAAAAAAAAAAAACAAGAAGAAGAAGCTGCAGAACAAAGATCTATATTTGTGCTAAAACACACACAACACTCAAACCCGTGTGAGTTCGTGTTCCTTAATTTTCCTCTCTCTAAATCTCTCTCTCTAAATTCTCTCTCATGGCTGATGGTATTCATTCCTACGACCATGTTCCTCAACAGAGCCGCCGCGACAAGCTCCGCGAACATCCCGACCGCTCCACTTTCCTCCCTTTTTACGATCCCTCCGATATTCTCTCCACCACAACCGCCACCCCTTTCTCCGCCGCCGCCGCCGCCCCTCGCTTCCAATTCCACCACCCCTTCTTCGACCCACAAATCCAATCCTCTCTCTTACCCGAAACCAACAACCCTCTTCTCTTGAACCACTGCTACGCCGCCGCCCCTGCCGACCCCTCCGCCGTCGCCTTCAAGCCGGAGCCTCTCTCCCTCTCGCTCTCCTCTCAGCCTTACCTCACCTCTCCCAATCTCAACAACATTAATATCGGCAAGGCCTTGGTCGTCCCTCTTGGCCCTTTCACTGGCTACGCTTCCATTTTGAAAGGGTCAAGGTTTTTGAAGCCAGCTCAGCAGTTGCTCGAGGAGCTTTACGATGTCGTTGGCCATCAAGGGATCGAGCCCAAAACTGCTTCTGAGTCTGCTTTGATCGATCCTTCTTCTGATAGTTTGAGTGAATGTGGAATTGTCGACGATCCACTTGCTTGTGGTGGAGACGTTGGCGATGCTGCTCGTGGGAATAAATCCAGGCTTGTTTCTATGCTTGATGAGGTACTTCCAACAAAACAAAACAATCCAAGCCTTTTTCCATAATTGTTTTTTGGGTGTTTTGAGCTATTAAATTTAACCTATTTTTGGAATTTCCTTGATTATTATCAACTTTGGGGTTTGCGAAAATGGATTCCAATCGGAAAAAAATTGCTTATTTTGAGTTGGGTTTTTGTGATAATTGTTAACTTCAATCTTATATCGAGTGATTTTTTCTTTTCTTTTCTTTTCAAAAGATGGGGACTTTTGGCTTTAATGAGTAATTATCATGCTTGCTCAGTGCATATCACTATAATTTGTTGCAACTTTTACTCGCCCTTTTTGGGTTTTAGGCTAAGGTTTCTTTTAAATGTTTTTTTTTTGGAGTTGTAATTTTGTTACGAGATCTTACTTTGAAGAGATGGGAAGGGTTTTTTATCTTTATTATTATTATCCTCCATGGAGCCCAATTAGCACTGTTGTTTAATTGTAACGAGGCTGTTTTAGGGCATTATTAATTAGGGGAAATAAAAATGATTCCTTTGATTTGGTGACGTTGATGTCAATCTTTTGTTTAAACTAATCTAACATGCAAGGCTTCGTGTGTTATATTCCTAATATTGTTGTATCCTCTGCTTTAGTTAAATATGCATTAGATTCCTCTACTAAAAAGGATTGAGATAGCAGCTTGATCTCACATAATTTCTTTTATCTTTTTGAAAAGGTGATTAGAGGGAATATATGCACAAATGAGTATTATTGGCCTTTTAAAGTGTGTCTGACTAAGTAGCAAGCATGAGTTCTTCTCTAAGGATATTTTTACCAAGTCTGGGCATAATGTGCTTAATCAAAGTGATTGAAGGAATCCATTTTCTATAAAGATTTATACTTCTGTAAAGGTGTTGTGAGCATAAATATATTCCAATTTTATTTTTTTAAAAAATACTATGAATAAAATGAATGTTTGGTGTCTATTATTCTTTTTCTTCCTGTTCTTATCTGTTTGTGTATATTTCTTATCTTTTTGTGAGCTTTGTTTAAGGGTATCATGAAATGGGTTATATGGTAGATGTCTTATAGATAATTTCAGTTTTATATTTGTAAAGATTAGCACAAATTTGCATCATTTTCCACTTATCCATGCATTAGATCCCTTGTTCTCTTTTTTAGATTATGCTAGATTTTTACATCAAAATGAATATTGTCATTTTTTCATATGGTCAAATTTATGATGAAATCATATTACTTGATGATTCTTTACCCCCTCCCCTTACATCCAAACAAAAGAATATAATTTTTGACACGTACAAATTACTATTGATTTTTATGGTTGTACAGTTATCCATTGTACTTTTGATATATAATATGTTGGAGAGTTACTTAGTCATACCTTGTACAAAGGAAGTAACTTTAAAGTGATGGTGATGTTTTTACTACAAGTTGAATGATAAGTGAAATTAGCTTCTTTTCTTGCACCCTATTGTTCATTCATTTCTGTTTCATGGTCATCATCTAGGTTTACAGAAAGTATAAGCAATACTATCAACAGATCCAGGAAGTAATGACATCGTTCGAGTACATCTCCGGGCTTGGGAATGCAGCGCCCTATGCTAACCAGGCTATAAAAGCCATGTACAAGCACTTCAAGTGCTTGAAAAATGCAATTCTAGATCAACTTCAATTCAATAAAAAGACTCATGGTGACTACTGTCAAAGAGCTGTTCAGAACCCGGGATTTCTTGACCATCAGCCTGTTTGGCGACCACAACGAGGGTTACCCGAACGAGCAGTGACGGTTCTCCGTGCTTGGTTGTTCGAACATTTTTTGCATCCGTAAGAACCCGTCTTAACCATATTACAACAAGTTTTTGATCCGTGTATGTGAGTGATGGGGTTAAATCTTTTGGTTATTAAGGCTTTTTGAGTACTATTCTATTTTTTTTTTTCGGACAGTTATCCTTCTGATACAGACAAGCTTATGTTGGCAAAACAGACTGGTCTGTCTCGTAGTCAGGTCCGCTTTTTTTTTGTCAATTCAAAATTTCTGTCATGTTTAGGTTCACGTTATTTATTTATCTTTTGCTCTAAAAGACAATAATTGTACTCCTTTGAGACAGGTATCTAACTGGTTCATTAATGCAAGAGTGAGGCTGTGGAAGCCAATGGTTGAAGAAATATACATGCTTGAAACAAAGCAAACACAGAAGAATTTGCATAGAGAAGATCGAAACGCCAACCGGGCGAACGACCACCATCCACAGAACTCACTCGCAACTGATAACCCCTCAACATCCGCCCAACAAATTCAAGACACTCCTCCCAAGCGCACCCGAAACGAGCCCCACGACATGCCCATGGGAAACCAAGACGAGCCCTTGAACGTATCGTACAACTTGTCGAGCCATCCCCATGTTGGGGCAAACACAAACATGGTGGGCAACAACGGTGGAGTTTCCTTAACTCTCGGCCTTCACCAGAACGGCATAGGTGGCTTTTCGGAACCCTTCCCTGTCGGGTTCCCTGTTGCTGCCACTCGACGTTTCGGCCTCGGAATCCAAGCAAACAGCGACGGGTACGTAATGGGTGGACATTTTGGTAGAGATGTTCTTGGAGGTCAGCTGTTACATGACTTTGTAGGCTGAAATTCACAAGAGGTTCCATATTATTTGCTAGTAACGTTGTATTATACCATATAAAATGTGGGGTTAGATCATTTTCTACTAGGAGAAGAGCATAAGCAAAAAATTCAATGTGAAAGAAGAAACCTGTAAATGGCTTACCTCCAAATTCCAACCAGAAAAAAGAAAGAAAAAGAAAAGGAGAATTTCAGAAGTAAAAATTTAGCTTTGTGGAGCTTAGTTTGATTCAAAATGTCATTATTTGGCACTGTAAGTTTCTTACTTGATGGTGTAACAATTTGGAATGAGAGGAAAAGAAAAGGGATTTGTAGGTGGTGAGTTTGTTGGCTTTGGCTTTATTATTATTATTATTATTATTATTTGGATGAAATATTTTATAAGAATAATCGTTGTTTAAAATTCAAACCTAATTTGTTGGTTTGGGTTCTATGAATGTATGATTGGGAGTTGAAAGTGTCATATCATGATTTCTCGTGCAGTTTACTAAGTTAATGTTCATGTTTTCTTTCTTTCTTTTTCTTATAGTAATCATAGGCATTTGAAATGGTGGCGATAAAGCACCCATGAAAAAGCATGAGAGAATCCCACTTTTGAGTCTATGCCTATAATATTGTTGAGAAAAATGGAAGTGATTACTTTTTATTTTAGGGTTTAGGGTTTGTCAAAGAATCAGATGAGAAATATAATTGGGAGTTCGACTATTTACTTGTGTTATATGTGAATACAAACCATCACCTCTAACTTCTCAATTGAGTGTACAGGTCAATTTTTGTTAAGCTATGCACGTTTTTGACAAGAGATTTTGTTTAATCATTCCAATAGTATTATTTATCATACGTCCTTAGGTTACTATGATCATTGTATAATTTTTTTAATTCTTCTTAGTCGATAATATATGTTTTAACCAGTTGAACAATGTTGTGGTGATTGTTTGTATTCTTTAGAAAACAAAAATTCAGTAATTTTATCCCATGCATCATTCATCCATGTAGAAGATATTAAAGAACATAGTTTGTATTAATAAACTTATTATGGACTATATACTAATTGATGAAATTGGCATAAGACTGACTAATTCCTTGTAATTTAATTTTTTTTTTAAAAGAACATACGTAATTTTGAATTGATTTGCCGAACACTATTTAAACACTTCACCGATATCGGGGTGCTAGACATTGAAGAAATTGTATCACATGACACATTGATTAATTTCTATCTTACTCTTTTTTTTTTTTTTTTTTTTTTTTTTTTTTTTTTTTTTTTTGTGAGAACAATTAATTTCTATCTTACATTATACAAATGATTTTCCTTTGAATGAAAGCTGGAAGTTATGGTCAAGAACCGGGTAGAATGAGCGGGCCCGTTTGTTGGGCCGGTTGGTCCACTTTCTTACTCTCCTAAAAAGAATTTGGGCCTTCTTTTTTTTCTCTTTAAATAAGATTGACCAGTTGAACTGAAGATATGGGGAATCTCTGTTCTTTACGTGGATTATTAAGAACCACAAATCAACTTTAATCACCATTCAATCCAATCAATTAAGTGACTTTCTATACTAATTTTTACTTTTTGGGGCCTAATAAAGAACAAAGCATATCTGATACAGTAGAAAAGGTGTCGCAAAGTTCAAAATTATGTTCATGGTGTTAATCATCGAATTAAGTCTTTTAAATGAACAACAATTTAGTGCATATCGACATCACTCGGTTAGATGGTTACATATGTATAAAAGAATAAACAATAGCAGCGTGCATGGTTCAAACTTAGTTGTGGGTTTGTAGCTTAATTTGGATGATTAATTTTCTATAACAAAGTGGTCTACCGAGTTTAATCTCAATTTCAATTTAAGAGAATTTAAGGGAGATATTACTTGAGTTAATTTGAACGTAGTTTAACATATTTTTTTTGGTTCAAATGAGAGTGAAAAAAAAAACCCATAAGTCAAGAGTTCAAATAGCCTAGAAGTTTGAGGACATTGGAGTATCATAACAAATAGCTAATATGGTCCACTATCCATATTTCAGATAGGTCGGTCTTGTGCGCAATTGCAAGTTTGACATACGTGGAGGATGTCCATTGACTAGCAATCGAGTCTCGTTTTAAAAAATATCAATTTTCTCTAATGCTTGTTGAAGTATTGATATAAGATTAAATTTACCGTAACTCATCAACTTAAGCTTTTGGGTTGAATGGTGATCTGACAGTAATTTCTAAAGGATTAAGAGGTTTATTTCATCATCGCTACACCATTTGAATCCCGTACAATTATTCCTAGTCCCCCACATTTCCTTTCAAGGACAACTGCATCAGTGTTTAGCTTGTATGTAGAGCATTCTCTTCATCATTTTGTTGTGGCAAATTGGTGTTGATAATATTGTGCATGGTTGGAGTTAGAGTTAGAGTGCTCAGAGCACATCGATTTGGTCCTCCATCAATTCCTTTTGCACACTCTAAAGCCCATCCAAAAGGATCAAGCATCGTTTTAACAAAGTACAAAGACATATGTCATCAACTAAAAGTTAGTGACATAAATTGACATATTTGAAATTTCTAAGAAATCCATAGTCTATACAACTAAGATAAACTGACTAAAGTTATCTTATTTTATTTTTTAGAATACTACAATACATGTGGGTCGAAAATTTTAACCTATAATCTTTTCTGAAGAAGAGACTTCTTAGCTATTTAAACATGTTCATGTTAGCAATTAAAGTGAGTCGTAAACACTTTTTTTTGGTTGATTGAGGCAACCTTACAAGGAAAAAGACAATGTATCATCTAAAAATAGTTAGAATATTCTCTCCATTATCCTTTTCACATTGAAATTTTGTCTATAGAAGGAATTAAACTTCCCAATTATAACATGACGTATGTATACAAATCAAAATCATATGAAGTATTGTAATTGAATGGGAGATGAACAAGATAACATCAATTTGAAAACGGGTAAAAGATACTGAAGAAGAATGTAGATCAATCTTTTGTTGATAAATAAGGTAAGATCTCTGATCCTACAGGAAACTTTATTAAAAAAAAAAAAAAAGTGGTCAAAGAAAGAACAATCACTGTCCCAAAAAAAGGAAAGCTTCTTCCTTCTTGCAATTGGTAAGGGAAGAACAGAACCCAACTCATAATTCTATTAGAGCACCTTATCATGTGTTTTTCCTTTATGCACCTTTTTCTAAAAAAAAAGATAAATTTTAATTTAAATTTTATATGCTTTGGAATATATTTCTAAGCTCTGAAACCCATTATAAATAATGATGAATTTACCTTATGAACTTCAGCTCTTTCTAAAACCAAAGCTTCTTCCCCAGTCAAAACTCTCTACTCTCTGCCCTTTTTTTCTTCTTCTGGAGCTTTGATTTTATGATTTTTATTGGGTAAGGATCGGGTAATCTGCATCCTGAGGTTTAGATGAGAATAATCAAATAAAAAAATGTCTTCTTTTCTAGCCCTCGGGCTGCAGATTACCTCTTCCTTGCTGGCAATGCAAGATTTGCAACTCTTCTGCAAGGTTTCTATGCTCTTTTTCCTTCTGTTTTTATGTTATGTTCTCTCAAGATTTCATGTTATGAACATGGTGATGGTGATGATTCTTCTGTCACATGCTGCTGCAAGATTAAAACATCACATCCAAGTAGGTAAGATTTTACAGAACTGATAGCAGAAATGTCTGTATGATCTATAGATATTTGAATAAGAATCGATTATTACACACCATATGGTTGTTGTTTTACTTTTCATTTTCTGTTTCTTATCTAATAAGCTTGTTTTATTAACCGAAAAGGCCAAACTTTCACTCGAGCTTTCAAAGTTATAACACAATAAACAACATAAAAGAAGTGCTAAATATCGCTATCATAAGATTGTATGAACCCCCATTATCCTCAGTCTCTGCAAATGGATGGTGTCACCTGAAGATGTAAATAAAGATCACTGATTAACTTTTCTGGCGAACTCCGACGGTCTCTTCAACGCTTTTGGAGCAGTCTCTTCCGTCCTTAAAGATGAGAAACTCCATGGTATCCACATGGAAGAAGATGAAGCTACCAGATAAATGCGTAATGCAACCTCCAAACGCTCTGCCCACCACACAATGCCAAGCCGGGCCATAAGCTTCATCAAACCTCTAATTATCAAAGCTCAAAGTCATATCAGTATGCAGTTTTTACAGACATTATTTTGTAATCTTTCATTAATATGTCACGGGTTGGTCCATTCAATACTAAAAAATTTGATATCTAGCAGCTTTTTTTCCTTATTATTAATTATTATACTGAGATTGTTCATTCACAAACCAGCAAAAAGATAGAAATGATGAACATGGGAACTTCTGGGTCATTTCATTCAAAATGATGTCCCTTTACTCTTCAGACAAGTTGATTCAAACATCATCCACACAAAGTATATTCCAGATTTAGTCTCATCATATCAGATCAGATGGTGGATGACGTGTACATAGATCAGCTATATTTGTGTGTAGAAATTTATAGTATCTGAAAATGACACACACTCGAATATTTTAAAAGGAAAAGGTAACTTTGTTTGTTGATGTGGTTACTGTGAATGATGAAGCATATCTTCTTTATATCATAAAAGGGTCTCCACAACTTTTACAGGTTACAAAAATGAATCTTTTCAATCTATTATTGCAATGAAAGGACTTGTCTTCCTTTTTTGAAATAAAAGGGAAAAAGGGGATATTTTAAATTTAATAAAATTGAAATTTAAACCACTACATAAAGAAGATTCTGAGTGTTTAAGAAAATAAACCTGTTTGATGAAACGTGCAATGGATTGACAGTCGGAAACTTCGTGTTGATCAAGAGCTTTATAAGCCAACCCAAGGACATGGCCCTGGATCCCCACTGGCATGTCTGTTTCGCGGACCACAGCTTTGCCCTCCAACATCTTCAAAAGCGATGGCAGGTTGCTTTTCTGTACCAACCAGCCTGCAAAAGCCTGCTAGCACGAACCTCTGCAAATTTATAGCCCAATGTCAGAGAAGTGAAGTGTATTTTTGATAAAAGGAGGATACTCGGGTAATCTGGTGGCTGTGCTTCAAAGCCAAATGATGATATTTCCGTGGTTGCTCTCTGCTCTACTCAGGAAAACCCCATTTCTTTTACCTCTAAAACAACAAAATTAGCAAACTTTGTTTGCATTAGCAGGAGTTAAATCAATACAGTTTTGACACAACAAATATCTTCTGAGAAACACGTACTTTTTGTGTGATACACCAATACTAATCTAAGATTATTTCAAAGTTGGGATTTAATTCTTGGACGTTTTGATTGGTGGCCTCAGAAATCACAGAAAGGGATGTTTGTTTTGCTTGGATGGAAAGGCCAAACATCTAAAATAAGAATGTTGAAGGTATATACTTTAGACAAATATATGGAAGATTAGAATCTTAAAACTTGTGGGTGGAAATCTCTCAGCATAAGTGTTTCAAGCAGATGTTTTGATGATCAAAGCCTTGATGTCAGCATGTTAATAACAAAGAATGCAATGAACCAAATAAGTTGGCTATTCATGAATTTTGTTAACCTTTTATTGCTGCAGGATATTAATTTTACAGCAGTTCTGAGTAGATATTACAGTAAATGTCGAAGCATAAGTTACACTATGGGATTGGGGGAAGGAGGGAGGGGGGCGCTGGAAGAAAAACGTGTTCTGTTCCCCAATAGATTCAAGAGGATGGCCTTACTGAATTGAGATTACAGGCGATTAGAGTGTGGCACCTTTTATTTTCCTATGAATACTTTTCTTGACTCCCGGGAGACATAAAGGACATCTGATTGTCGTTAAGATGGTGTTACTGCACTCCACTCCATCTAGCCCAGTCGATGAATTGCATTCCAGCATACACGTTATTGCCAAATCGTATACCAACTGTGAAAGCCAAAGCAACTGTTGGAATATTCTTTGCTAATGGTGATGATTCAACTACACGTTCCAGTCCATTGATGATCTGATATCGCGTGTTTGAAGATACAGCAAGAAAAACACCTGCAAATTTGGTGCAAGAAAAACATATTTTAGCGAGAAAAAATAAAAAAACGAATTTACACATGGAAAAAATATCAGGAATGAAAACTCTAAATGAAAAAGAATCTCAAAACTCTAATGGCAATTGGCCTTATCATTATAGACTCCATAAAAACCAAATAGGACTGCAAGAAATCTGGCAACCGATTTTTTGCCCCTCAAGGTATCACAATACCACAGTTCAGAGAGTCACTTCTCCGTGTTGGATGTATGCCAAGTGAAACAGGGAAATCACACTTAAGCTTTAACAAGCTCATGAATCCAATAATATATCAAACTCATATCCAAACAGAGTAAATAGAATCCTATCTATATATTAGGAAATTGAAGAAAAAATTATACAAGGTAAATTTTGATCAGATAGATTGAGCGTGGAAAACATATTAAATCAGAAAAGTTTTAGTGTCTGAAAAGACGCAGCAAGCATGAGCTTCACAAATGTATGGAATGCAAGAGAAACAAAAAATAAACATACAACATATACTTAAAAAATTGTAGACATACAAAGCCATTATTTAGCAAGGGCAAAGCAATAGGCAAAGTAGCAACGTTCACACGATCCTGGGAAAATCAATCAAATAGAATGTAAAGAATGCAAACAAAGAAGGAATACCCCAAAGAGCTGCGCTCTTGATGAGAGGTGGCACTGGTACTTCCTCTTCAGATTTCTTTATGATCCTAATGTATGGAAAAAGAAAAGGGTAAGGATCACATAGAAAAACAAAACACTCAATGATGCAAAAGAAATGTGCCAGAGTCTGCATAAATGCAAACTAACTCAAGAAAAGAGCTTAATGATGCTAGCATCATAATCTAGATAGAAAACCTCTCCAGTATCAGAGTTTCACATCCAATTATTATGTCAAGCATTGGTTGGGATACTTCAGTATAGCACGGTGCATAAAAATACATACATTCATGTTTGTGTGATATGAAATGCCTTAAATTATCATCATGAAATACCAAAACAAGAAGAAAAAGAAAACTACATTACCTTTTTAAGTTCATTATTGAATTTGCAATGCCTTGGCCGATTATACCACATCCAAATCCTACTGCACCATACACAAGTCCCTAAACAGGAAAGTATCAAAATAAGTTGCTAAGGGATAAAAATAGATTTGGCTAATAGTAATAGATCTATAACCCTCACCTTATAGAAAAATGTGGCAATTCTTTGCTGTACAGAAAATCTACATCCTGGTCGTTCAGCTTCAAAAACACTACACATGAAGATAACTTCTAAACATACTGATACCAAAAGCGATGATAAGAACTTACAAGTAACACAACTCAGCATTGGGGTTTTGGAAAAACATTGATTCAATTTTATATTGTACAAAACGTTATCCAGTTCAACTTGGCAAAGGCTAGGAACCTGCTGGGTAGTGCTTCACAAGCATGTTGAATGCGTCCAAGGAAACCTTTTGATACAGATGGTTGCCCAAAACGGGCGTAAGGTGCCAACAAGGCAACCAAAGCAAAGTTAACTGCCACGCCAACCAAAATATCAGCAAGATAAAGCTCAAATTCTGTCCAGAAATCTTTGCCTCTCTTTTGAACTTCCGCAAAAGTAGCACAGCAAGAATCAATAACTAACTGCCCATATTAAATCAGTAATTTTAAAAATTCTGTATGACATCCCGAGTTATGTCAAAATTAATATTAGACAAAAAAGACTGACCATGTTTGTAAGACACGATGATGTACAAGCCCCCAATTAGTGATGCTACCTAATCTATCCTCATTAGCGTTTATATGCCTTCCCAATTAATTTCCCATTTTCATTGTACTTCCAGAAATCAGGGTATGTAGAATTTGTGAAGTAGGACCCTAAAGATTTGGCCTTTGTTTAACCTATTAGACTAAACCAGGTTAATCCATAAACATATCCAATTTCTCAATATATAAGTGTTTTCTGGCAACATCATAATCATATCTCTGCGAATTTGATCAGATAGAAATTCGCAAGAAACATGGTAATTGGTAAGAGGAAGAGAGCTAATAGACCTCCACGCCAACTTTGAAGAAAAATGATGGATCGGCCAGCACCCGGTTTCGAATCATAGCACAGGATTTCATCAAAAAGCCAAGAGGCCAGCCTAAACCCTTGAATAATCAAACAAGGAAATTTGTAAGCAGACATGGCTAAAGATGTAATAGAAGGTAATCTCTCACCCTCTTAGTTGATAGAACTATTTGCCCCACCATTAAACATGTAATACACATGGAAAAAAAACTTACCTGCATCTCCAAATATCTCAGCAGCAGCAATTTGCGAATTCCCTCACTCTTCGCTGCCTCTAACATATCTGAAGGAAGAGTCACCCCTCTGGATTCCGCCTCTTTCATCACCTCCTCAAATTTCAGAATCGGGCCAAATTCCTCTTCTTCTTTGTCTCCCTTGTTGCCCTCCCCGCCACCACCGCTGCCGCCACCACCACCACCACCTCCTCCACCAGTATTATAAGCTCCATTACCACCGGTGCCATCAATTAATTCTCTGTCGTGGCTATCATTTTCCACTTCTGATATTTCCGAAGTTCCAAAATCCTTTTCTCTAATGGCGCCATCCCCTTCCTTCGAAACAGTAATAGCAGCTGCAGGAGCTTCTGAATCAAAATGCGACTGCGAACAATTCATCACCACCGCAAACTTATTTTTCCTTTTCACAACAATGCATCTTCCAATACTTTTTCTAGCCGATACTGGATACGCAACTTCCTTCACCACACTTCTAAAGCTTCTGCAGCCAAAAACCATCCCCTGACTCCACATCTTCCCCAAAATTACTTCATTCCCGAATTCCACAGAATACGAAGTTCCAAATACCGCCATATCAGAGAATCCAACTTCGAATTGTCGACGAATTTACAACTTCACCAGAGAAAACCACAATCAAACAAAAATTTCAGACTAACGAACATAATCGCGATCAAACTTCTAATCAGCATACAACAACATGGAAAGTTCTTTAACCATCACGCTGTAGTAAGTAGGATCATATATTCAGATTATCATTCTTCTTCCGATTAAATTATCATTCTTC
Organism: Luffa aegyptiaca; assembly: GCA_017139565.1. NCBI lineage: Eukaryota > Viridiplantae > Streptophyta > Magnoliopsida > Cucurbitales > Cucurbitaceae > Luffa > Luffa aegyptiaca. The sequence goes on along the minus strand of CM029400.1, from coordinate 47,455,221 downwards.
TTCCGATTAGCACTCGAAGTGAAAGACTCCAACCGGGAAAAAAGATACGTGTCTAGAAAATTGAGTGAAAGCAAAGGAAATTAAGCTATAAGTTATACAGGCAGTCAGTATACCTCTGCTTCGGCGAAGAAGCCAAAGAAACGGGAGCGATAGCGAATACGATTCGGGAAGTCCCCGTTATCCAGATGAACGAAGGGAAGAAACTATATTGGAGGTGGCGGCGACGGCGACGGCGACGGCGGAGCAAAGCCGCAAAGATTGTAAAGAAGTTATATTATGTCATATATGATGTGATTCTGGGTTTTCCTCTGCCTATCTTTTAACTTAGAAAGTGGCGCTATAAGTTTGTTGTGTCTGTGGCAGTGCCAACAACGTGGCAGTCCCGCGCGTGGCAACGAAGCGGTTTTTTTTTTTTTAATTGATTTTAAAGATTTTAGTCCCATTATTTTTTCCTCAATCCTCAGTATTTAATATTTCAATTTTTTTTTTTTAACTTCACTTCAATCATAATTGCAATTATTGTTGACCGGTGTTGTTGTACAGTATATTACTGATAGACTATAAGACTTATGCTTTTGATTTATTCAAAAGGTCTCATACTAATTGAGATATTTTTCTTTCTTTATATACTCATATCATCTCTTTATCTGCTTACAATTTTCCAAATGATTTACTGTGAATTTTCGAGTAGATTTATATGAGAGATATTAATCGAGTCATTTTCATATTAAAAGCACGCATAATAAAAAAAATTTTATTAAAATATTGAAGAGAGAGAGAGAAAGAAAAAATATGATTGAATGAGACATTGGCGAGCGCAAATGGTCAGCTCAGCTAGCAAAGAGCCAACGCACTAGCGGTGCGGAATGGCCACGAAAAATGCCAAGTTGCCACCGTTGAATTGATAGCCCAATATGCTTCCTTTTCTTCCTTTTCTTTTCTGTTCAATATATTATTGCTATATAATTTCTCCTTTGGACTTTTCAAAAAATAAAAACAAATAATAATAATAATAATTTCTCCTTTGGAGCAATTGAAAAGCCATTAAAAAAAATGAAAAGCCACATCAAAAAAAATAAAAATAAGGAGTGGTTAAGATTGAGGCCATCGAATGGGAATAAGGGTGGAATTTAGGAATAAGTAAAAGATAAATAATCTTCTGTTAAGTGTAAGGTTTGCAAAATTCGACATAACAATAAGTTTTATTTTACGTTTTTTTTCTTTTATCTATTCGTAAAAGTATTCGATCCCTTACAAAGTTTTTTTTTTTTATCATGCCTTTCTTATCTCTTATTTTGTTAATATCTTTTCTTCTTTTGAATATTTATTTCACTAATATCAATTATATTATTTAAATAATATAGTGAATTAATCTAATTAATTATCTACTTGTAACCGTCAAAATTATAATAGTCAATCCAAATTTAACTTAGTGGGTAAGTCAGTAACTGTCATTTCATGATCCAATCCTTCACCCATTCATTTTCTTTTTTGACAACCTCACCCTTTCAATCGTTGAACTATTTTTTTTTTTTTTTAAAATCTAATTGCTGATTAATATATATACTTAGTGAATTTCAATTTAAAAAAGTACACTAAATTAACAATTTGAAGATGAAGAACCAAACGCAACCATCTATGATTCAAAGCATCTTATTCTCGTTATTATATTATTGATGGTTATAAAAAACCTTAATCCTTAGTCCTTGCTCTTAGCTGTGTTGTTTATACGTTAAAAGGAAGGAAGAAAAAAAAAAAAAAAACTTTATGTCATAATCAACGATGCTTCTTTCAAAAAGTATATTAATATAATCAACGATGCTTTAATATTTTGCTTCCATTCTATTTGTTGAAGTTTATCTTCTGTCCTCAATGTATTTTTCTTATTTGTCTTGATCTTAGATTCCGAACCTTTTCTTTTTAATAATTAATGACAATATGCTGGTTTTTATTATTTTATCCCATAGAAAATTAAGAATAATACCCCCCCCCCCAAAAAAAAAAAAAAAAAAAGTGAAAAACGAAGTTGATGCTCGTATTAAAAAAGTAAAATTTAAAATATATATGGCAAAGGAAAGAAACTAATACAAAAATAAATCTAGACATAACTTATATACATATTTATCTTTTCAATTGAGCTATATTTTGTCTTTTACACAAATATCATAAAATAGAGCCTAGTTGATGCCTTATAAAAACTATGTGATATGGTGTTTATATGGACTATGCAATATATTTTTTACGTGTGTGTGATGCATATAATGCAATGTTTCTAGTGTATCAAAAGAATTCTTGCTATCCTAGCCCATATATTTTGGGGTTGGATTTGTATGTTGGTCGATACTGACCGTTTCTCTATTGCCTATGAAGCGTTTTAATATAACATCTTTTTTGTCAAAAATGAAAAAGAAAAAAATTCTTGCTATCCTAGCCCTTATGATACATCTTCTTTTGTGTCATGGTGTAGAAGAAAGATTTTACAATTCGACTTCTATTTTATTTATTTACGTCGACAAAATTTTTTGAATAACTCTAGCTCGGGTTGCAGCTTCTCCTTGGCCGACGAATTCTCTATCATCTGACCGTTGACATGATGGTTTTTTTGTTCAGGTCCCCCCTTCCACACTGTGAGAGCTTTATTTTTTGTGGGGATTCTCATTTCCCTAATTGGCTTACCTCTATCATTAAAGAGGATGTCAGTAATGTTCCAAACCTTTTTGCTTAATTAATGAATGCTTGTTTTTTTTTTTTTAAAAAAAAAAACTAAACTAAATAGAGATACTAATGACCATGTGTAAATACCAATCTAATTAATCATAGTTCAATTGGTTGAAGCAATATTATATCATTGACTAAAAGGTAGAGGTTCAAATACTCGCCACTACATACCGAGGAATTAAAAAACAAAAAAAAAAAAAAAAAAAACAAAAGAAAAATCAACTTGAATATAACTCATATACTTCAACCAAGAGATATAGAAATTTGAATATTCACCCCCACATGTTTTTTTTTTAAAAAAAAGAAACAAACAAGTCTTTTTTTTTTTTAAAAAAATAAATATTTATTTTAGTCTTCATTTTTCTCTTGACTGCCCTCAAATTCTCGTATGAAATGCGAAAATAAGTTTTTAATATCTATATTTTCTCAAAAAAAAAAAAAAAAAAGTGTATAACGTATGAGTAGAAACTGATTTTTTTTCTTGTCTGACTCCGAGCATCACAATAGAAATTGTGGATTGTGATTAATGCATCTTCTTTAAAAGAAAAATAAGAAAATAAAATAAAATAACAATATAAATATTTCCGGTTTGCTTTCTCCACACAAGACAGCTGACAAGTTTCTGGCTCACAAAATTTGAAAAGATGTTTGGCCACTCACAAATGACATATTTTATTTTCATTATTATTATTACTATTATATATTAGGGTAAAATACCCTTTTGGTCCCTCATGTTTGGGGTTCGTTTCTAATAGGTCCCTAGGTTTCAAAATCGAACAATCAAGTCCCCACTATTTAGGAAATAGTTCAATTTAGTCCCTCCACCGTTAATTTTTCTAACGGTGCTGACGTGGCAAACGTTTAATAATAAAATAATAATTTTTAAAATTAAAATATTAATATATTAAAATAATAATAATTAAAAAAAATCCTCTTCCTCCCTCTCTTCTCTCTCCCCCATCTTCGTTTCTCTCTCTTCTGTGATTTTCTTCCCCTCTCTCCTCTTCTCTTTCTCTCTTCTCTTTCCCCCACCAATCCCTCCTCGCCGGCGATAGCCCCGCCGTCGTCGTCGCCTCCCTCCACCTCTGTTCTTCTTCTCACCCACCCAAAAAATCTCTCTCTCTCCTCTCCCCCGCCCCACGATACCCCTTCTCCTCTCCCCCGATTCCCTTTCCCCCTTTTCCTTCTTCTTCTCTCCCTCTCCTTCATCTCATCGCCGGCGAGCAGCGTGGCCTTCATCTTCTTTCCCTCTCTTTCCCTTCCCCACAGCCATTTTTCTCTTCTCTTCTCTTCCTCCATTGCCGCCGCTCGATCTCCTCATCTTCCGCCATCGCCGATTGCCTCTCCAAGCTTTCCTTTGCCTTTCAGAAATGTCGGTGAGTTCATCATCTTCTTCTTGTTTTATCTGTGAATCTTTGATGCCGCTCGATCTCTTCATCTTCCGCCCTCCAACATGCAGATCTGCCGTGTTTGCGTTCGGTTGTTTATTTTCTCTTATGGTGAATGTCTGCTGTGTTGATTTGGGGATTTTCAATTGTAATGTGGGAATAGGGTTTTTTTATTTTGATTTTGATTTTAAAGATCTCTATTTCTGTATCCTTTGGTTTCTTCAATTTGCGAATTCTGTTTGGCTGTCCAAAATTCCACTGTGCATTTTTCTCCCTTGGGAATTTATCAAGAAATGGTTGAGATCCTGGTTCTTTTGATGAGGGTGAATAGAACTATTTTTTGATAAATGGTTGAGATTCTCGTTCTTTCGATTCTGTTTGGCTGCCGCCACCATTATCGCCCAGGAAAAAAAATTGATGTCGTTAGACTAACAGAATCTTAACCATTTCTTGATAAAATTGCATATAGGCTGTGGGGAAGAGAAGGGAAGAGAAAAATGGTTGTGGGGAAGGGAAGGAGATGGAGAGAAGATGAAGGCGGTGCTGCTCGCCGGCGATAAGAGGAAGGAGAGGGAGAGAAGAGGAGGGGGAGAGAGAAGAAGAAGGAAAAGGGGGAAAGGGAATCGGGGAGAGAGAAGGGGTTCATTCTTTATTTTTTAATTTTATTATTTATTATTTTATTAATATTTTAATATTTTTAACGTGCCACGTCAGCACCGTTAAAAAAATTAACGGTGGAGGGACTAAATTGAACTATTTTCTAAACAGTGGGGACTTGATTGTTCGATTTTGAAACCTAGGGACCTATTAGAAACGAACCCCAAACTTGAGGGACCAAAAGGGTATTTTACCCTATATATTATTATTACTATTATATATATATATATATTAAGAAAACAAATGAAATTTTGACATAGACTTCTACTTTCTACCAATTAAATATGAATTTTTCTTTTTCTTTCTCAATTTTTTAATGACAATTGTTAATTAAATACTTACTGGATGATGATGTCCATATAAGAGTAGTTAAAGATGCCAAAGGGAGGATGATGGTAATGAAGACTTGATTCTTAGGCTTGTTATAGGGTAGAATTTAGCTGTTTAGACTACTTAAATAAGATGTATAGATTATCTCAAAAAAAAAAAAAAAAAAAAAGATGTATAGATTGTTGACAGTGCTAAATCGTTTATATTGTCGGTTGTTGTCCCCAAGATTAACACAACACCCTTAATGATCGTGCACTCGACATACTACTTTGCTCAAATGCATCTTTGTAAGGGAAAAGAAAAAACTTGAGCAAGAAAACCATCCAAAAACATATATGAGAAAGAAAGAAAACCACCCAACGACAATATATTTATAAAGGTTTTTGTCCCAAAAGTATAAATTGTTCATCTTCTACGCACAAACACACGGTCACCCAAAGCCACTCATCCTACCGATAAGTGTGTGAAGATATTTTAAAACACACTCTAAACACTTTTTACAAGCATAAAAAAAGAGGTTTAGTATATATTCTCTTCAAACCACTTAAAACATTTTCTACGTGGGACAACTTAAAACTTTCCAAAGGGTCAAAAAGTCCAACATGGTTTACTAAGGAGATTGGAATAATTTGAACTAAACATATTGCAATTAAGGCTCTAGTTCCGTACCATGAATGAGAATCAAAGAATAAGATATAAATTTTTATTTCTATTAATGTTGCTTACTATAATCAAGAAATGGAAATAATATGTAGAACTTACTCTAGAGGAATGAGAATCAAATAATGAAGGTCTCATTTGATAACCATTTGGTTTTTAGTTTTTGGTTTTTGAAAATTAAACATACAAACATAACTTCCACTTATAAGTTTTTTTTGTGTTGTTATCTATCTTCTTTCCCTGTTTTCAAAAACTTGTTTTTGTTTTTGGAATTTGGCTAGGAATGCAAATGTATTCTTAATAAAGATGTAAACCATTCTTAAGAGATTGAAAGAAAACAAGATTAATTTTTTAAAACCAAAAACCAAATAGTTATAAAAAAAAAATTAAATTTTCTCTAACGATGTTTATTAAAAAGAAGGAATAAAATCCTTTGGTGGAATCCACCACTAATTTGGGATTCACTCCCTAAAAAAAAAGTACTAATCTCATCCCTATCAAAAACTTATCTCATTCACATCCCTTATTCTTAGGCTCCACAACTTATTAGTTACTTTACAATTTCTCTAATATATTGATAAAAAAAAAAAAAAGAATTAAAATAAAAAAATTCAATAGTTCCAAATTTTGTTTTCTTTAATATATATATATATATGTAGTATAATTTGGCAAGCTAATTAGGTTCTTAACCTATATCATTATTCGGAAAAAAATCCTTTTGCAATAATATTAAGAGTAAAAAAAAATTATTTTAAACCCTAAACTTAGCAATTTTAATCTCGAATTTTCAATTCCATCCAATTGAACCCTAAATTTAAGAAGTTGTATCAATTTTAACTCTTAACTTCCAATTTCATCAAATTGAACTTCAAACTTAGCAGATTGTATAAATTTTAACCCAAAACTTGCAATCTGCTAAGTTTGAAGTTCAATTTGATAAAATTGAAAGTTTAGGATTAAAATTGATAAAACATCCTAAATTTAGAGTTTAATGCTTCAAGGCCTTCAACTAGCAGAAGGACTTGAAATTCAAAGTTTGATGATCGTATCCGATTCTTTAACATGCATACATCTCTACATTAAATTCAAGCTTATTAGAGACATGTACCATTCTTTAGGCAAACAAAATTCAAGCTCATTAGTTTTTACCATATCTCTAGAAATGAGAGTAGTGGCAGAGATGCGCTGGCCAATAGGGCTCGCCCATGTTATATAACTCCCCACTTCCACTATGGCTAGGAAATATGGTGGCTACCAGCAATGCCGTATCATGTAGGCCAAATGGCCTTTTAATCTCAATTAACAACATTCAAAGTATAAGTTAAGTATGAACTTGCACAATAAACTAAATTCATAATCTAGTATAAAGACTAAAATAAAACAAGTCTTAAAACACATAGACCTAAATGATATTTTAACCTAAAATAAAATAGAAGAGGCTAAAAAGTGAATCGTTATAAGTTATAACTCCAAAATTAACCTCAGTAAGAACGAAAATAACAATCTATTATATCCCATTTCTCATTCTAGCCTCCAAAATGCCTTAAACAAGATCATTTCTTTCAAATGATTTTATCAATTTCATCTCCACTTGGACATGATTCTTCATTTGAGGTAAGAAGTTCCACAACTCTACTCATTGCAGGCCTCAAATTTCGATCTTCCTTCACACATAACAAACCCACTCTCACCAACATCTCAATCTTCTTACGTTCGTCGCTCTCCGACAATCTAGGATCGATCACATTTTCCAACTTGCCTTCTTCCACATTCTGAATCATCCACCTCACTAGATTACTGTATCGGTCGTCTCTAGAAATCGAAGAGAATTGAAAATTAGACGCACTTTTTCCACTGACGAGTTCCAAGAGAACGATGCCGTAGCTGTAAACATCTGCCTTCGCATCAATTTTTTGGTCCATCATCCATTCCGGCGCCAAGTAGCCTCTCGTCCCTCTCACTCTCGAGAATCCACTTTCGTTGATCTCTCGAAAAAGCTTCGACATTCCAAAATCTGCCACTTTGGGTTCCAAATCTTCATCCAGGAGGATATTTTGGGGCTTGACGTCGCAGTGAAGAACCCATTCGAGACATTCTTCGTGCAAGTACGATAGACCCTTTGCTGTTCCGACTGCAATTTCATATCTCTGTTTCAATCCCAATGTCGTTTCAGATGAATCGGAGAATAGAATTTTGTCCACAGACCCATTTTTCACGAACTCATAAACTAACATCTTGTGTTGTTTATCGGCACAAAAACCCCACAATTTCACCAAGTTCTTGTGGTTGATCTTTCCGATTATGCTGACTTCTGCCCAGAACTCTGCTTCTCCTTGTAAAATGCCTTCCAATCTCTTCACAGCCACGACTCTTCCATCGTCCAATTCTCCTTTGTAAACAGTTCCAAATCCTCCTTTTCCAATCACTTGCTTGAAGTTTCTCGTCGCTCTCTTCATTTCCACATACGTGAATCTCTTGAATCCCATGGCTAAAACAATGTAACCCATGTTAACCAGCTCTTCATTGACTCGCTTGCGGAAAACATTCCACCATCCAAAACCGATAAAGATGAATTCAATGAACCCAACAACGGCAACAAACCCGATCAACAACCCCATTTTCCGAAACTTATTTCTGTTTACTGCGTGTACTTGTGTGCTCTGAACAAGTTCTGAAGCAGAGCATGTCAAATCATTTGAATTTCCTTCCTGCAACTCTTCGGCTCTTCCTTTTGGAGTCTTGATATGCATGAGAATATTACTGTTGGGCTTCCGATTCCCATTACGAAGAGCGCCTTTAGGAAAGCATTGTCCAAAGCCGTCCATTGAATATCCAAATCCCAAACATTGACAGTCGTTGAGACAAGAGTTCCTGCAAGTTTCAACCGACACTCCTATGGCATAACCGACCAAGTCATAACCATAATAATCCGTACGAGGAAGATGAATGAAATCCACATCCTCAGAATCACAAGTCAAATTAAAAGAAGGCTTGCACCCTTTACTCCAATCCGAAGGATCGTTCCTAGTGAAACCAGGAGGACAAATACAAGTAGGCAATGGATTATACGAACAAATCCCAAATTCTCCGCACAACCCATGAACCAAACATGCATCTAGCTGGCCACTCGGAAGCCATGAGACTTTCCAATTGCCAGTTGATTCGACAAGGCTGTACAATCTCAAAACTCCATCGTAATCCAACGTTAATCTCCTCTTCGGACCAGACCCATAATCAGTAGCATTGAAATTCAAGTTGTCGGTTGATTCAAACCTTCCCATATCATCCAAAGTCGCTACTCTAGAGCTATTATAGCGAGTTCGACCATTATCAAACACGCTCCTACCAGGATCAGGCCAGTAGATACTCGAGAGCGAAGGGCTATTATAAATGAGATTGAGAACATTGTCGTCGTTGAACTTCAAGAAATAGAAGCCGGAGAAGTAAGTACCTGGACTTCTCATTGAGACCAAAGTCGAATTCTTGAGAAATTGTTGCTGTGGAAGCAGAGTATCTGTCGGGAAGTCGAAGCTCTGCCAGATATAATCGCCAGTTTGATTCACCAGCACAAGATTTCCATTGTCAAGAAGCCGAAGCTCAACTTGTTCTGTAGTGACTGTATTTGTAGACCACGTGACAGAGCCATCTGCATCGGTCAGTGCCAAGTTTCCATCGGTGTTGAGGCTGAATTTGGATTTCTCTCCATTAACTGGTTTGTCTCTGTTTGCCATCCAAACGACAGTTCTATCAGAGCTTTTTGGGAACCAAATTGAATAGCAGAAGGAATTGTTGCCGACTCTGTAAAACCCAGAAGAGAAAGTTCCATCTGGGGAAGTTAGGAACTGGTTCTGGTCCTCAACGGCAATGGACCCTCCTTGATTTAGCCTCTGAAGTCCCGGTGGAGTTGCTTCAGCACAAGCCGGGAATGGTGCAAGAAAGAGGTAAATTAGAAGGCCAGAGACGAACATTCTGAGCTTGGAAAGTTTTGAATACAAGAACTTGTAAAAATGGCAGCTTTTTTATACAGATTCCGAACCAGTTTAGAAGTTTTGGGGTCTAAACATGCGAGGACTTGAGTTTCTTTTCTTTTTTTGGGGTCAATGGCCGTCAGGAAGAAGCAAAATTAGACTCTATTGAAGTGGATTGGCTGTTAGCTTTCACAGTTGGCAGGCCGAGCACAAGAAAGATATCTCTGAAAATTAAGTTTGTTTAATTTATAAGAGTGATGATGGAATATCTTTCCAAACTCACAGATTCCAAAATAATCCAACTCTGATTCCAATTTTCTTTGAAGCTTCATTATTCCACATCAGACATATTTTATATTTACTAAATGCACCTGAAGAATATTTTTATAGATGATTTTAAATAAAGATCTATTAAAAAGTAAAAGTTGCAACATTTATTCAAGTTTAAGTTTAAGATCCTTGTTGATGCCAAAATCCGGACAGAAGACTCACCTGACCTTCACGTGACACCAACAGTGAATTTGTAGAAACTGGAGAAGACGTGACCTGCAAGACCAGCAAAACTGCACACCGGCGTGGTGTAGGCCACACCGCCTCCGATGCCTAAGTCAGAAAACCGAAGAGAAGCTATAGATAGTAAAGGGAGCAGTCGGGAGTAGAGTTTTCGGAACCCTCCTTCCGTGATGAAGAGGGATTTTTATACCTGTTTGTCCTCCTAGGGTTTTTATGAATCCGGAGGTGTTTCGGGACGAACCAGGCGGAACAGGGGCGATTCGGGGCGTCAGGGACCGAAAAGAGGCCACCGGGCTCGGCCGCGCAAGCGGGCCAAATGGTCGGCCTCGGCAAAATGCCGAGGCCGACCATATGGGTCGGGCCATGTCGGCCCGACCCTTTGGCTCGGTCTTCCTCTGGGTCGGTCTTTTGGTCCTACCTCTGTTCGATTGTCCTCGTCAGCTCCTTGTGCGCCCGTGTGGTCCAAAATTACCTATAACATTAAGCCCCCACTCTTGAATTGGGATTCAGGTGCGACTTAATGCTATAGGCCGAGCTCCTTAAGCCTAATTTAAGAGTACAACTCTTGTCTCGTGCTGATTTTTGTATGACTTCTTTTTTATCTTGGGACAAACTATACAAAGTAGAAACTTCCTGAATAGGGGTTAGGCGAAATGGAAATGAGAAGAGTGAGAGGTTACAAAAGTGGTTGGAGGGCCTCTCTGGTCGGCCTCGGCCTCGGAAGGTGGCCGAGCATAGCATTATACCAGATCCAGGGCTTCTCCATAATTGAAAAACAGGAAAAACAGAAGACTTCACAATCCTGCATTGAAAAATTAATTTCTGCAAAAGAAAAATGAAGGAGGGGGCTAGGGTCGGCCTCGGCCTTGGACCCCTGTTAGCTCAATACTTAGCCCCCCTGACCATTTGAAGGTGGATGGTCGGCCTTGGCCTTGTCATGAGGCGGATCCATGTTCTTACATCGCATGCTCGTTCGCTTCATGGTTGTACTTATGTGTAAATTTGCTCCATAGTCAGACATTTCCTTGCTGCTTTGAATGCGTGCCTGAGGGTTGGCTTCGGAACTGTGACGCTCGGCCTCGGCCTTGGCATGAGGTCGAACATTTCCTCTACTTTGCTTGCTAATTTTCTCTTTTGTATCCATCCCGAGGGTGCGTACACTCAATCGGGGAAAAGCTTGGGGAGGCCAAGGAAATACCACAGCCTTTCGTCAAGCGCTGCATTCATCCCAGGGGTGCGTACACTCTTCTGGGGAAAAGGCTTGGGGAGGCCTAGGAAGTTCCCGGGCCTCTCTTCAAGCTGCATGGTCATCCCAGGGGTGCGTACACTCTTCTGGGGAAAAGGCTTGGGGAGGCTTAGGAAGTTCCCGAGCCTCTCTTCAAGCTGCTGTGTTCATCCTAGAGGGCGTACACTCTTCTGGGGAAAGTACAGAAGTCTGGCCTCTACAAGGATCATTCATGTCTGGCCACACGCGTTACATCCTGGGCCTCTAAGGGTGGAGCTCGGACTTGGCCTCTGGATGGTCGGCCTCGGCCTCGGAGGCCGAGCACAGCAATCTCCCATTTTAGCTTATCTGGTCGGCCTCGGCCTCGGGAAGAGGCCGAGCACAGCAGTTCCCCATTTTACCTTATCTGGTCGGCCTCGGCCTTGGGAGGAGGCCGAGCACAACAGTTTCCCATTGTAAAAAATAGGAGAAGCAGAAGGTTTCATAATCCTGCATCGAAAGGTTAACTTCTGCAAAAGAATAATGGGGAAGAGGCTAGGGTTGGCCTTGGCCTCAGACCCCTGTTAGCTCAAAATTTAGCTCCCTGAGTTCATACGTTAGTCATTGTAGGAAAATGATGAAAGAATAGGCTAGAACGTGTAATCTTTAGTAAAACATGATAAGCCAGTGTGCCTTTTGTTTAATAGGGAGTGCATATCCCCTGTTACTTGCTTTTTGTTTAATAGGGAGTGCATATCCCCTTTGTAGCCCCCAATCTCAAGTGAAACTTTTTAAAACATAAAGCATAGTTGAGTAAAGTGGAGATTACCTTAAAATTTGGGGTCGGCCTTGGCAAGAGGTGCTCGGCCTCGGCCTTTTAAGGGTCGGCCTCGGTCCCATTTTCTGGTATCCTTGGTTCGCTCCTTCGAACTATTGAATTCTTGCCTCCAGATTTGCTTTTTATTTGATAGGGAGGCATATCTCCTCTTGCTTTTTGTTTGATAGGGAGGCATATCCCCTCTTGCTTTTTGTTTGATAGGGAGGCATATCCCCTCTTGCTTTTTGTTTGATAGGGAGACATATCCCCTCTTGCCTTTTGTTTGATAGGGAGGCATATCCCCTCTTGCTTTTTGTTTGATAGGGAGGCATATCCCCTCTTGCCTTTTGTTTGATAAGGAGGCATATCCCCTCTACTGCCTCCTTGAGTTTGTTCTATCCTTTGTTGAGGTGGAGGCATACATTTGAATTCGGGTTTCTCGATTCCTTAAGTAGAAGCAAAAAGGAAACTCTCCATTTAGAAAGGAAATGCTACATTCTACCTTGAATAGATATCGAATTCAAACTCCCCTATCGAAAGCAAAAAGGTAAACAATAGAGAAATTAACAAAACGAACAATTGAATGCACGTAAATAAATATTGTAACTTCAAGGTGAGGTCGGCCTCAGCCAAGGCAAAGGTCAACTTTGCCTTGAATTTTCCCTGTTGCGCTTCAAAAGATGGTTCTAATCTCTAAAGGAGGTCCATCATCTCCTCGGTCTCGGCCACCCCTGGTCTGCCTCGGCCTTTTCTGGCTCTTGTCTTCAACAAACTCTTTGAAGAATCCACGACGAATCAGCGTTTCAATCTCATCTTTAAGCTGGATGCAATATTTGGTAGTGTGTCCGTGGTCCCTGTGGAAAAGACAAAATTGGCTTTTATCTCTTCCTTCTGGACTTGTTTTCATTTTTCCAGGATGTCTCAGAAGATCCGTATTTGTAATCTCCATCAATATTTGTTCCTGCGGAATGGAAGTGGGGGTGTATTCTTTGAATTTACCCTTGGGGTCTTCTCGCCCTCGATCATTGTCATGTGTTCTCCGTTTTTTGCGGTTGTGGTCTTTATCTCTGTCTTGTTCACATAACGAATATTTTCTGGATTCTGTTGTCATTGTTTCCTTTTTTGACTTGAGCAACTCTTCAGCATTTATGAATTTTTGTGCCCTAGTCATGAATTCTACGTACGTGCGTGGTTGACTTTCTCCAATTGAGGTAAGCAGCCTCTCATCTTGTAATCCTGAAATCACAGCAGTTAGTGCAACTCCATCATCGTAGCCCTCTACCTGCAGGACTTCGTTACTGAATCTAGTGATATAGTCCTTCAGGCTCTCCCTCGGTCCTTGTTTAACTGTCAGCAGGTTGATCTGTGGCTTTCGTTGATCTCGAGCCCCCAAAAACTGTGTGGCGAAGGCTCGTGCCAACTCTTTGAATGACCCTATAGACTTCCGCGGTATTTTGCCAAACCATTGTCTAGCCAAGCCTGTCAGGGTAAGTGCAAAGGCTCGGCATCTGGTTGCCTCATTGGCTCCGTGGAAGTCCTTCCAGGTTAGGTATGCATTCAAGTGCTGGACTGGATCTTTCTTTCCGTCGTATTGGAAGGTGGGTATCTTGAACTTTTGCGGCACTTCAGCCCCCATAATGTTGCCTGTGAAGGGCGGCTCCATCTCTCCTAGCAGTTCTTCTATATCCTCATTACCTGTCCTCTTGTATGAGTTGTAAGGACTATCCTCCTCCTTTAACCATTTGTACAGCTCTTGCTCGCGCCCTCCTCGACTATGCTCGGCCTCGGACTTTTCCCGAGCCTCGGATTTTTCCTTGCCATCGATTTTAACATGCGTACCTTGCTTTGGCCTCGATGGCGAGCTTCTGCGAACTTTCTTGCGACTAGGCTCGGGCTCTTTATTAGTCCAGTCATCTTCTAAGCTCGGCATCCTGCTCGTGACACTTGCTGAATCTCCCACCTCCTCGTCGGCCATTCCTTTTCCTTTTTTAGGGTCCCTGCACAGTTGGTCATCCTTGCTCCCCGAGTACTCGGGTTTCTTCAATAAACTCAGAATCTTCGTAAGATTCTGTCTCATATCATCCATCCTTCCTTTAAGTGCTGCTATTTCGACTTCTTGGGCTTGAAGTCGAGCCTGGTGGCATACTTCCCCTACGGCTGCTTCACTGTTGCGCTCCATCTAGTCGCTAACGCCTCTTTCGGTAACGTACAACGTTTGCTAGTCAACACTCTTCCCCACAGACGGCGCCAACTGTTGATGACAAAATCCGGACAGAAGACTCACCTGACCTTCACGTGACACCAACAGTGAATTTGTAGAAACTGGGGAAGACGTGACCTGCAAGACCAGCAAAACTGCACACCGGCGTGGTGTAGGCCACACGGCCTCCGATGCCTAAGTCAGAAAACCGAAGAGAAACTATAGATAGTAAAGGGAGCAGTCGGGAGTAGAGTTTTCGGAACCCTCCTTCCGTGATGAAGAGGGGTTTTTATACCTGTTTGTCCTCCTAGGGTTTTTAGGAATCCGGAGGTGTTTCGGGACGAACCAGGCGGAACCGGGGTGATTCGGGGCGTCAGGGACCGAAAAGAGGCCACCGGGCTCGGCCCGCGCAAGCGGGCCAAATGGTCGGCCTCGGCAAAATGCCAAGGCCGACCATATGGGTCGGGCCATGTCGGCCCGACCCTTTGGCTCGGTCTTCCTCTGGGTCGGTCTTTTGGTCCTACCTCTGTTCGATTGTCCTCGTCAGCTCCTTGTGCGCCCGTGTGGTCCAAAATTACCTATAACAATCCTAATATTTAGGAGCATACCTTCAATGAAATTGAAAGCTTAGTATAAAAATGATACTTTTCCTAAACATTTATGAATGGCATGTCCACCATGTGGAAATTAAAAAAGAAGGAAGCTACATTTAATGCTTGGTTAGATGAAATTATTAGCCAGTTGTTTAATATTGCATGATAATTCTCCTCTCTTGAACGGGAACATTCATTGTTTACTGGGAAAGAAATATTTAAGAATAGTGTAGGTTCCATGAAATAAAATATTATATCATTAAATATTATTAAATTACGTGTCAATATTATTATTAATGTAGTCTCAATTTTCCCCACTTGAACTCTTTTTTTTCTCATTGTTTGTAATGATTATTGATTACAATATTGTCTTCTTTTTGGACGTCTTTTTCTTGCTGACAGTGACTTGGAATTTCATAAAATATAAATAAATTTCTATTGACTTTTACTTTTAACTTGGAATTTCTTAAAATATAAATAAATTCCTATATTGACTTTTCCCGTTAATAGTTAATACTCTCCATTTTATTCAAATCGTCAAATATTCTATAGAGAACTACCATTCAAAGTTGTAAATTGTAATATTTATTAAAAAACTGAAAACATAATTATTGGAGAATTATTTTAGGACTATTTTGTTCTCCAACTAACTAAAATATTGATTTAATTTATGTCCTCTTATTAAAATATTTCTCTAGCTCTAACAAATCATACCTTTTTATCGGTTTATTTTTAATTCTAACAAATCATACCTTTTTATCAGTTTATTTTAATTTTGGAGGTGATATTCTTTTTTGCATTGATTCTTATACTAATATTGAAATACGTTGCATTATATCACATTGATAGTGATATGATAATACACATTTCATAGGAGAAAATTAACAAATTCTTAAATATAGTAGAAACTTTTAACACGTCTCTTAATTAGAGAAGAATTTTAGAGATGATATGAATGTACAATTTTATCCCTATATTTTAAAACATTATTATAATAATAAATTTGTTAGGTACCTTTGTATGTGACCCTATTCTCTTCCTCAAAAATATATTTCTTTAAAATTAGAGATTGTATTGATAAAAGATATATATTTCATTTCGATAGAAAGTTGGAAAGAATTATATTTGAACTTTGATCAAAATGGGGGTCGAGATGCCACCTAAATTAATCTTAAAAGAAAAGTTTGAAGTATGAATTTTTACCGAGATGTCATCGAAATGGAATATTATTCTGAATAATTTGAATAATGGGCATAAAATAAAAGAGAATCAGCATAGAGAAGAATGATAAATGAAAAACAAAACCATCGGAACTCTTTTCTTTGTTTTGTAACTTGCGAAAGAAGAATGTACGTGAGAAAGAAGTTGATGACTACAAGTGTACGGGTCAAGTTCATTTATCCCGTGTTCTTTTCTAAATAAAATTGAGTAAATATATTTGCGATACTTAAATGAGTTAGAAAACTAATTTAGAGGATGACACTCTCACACTCATTCACTATATTAGAACTTGACCGTGATCAACAATTCTTGCTACAAGTTTTTGGTGTTATTGTTGAGAATTGGAAACTAATATTTAGCTTCATTTATATTGTGGAAGAACTCATTCGATTAATTCACATTAATTCAATCATCAACCATATGATAATACGTTCATTTTTCAGGGTGTCAATTGTTTATGTGAAAGGACAAAGAACCAGCTATAATTCCTTTTGATTCTAAAATAGAAAAGACTAAAGGAATCAAAAATGAAAAAAGGGAAAAGATTGAATCTATGGACCATCCACATCTTTCACCTATCTATTCCACTTAGCACCACCAACTCAACAAGTTCTACTAGTGCAACAAGCTCAAATAGGGTATGAAAAAAAAAGAAGGTATTTGGAAGATGCTATTTGCTTATGCCTTTTTCCTTTTTCTCTACATGACAAGGTAATAGATTGGATAAAATTGTTGCAGCCAGCTGACAACATCATGACATGGCAAGAGATGGTTTAGGCCATTCCTTACAAAATTCTTCTCATCTGCTAAGATAGCCAAACTCAGAATTGACGAAATTGGGTTCATCCAATCACAAAACTTTTAGTAGCTTTTTGAGGTTGGGATCATTATAAGGATCTCTTGAGGAAATGTCTATGACATGAGTATCCAGACTAACTGAAAATTCAAATGTTTAATTTTATAATGGATTAAATGATCAAACCAAGACATATAGTAGATGTCACATCAACATATTACTCTATCATCCAAAATTATTGAGGATGCTTATATTCTACTGAAACATATGACTACCAATAGTTACCAATGTCATAATGAGGAGTCTATTTTGAGACAAGTTGCTACTATATATGAGCTTAGTGAGGTAATAAGTTACCTAAAGTCTTAAACATGTGTTACATTTTGTACCTCATGTTCAATTTCCACTAAAGCCACCCCAAATTTAAACAAAAATTAGAGTAAAAAACTCTCAAAACTCACCAATTTTAACAAAAACCAAGATTTGCAGAAAATTAAATTTGATTAATTCATATGGTTGATGATTGAATATTTTTCAAAACTCGCAAATTTTAATAAAAATCCAACTTTAAATTACAATAAAAATGAATACATTTCCTAATATTTATGAATGGCATAGCACATCCACTATGAGAAAAGAAGAAAGCTACATTTAATACTTGGTCAGATGAAATTATCGGGTTAATTAATATATATAATATTGTATAATTTTTATCAAAAAAAATATATAATATTGTATGATAATTCTCCTTGCTCGGGGTACGACTTTTAATTTTGAATTTTTCTTTTTTCTCAATGTTCTGTAAATGATCACATTGTTGTTTCTTTTTATGGACGTCTTTTTCTTGCTTACTATGACTATGACCTGGAATTTCATACACTATGTTAAATTAATTAATAGATAACATTGCGATTTTCTGACGCTATGAACCCTTTTTAGTTTTTACAATTTGAAGATACAAATAAACTTCTATAAAAAAATTTGTTAGTTTTTTTTTTTTTTTTTTTTTTGGGGGGGGTACGTAACCCTATTTGGTGTGTTGATAACAGATATATTCATCTCAATAAAAACTTGAAAACAATTATGTTTGAACTTCGATCAAAATTAGAGAGATCACCTAAATTCATCTTAAAAGACATTTTTAAAGTACATGGGTTCGAATTTTAATCAAGATGCCACCAAAAAAGAATATTATTATGAATAATTTTAAGAATGAGCATCAAATAAGAACAACAAAAAAGAGAACCTATATAGAGAAAAAAGATAAATATGAAAAACAATGACTGCTTTAATTTGTTATGTAACCTATTTTTTTTACAACATGTGTGCGATGAGGATTTGAACATAGTCCACTTTAGGATTAGTACAAGTTTTACTGTTGGTTGAACTATTGAGATCTTACATTGAAAATGTGATAAAACTTTACCATCTTTATAAGATACATGAATTACTCATTTTATTGTCGATTGGTTCTAAGACGGAACCCATGTTTATCCATTATGAACTATGTTCTTGTTGGCTTGTTTTGTAACCTACCTGATGGTAAGCATCAAAATATGAATACTTAATGTTTCATTCTTAAAACAAGAACTTTTTTTTTAGTAAAAAAAATTAAAACTACTAAATACTTCCATGAATGTAACATTTTTTATGTAGGCAGACTATGCCTTGATGATATAGGTTTTTTTTTTTTTTTTTTTTTTTTTTTTTTTTTTTTTTTGACAATATGGGAGTGGGGAGATTTGAACCATGTTATTACTACAACATTATGCCAGTTGAGCTATGTTCTTGTTGGCTATGATAATATAGTGTTGTATTTACTAATTAGTCATAAAGTTGTTATATTTCAGTTAATTAGTTTCTCTTGTATAAATACACTGTAAAGCCTTATTTCTTATTATCTGAATAAAGATAGGGAAGACTTTACTCTTGAAAACTCTTCACTTGTATATGATATCAGAGCTATAGACAAACGTCAATTGCTTCTTCAATGGCGTCCTCCTCTTCAAACGTTTCTGAAGTCATATCTGGTACTTCTCTCCAATTTAATACCTCAATTTTTCTTTTGTCCAATATTTTTAACCTCGTTCTTGTTCGATTGGATGCTTCAAACTACTTATTCGGGCGATCACACTATGCATAAATTAACACTTAAGGAAACACGAAAAACAAAAATTAATCTGAACCCAACGATAGCGTTGTTTCCTTAAGACAATTTTGTTCCCTCTATGGTGCTCAAGGTATCATGAACAATTGTCTCCCAAGATAGAACGGATTATCCACCTATGAATGTAGCACTCCGATCACATGATTCTCGAACACTGGTATTTAAGTAATCGTATAGAAAAATAGGAGAGAAATAAGAGAAGATTTTGAGGAAAGAGTTTTCTTTTTTTCAAAACTCACAAAATGAATCACATATTTATAGACTATTTGTGGCCACACAAATAGTCACATCTTTTCGTGTAAAAGTTGTGTCTTTTGATAAATAGACACATCCATTCACATAGGTTGTGTCATTTACAAAAGATACGCCCTTTCACAGAAAAAAGTTATGATTCTTCATTTTATTAAAATAATTTTATTCATAAATCCAACATTTTTGAATCGTAAACACATCTCCATGCATGTTTGATTATTCTTCGGAGCACGTAAGGAGTTCTACAATTTTACTCATTGCAGGCCTCATGTTTCGATCTTCATTTACACATTGAAGAGCCACTTTCAACAATATCTCTATCTTCTTGCTTTGATCATCTTCCACAATATTCAATCTTGGATCCACCACTTTCTTAACCTCACCTTTTTCAACGCTCTTCATTATCCACCTCACCAAATCTGTGCATAATCTACCATCTTCAGCCATGCTGGACGATCGAAATTCAGACGCAATCTTTCCACTCAGAAGCTCCAACACAACGATGCCATAGCTATAAACGTCTGCCTTTGCATCAATCTTAAGATTCATCATCCATTCTGGAGCCAAGTAGCCTCTCGTCCCTCTCACCTTCGAGAATCCACTCTCGTTGATCTCTCGAAAAAGCTTCGACATTCCAAAATCTGCAACCTTGGGCTCCAAAGCTTCGTCAAGAAGTATATTTTGAGGCTTGACATCGCAGTGAAGAACCCATTCGAGACATTCTTCGTGCAAATACGATAAACCCTTTGCTGTTCCAACTGCAATCTCGTACCTTTGCTCCAACCCTAATACTTGGGATGAATCGTCCGAGAACAGAAGTTTGTCCAAAGATCCATTTTTTACGTACTCATAAACCAACATCTTGTGATGTTTCTCAGCGCAGAAACCCCACAATTTCACCAAGTTCTTGTGGTTGATCTTTCCAATGATGCTCACCTCCGCCCAAAACTCCGCATCTCCTTGTAAAACGCCTTCTAATCTCTTCACTGCCACAACTCTTCCATCATCCAGCTCTCCTTTGTAAACCGTTCCAAACCCTCCTTTCCCAATCTCTTGCTTGAAGTTTTTCGTTGCTCTCTTCAATTCATCGTACGAGAATCTCTTGAACCCCATCGCCAAAACAATGTAACCCATATTAACCAATTCTTCACGTACCCTCTTTCGAAAGATGAACCACCACCCAAAACCCACGAAAACCAGCTCGCTCACTCCAACAGCCACCACCACTCCAATCAACAGCCCCATGTAACGAAACTTATTACCCTTCTCCCCATACACGTGAGTGTTCAAAACAACCTCTGAATCCGTACAGTTCAGATCACTAGAATATGGCTCAACCATGAACTCGTGTTCAACCCTTGAGACCTTCATAAACATTTGCACTGCAGTATCGGGCTTTCTGTACCCATTACGAAGAGCACTTTTGGGATAACATTGGCCCGAACCATCGAGTGCATATCCGAAGCCTAAGCACTCGCAGCTGCTGAGGCAAATATTCCTACACACTTCGATGGACACGCCTGAGGCATAACTCCAATCGTAGCCGAAGTAATCCGTGTTAGGAAGGGGAATGAAATCCACTTCCTTGGAGGAATTAGATTTAGAATTAGAATCACAGGTCAAATTAAAAGGCGATTTACACCCTTTGGTCCAATCTGAAGGATCGTTTCTAGTAAAACCAGGAGGACAAGAACAAGTGGGTAATGGGTTATATTCACAAATTCCATAGTCTCCACATAACCCATGAACCATACAAGCATCAATACGCCCACCGGGAAGCCACGTGATCTTCCAAGTTCCATTCGATTCATCCAGGCTGTACAATCTCAAAACCCCATCATAATCCATCGTCAATCTTCTCTTTGGACCGATCCCATAATCCGTAGCGTTGAATTTGAATCTGTCACTCGATTGGAAGCTTCCCATCTCGTCTAGAACTGCAATCCTCGAGCTATTGTAAGGATTCCGGCCATTGTCGAAGACGAGTACCATCGTGTAAGGCCAATAGATACTCGAGAGTGAAGGGCTGTTGTATATGAGATTCAGCACGTTGTCATCGTTGAATTTGAAGTAATAGAAGCCGGACAAATACGTGCCTCGACTTCTCATTGAAATCAAAGTTGATGTCTTGAGAAGCCGCTGTCCTGGAAGGAGAGTGTCCGTGGGGAAATCGAAGCTCTGCCAAATGAAATGTTCTGATTGATTCACCACTACGAGATTTCCAGTTTCGAGAAGTCGAAGTTCGATTTCACCGTTGGAAACCGTGTCGGTGGACCAAACGACAGTGCCGTCGGCGTCGGTCAGAACCAAATTGGAATCGGAGTTGAGGGTCAATCGAGATTGCTCTCCGTTAACCGGTTTGTCTCGATTTGCCATCCACACGACGGTTTTGTCGAAGCTATTTGTGAACCATATTGAGTAACAATACGAATTGTTGCCCACACGATAAAACCCAGATGAAAAAGTTCCATGTGGGGAGATTAAGAACTGGTTCGCGGAGTCCTCGACGGCCATGGAGTCTCCCGGCGTCAGCCTCTGCAACCCCATTGGTGACTGAGCCCAAGCGGAGGAGAATGCAACAAGTAGAGAGATCAAGAAATGATAAGAAATCGACATTTTTTATGGAATTTGTTAAGATGGATTCTGTGAGGAAAGATTGAGGATTATTATAGACGTTTTTAGTAGTACAAGACTGGGAGTTTGATTTCTTCTGGGTCAATAACTGGAAGGAAACGGCAAAAAGTTAGGCCACAAATAATGTCAAATATGAGCCAGAGTGCCAGACCATTGTCATAAATGGCTGGCATTGCAGAAAAATTATATTTTGGAAGGATCTTCGATCAGATCTTCCCCACCATTGGTGGTGATTGATTGTGATTATAAATATTAGGTGTTATGAAAGAAAATGTAAATCAACGAACCAAGAACGAGAGAGAGCGAAGAAACAACATAGAATTTACGTGAACGTTGTGTGTTAGTGATCTTATTAGTGAGGAGTAAACGTATGCATATTACAGAGATTAAGACAGTTAAGAGGGTTTTCTAACATATAATAGGCTCAAAATAAAAGTCCAACACGGAAATAACATATCTAATCTCTATACTTAGTCATTTGAAGCAATTCATAACAGATTCAAAGTATATCAACATTAGGGTTATTTTTTTTCATTGAACATTTTCTGACATTGTCCAATTGATAATTGTGGATCTTTTTTTTAGTTCAATAATAATGAGTGGGAGATTGGAACATTGAATATATGGTATATACTTTAACCAGTTTTATTATGTTCAGATTGATCGACTAATTCTAATTCACAAAGCTTCTTTATTCTTAGTTGCAATTTTATAACGAGTTGGAATGGTATAGAGTTGAAACCCTTTTACAATTGTTTAAAAAATAGTTTAAGAAACTTGTACGGTCAAAGCATTTAATAATCCAGTCATAATCAGAAAATTAAATTGTTTCTAATAGCTATAATATATTGAATAGAGTAGATAAAACGTGGATATGGTCACACATGACGTTGCTTTTTTGATCCGTTTAATTAAACAAGAAACATTCACTTGATTAATTGACAAAATGAGCATAGCTAAACAGTAATTAACATGTATTGTCTCTCTTGAGGTTGGAAGTTCGAATTTCTATTCCTCTAAATTTATTGTACTAAAAAAAAGTGGAAATGTGTTCTTTCTTGGCTTAATCAGAGATTAAATTTAGGGAATGAAGATTTAAATTCCAAGGAGAAAACTTTGAATCAATTGATTTCTTTCGGTTGTTAATCATAGTGGAATATTGGAAAGAAGAATTCTACTTCATGTGTGGATGAATGGAAATAGAACAACTTTTTTTTTTTTTTTTGACAACAGGAAATAGAATTAATAACTTTGATCCACTTGATTGATATGTTATTTATTATTTAGGTCATCTATATATATATGCCTTTTTACTTAACATTTTTTCCCCTTTTTTGGGTTATATGTAATCTATTTCTAGAAGAACAAGACCGGGAGAAAATGAGAAAACTTTTTTATCTTTCCTAATTGTCAAGATTTTAATGATGGTATGGAAATAACCCTCCATACCCTGTTAAAATCTTGACAACTAACCAGGTTGGAAATTTGGTTTTATGGTTTATTTTCCTAAAAAAACATTAATTGGATTCATAAGCATATAAAAGTAAAATAGCGTAAAATAAAAAGAAATTATTAGTAAAAATAATCTTTTTCATCTAAAAAATTGTAGATGAAATTTTTATTATTCTATTTCTAGATTTTTTGTTTTCAAAACTAAATTTAGTTACAAACTTTTTCTTTAATTAAAAAACTACAAACGGGAATCAAGAGAATAACAATTGAGGTGAGAAGATTCGAACTTCTAACTTCTTAGCTAGTCAAAGATAGATGCAACTGAGTTATCTTTGCAAGAGAATATAATTTAAGTAGTTATGATTAGTATTCAAATGGTATAATGCTAAATTGAATTTATATGTTTTCTTCTGTTCATGAATCATTATTCTTTTAAAATCTCAAGTTATTTATTTAAAAATTGGATTTTCAAAATATTAGTATATTTTTTTTACCATCACAAAAAAATTGGTTTCATTTATGTAATTATCTCTAATTTCTATGACTTCATTTCATCCATGATCCATAAGAGATGAGATGTAAGTTTGAAGTCAACAGTCATTTTCAAAAAAAAAAAAAAAAAAGTCAACAGTCAAAGATGATAACAAAAATTAGAATTTTCGAATTGAAAATTAATATTCAAATCATCTTAATTAGAATTGGAATTCAAAGAATTCCGCTTTTCTTTTATTCAATAAATTATTAACATCTCTGGCACAAATTATTGAATGATCGAGAAAATTCATTAACAATATTTTGAATCATATTAAAAAAAAAATTGATGAATTCATTTCATTAATAAACTATACCAAGTATAATTTAGTAGATAAAACACCAATAATTAAAATACACTTTTAGTCCCTGAGGTTTGGGTTAAGTGACAGTTTGGTCCCTGAGTTTTCAAACTCAACAAAAATACCCCTGAGGTTTGAGATAAGTAGCACTTTGGTCCCTGCCGTCTATTTTTCTGTTAAATACTAACGGTTGCTGACGTGGCACTATTATTTTAATAAAAAAAATTATTTTTTATATTTTTTTAAATAAAAACATATTAAAATAATAAAATATTATTATTTTATTTAAATTATTTCTCTCTCTCTCTTCCTTTCTTCTCCCCATCTTCTTTCTCCCTTCTTATCTCCTTCTTCTTCAGCTCCGGTGGCCGGCCGCTGGAAATTTTTTTTTTTTTTTCTTTCTTTCTCCCCTTTTCTTCTCTCCTTTCTTTCTCTCTTTCCTTCAATTTTTTTTTTAATAAAAAGAAGGGAGAGGGAGGAGGAGCCCTCCTCCCGTCGCCGGCGCCGGAGAGGGAGGAGCTCCCTTCTTTTTATTAAAAAAGAAAATTGAAGGAAAGAGAGAAAGAAAGGAGAGAAGAAAAGGGGAAAAAGAAAGAAAAAAAAAAATTTCCAGCGGCCGCCGGCCACCGGAGCTGAAGAAGAAGGAGATAAGAAGGGAGAAAGAAGATGGGGGAGAAGAAAGGAAGAGAGAGAGAAATAATTTAAATAAAATAATAATATTTTATTATTTTAATATGTTTTTATTTAAAAAGATATAAAAAATAAATTTTTTTATTAAAATAATAGTGCCACGTCAGCAACCGTTAGTATTTAACAGAAAAATAGACGGCAGGGACCAAAGTGCTACTTATCTCAAACCTCAGGGGTATTTTTGTTGAGTTTGAAAACTCGGGGACCAAACTGTCACTTAACCCAAACCTCAAGGACCAAAAGTGTATTTTTCCCTAAACTATACCAAGTATAATTTAGTAGATAAAACACCAATAATTACTGTTCCAAAAGATTGATAGTTTGATTCTCTACTCTGATTACGGAGGGAAAAAAAAAACTATAAAAATTCCATCCAAAGTAAATAAATAAACAAACTGATTGCTTTTAAAATTAAGAAAAGAAGCATTCCGAAGTAGGGAAAATTTTCATAAAATACCCTAATGAAACTCTTACTATTAATTATTATGCCCCGGTGGATTAATATCTTTCAATTTTATCTTCAAGTCAAAATCAAATTGACTTCAAATTAGAGCATTTAAGAACTAGTTAAGACATTAACAAAAAAAAGAAGTTCAAATCCTTACCCTTAAACCCTACGTTATTGAACTAAAAAATAAAATAAAATAAATAACTTGATAATATATATTAATTTACTATATCATGTTGTTTCTGATCAGCAATAGAAAACTCACAATTTTACTAAGTTCTTGTGGTTGATCG
This sequence comes from Luffa aegyptiaca, assembly GCA_017139565.1. NCBI lineage: Eukaryota > Viridiplantae > Streptophyta > Magnoliopsida > Cucurbitales > Cucurbitaceae > Luffa > Luffa aegyptiaca. The sequence goes on along the minus strand of CM029400.1, from coordinate 47,429,387 downwards.
ATCTTTCCGATTATGCTGACTTCTGACCAAAACTCTACATCTCCTTGTAAAATGCCTTCCAATCTCTTCATAGGCACAACTCTTCCATTAATGAACACTATTTACCTAACTAGTTAAATATGTAGAAAAAAAAAACACCCCAACCATTGAAAATATTAAGGAGCCAAAAGAGAGAAAAGAGATTAAAGAAGAATCGTCTCGAGAAAAGAATAAAAAGAATGAATCAGAAAATGAAGTTGTAATAAATTGTGGGACCACAACTTCACAATATGTGAAGTTCAATCAATGTTCCGATGAAATGAAGGGATGTTCTACTACTATTGATCTTATTGATTCTTTTACTTGTCGTAGCTTAGCTTGCAGAAAAAAGCTAGAAATTAAAAAGGGTTGCGAAGAAAAAATAGAAAAGGAGATTATGGAGGATGACGATATGCGGACATTCATTCAAAAGCATATACAAATTATTTCCAATAGCTACAACATATTGAAGGTTAAAAATCACTTTTGGTCCCTAAACTTTCATAAAAGTAACAATTTGGTCCATGAACTGTGATTTGTAACGATTTAGTCCCTATACTTTCAATTTTGTAACAATTTAGTCCATGAACTTTAATAAGTAACAATTTAGTCCATTTGCTTTCAAATTTGTAACAATTTAGTCCCTATACTTTTAAATTTGTAACAATTTAATCATTGTCACAAAAAAAAAAATCGTCAAAACTAAATGTCTATTTTTATTATTTAACGATTAAACTTTGTAGCTTATGAACATATTGGGTCCCAAATTAGTTGATTAATCTAATCTTGGTAAGAAATTTCATTAAATCTTTACATTAATTTTTCACGATAAAGACTAAATCGTTACAAATTTGAAAGTACATGGACTAAATTGTTACTTATTAAAGTTCGGGGACTAAATTTTTACAAAATTGAAAGTTTTGGGACTAAATCGTTACAAAATTGAAAGTACAAGGACTAAATCGTTACAAATCAAAGTTCAGGGACTAAATTGTTACTTTCATGAAAGTTTAGAGACCAAAAATGATTTTTAACCTATATTGAAACAGTGGATAGAACGCGAAAATGCATGACATAGCTCTGTTTTTATCCGTTTAATTAAACTGGAAATATTTGCTTGATTAATTGAAATGCATTCTCTTTCTTTGCTTAAGAGGTGAAATTTAGAGAATGAAGCTTTAAATTCTAAGGAGAAAACTTTGAGTCAACTGATTTTTTCGGTTGTTAATCATAGTCAAATATTCGTAAAGAAGAATTCTACTTCATGTGTGGATGAATGGAAATTAGACAACTTTAATCCACTTGATTGATATATTATATATTAGGGAAAAATACATTTTTGGTCCCTGAAGTTTGGGTTAAGTTACAGTTTGGTCCCTGAGTTTTCAAACTCGATATTTTAGTCCCTGAAGTTTGGATTTCGTTACACTCTTGGTCCCTCAGCTAATTTTTCCGTTAAATGATAACAGAGGTGGCATTAGTTTTTTATTTAAATAATATATTTTTTTAATTTTTAAAAATAAAATAATATATTAAATATTTTTTTATTATTAATTCTTTTTCTTTTTTCTTTTCTTTTTTCTCCTTTCATCTTCTTCCCCACAACTTTCAAACCTCAAACCCTAATCTAACCCCACTGCCTCCAGCCGTCGCCGTTGCCGCCGGCAGCCGTCCGGCGACATTTTTTTTTTCTTCTTCCTCCTTTCTTCTTCTTTCCTCCATTTCTTCCCATCTTCTCTTCTCCCTCTTCTTCCCTCTTTTCTTTCTGTTTTTTATTAAAAGAAAAAAAAAATTAAACTAAAACATCTCTAAAACGCAGATCTGGAACGAGCCCAGATCTGGGCTCGTACCAGTCCTCTTTTTTTTTAAAAAAAATAGAGAAACAAAATGGGCAGGGATCGACCGACAGGGAGGCCGAACGATCGAATAGCGTTTGACTGGCGGCGACAAGGAATCGGAGCGAGCATGCGACTGGCGGCGGCTGCGACGAGATCGACTGGCCATGAGGAGTGGACTGAACGTGCGGCTGCGGCTGAGGAAAAATGGAGAGGGAGAGTGGCGTGCAGCTCGTGATCGAGTGGTGGGTGGTTGCAACGGATCTGGATCTGCGACGGTTGCGACTTGCGTGCAGCCACCGCTGTCGTCGATGGGTGTTCCAGATCTGCACGGCCGGTGGTTTGCGAGCGAGAGAGATGGGGTTTTGCGGCGGAAAACGACCTCAGTTTGCGAGCGAGAGAGATCGTCTCGGCGCCGGAGACGGAGGAGGGGTCCCTCCTCCCTCCTCCCTCTCCGGCGTCGGAATCGAAAGGGGTTTTCCCCTTCGTTTCTGTTTTCTTTTTAAAAAAAAAACAGTGTAAAGAGGGAGGAAGAAAAAGAAAAGGGAAGGGAGAAATTTAAAAAAAAAAAAAAAAAAACAGTCGCCTGCACTGGCGAGTGGTGGCCGCCGGCCGCCGGAGATATGAAGAAGAAGAAGAATGAAAGGATGAAGAGGAAGAAGATGAAGAAGAAGAAGGGAAGTAAAGAGAAAAATGGAGAAATAATTAAATAATTAAAAAAATAATAATATTTTATTATTTTAATATTTTTTATTTAGAACAATTTTAAAAATAATTTTTTTATTAAAATAATAGTGTCACGTCAGCAACCGTTAAAATTTAACAGAAAAGTTGACGGCAGGGACCAAAATGCTACTTATCTCAAACCTTAGGGGTATTTTTGTTGAGTTTGAAAACTCAGGGACCAAACTGTCACTTAACCCAAACCTCAGGGACCAAAAGTGTATTTTTCCCTATATATTATTTAGGCCATCTCTACGTTTTTTTTTTTTCTGGCTTTCTTTTTTGGCTATTATAATCTATTTCTAGAAACAAGTTCAAATTTTAGTTTTATCGGTTTTTTTCTTAAAGAAAAATTGATTAGATTCCGGAAAACTACATGTCAAGTTGAACATATAGTTATCTTGATTAAGAGGTCAAATATTTGAACTTTGAAGAGACAACCAGGCTAGTGGTAACATAGACCACACAAGTTTGGCACAAGAACACTCAGACCAAGGTTGGCTAATCATTTTGCTAACATAATGGAACCTTCAATCAAACAATACGCAAAAACTTATGAAAGAAAGCTGTTGATATTGATAACTTAATTGCTAGTTGAATGTGTTATTATTAAGGAAGAGTTTTTTTTTTTTTTTTGTTAGTTCAACGACATTTGGAGTTGAGATTCAAATCTTTAACCTTTTGATCGAAAATACATAATAAATGTTGAGTTATATTCACTTTGGTTGGTGAGGAAGAGGTTTTACCGATTGTGGTTAGGTTTTAATGCTCTTTATAGAAGTTTCTTTAAAAAATAAGCTCCAAGAAGAGGTACCATCAGCGAGTAGGACAACCCCAAAACATTATGACATGAGGATGGGCTAACTAACAATAATGTTAGCTTATGTACATTTTTTGGCTGAAAATTTAGAAGATTCTGAATGAGAAAGAGGGCTTAGAACAACAAGAATATTATTTAGGAGGGTTATAGGCAAGAGGTATAAAAGTAAAACAACCTAATTTCTTGGAGAGATCTAATGATTTTAAGATGATAAAATAGATCTTTCTACCCTTTGATAATATTTTGGGTATATCAAGTCTTTTTCCAATGTTGATTTTTTTTTTCCTTTTTTTTGGTAAATAATACATATGATCTTTAGGGAGAAATAGCTTAAACTCTGTTGATTTTTTTCTTTTTTCCAATGTTGGGAGAAATAGCTTCTTGCAACGCCGTTTCTTGGCGTCAAGAGTTAGTTCATCGGCAGAACCAATTTTTCTTGTAGTGATATTTATTGTTGGAGTTATGACTACTCTGCTAATAACTTAAACTCTTTGATCATAAGAATAATAGTACTCCAATATTTCTTATCCATTTGATATTAATAAATAAGAATATTAGATTCAAATCAATTTATGAATTGGCATCTCACGTGTAGGGCAACAAGAAGCTACATTCTAAAACTTGGTTAAATGAATTATTGGCCACTTGTTGTTTGTCGTCGTATAATGCTCCTTTCTAGCGGCTGAATTTAAACCTTTTCTTCCCATTCTTCACATCTTTGTCTTCCTTTCTTGAGAGGTATTTCTTTCCCATCACAACTTGGAAATGGAATTAGACAACCTTTCTCCATTTTATCATGCTAATGGTCAAACAGTCAATGGTACTGTCAATATACATATTCAAAAAAGGAGACGTTGGAAAAATAGTTTAGGATTACTTTATTGTCCCACTTACTAAAATAGAATATTAGCCGGTGTCTTTGTATATTAACATTAGAATTTTATGGTGGAGAGCACCATAACTCAACCGTAATTGGCAAAAGGTTAGAGAGTCAAATATTCATACCCTCAATGTTGTTGAACTTAAAAAAATGGTAGATATTTGAATTTCCAAACTAGTTTTTTTTAGTTTAACAATAATTGGAGATGAAGGATTCAAACCCTGATCTTTTGGTCAATAATACATCTCAATTACTGATAAGTTTTGCTTACTTTAAAAAACTATTAAGAATGTAATAGTTATTGTTATGACAGAAACCGTAAACCAACGAATAAGAATAAAAGGACGAAAAAATTAAACAACACACAAATTTACGTAGTTCACTAACGATGTGTTAGCTATGTCCACGAACAAAGGGAGGGAACAATCTTATTAGTGAGGAGAATTTGTTCGCAGATTACAGAGATTAGGACAAATTATTAGGTTAAGAGGATTTATATATGGCACCACTCTCAACCCTTACATAATAAGCACAAAATAAAAGCCCAAAACGAAGAAGAAGGAAAAAAATATATATATTTAATCTCTCTATACATAATTTAGCTTAGGGGGCTTGCCCCCGAACCCCCATCGGGCGCTTCGCCTCTGGATCCCAACTCGCTGACCTCGTATTTGGTCATTCAGAGCACTTAAGGCATATCTCAACAGTTATGTCGTAGAAAATGTAAAACTTTAAGACTTTTTATTAACTTTTCTTTTCTTATAATTATCAAATGCTTTTCTTTTTAAAGAAGAAAAAAAAAAAGCTTTTGTAATAACTTTTTCAATCATAAACATCTCCATGTACGCTCGGTTCTTCATAGCCGGTAAGAAGTTCTACAACTCTACTCATTGTAGGCCTTGTATTTCGATCTTCCTCACACATAGCAGAGCCACTTTCAACAATATTTCTATCTTCTTCTTGTTTAGGTCGTCTTCTACCTTCAATCTTGGATCCATCACTTTCTCAACCTCACCTTTCTCTGCAACTTTCATTATGCATTTTAACGTATCTGTGCTTCCACCAACTTTAGTAAAAGTGGACGATTGAAAACCATATACATTCTTTCCACTTATGAGTTCCAACAGGACAATCCCATAACTGTAGACATCTGCTTTTGAGTCAATTTTTAGATTCATCATCCATTCTGGAGACATAAATAACCTCTCGTTCCTCTCACCTTTGAGAATTCAATTTCATTGATCTCTCGAAAAAGCTTCGACATTCCAAAATCAGCCTTCATCAACTTTGGGTCAGTCTAGATTTCTCGCCGTTCACCGGTTTGTCTCTGTTGGCCATCCATACAACAGTTTTATCCCAGCTATTTGTGTACCAAATTGAATAGCAATATAAATTGTGGCCCACACGATAAAACCCAGATGAAAAAGTTCCATCTGGGGAGATTAGGAGCTGATTCTCATCCTCAACGGCTATGGAGTTTCCCGAGTCAGCCTCTGCAGCCCGCCGGAGCCGCCGCCCAAGCGGTGGTTGATGCGAGAAGGAAAGAGATAAACAGATAAGAAACAAACATCCTGATCAGTTTGAGAAGCTAATTTTGGAATAGAAGTTGGTAATTGGGATTTGTTATGTGAATTAAGATTTAAAGGGGTTTTTTCAAAGTGTCTGGTTTTCCAAATTTCTTTATTAAAAATCTTTTTTTTTTTAATCTAATTTACCGAGATTTAAAGTATAATTCTTTTTGGGCTAACGGCAATTGAAAAAAATGAGACTTGTTTAGCTTCTCTTCATATTCAAACACTTTCAATATTTGATCTCATTTGTAAAAGAGGACTTTGTTAGCCTCAAAATCACACTTTTACTAAATTTTAAGTAAACTTCCCCTCCAAACAAAAAATCTAAATCACCTTATTAAAAAAAAAAAGGATATTTGTAATGGGTGGCAATATCAGCCTAAATAATGGCAAATATAGCAATTTTTAAAAATATTTGCAAATATGGCAAAAATTTTGAATTAATTTTTTTTATCCCCGTTTTGCCCCTAATTGCGCGCGCATCAGTTTCTTTCTATCAACTTTCTATTATCTGATAGAATAGATATCAACAATAATGGAATTCTATCTGATAGAATTTCGTTACTCTAGTGATAGAATCTATCTATCATTGAAAAGAGTTCTATCAGGGATAGAATTCTGTCCTCTATAGGATTCTATCAGATAGAATTCTGTCACTCTAGTGATAGAATCTATCTATAGAATTCTATTTGTATGTTCTAATGTAGTGATAGAATTCTATTATTATCAACAATAATATAATTCTATCTGATAGAATTCCGTTACTATAGTGATAGAATCTATCTATTAGTGAATAGAGTTCTATCAAGTATAGAATTCTATCAGATAGAATTCTGTCCTATCTAGAATTCTATTTGATAGAATCTTGTTACTCTAGTGATAGAATCTATCTATCAGTGAAAAGAGTTCTATCAGGGATAGAATTCTATCAGATAGAATTTTGTCCTATCTATAGGATTCTATCAGATAGATTTCTGTCACTCTAGTGATAGAATCTATCTATAGAATTCTATTGTATGTTCTAATGTAGTGATAGAATTCTATTATTATCAACAATAATATAATTCTATCTGATAGAATTCTGTTACTATAGTGATAGAATCTATCTATCAGTGAAAAGAGTTCTATCAGGGATAGAATTCTATTAGAGCAGTAATTCTATCATTGATAGAAATTTTTCTATGATAGAAAGCTTATAGTGATAGAGAGGTTTCTATCAGTGATAGAATCTATCTTTGATAGAAAGTTTTTCTATCACAGATAGATTCTATCAGTGATAGAAATCTTCTATCACTGATACAAAGTCTTTCTATCACTGATAGAAAGTGATAGAAAGTTTTTTCTATCACTGATAGGAACTTTCTATCGGTGATAGAAAGACTTTCTATTTGTCATAGAAAGTTTTTCTATCACTGATAGAAGCTTTCTATCACAGATAGAAAAACTTTCTATCAGATAGAAATAGGATATAACAACCAAACATTGATAGAAATAGGATAGAAGGATAGAATCTATCTCTATTAGTGATAGAAAACTTCTATTTCTATCAGATAGAAAGTCTTTCTATCAGATAGAATCTCATAGAAAATATGAGAAACGAAACACCTACCAAACAACACCAACCAAACACCTACCAAACAACAACAACCAAACACCTTATAAAAAAAAACACATATAGGATTAATAGGATAGAAGTGATAGAAATGATAGAAAGCAAACACCTACCAAACACTGGTAGAAAATCTTTCTATCTGATAGAATCTATCTCTATGAGTGATAGAAAGCTTCTATCACTGATAGAAAGACTTTCTATTAGAGATAGATTCTATCAGTGATAGAAAGACTTTCTATCAGATAGAAAGGGCATTTTAGTAAATACACATTTCAAAACTTAAAATTTTGCCATTTTTGCAAAAAATTTTGCGGGCCGCTAAATCTGCAAATATTTTGGGCCGGTTTGCTATATTTGCAACCGGCCCAAAAAAAAAATCAAATTATGAACCTTTAGTCTCTTGGTCGAAGATATATGTATAGTTATTTTTTTTAATTCATGTGGTTAACTAGTTGAACGATATTTAGATTGACAGGATGAATTACCATTAAGAATAATAAAAATAAGATTTTGGGAAATTGCATCGGGCGGCAATTAGGGTTTTTCTAATTGTAAATATAGTATAATGTAAAAATAATAGCAAATATGGTAATTTATTAGAATAAAATTTCATAATTCTCATTTTATCCCTGTTTAATTTTGAATTGTGTGAAAATTCTACCAATTTCTATACATTTCTTTCTATCGGTGACTATTGGTGATAGACACTAATAGACTATCATGCAGATAGACTCTGTATAATTCTTTTTATCAGTGTCTATCACGGATAGATTATGATAATCGAAGTCTATCAATACTTATCACTGATAGACTCTGATTAATCAAAGTCTCTATCAATGATAGACACTGATAAATTACTATCAATAGACTCCATATAATCATTTCTATTAGTGTCTATTACTAATAGACTCCAATTATTTCGGTATATTAGTGATTATCATTGATAGACACCGATAGACTATCTATTGACAGAATTCGTATATTCTTTTCTATAAGTGTTTATCACTGATAGATTTCGATTATCGAAGTCTATAATAACTATTAGTGATAGACACTGATAATATTTTTTATTAGATAGCTACTAATAGACTATATCATAATATTGATAGACTCCATATAATCATTTCTATCAGTATCTATCACTGATAGATTCCAATTAATCAAAGTCTATTAATGACTATCGATGATAGACACTGATAACCCTTTCTATCAGATAGCTGCTGATAACCCTTTTTATCAGATAACTACTAATAAACTATCATGTTGATAGACTCTGTATAATCCTTTCTTTCCATCAATGTCTATCAATGATTATCAGATAGTTGTTGATAAAAAGGATATGTTTGTAACTTAAGGTTACTTTGTGTTATTTTTGCAATTTGTTTTACTTTTTGCTATTTTTGCAATATGTTTAGTGTCTTTTGCTCTATCTGTGCAAATGCCCCTTATTGGAATCTATCAGTGATAGTCACTAAATGATTGTTGACTTCAACAAACTTCGTTTCATGGTCAATTCAAAACATTGTAATCCCTTTTTAGAAAATTGTTGATTGTCATTTAGACTTCAATTAATCAATCATTTATAGACTCCATAATTTGCAAAACATATTGAAGTTAATGGCCCAAGACTAGTTCGTTGGGAATCACAAAATCCCGAGGATAGGCGGAATATGAACGAGAAGATATTCTTGGCGAATGATGTAAGTTTGCTTTTATACTTTTTGTTTAATTTTCAAATTTTTTATTCATGTACAATTTCAAAAACTCAGATATCAGTGTCTATTTATCACTTATAGATTTTAATTAATCAGATTTTACCAATGTCTATCACTGATAGACTCTAATTAGTCAATGTCTACCAGTGCCTATCACTAATAGATTTCAATTAATTGGATTCTATCAGTGTCTATCACTGATAGATTTTGGTAATCAAAGTCTATCAGTGTCTATCACTGATAGATTTTGGTAATCAAAGTCTATCAGTGATAGTCACTGATAGATTTCGATTAATCGAAGTCTACAAGCGATGGACACTGATAAACTTTGAATAATTGAAGTCTATCAGTAGACTAATAGATTCTGATTAACCAGCCTATCGTGATAGAATCTGAATAATCGAAGTCTATCAATAAAGACTTATAGATTCTAATTAATCAGAGTCTATCAGTGACTGCTAGATTGTGTTATATTTGCCCTTCTTTTTTCCTTGTGTTATATTTGCAAGAATAGAAATCTTATTTGCCATCCATGACAAATTCTCTTCCAATAATTTTAGTCTATCTTCTATAATATTAAAAAAATAATAAAAATAAAAAACCTCCAATTATTGAAGTCTATCAAATGTTGAAAAAACAAAAACATAAATCAACATAAGTCAGTAGAGAAATGAGATGAGCTGATTAGAGCTGATTTTTTGAAAAAAAAAACACATTGACTAATTTTCTCTACTGAAATGCGAAACGAGGGATTAGAGTTTGCAGGCAAAAAACGGTCAATTGATGGACGAAAATATTCGGGGACTGAATGGACTTTGATGGGTTTTTTGGTCTTTTACAACTAATTATGTTATATATGCAATTAGTTTGCAAGTTTGATATATATATATATATATATATATATATATATATATATATATATATATATATATATATATATATATATATAACCCTTTTTTTTTTTTTATCAATACTTGTTCAATAGTTCTCTATTTGATATAAATAAATATTAGATCCTTATCAATTTACCAATTGGCATCTCACATGTAGGGCAACAAGGGAAGCCACATTCTAATTGGTTGGTTAAATGAATTATTGGCCTGTGTTTGTGTTCATATAATAATGCTCATTTTCTAGGGGCTGAATTGAAACCTTTTCTTTCCCATTGTTCACATCATTGTCTTCTTTCTTTGAAAGGTATTTCTTTCCATCATGACTTGGAATTGGAATTAGGAATATAGACAAATATCCCAACACCCCTTTTCTCCATTCATCACACGTTAATGGTCAAATATCAACATACACGCACACATTAATCCATTCTATCCTCACTTTACATATTCAAAAAAGGAAATAAACGAAACATAGTTTAGCATTACTTTATTCTCCCACTCTCCCACCTACTAAAATAAAATATTAGTATTAAAAAAAAAGAATTAAATAATTTTAAGGTAGAGATTTGAATTTTGAAACTAACAAGAAGGTTAATATTGATAATTATGTGGTAGAAAATATACAACTTTAAGACAATTTATTAACTTTTCATTTCGTGACCAAAAAGTTCTTACAACTATCAAATGCTTTCATAATAATTTTTTGGTTAGATTATCAAAAATACCCTATGAATTATGGATTTGGTTTCAATTATACTCCTGAACTTTCAAAAGTTTCATTTTAATTTGTTTCAAAACCATCCTTGAAGGCCGTTTTTTTTCTTCGATAAATTCATAGACGAAAATGATGTGTTTGTACATGTATTGTTACTCATGTGAATAGATTCGAACACATACGTGCAAAAAAAAAAAACAATAAAAACATATGTCAACCCATAAAATGTCTTCAATGGTCGTTTTGAAACAAACTACAAACTTCAATGACTAAAATGAAACTTTTGAAAGTTTGATATAATTGAAACCAACCGGTGTATTTTTTATAATATGACCTATCTTTTCCGATCATAAACATCTCCAAATGGGCTTGGTTCTTCGTAGCCAGTAAGAAGCTCTACAACTCTACTCATTGCAGGCCTCATGTTTCGATCTTCCCTCACACATAGCAGAGCCACTTTCAACAATATTTCCATCTTCTTCTTCTTTAGGTTGTCTTCTACCTTCAATCTCGGATCCATCACTTTCTCAACCTCACCTTTCTCTGCAACTTTCATTATCCATTTCACCAGATCTGTGCTTCCACCATCTTTGTTCAAAGTGGACGATTGAAAACCATATGCATTCTTTCCACTGATGAGCTCCAAGAGAACGATCCCATAACTGTAAACATCTGCTTTCGAATCAATCTTCAGATTCATCATCCATTCTGGAGCCAAGTAGCCTCTCGTCCCTCTCACCTTCGAGAATCCACTCTCATTGATCTCTCGAAAAAGCTTCGACATTCCAAAATCTGCAACCTTGGGTTCCAAAGCTTCGTCGAGAAGTATATTTTGAGGCTTGACATCGCAGTGAAGAACCCATTCGAGACATTCTTCGTGCAAATACGATAAACCCTTTGCTGTTCCGACTGCAATCTCGTACCTTTGCTCCAATCCCAACGTTGTTGTTTCAGATGAATTGGTCGAGAATAGAAGTTTGTCCAAAGACCCATTTTTTACATACTCATAAACTAACATCTTGTGATGTTTCTCAGTGCAAAAACCCCACAATTTCACCAAATTCTTGTGGTTGATCTTTCCAATGATGCTGACTTCCGCCCAAAACTCCGCATCTCCTTGTAAAACGCCGTCTAATCTCTTCACCGCCACAACTCTTCCATCATCCAACTCTCCTTTGTAAACGCTTCCAAACCCTCCTTTCCCAATCTCTTGCTTGAAGTTTTTGGTCGCTCTCTTCAATTCATCGTACGAGAATCTCTTGAACCCCATCGCCAAAACAATGTAACCCATATTAACCAATTCTTCATTTACTCGCTTTCGAAAGACATTCCACCACCCAAAACCCACAAAAATGAGTTCGCTGATCCCAACGGCAACCACAACTCCAAGCAACAACCCCATGAATCGAAACTTATTGCTCTTTTCTGCATACACATGCTCCGTTCCCAAAACAATCTGCGCAGCCGAGCAATTCAGATCCTTTGAATGTTGTTGTTGTTGCTGTCTCAATGCCTCAACTTTCGTAGTCTTTATAAACATTTGCACGGCAGTGCTGGGCTTTCGATACCCATTACGAAGAGCAGTTTTGGGATAACACTGACCCGTGCCATCGAGTGCATAGCCAAAGCCAGTGCACTCGCAGCTACTAAAGCACAAATTCCTGCACGTTTCAAGGGAGATTTCTTGTCGATAAGCCCAATCATGGCCGAAGTAATCAGTGTTAGGAAGAGCGATAAAGTCCATTTCTTTTGAAGAATCACACGTCAAATTTACAACTGGTGTGCAGCCTTTAGTCCAATCTGAAGCATCGTTTCTGACGAAACCGGGAGGACAAGTACAAGCCGGTAATGGGTCATATTCACAAATCCCATAATCCCCACATAACCCATGAACCATACAAGCGTCTATACGCGCGCCTGAAGGAATCCACGAGATCGACCAGTTGCCGGTTGATTCATCGAGGCTATACAATCTCAAAATCCCATCGTAATCGATCGTTAATCTCCTCTTCGGACCCAACCCGTAATCCGTAGCGTTGAAGTTCAATTTGTCACTCGATTCAAAGCCTCCCATCTTGTTTAGAATTGCAATTCTAGAGCTGTTATAAGGAGATCGACCATTCACGAAAACCGTTACCATGGTATCCGGCCAATAGATGCCGGAAAGTGAAGGGCTGTTGTATATGAGATTCAGTACGTTGTCGTCGTTGAATTTGAAGTAGTAAAAGCCTGATAAATATACACCTCGATTCTTCACTGAAATCAAAGTTGAAGTCTTGAGAAACCGCTGCTCTGGAAGGAGAGTGTCCATTGGAGAATCAAAGCTCTGCCAAATGAAATGTTCTGATTGATTGGTGACTACGAGATTTCCTGTTTCGAGAAGTCGGAGCTCGATATTGCCGTCGGAAACCGTGTCGGAGGACCAAACGACGGTGCCGTCGGCGTCGGTCAAGACCAAATTGGAATCGACGTTGAGGGTCAGTCTAGATTTCTCGCCGTTCACCGGTTTGTCTCTGTTGGCCATCCATACAACAGTTTTATCCCAGCTATTTGTGAACCATATTGAGTAACAATACGAATTGTTGCCCACACGATAAAACCCAGATGAAAAAGTTCCATCTTGGGAGATTAGAAACTGATTCTTGTCCTCTACGGCTATGGAGTCTCCCGGAGTCAGCCTCTGCAGCCCCGCCGGAGCCGCCGCCCAAGCGGAGGAGGATGCGAGAAGTAAAGAGATGAACAGATCAAAAACGAACATTGTGATCAGTTTGAGAAGCTGATTTTGGTTGGGTCTGGGATTTGTTCTGAGAAGGAAGATTTGACACAGATTTTGTTGAAGTTAATTTGGTCCTTTTGGGGTCAATGGCCGCCATGAAATGCCAAAAGTTGGAAGAAATAATAATTAAAGGTTCAACGTCAGACATGGCTGGCGTTGCAGAATAATTATATATTCTGAAACATTTTACATGAGATTTTGCCATGGATGAGGTTGGCTATATTGATAACCTTTGCCACTTGCCGGGGTCTGCGGCTTTAGTTATCACTTAAGAAATTAAGAATGCCTCTCTATAATATAATAAAACCGACTAAAGTTTGGTAATGGAATCTAAACTAAATAAATAAAAATAGAGTATAAAAATGATAGTCCAATATCATAGTTCAAGGTTTATTAAAGTCTTGTCCATTTGTTAAATTATTATATTATCGACCAAAACGTTACGGATTTGAATTTCCATCGAAAAGCGAATGTAGAAAATATATGGTTTAGAGGGTCAAACCAATAATATATTGGTTTAATTACTGATAATATATTGGTTAATTTACAGGTTTAGGTTTGTTCAGCGGTCAAGTATCTAATAAATTTCTAAACTTTTAATTTTATTCTAATTAAAGATGCTTAACTTTCAATTTTGTAATAGATTTCGAACTTTCAACTTTGTATGCAATGGGTTCTTCAGATATTATACAATTCCTTAAAAGTTCATATACCTGGTAGTTAGACACACACTTGAAAATACAATATCCTATATAGCTATGTGAATTTTTAAAAAGAATTGAACCAGTTAGATACTTATTAGACACAAAATTAAAAGTTTAATGATCTATAAGATAATTTTAAATTTTAATGACCCATTAGATTCAAAATTGAAAGTTTTTTTAATTGATTATACATTTTTTCAAATTTAGAGATCTATTAGACACATATCTAAAAATTCTAGAGACTAAACTTTAATTTAATCAAATATATCTAGAGAGCTAACAAAATGTATCATGAAAATATAATAAAAAAAAATTAACCAAAGTTATTACTTATTAGTAATTAGAATTTGCCAACAAGAGCATGACTTAACTGACATAAACCTTGTACCCTGACCAAGAGGTCAGAGGTTCAATCTCCCACCCCTACATGTTGTCAAAAAAAAAAGTAATTAGAATTAGTAGGTGTATGAAATATCTAAATTAATTGGTATAATTAACCACACAAATATTTGTTAACTAGGTTGGTATATTTAATAACAATACATTATTATATAAAACTTAAAATATTAAAGAAAAAGTAGTACATCACAAAATTCACAATCAATAGATTTTCAGCATGCTAGAGATTGTCTGACGGGTATAATTTGACTTTCTATAAAATAATCAATTATAAAATGAAAAAATAAAAAGAACAAGAAAGAAACTTTTTTTTTAGTTCAACAATAATTGGGGTTGGGAGATTCGAACATTTGACCTCTTGGTCGAGGGTACATGTGTCAATTGTCGCTGAGCTTTACTTTGACACAAACTTGTTGTAGGTTAAGGAAAAAGAAATATAGTAGAGATAGTGGAGGAAGAAAGGAATTTTGGTTTCTTGAAAATTGAAATACATACAATTTATAAGAGAAAGAGTAAATCATTTCCGATAAGAGAATGAAAGAATAAATCTTTTTCGATAAGAGAATAGAAAATAAATCTTTTGAAAATAACATATCAAAGCATCACTTTCGACCACAAACACTAATTACACAACAATATTTATCTGTACTGTCATTCAACATCCAAAGGTGAAGAGTCCTGTCAATCTTTTTATACATTTTTCTAGAGTTGGAGAGAATCTGGATACCAGAAATAGAGAATGTTCTTTGTGAATAACACAAGACAAAAAGAATGGTGTGTATGTTTTTAAAGTTATATCCCGTGTTTCCATTATTTAAAAAAAAAAAAAAACATTAGTTCACACATATGGAGATTTATAATTAATTGTATACATACTTTCAAAAGTGAATCAATTTAGACCTTCAATTTGAAAATCGTCTATGCATCAATTCTCACACAAGTGTAGATTTTTTAAAAATTTTAGACCATTTATTTGAAAATTAAGAGTTTAAATTAATTAACTTATAAAAAGTTAAGTTTAATTGATACAATTATATGTCCACACACGTGTGAATTAATATTTTTCTATCAAAATCTAACCGATGGTATTGATACAGTTATGAAAGTTTAGGATTTAAATTTAAATTGATATATACCAATAATAGTTTAGACTTTTAATGGTTATAACCTACGAATTTAGTGAAGAATTTGTGCTTGTTAGTGGAGCAAATATTGCCACATGACTTGTGGTTCATTTCTTGTTTACAATATTAATATTAAACTTGCAAATGCTAATCATCATTTCGTTCGTTGAAAGATAAATTTTTTTAGTGAAATCCAAAAGGAGAACTTTAAAATTAGTTCAACTTGTCAAAATAGGTGGAAAAGAACTACCTCCACTTGATGATCCACTTGTGCCACTTGATGGATATATTATTATTATTATTATTTGAGTTCCGATGGATATATTATTATTATGATTTTTATATTTAAGGACATGTGTTGGTAAATGATTTCTTTATTGTTCGAAATAAGTTTATTTACTCAAGGTTTTCTAGTACGTAATCTTTTCAGAAACGTGAAAGTAAATCTATCAAAATAATAATAATAATAATAATAATTTTTATTATAAAAAAATAAAAATAAAAATAAAAAAGGTGAAAGTGAAGGAAATCTCAGTCAAATCTTTGAAGGCTAAAATAATTTTTTTTTAGAAAATTTGAATTTCGTTTTTAAATGTTGACTAGGATTCAGAAGAAGTACATAAAAAGTTAAAATAAAATAAATAAATCGTTAGCTTTTTATACAAATATATGTAAAGAATTATACACAATTCTGCTTGTGGTTAATTTACTAATTAACTATATTGTTAAAATAAATAAATAAATAACTAGTTGTCAGAAAAAAAAAATGACAATTGACATAGATTATTGATTATTAAAAGGGGAATTGCAATGGGTAGCAAAAAATATTAGGATATTTGCAAATTTAGCTATGATTTTTTAGATTTGCAAACATAGCAAAAATTTAAAAATCTGATTTCCCTTTTTTTTATTATTCCAATTTTACCCTTGTTAGTATATCGATAGGTATATTAGTAGTATATCTGATATATTTTATATTTACTGATATACGAAATATAAAGTATACCAAATTTGATATACTCGAATGAATACAATGACATACCTAATATATACTTGATTTGATAAGCATAACATTTGATATACCAATGATATACTTGATATGTTACTTTATTTACTTATATTTGTTATATTTTTTTTTCTCTTTATTGAATTATGTGGTGTTACTTACATATTTTAAATGAAATGTTTGTCTTTTATAAAATAAATATGTCTTCTATACCTGTTATGAATGTTGATACACCATTGATATACCTCATTTGTATTTTTTTTTTTTTAACTTATCTCATTTTTTATACTACTCAAATAATTAATAACATTGATATACTTGATTATGAGTAGCTAAATACATCAATGATAGATTTGTTATTAAAAAAATCATTGATATATACACATTCAACCAAGAGGTTAGAGGTTTAAATCCTCTACCACACATATTGTCCCAAAATAAAGCTAATATATCTAATTCTTCATTGATAAAGTATATCAAAGATATCTAAAACTAATGAAAGCTCATGTGTATATTTCATAAATGAAGTATATTATATTCACGAAAATATACATCTATATATTTAGTATATCAGTTGATTGATATACCAAATATCTAGTATATTTTTACGGTTTAATATACTAGATATTTGGTATATCAGTGGACGGCGAGCTGAGGTTATTTTAGTCTTTTTGCGTTATTGTTTGGGTCGGGCCAAACTTTTTTTGCTATATCTGCAAACCCAATAAATCAAAGACACGCCTGCAATTATGATTTCTTTTTTTGCTATTGATGCAAATGCCCCTTATTAAAAAGGCATCGCAATTCGCAACTAGCAACTTTTATGATTTATTGTAATTACTGACGCTAAATTTTGACATTTAAAAATATAAGAATTAAAATCAAAACGAAATGAATCCTAAAATACAAGGATAATACTTTAACCTTTTTCAAAAAAAAAAAAAAAAAAAAAAAAAAAAAAGGATAATACTTTAACCACTTTTTACTATAAATTTTACTATAACAAGCAGTTGATATACATTGAAAACTCAATCAAAAGGATCATATTTAAAATTTGTTTTGTTTCTGTATATTCCTTTTCATGTAGCATGTTGAAATTTTTTTGTTCAATAATTTTGATGCTGCAACTGAAACAATCTTCTCTAACAAATCCTATTCTTCTCCCCAAGTAATTTACATTTTAGAAGGGAAATGAGAGATTTTAGGCATCTTTTGAACCTTTTTTTTTTTTTTTTTCATGTAGGAAAGAAGAATTCAAACTTCTGATCTCTTAGTTGATGATAAATGTCTTAAACAATTAAACATGCATAAGTTAGCCTTTTAGAACCACTTTTCCAACCTCGTTGATATAATTAAGATTATTCATGCAACATCCATAGAGTTTTCAAATTGAAAGATGCAAGAGAAGTCATTGAAAATTCTACAAAAGAATTGTTGAAAATTGAAGTCGGTTTTTGTGATGTTATGTACCTTAACGCAGCCGAGACAAGGGAGATGGAATGAATGCGAACACCATGCTTTATGGCACTAATACAAGAGTCAAGAGTGTTGCGTTACAGTCCTGCAGAGATCCAATCACCCCAACATACACAGCCACCACCTCCTCCCTGTCACTCAAAGAATAATGTTACACTGTACAAAGAAATGATTTTACAAGACATAGAGCTCATTGCTGAACAGAGTACAAAATTTTTGGCTTCTTTTTTCAGGGAGGGCTTTGTTGATTCTCGCACTTCAAAAGAGCCAATCGTTGAGACCTCAAGTAACCTTGCCTGTTACTAAGAATATCAATGTAACTTCTCAACCGGTACCGGTCCGAATTTGTTAGAGAAAATGGTGGGTTTAGAATGAGAGATGGTGCTTCCACAAGGAGGAAAACCAGTAATTGTGCAGATTTTGAATACAAGGCAGCTGCACTTTCCATTTCACCCATGAGCTCCTCAACCTGTGCCAGTCGTCATGTTTAATTCAGAAATCAGTCAGTCAACTGATATTATCGCAGGGAACACGATGATGATATCATGATATCATAATCGGAAAGCTTTTTGATATTCTACAGATTAAACAGCGCAACTGATGATCCAAAATGCATGCAAATTAGGAATATAATTATGTAAGTACTCACGCCTCCATGCCTCCCAAAAGCTAGAGCGGATTGAAATACTGTCTCTATTGCATCTGGCATTTCGGTATTACCTGCAACCGTGCATAACAAAACTGAGTAAACTTGTCTCTCTTGATTTGACTCTTGTATATACTTGCAATATTAAGATCAATAAAAATTTATAGCACATTGGGGACAAATTGAGTCCACGAGTATGCGACTGTTACATCAGACATGCCTCGGATTGCACCATTCTATTCCAAATAATTCTAAAAGGCACATATTGCTCTTGGCATAAGGCTGCCGCTGGTATGTGAGTATTTGTGAAGACTAATTATTATGGTTATGTGGTTATTTTAGGTTTTGAGGTTGGGCATTTCAATTTCAGGATTGGGGCCTTTTGCGGCTCACTTTTGTGGTTGAATTTGGGTGTTCTGTAGCTTGGTGTGGATATTTTTTCGTCTGAGTTTTAGATCAGCTAAATACAAGGGCTGGAAAATTAATTATAATCCTATAAGACTTTTCAGTTTCAATGGGAAAATTTCACGATCGAAAACGTACCAGGCTCAACAACCTTGGCAAGTTCTTCAGCATATTCAACTTCCCGAAGAAATTCCCTCTCAACTTGAGAGGTGATATCCACTGGCTGATGTGAGCTAACAATGAGTTGAGATCCCTTTCCAAGAGAACTTCCTTGTTTCTTGCCGAGGCTTCTCCTGCTTTCTGCAGAGCCTTGGCCTGGACTTCCTTCTAAAGCTGAAGCAGCCTGTGTATGGCATATGTCCAGAGCTTTTTTCCAGATTGCCAGAATAACAAGCTGAATTGAGAATGCTTCAAGCTGTCTACCTGCAGTGATCTTTTTAAATAAATGACACTGTAAGTTTCTTATGCCATATATAGTCCTTTTAGTTAGATTTTAGTATTACATGATACAAGGTGACTATGCACATATAGAGACATCCAACAAAGACAAAAAAAAAAATCTTCATTTGAATACTAATTCAACAATAATGCAACGTAATGATATAAGTACTTTGATTATATCATAAATAAGGAACAAAATAATATCTAACTATTCTTAGAACTCAAGGACACAAATGTACAACTTATAGAATAGATCCTGTTCAAGTAAGGTAGTATAATATCTTACTATTTTTTAACCATTGAAGCCCAACATGCATGGAACTATAAGAATGAAACAGAGGCCCTTGGCGTAAGAAACATAAATAAATGAGGATATTTGTTGTAACAATTTTGTACATTGAGTATTTGCGTCTTCCAGTTTTAAGCAGGAGACTGAAAAATAGCGTTGACTCCAAAAGATATGTTCTCTATGCGAGAGAGACCCAAACCATATACATGAAATAACCCTCGACTCCATTCTTTGATCATAATGCTCTCAATATATCTCATATATTTTGTACATTGGGTGTTTGTTTCTTTCAGTCTTGACCAGGAGACTGAAAAATAAAGTTGACTCCAAAAGAGGCGTCCTCTATGAGAGAACGATATTGTACACAGAGAATAACCTTAGCACTCCACTCTTTGTTTATAATATATCTCAGATAGGCAGATATCTTACTTCCACTACCCTCCAAACAGAAAAGAAAACATCCCACGGATTTCATTACTGGATGGTAAGAGAAAGAATTTAGCTGCTACCAGCAGAAAATCAACTAACCTTCTCTTTTACTAATTCTGTAATGGTGGATGCAGACTGCTGCAATGACTTGATTCTTGTCGTGCAATTTGCAGATGGCTGTTCCAGAGCATCTTCTATATCCATTGATCCCGGAGCAGAACTTTGACTTCCCAAGCTTCCCATACGAGAGCTGCTACTGGTAGCTCTGCCAATGATAGGCACTGGTGCAGACGATGCAGCACCTAGACTTACGGAAGTTTGAGGAGAACTTCGTGTTTTGCAAGGGATCGGCTTGGAAGCACTTGCTAAGGAAGACGAGGGATCATCCATCGGTGGTCCAGATACAAGAACATAATCTTGATCAATCAACTCCAGTGAATCCACATCTGTGATTCAGGAAATAAAATATAAGGGGGAAAAAAGAAATGGTAAGACATTCTGGAACTAGACAGTAAAATAAAAATAAAAAATAAAAAAATAAAAAAAAAATAAAAAAAAAAAGACAAGGAAAACAAATTACTCCATACCTCTAGACCGAGTATTCATTGATTGTGGGTTTGCAGACCTTAGAGCACCACTCAGACTTCTATCAGGGAGTACATTTCTTCCCAACCGAACATGAGTATCCGATACCAGAGTAGCACTTTCCATTTTATCTGGGACGCTACTGTATCTGGAAGTAGTATCTCTGGTCCTTCTATCAACTTTTTTATCAGGGGAAAATCCATAAGTAGACTTCATTGATGATCTCCTCCTCACAAACGATGGACTTCCCTCAGGACCACTGGAATCGTCGTCTAGAGAGAAAGGTAGATAATCATCTTGTGAATTTTCCTCCATATTACTAGCAGGATCAGATTCTGAAAAAGGAAATCCATCCACTAATCTTGATGACCTCTTACTTCTGTATGCATATGGATTGAAATTCTATTATTTTGATAATATAAACATAGATTGACAAAAACTGAAATCTTTGCTTATTCACCTCGACAACTCATCCGGTTGATTAGCACACAGGAAGGGGTGATTAAAAAATTCTTCAAATGTCAATCGCTCCACTGCATATAAAATGACAATGAACAGAATAGAACTAAAATGAGAAGAAATCCTACGAAGTTCATAGGAGCTTAGCATAAATATCGGCATGTCATATGAACTATAAGAATTTAATTTCATCAGATCAATGTACAAACACATAGGAAGTACACTCATACAACTGGTGTTTTAAGAAGATTGCACAGTCCCTTTCTATACAATGCTAGTCAAGAAATGTCTACTAGAGCTACTATAAAGCTGGGAACTGAAGGGTATTATAGCCGATAAAAGAGGGATAATTCAAGCCAGCAATTTGAGCACATTCAGGAAAAGTAAGGGAAACATTCATATCATACTCTATTTCATTTGTATGGAAAGACACAGATCTATTTCTTATTTGTCAAATACCTTTACCTGAATCTGTTTCTGATTGCCAAATAAGATAAAATCAAACAGAATTAAATTCCACCTCTTATGTACTACTTATAGTGAATAGTGGATCAGAAGGCCAGAAGTTGCTAAAGTAGACATAAAGGCATCAGGTATCATGGTACATTTCATCATACTAAAGCACTCATTCATTCTTCAGATGGCAAAACCCAAGATGTGGTAATGCACTAAAAAGATCCAATAATTAAGTTTTCAAGCAAGCTCTCTACCTGGATTACGACGTAGTAATTTCTTGCACAAATCCTTGCAGTCAAAACTCAAGTCATTAGGATCTGAAGGGAAGTGTAATTCGGTTGATTTGACAATGTTCTGGAGTAACTGCAGAATTCATAATATATATATATATATATAGTAGGTAAGGAGATGGTATTCAGTAATAAAGTATTCTAGGCACACAGAAAAAGAAGACATAAAACAAACTGTACCTGTATTTGGTTGTTTCCTGTGAATGGAGTTCTACCTGTTACAAGCTGGAATAATATAGCACCAACACTCCAGAGATCTGCCTGCGTATTCAGTTCAAGGTTAATTGAATGAAGTTTGATAACATATTACGATTTCAAAAAGTATAGAAACATATAGACATTACCTTGGCATCATACTTCTGCAGTTGCATGATCTCTGGAGCCATGTAAAGTGGTGAGCCACACAAGGTTTCTGCAAGACCTCTAGGTTGCAGAGATCTAGCAAAAGAAATTGGAGAACATTAAAGCTCAAATGAAGGGATCATAGTCGAATCATCTGACATGGAGATAATAAATTTCAATGTGGGAAACTTTCATTACCAATCACAAACTTAAACACCAACATTAGTTTAAGCTACAATCTTTATCTTGATGACTAGTGAAGTACTTCTTCTCTGGTGAGACTGATAACAGATATTCACAACTATCTTTCTGTTGCTCTTCTGAATGTGAATATGGGCAATACAACAACATGACAGAATTCCATTTCACAGTATGAAAATAAAGATTAAATATATCTGGAAATGGTAAATGGGGAATCCATTCTACCTTGCAAATCCAAAATCAGCAATCTTCAAAACTGAATTGTCGTCACTTGTAGAAAGCAGGAGATTCTGCCCAAACAGAAATGAGGCATGTCAAAAATGAAACAATTAAACAGCATACTTGCCCATCAGAAATCTACAAATACGCTGAATGTTTATTAAGAAACAAACTTTGACAAATAGAGACTGGACATTTAGCCACGATAAACAACACTCGTCATTTAATTCAAATTAGAAAAACCATCCAGCATTCCAAAAGGCTAGCTTGCTGTTGTAATCTTGCGATATGCATATGATATGACCAACAGAACTTAAAAATACAGTTTATTAAACGGCTTCCCTTCCAGTAGAAATAGCACTAAAAGAATGAGATATAACCAAAAAATTGAACTATGAATCAAAACCTGTGGTTTAAGATCTCTGTGTATAAGATTGTTGTCACGAAGGATTTTTAAGCCAGCCGCTGCCATTCACAAGAATACCTTTTACTAATACATCGATGAAAATTTATAGTTAAAGTGCAAAAATCCCAGCACCCCTTCCCCAACCAAAAAAAAAAAAAACTTAAAATATACCAAGCTGCTGCAAGAAGTGCTTAGCATTTGCTTCAGGGATTCTTCCGTGGCGCTGCTGAATGTAAAAAGAAAGGTCGCCACCTCTGCAGTACTCCAGTACCAGATGTATCTTCCCAGGAACCTGAATGGAGGTAACTGTCTTAACAAAAGCCGAAAGAACACTAAAAATTTCTCTCAAGCTCTCTCTTTCGCCTAATGAAGATTGTGAAGGACTGCAAAATCACCAATTCCTCCGACTTCCACTCCCAACTGCTCCCCCAAATAACAAATAAGAAAAGAAAATAATAAAGTTCCAAGTAAGATAGCACGACCTGGTGCACTGGATTCCTATGGGTCAGGAAAAAAAACATTAACTTCCTATAAATGATGACACACGTTGGACCCTGCAAACCTTTTTACCAACACCAATCTACTCAGCCTAGAAATTGCCTCGTATTCCACCTATTAAGCGAGGAACCTGATTAAGATGAAAAAACAAAACAGTTCCCTCCAACTCCGTATCATTTTAGTCAGCATGCAAGAACTATTGCAAATTCCAAAGGTTCATAACTAACAGTGTACACCGGCAACTTTCAAAAAATCTTATCAACCACCTGCCTTCTACATCAGCCGTTGATTCAAATTTAAATCCCAAACGTGACCAACCTTCTCAGTACAATGTGCTCAGAAGATTTTAACATGAACAAAAAAGCAAGCACAATCTTGTGAAGACTTGTTTGTTAACCTTGAAATGGCATCTAGAGCTTCTCTAAGCCCACAAATTCGAGAACAAATGCACACTAAAACATAAACTTCTCAACTCCATCTAAAAATCTCCAAGCATCCACGCATATAACTTCAAGAACTAAACACTGACCTCTATAATATCGTGCAATCGGATGATATTAGGATGATTAATCTTCTTCAAGATAAAGATCTCGGACATGAGACTATCCTGCAATTTCTTACTAAGCCGACTCATGGAAATTTCCTTGATCGCCACCTCGGTTCCATGAACTCGATGTCTCGCATGCCACACCACCGAGAATGAACCGGAGCCAATTTGCCGACCAACGAGATAATCCGCCACCACCCGAGTTCTCCCCGTCGAATGAGCCATTGGACCAAGCCCTAGCAGACTCAAATCCCAATACTCGAGACCGGAACAAAATCCCCTGAACCAGCGAAGTTGCAGCTTGGAGATGAAATTTGAAGAACCGTACACGGATTTCCAAATGGATCAAATCAAATTCGTAGTTTGAAATGAAACGTGGAGCTCGAGCAAGAGAGAAAGGGGTTGGTTGATGGAATTGGAGGGTTTGTTTAAAGCAAAAGCAGGCAGTAAATCGTGATTAATTTGGCTTGTAATAAATAATAATACGTTCTTTTTTAACGCGGGATTTGAAATTTTTTAATTGCTGATCATTTCTGAGATCAGCGAGTTCCTCGATTTGATGGCGCCTTTTTTAATTTCTCCATTTAACTGAAAGACAAGGTTTGAGCAGCCTAAGATGGAAAAACGGACAGACGGGCAATTGCAGCCTACGGGCAGATCCACTGTACGACTGGTGTTCTCTCCCAATCGAACGGCGTGGAGACTGATGAATGAATCGGATGGCTTCCAGATCTTTCCGTCTTTGCCTATTTGTCCGACCAAATTCTTAGAAGGAAAAGGAGTTTGAAACTTTTATGACGTCACTTAATAGTAAATTTACTATTTTAATTGTTTTTTTTTTGGAATATCTTTACTTTTGAATCTTTCCTTCTTGTTACTAAGATAAGATGCATTGTTTCTGTTTACAATATTAATGTTGGATGCAGAATGATATCTTTATCTCCATCTACATTTTAAGATAGTTTTTGTCCTAATGGAAAAATAATCATTTTGACCAAAATTTCAAACTCAAGTACATATAAAATTTACCCTTATTATTATCAGGTCCCAAAAAAAATCTTTTCAAAATTTATCTTCTATTTTTAATTTAACAAGTCAATTTTAATTCTTCTTTTTTTTTTAATAAACAGGACAGTTTTAATTATAAGTTTTAAATTACATCACATAAAATATGAATTTTAAACCAATAGAAAAATCAATAATTGCGGTAGTCAAATATATTTGTTTATTTATTTAAGGATCATAGATTTTTCACCTTTTAAGACTTTACTTTTGGATTTTAATAGTAAAATTACTTTTTAATTATTAATTATTAAAAGTTGAAATGTCTCTACTTTTAAATATCTCTTTCTTATTACTTAGAATCTAAGTTGTTGAATTGTTTTTATTCAATATGAACACTAGATGCAAAATGACATATTCATGTTCATATTCATCTATGTTTTGACTTATGAGTTGATTTCGACTTATTATTCCAAATGTTTTTTTTTTCTAAAGGTAATATATTACATAATAATAAGGAGGGGCTCACAGTACACTTTGAAGCCAAGACACAAAACACTTTGAAGCCAAGACACAAACTAGAATCACAACAAACAAACAATGGAAGCCAAAACAAAAGGACTCAATAGAAAATATCCCAAGGGGGAGGGAACACTATAGCCACACTAGTATTTAGTGCACGTGGTCGAGATGAACATCAAAAGATAGTATCCAACCTAACCACCTGAATCAAACACATGAGAAGATCAATAAGAAAAACCATGAACACGAAGGTTACGCTTCTTCTCTACACGATAAATAATTACACACAAGACCACCCTCCAAACTCTACGACACAAATACTTATTCTAAATGTTGATGATTTGAATCTTCGCCGATAATTATAGAAATAAAAAAGTACATTTTTACTATGAATTTTCAATTTCATTATAAGGGTAAAATAAAGCAATACATCAAATTGTATTTCTCTTGTTGTTAGATTATAATTATTTACCTATATTTAATTTTATTACATAGCTTCTTCTAACAGCGTTTAGGTGGTGTAGTTGGTTATCACGCTAGTCTCACACACTAGAGGTCCCCAGTTCGAACCTGGGCTCAGCCATGTTTTTATTTTCCATTTTATTTTTGGCGCGTGTTGACTTTACAGTTGTGGCTTACCATTTCTTAACCTGGTGGGTTTCATTACATGTGGATCTGTTTGTAAAACCAAAATGCGCTGCCATTTCTTCCCCTTTTTTAATTACAGTCCAAATGGTGAAATAGATAGGTACAAGGCTCGTTTGGTTGCTCAAGGTTATACTCAGGCTTATGGTATCGATTATTTTGAGACTTTTAGCCCGGTTGTAAAGCCTACTACCATTCGTATTGTTCTCTCTTTGGATGTTTCTTCAGGGTGGTTCATTCGGCAATTAGATGTCCACAATGCCTTCCTCCATGGTGAGCTGAAAGAGGAAGTTTACATGAGACAACCCGCTGGTTTTGAGAACTCTTTATACGTAAATCATGTGTTGAGACTACACAAGGCTTTGTATGGTATTAAACAAAGCCCTCGTGCTTGGTTCTCAAAACTCAGTTCATGTCTTACTGATTTGGGTTTTGTTGCTTCCAAGGCAGATACATCTATGTTTGTCTACCGATCTAGTTGCATATTGTTATCTTTTTAGTATATGTTGATGATATATTGGTGACTAGTAATGATCCTTCTGCTATTCAGCGTTATATTTATGTTTTACATCTTCGCTTCTCTCTTAAAGATATGAGTGATTTATCATACTTCCTTGGGATCCAAGTCGTTCGTACTAGCTCAGGTATGCATTTTTCTCAACAGAAATATATCTCTGACATTATTTCACGTGCAAATTTGGATTCCATTAAGGATGTAAACTCTCCCATTGCTTCTGGTTCGCTCCTTTCGCTCCCTGATGGCCAGCCTTTGGATTCTCCTGCTGAATACCGAAGCTTGGTAGGTGCATTACAATATTGCACGTTAACCCGCCCTGACATCAGTTACACCGTCAACAAGCTGTGCCAGTTTCTTCAAGCTCCAACAACGGTTCATATGTAGGTTGTTAAGCGTCTTTTGAGGTATCTGAAAGGCTCGATTCATCTAGGTTTGGTTTTCTCTTCTTGTTCAACCTCCTCTCTCACATGCTACACTGATGCTGATTGGGCAAGTTGCCTAGATGACCGTCGGAGCACTAGTGGTTTTTGTACTTTTCTCGGCCATAATCTTATCTCTTGGCATTCGTCCAATAACAGCGGGTGGTATCTCGATCGAGTGTCGAGTCTTAATATAGGGGCATGTCCAATGCTGCAACTGATATCTCTTGGATCCAATCCATCCTCCATGAACTTGGTGTGGTTACCTCTCCTCCATTGTTACTTTGTGACAACATTAGTGCCATGTACCTTGTTGCTAATCCCGTTCTGCACAATCGCACGAAACATATAGAGGTTGACCATCACTTCATCCGTGAAAAGGTGGCTCGAAAACAGCTTATTATCAGATTTGTTCCTTCTGATGATCAACTGGCTGATGTGATGACCAAAGGATTACCCTCTCCACAGTTTTTGAACTTGAGGACCAAGCTCACATTGGTTTCTAAATGTTGTTAGCTTGGGGGGATATGTTAGCTATATTATTATTGCATTGTTATTTCTCGTTCCCTTTTGCTCTCTCGTACTATTTTCTGTTATTTGCTTGTCCTATTGTAATTGGTCGCGTGGCTCTCTGCCTCTCTATTAATAATATGCCTTGCTCAGTTCTTTGGTATGCTGAGATCATTCTCCTCAAATTCTCTGTGTCTACACATTTCAATCCTCGACCAAGAGGTCAGAGGTTCGAATCCCCCACCCCAAATGTTGATGTACTAAAAAAAGAAAAAGAAATAGTCAAGTATTTATTTATTTAAGGATTGTAGATTTTTTTACCTTTTAAGACTTTACTTTTGGATTTTAATATTAAAATTACTTTGTAATCATTAAAAGTTGAAATGTCTCTAGTTTTAAATATCTTCTTCTTATTACTTAGAATCTAAGTTGTTGTTTTTATTCCATATAAACACTAGCTGCAAAATGACATATTCATGTTCATATTCATCTATGTTTTGATTTATGAGTTGATTTCGACTTGTTATTCCTAATGTTTTTTTTTTGTAAAGGTAATATATTACAAAATAATAAGGAGGGACTCACACTACGAAGTCAATACACAATCTAGAATCACAAAAAAAAAAACAAAAAAAAAAGAGCTAGAGCAACCGGACTCAGTAGAAAAGGTCTCAAGAGGGAAGGGGAACACTATAACCACACTTATATTTAGCGCACATGGCCAAGACAAACATCAAAAGACGATATCAAACCTAACCACCTGAATCAAATCACGAAAAGATCGAGAAGAAAAAACATAAACACGAAGGTTACGTTTCTTCCATAAACGTTAAATAATTGCACACAAGGCCACCCTCCAACTCTATAACACAAATACTTATTCAACATGTTGACGATTTGAATCTTCGCCGATAATTATAGAAATAAAAAAGTACATTTTTTTTTCAGAAACAAAAAAAAAACACTAAAATAATGGTAAAATAAAGCACTAAATCAATACATCAAATTGTGTTTCTTTTGTTGTTAAATTATAATTAGTTATCTATATTTAATTTTATTACAAAGCTCTTCCAACAGCGTCTGGGTGGTGTAGTTGGTTATCACGCTAGTCTCACACACTAGAGGTCCCCGGTTCGAACCCGGGCTCAGACATGTTTTTTAATTTCCATTTTATTTTTGGCGCGCGTTGGCTTACAGTTGTGGCTTACCATTTCTTAACCTGGTGGGTTTCATTACATGTGGATCTGTTTGTAAAACCAAAATGAGCTGCCATTTCTTCCCCTCTTTTAATTACAGTCCAAATTAAAATTGCCTTTCTCAATAGTCAAGTCGTTTCAGAGGCCACAAGTTTCCTTCATTTCCTTTCTTCTTCTCCCAGCCCTTGCGTTCTTTTTAGGGTTTACGCTCCCAATTGCAACTGACAACCAGATCGACTTCTCAATTCGGTTAGTTGAGATAGCCGGCCATGGATTGGGGCAACGTTACTGCAGAGGATCTGATCGATGCGCTTCGAGAGGTTGATTGGTCATCGCCTCCTCGACCTATCTCCGAGTTCTTCTCCAGGTTCACCGTCCCCCGATCTTCCGCCAAGTGGAACAGCCGCCTCAAATGCAATTTCTATTAGTACGATTACTCTCTCCTTCAATTTCTTCGAGTTACTATATATATTTTGTATTTTTAGGCCCAATTTTCGCTGAGAGTCATAATTGTTAGAGTAAGGCTGATTTACACTAAGAGCCACGAGGTTCTTCTAGTTGTGACGCCTCTCGTATTGATTTAGTTCGATTGTCACGATTCGAGTCCATACTACGAGGCTCTGGTAAGGAGCTATATGCTCTGAAAGCGAAATGGAATATGATTACGCGATATGCAACTTGTAAAGGGAAAGACGCGCGCAATTAAGCTATATGTCTGACGTGTTAGGCTCGGCTGTTTGAGTTAGTTAGTTTACTTGTTAGGCAAACATACTGGAATCTATATCTGCGTTGCTTGTTTTATTTCTTTCGGTTTTCCCGGGAAATCATGTCGTCAGTAATGCGTATCCAAAATAGTCGATCATAGCTTATTCTATTTTACTTGTTGGGCAAACTTGCTGATATCTATACCACGTCATTTCATTTATAAACTGGTTGCCATGCAGTGCCTCGTTCACCCTACTAATTTGGAATCTGAATTTCTTGCATTTGCAGTTACCGAACCAACTACTTCATTATGATTGTTTTCATTCTTGGTGAGTGAGTAAACTGTCGTAAATCTGTTTTTGTATGCGTACATTTCTTTTTATTGTTTTAAAATACGTATAGTGTTTCCTTAAGTGTGGATTGTTGATTACAGCCCTGGGTTTTCTACGAAGGCCACTTGCTATTGTTGCCGCTTTTCTCACAGCACTCAGCATCGCTTTTCTGAATGACAGGTGCGCTGATAGCTTGATATATGCACTGTAGATGGCAATTAATATCATTGGCCTTTCTTGTGATGGGAATGTTGTTTATTCTTTGACCTCAAGTTTCCTTACACGGAATTACATATCTTTATTCTTTTTGTGTTGTTTTCATCAAAGTACCTGGGAAAACTAATTTAATTGTGGTTACTTATAAAGTTGCTCTTTTGACATTCCTGCAACTAGCATAAAGTTTTAATAAAATAGTTAATTAAAACATTTTCCTAATAACATATCAACCATACTTTTTGTTAATTTCTTAATTATTTTATTTCCACAATATGGCTGAACATTGATGCCCCTTTTCATCTTGCTGTGAAATATCAGAGCAAATGATTGTTCCACATGCCTTTCCATTTATTTGCAAATGGGATTTTCTGGTCCAATCATTTGTTGCTAAATACATCAACAGATTCAATCTTGAAAAATCAAGAATAATGGATGTAGCTTATTAATAACCTCAACTTATTAATGGACATTTTAAACTTCTTGATTACCCTTGTTATCCAGAGTAGTAGGATTTGTAGGTACAAAATTTTTGCTAATGTATTATTATGCTCTTTGTATCAGTTGATCAAGGAATCACGTTTTAAAATGTAGATAATGTCGTGACGTGCATGGATCCTTTGTTTTAGTTCCATGTGAAGTTTGCTGTGACTGCCACATTTTTTTTTAATTGTATTTTTTTACCGCAGTTTTGCAGGCACGTTCAGTGAGAAAGTAACCAGAACCGTTAGACAATTCTCTCCACATTTGGCTGCAAAGATGAGACCTCCTCTTACGTATGTATCTTCATCAATTTCCATGGATACAGTTAGTCATGACTTTTGATTTCATATATGTTGAATAATTTTGCAGGCCTGTAATTCGTGGACGCCCATCAGCTAAAAGAGCGATATACATATGCGGACGTCCTCGATGGGTTTTTGTCTTGATGTTCTCTTCTGGTAAAAATAAAATTAGTTTTTATCTATTAATGAATTTGAATTTTAACATTATATATCTTTTATGCTCTACGTGTTCTGATTTTTTCCCCCATCTGATGTAGTGAGTTTCTTACTCTGGTTCATTTCTTGTGGCCTGTTGACTGTACTTTGGTCGCTAGCCTTTGGACTTCTCGGTATGTTAGCTGCTTATAAAGAATTTGTTTGTTTCTCTAAGTCTTACACTTTATGGTTGATTTTCTCACACCCCCTCCCCCCTACAAATTTCTCAGCCACTTTGCTTCATGCAAGCTTCAGAACACCTAACTTGAAAGCACGTCTAAACACATTCCGTGAGGAATTCCGTGCTGTTTGGCGCAATTATAGTGAACTGTAGTCACCTGGACTTTGTAGAATGTGAGTATGTTCTGCCTTCATTTTTATACTTGCTGTTTTGGTGTCCTATCGTTCTCTTTTGTTGCTTATAATGCATTTCCAAGGGTGTATGTTATTACTTTTATTTTGTAAGTTTCTATTCTCTATTGGTTTCTTATATTTAGGGGTCATTTTGTGAATTGGGAAACATTGGGAAGTCTTGGGTGCATTTGCTTTGTGATCTAAAAAATAGAAAATTGAAAAGAAGAGATGGAATAAAAAAAAGAAAAAAGAAAAAAAAGAAGAGTTGTATTCTATGTTTCAAGTTTTTCTGAATATGTTTTATGGTAGATTTAGAAATTGAATCTCAATTTAAAAAGTTGTTCAAGTTTTTAGTTTTTTTTTTTTTAATAAAAAAAAGTTGTTCAAGTTGTAT
The DNA here is from genome assembly GCA_017139565.1 of Luffa aegyptiaca. NCBI lineage: Eukaryota > Viridiplantae > Streptophyta > Magnoliopsida > Cucurbitales > Cucurbitaceae > Luffa > Luffa aegyptiaca. The sequence continues at coordinate 47,397,118 of CM029400.1, read as the reverse complement.
TTAATAATATATTTATAAACAATAAAAATAAAGGAAGTTATCGAGTAAGTACTTAGCTGAATCTTAAATGTTATCAATTAGTTTCTTTTAACATACTAACGTTATAAATTTTGTAAAATAACTATATTATATAATTTATAATATGCTATGTAATACATGTCTTAATTTTAAAAAAAATGAAATGAGTTTATGGCATGGAATACTATATTTATCAAAAAACTTATCATTTTTAGTATAATACCTCTTTTTTGAATTTTCAAATGTGAAAAGAATTTTCACTGTTTGAATCACAGAATCCATAAATAGTTTTCAAAAACAAATCTACAAAACAAGTAATAGATATTTAAATTGCATACTAAACATGCGCCTAGAGCTTTAGGTCCAAGAATTGTCCATGTATACAATGTGATGTTCGTTGTTATTCTCCCAGAATTTGTAGCCACTGGAGAGGTTCTTTTTGTTTTATTTTGTTTTATTTTTTTTGGTTTTTTTGGTAATCTCCTCTGCTCTGTAACGTGTATATCACATCTTTTTAACGGAAGTTTGGTGGCCATTTAAAAGAGAAGATTTAGTCTATGTTGTTGAATTTATGGCTTCTTTTTGGCAATTAATTATGTTAAAACTAGAATTTCACTGATGTTATGACCCTCGTTATCTCCTCTCCCTTATATAAGGTCACATCTAATTGTTGAAAAACTAATGTTGTTACATTAACAAATGTGAATGGGTTACGGTATTTGCCAATAATTGATAGGCGAAGATAGATGTGACTGTCTGAAATTTTGAGGCACTTAAAAGGAAGCTTGAGTTCGTATTTGTATTACCTCATTTAGTTATTAGACTACTATATTAGTTGGGGAATAGTTTATGAAGCTAAGTCTGAGTTGTATGCCCCCCCCCCCCAAATATTTTTCACTGCAACTTGAATTGTAAATGTGGACTTATGACTGGTAAAATTCACCTACCGATTACAGATTCATCATTTAATATATCATCTATCGCTCTTGATTGTTATGCTTGCATGTGAATTTGGTGATCTGTAGTCAGCAAAATGTTGTAATTAAGACTATGGATGGCGAGACCATTCATCTGAGATGTCTCTCTTCCTACTGGCAGTATTGTGCAGATGCAATGCCAAACCAACAATGTATTCTGCCAATATGTTTTGTATAAAGTAATAACATGAGCATAGCTTATTAGTCAAGTATCACATAATAGATCAATAATGTATTCTGCTGTTTCTTCAGTCCTTTGTCTTTAGCTTCTAATTTCCTTTAAAAATTTGTTTTGGATTATATTGCTTTCACTGATTGAATAAATCTGAGATTGGTAATTATTAATAACCTATATTTCTGTACAGGCGTCCTCTGTTAATTATGGTGTTCATACTGTAAATCTGTGCTTCACCTGACTGCTTTGCTGCTGTATCTAAAGAACAATTTGCTGGGATGGAAAGTCTCAAGTGACGACTGCCAAAATATGCCAGATTTTGCAACTTATGTAAATTGTGGCTCGTGTTTCTGGAGATGTAATTGTTTCATTTGTCATCTGTATTGTGAAGACTGAGGATAGATACAGTGGAAGGTTTTCAGTGAAGCAGACTGAATATTCTTAGAATACACGACATTCCAATGGCCCATTTAGTTATGAATTTCATTACTTTCTTATTTCTTCACGAAATAGAAAATAACAGTCCAGTTCATGAGCGGATTATGGTTGAATAACATGTGTGCCTTTTACGTGCCCTCCCATTTCTATTTGTTGGGAGCTCTGTTCTTGTGATTCAAGCTCGAAGGCTTTTAGCTACTAGAACTCAAACTATTGACGATATTATATTTCACTGAATATTTCTTTTGATCTCATCGTATGCCTTCCTCTCCACCGCTGGCTCCTCCATATATTTGTCAAGATCTCGACCCTGGCATTTGAGGTTCAGCCATATCCGGCAACTTGTTATTTTGGATACGTGGCTCTTGAGATGTGTGCCATTGTATTTTGTCTCTTGCAGAAGGCCTTTGAAACAGTGAACTATGAGAAATCGTTTAGTGCAAAACTGCAGGCGTGACAAATCATATTTGCCATTTCAAAAGTCACTTCCAAACATGTTGGTTCTAAGATTATAATTGTGGCTATCTTTTATATAACCTAATGTTCTTGTGGCTATCTTTTATAGGACCAATATTCATTGCCTGACTAAATTATGAACTTAGATATAAATTTCAATTTTCCGGGTCACTCAGTTTGATTTTTTCTCGTCAAAATTAGTCATTATTCTGCCACTCGTTGACCATTGAAAGTAAAATAAAACAAATGAAAATTTCAAATTCGTAAAATTCTAAGGACTGAAAGTTCCAAAGCTTCTATTATCAATTTTTCTTATTCTCAAGAGGGGTTGAGGCCATGACAGTTGTTGTCCAAAGTGTGGAAGAAGGTGATTCCATTACCTTTAATCCTTTATACCAAAAGGTGGTGAGTGAATATTACAAATAAAAGTTGACGCCTTTAACCACGAGGCTGTCACACTCAGCACTAATGAAATTCGATCAGGAAAACTTAGGCCACTCATTACATTCACTCCCTCTAGATGATGTATTATATTAAACAATGTATAATCGGGTAGTCTCCAAATGGATTTTAGATACCTAAAACTGAACAATGCATCAATTGGTTTAAGTAGTTGAGATTTGCGGAACGTTGTTCAAATTTTAAACCATATAATGTTTAAAATTCAAAAAGAATTTGAGAAGTTAATGATTTGTATATATATAAAAATATGATACAGAAAGTCGCTTTCTGGTTTCCTGTTGCGTGACGACATTGCCTGTCTGTCTTTCTTCAATTGTGCCTCATAAACAAAAACAGAGCATCAATGGTCCACCTCGATGCTGGGAAGCCGCCACGAGGGCCTGCCACGTGTACTCATTGATTCCTCAAGATCTTTGTTCAATGAGTTGCCTCGTTCTTGCTTTCTAGGGTGGTCGGGAAAGTTTTATGCTTTCTTGGCTCTATCCTCAACTTGAGCTGCTCTAAATTTTTTTTCCTTCAACAACTGTATGAGGTTCCATCTCAACATTCCCCGCTTCTTTGAGTTCAACAGATTACATGGGATTCTATCTCAAAACCAAATTAACAATGAGTAGAGTAGTTCATGTATCTTATAAATTGTGAGGTCTCCACTTATCTTTTCAATGTGGGATTCTCAACATACTGTCCCAAATCCCCATGATCTGTTCAAATATGACATGAAAAATGAAATAAACTTAACTAGAGGGAAGATATTACTTTCTTTTTTTTTTTCTCTTAAATCATATATTTTTTCCCTTTAATTTTGGAGGGAAAGAAAGTACTAGAAGTGTAGCAAACGTTTCAAAAATTTCTTGTCTATATAGGTAACTTCTTCTTGTCGGTTTCCCACTCTTCAAATGTTGGTCATTTCTTTTTCATCTTTGATTACTTATTCTGTGGTTTATGAATCTAAAATAAGAAACTTTAAAGGTACGTTTTATTTGATTTTTCAAGCATGAGTTAATTTTGAGAGATCCAATATAAGACAATCTTTGAAAAGAATATTTGTGAATAGAAAGGGAAGAGTTTTCGACATTTAGATATGGTCAAGTTTCATTTATCTTGGCTAGTTGATTAGAGGTCACTTACAAGAAACAAAACCCATTAAAATGATTACATAATTTCCATTACTTTTGACATAAGAAAATCTTCGTTGTTGTAGCAAATGGAATGCACAGCCAACCAGAACAAACAAAGCAAAATGGATGCCACTCGTTATACACTATTCACACACCAAAGCAACACCCTTTTCCTTTTTTTTCTTTTTCTTTGGTTTTTTTTTCTTCTTCATTTTCCAATTAATTTATGCGTCAAAGAAACTAGTCTAGTTTTCTTTTTCGTATCAATTTAGTCTAGTTTTTCTTTTTAATATTGTTATAGGTAATTTCGAACCATTTCCATGTACAAGGAGCTGGCGAGGACAACCCGACACGAGCTCGATAATAAAACCAGAAAACGGACTCCGGAGGCGAAACAGGCCAGAGGGTCGAGCCAAGGTCGGAGGGACCGGGCCTTGGCCCGATCCCTGTTCACCCTCGACCTTGGGTTGAGGCCGAGCTCTTCCGCCTCCGTTTAGTCCCTGATGCCCTCGGTCGCCCCGGTTCCACTTGGTTCAGCCCAAATTGCCTCTGAATGTCGGAAAACCCTAGAGCAGAAGCAAGTATTTAATCCCTTCTAAGTCACTGAAGAAGGGATCCCGAAACTGATTCCTTGAACTCTTTCCTCTTACTCTTGCTCGCTCTCCTCCTTCAGCTTTCTGACTTAAGCATCGGACGCGTTGTGGCAAGCACCACACCGATGTGCAAGTTTACTGTCTTGCAAGTCTCGTATTCCCCCTCTCAAACAAATTTACCGTTGGTGGCACATGAAAGTCAGGTGAGTTTTGCCTGTCCAAATTTGACCATCAACAAATATATTTAAAATTTTTGATCCAATTACAAGTTTAGTTTTCGGACTTTCAAGATTATATCAACTTGGTCTCTAAACTTTAAAAAGTTCCAAATAGATCTCTAAACTCTTAATTTTGTATTTAATAGGTTCTTGAACTTAAAAAGTATCTAACAAGTCCTTAAACTTTTACTTTTGTGTCTCTTAACTATACCTATTAGAAGTTTTTTAAAATTTCACAAGTCTATTAGATACAAAATTGAAAATTCAAGAACCTGTGAGACATTTTTAAAGTTTAGAGACTTATTTAGACAAAATTGAAAGTTCAAGGATTTATTAGACACTTTTTAAAGTTCAGTGATCAAATTGACATAGGGACTAAACCTGTAATTTAACCAATTATATATATATATATATATATTTTAAAGTTACGATGATAACAAATCTATAGATCTTTATTGTAAATAAATGATAATTTATGTCTCTATTTCCTTTTTTTTTTCCACTTTTAAATATTGATGCTTTTAAAGCTTTCCAGCAGAGAACAAAATGAAAAGGGATTTTTGCAATGAATCTTCCCCATCTGAATAATTCTTTTTATCAATAAAGCTTTGGCATGAGTGATAAAAAAGAGTTGCTTGACTCAAGTCTCCCCAATGGGTGCCTAAAGTGCCTTCTTAAAGTAAGTTCCCATTTGCAAGCTTTTTTTTTTTTTTTTAAAATATTTTATCTCCATGCATACCCTATTTTAATTTTCAAATTTAAGTAATCATTACTACCAATTTAGCTCATGATCATGTCAAAAGATGTTAGTCTTTAATACATTTTCATGTTTAGAATATTCTCATTAATAATCTACCCAAGCAAAGTTTATAGAAGAATCGATTTAATAGTATGAAGTTACTAAATTGAAATTAATTAGTAGTTATATGATTTGAAATCCAATTAACAACCTGTATTTTTTTTTTTTTAAAAAAAAATCTTATAATGTTGATGTAAAATTTGATTCCAAACTCTGACTCCAACTCCTATACTTATGTAAATTCATACAATACAAATCTAATACAAGAATCTAAAAAAGAAAAAAGTATTCTTAAAAATGTAAAGAATCACATGACACTCCCATTTTGATATGACACTAAATTAGAAGGTAAACAAGAGAATATATGTTCTATCAATCATACAAGCATCCAAATACAAACAATGAACGTTGTCCCCTTTAATTCATCTTCAATTTTTTTTAAAAAAAATATATAAATAATAAATAATATTTTAAAGTTTTCGTCCAACTCACCTCTCTTAGGTTCGATTTGAAATACATTCTAATTTAAAGCACTTTTAAAAAAAAAATACAAATACTTTTATAACTTAAAATTTTTAAAAAGTGATTTTATTGATTGAAATTTACAAATATGTTAAAAATTGTGAAGATTTTTTGTTAATCATTTAAAGTCATTTTCAGATAATTTATCTCTCGACAATTTATTCAAAATTACAATTTAAATCAATAAAATCAAATGGTTATTAAACGGGACCTTAGTTATTTTTTGATAATTTATTTGAATTATGTATGAATCATGCGCAATTTAGTAAGGAGATTGAAAATTTATGTAGGGAAGTTGAGAGGGTAGGAGTTAATGGAGTCCCAGGCTGGCCCATGTTAATTCGGCCTCTTTCAACCTAAGCCCACGTTCTCTCTTTTTCAGCTGACAATCAATTAAAATCCAGACACATTTATTTCTTCTTCCATTTCTTCCCTTTGGGTTCTCGTTCTTTAATGAGCAGGAGCAGCAATAAACCCGTCGTCCTCGCCGTTCCGTCGCCATGAAAGAAAGCTTCTACAGAATCCAACGCCATGGAGAATTACTTGAATTGGGCGCAGGCTTTGGCCACTGCTTGGTGTTTCATGATACTCTTGGGCCTCCTCTGTTGTTGCCTCACCACCAAGCCCCGCCACCACGACGACGACGCCGCCGCTAACTCCAGCTGCACTTGCGACGGCGGCTATGCAGGTGTTTGATTTTGTTCTTTGATTTTACAACTACCCTTCTCTGGATATGGCTTTTGTTTTTTATTTTCATAGAAGATTCTTTTCTTTTGGTTGGTTTCTTGATGTTCTGTTTGTACATAGAAACTGAATTTTCAGTATAGAATTGGTTTATTGTAATTAGTGGGTTTCAATTTGAATTGAATATTAATTGTTGTTCTTAGTTCTATAGAAAAATTTTGTAATTTCCATTCATGGGCGGAATTATTGGCCTTTCATTTTGTTGTTTAAAAAAGGAATTGACGCTTTGAATGATTTTTTTGGGGGAAGACAAAGCTATTGATTTGGCATCAACCACTTCCTCTCACCCAATGCCAATGGCCCCTAATAAGGGCTTACTTATTATTATTCCAATTTATTGAAAAAGGTTGATAAAATTATTCATTAATTTCCATTAAATTTGTAGTTCCATATTATAACCCTATAACTGTTGCTAAAAATCATGGTTGCAAGACCCAAATGTTTGATTTTTGGAAATGTAACATATTTTGAAAGGTGGGATTGTTATTAATTTTTAGAAAATGTTTTGATGCCTTTTCTCTTTCAAAATTTGGATGATATTTTGGAAGTTGGACTGTAAAATAGAAATTCTAGTGGTCACAAAATTCAATATATTTAGAGCCACGAAATTAAGTAAAAATATAATTTCTTACACCCTGCGGGAGAGAGAGGACTAGCTTAGCCGAGTTTTCACACCTAATATGCTAGAGACAAAATTGATAAAGAAAAAAAAAACTTTTGATTTGGAATTCTTAATTGTTAAGTTATTTCTCAACATCCGTTGTAGTCTAGTTGGTTAGGATACTCGGCTCTCACCCGAGAGACCCGGGTTCGATTCCCGGCAACGGAATTTTTCATTTTTAATAATTTTCTAATTTCTTTTTTATTTATTACTTTTTTTTATAAAAAAAAAAAATTAATTTTATTTACCATCATGGCATCATGTTTGAAGGGCATAGAGCCCTTATCTATTGGGTATAAGAGATGCCATAGTATTATTTCAATTTTCAATATCCAAACTTACTATTTTCAAATATTTATAGTTAAACTTACCAAATTTACTCTAAATAATGAGTGAAAAACTATTATTCATTTGTCAAATCAACATAGCTCAATAATAATTAACATATATATTTGACTAAGGAGTCAGATGTTTGCATCTCACCATCTCTAATATTGTTGAACTCAATAAATAAATAAATTATCCATTCATACACATTATTTTTGTGTATAAAATGACTTGTTCTTTCTTTCTCACCTTTCATTATTTTTTTTTCTTTGAGATATATTCTCACACGTCGTTATCATATATATGAAACATATCTTCCAATTTTGGTATTCATTCATAAGTCATAATCATTGCCAAAACGAGCATAACTCAGCAACAATTGGTATGTACCTTCAACCAAGAGGTCAGAGGTTTGAATCCACTCATCTCCATCGTTGAACTAAAAAAAACCATTTACCATTGTATTTTTATAAAATATAATAATATATTTTTTTTAAAGTAAAATATAATAATTATTTCTCATATAATGTAAAGAAAAAAAAAGAGAGAGTTCTTCTGGTTATAACTTATAAAGTAATAAAACTAACTTGGTTCAGATATTTTTTTGACAACATGTGAGAGTGGGATGAGAGATTCAAGTCTCTGATCTTTTAGTTGAAAGTACAAACTGTGAATTGAGCTATGTGTCACGTCCGTGGTTTAGATATATATATCCTTGACAAGCTTGGTGAGAATTGTTGAGGGCTTTGTACAAAGCGTGCGTCACCCACAACCTTCTCTAAACTAAAGCAAGGAGTCAAGAATATTTAAAAAAAAGAAAATTATAGAAACGAAAAACGTGAGGAGAGCCACCATAATAAACTATAGATGTTTTAAACTTATTTTTATCATTAAAACAATATTTAACCATTACTAACCTAACCACAATCAACTCATGAAGACTTATTCTCAAAAAAAAAAAAAAATCAACTCATGAAGACAGAATTAAAAATATATATATATATATATATATTAGCACATAAATTTCGTCATATGGAATAATCATTTTGAACGGAAAACTTGGTAAATTTTCTAATATAAGCAATAAAATTCAATTGTTCTTTCATGGAAATTTTCTTAAGAAACCATATTAAGAATGAAATCAACCCCCTTAATTTTAGTGCTTAATTATCCAAATCAAATCCTTAAAAAAAAAAATCAATTCTTCCTCGACGGCCAGGTCACGTTCCTTAAAATCCAAGAAATTTCAATGGAAAAAAAAATGGTCAACTAAGGAAAAGTTCAAATTCAACGTCAAAAAAGTATCCATTATTATTAATTAAAACTCGTCTAATCTGATCCACTATTGAATAAAATCAAACTTCAACAGCTACCGAACTTTCTTTCAAACCAATTAATATTCGATATTTGTATATATAAATGAGAGTTTTCATTTCTGGATCTGCAGACATTAACGGTCCTTTTGGGATTCGAATTTTGAGTCAGAGCTATGAGTTGGTTTTGCTTTCGAGATCGGAAGAAGAAACAGAAGAGTAATCGAACAGATGGGAAAAAAGGTGGCCGGGAATTCAGACCGCTGCGAGGATACGGCGGTGGTTCCGGTACCGGAAATGGTAATTTGACTGTTCTAACTGATGATGGTGGTTTCGCTTTGGCGGCCACGGTTGGTTTTGCGGTTGCTGCAGCTGCGGTGGTTGATGGTGGAGAATTCGGCGGAAGCTGTGGCGGTGGAGAATGCGGTGGCGGTGGCTGTGGTGGTGGCTGCGGCGGTGGTTGAAATTGTTTCGGTTCTGTTGGTCATTTACCGAGAGCTTTTTTCTGTCATTCGTCTGTTATATAACGAGAACAACTGTAATTATTGTTATTGTAAAAATATTAATGTTTACACACACAATATGTAGATGTATTGTTCCTTTTAAATTGTTCTGGAAAAAAAAAATTCCTTTTAAATTTTTGGGGTTTGATCTTAATCTTTAAATTTCGTTTGTGTATCGCAAACTTAGATAAGTCTTTCAAACTTAACCTTAAACTTTAAAAGAGGTATTGTAGTTTTAACCCTCTAATAAGTTCTTGTTCCAAATATCTTTTTTAAAAATTTTCTTTTATACGTTCAATCAATTATAAATCATGTATACGACTGACATTAAGGAAAAACGACATTAAAGTTAGTTTTTTTTTTTAATTTATGAATCCAATGGTGAATTTGTGCATTGGTTATAAACTTATCTTTGAGCAAAGCTTTACTTTATTGAAATTGATCAAGGGTAAAAATTGTAACACTTCGGGTCAATTTGATGAAATCAAAAGTTTAGGATCCAAACTGATACAACAAATTTTAGGTCAAAATTGATTTTTTTTCTATTAAATAAATAATGACAACGAGATATATGGCTAAAATAAATAGGTGGGACTTGAAAAATAGCTAAAAAAAGTTTCGTAACTAACTAAATGGCTAACGTGATTTTAATTAATAACTTTCTAATTGAAGAAGACAAAATTACCCCTAACAACAGGAGAGAGAAATGCAACTAAAAGGTAGAGGTTTATGAGGAAGAGAGAGAAATACATAATTGAAACCACCTAACAACCTATGAATTCTCTTCGGCAAAATCTATCGTCTAGCTAAAAATGAATAACAAGCTGGCTTCTCGAAAAAGAATAAACATCAAATTCTTTTAGCAGTACAGATAAATATATGATTACCCCTAATTAAAGATAAACATATGTTTCACGAAAAACACAAAAAAATGAAGAATGAGTACCCCCAATTACAAACCCATAGCTGACAAAAAACAATCTCCCTGTACCGTATTTACACGGAATTACTCCACCTGCTGTGAACACATACAATTCACAAAAAAAAAAAAAAATGAAAAATGAGTACCCCGATCACACACCCATAAATGACAATAAACACTCCCCTAGTATGGTAGTTACAAGGAATTACAGAAAGTGAACTTCCAACCTCATTGAATATTCAAGCTGTGGGTATTTAAAAAAACAAAATTAAAATCTCACCTCAATTTATTGCATGTCAGATCAGAGATAAACCCTCCACCTCCCACTTTGGGTTTCGTCCTTCAATTACAGCCCCCTTCGGTTTCTTTTCAATTTTTCCCTTGCCTCATTCTTCGTGCAGACGACTCTTCGTACAGCCTCCCTCCATCCTTCGTGCAGATGACCGTTCGCAACCCCCTCTCCGACGACCGTACACAGCCCTATCCTCGACGACCGTTCGCAATCTTTAAACAGTAGTTGAGGGAGGAGTTGGAGAATACGTGGAAATAGGGAATATAAACAAAAACTGATTTTGACTGTTAGAAGGAGAAAAAAAATAGGATCTAGGTGGAAGAGTTACAGACCATTCGAGAATCCCACAAAATGTGGAGAGAAAAAAATCTTGGGCATGTAACGACAACATAGACGGCGTCTGTGTATGCACGGATATACTCCAGGGGTAAAAATGGAAAATCACCACCCTCCTGGCGTCCCTTGATTCGCGACAGCCACATTCGAAAAAACGAAAGTATAAAACTGAACGACTTATTTTTTCTAGTCATCCAGCATAATTTCCCATAAATAATTGTCGATGAAAATTGAATTAGAACCTTGGAGGGCTGGATGATCAATTAGATATTGAGAATTTCAATGGGCTGGGGCATAATCGGGCTTTAATACATTTTGCCAATTGTAACGGACTGGGCCACAATTGGGAGTTAATACATTTTGCCAAGAGAAATTTGGGAGTATGGCCAAAATATGGGGGTGGTTTTGAAAGATGGCAAAAAAAAAAAATAATAAATAAATAAAATAAAAACATTGAAAAAAGGCCACATGTGAGTTAGGCATGACCGGACTTTTCCCAATAATATTTACCCCTGTTCAACTTGTAAACCAATCAACTCCTAAAATTACGTATTTTGACCCCATCAAACTGAATCTTTACGAAAACCTTAAACTTAGGCTAGTTGAAAGAGATTGGGAGTTAATACATTTTGCCAATTTCAATGGGCTGGGCTGTAATCAATTTTAACAGCTTGCTGACGAAAAATATGTGAAGGTTGTAGGGTTATGAATTCAGAAAGAATAAAGCAAAGAAGATGACAAATCAAAGAAAAAAAAACCAAAGAGATCATGTAGAAGAACGACTCAAGCCTTAGGGGTTACACATAAAAACAAAGTTTTTACGACCACAAATGTGGAAAACAAAGCAAAGAAAAAGACAGAATCAAGGAAAAAGAAACTACATCCATGCATGAATGAGTACGACTTTACGGTTACCAATCTGTTAAGAAGAAACACAGATTGACCCTCCACCAACGCCATTCTTTTTTTTTTTTAGTAAAAATTAACTAAATTAATTTATGACACCCAACGTAGCCTTGCCTAACACAATAACCACATTAATTTTTCTTTTAAATTTTCACAATAATGACAATTAATATTGTCAAGTATTTCATTTTTACTTCTAAAGTTATAATTATTAATTAATAAATAAGTACCAGAATAATTACCATTCAATTCTAAAATTATGGCTTTATACCTTTACCTATAAATTAATCAACTAATATCTTAACACGTGCATTTAGATGTTCCATTGATCATAAAGTTTAAAAATTACTTAACTCAATTGGTACTTGAGTTGTTTGAGCTAACCTAACAGAAAGATAACATGATAATCAACCAGAACATAACTTAACTAGCATAAAACTTGGACTTCGATCAAGAGATCAAAGGTTCAATCCCCTCACCTCTTCATGTTGTTGAAAAAAAAAGACAACATGATATATAATGTATTTATTGATGATGTTGATTATTGACCATGCATGCATCTCTAAAGTTGGTTTGCCATGGGGCCTTTTTCCCATCATTTTTTTTAAAACTTTTCTCAATAATATGTTAATTGTCACATCATCGTTTTGATTCTTGAAGCCAACTAATAATCAATTTAACTCAAGGTTAAATAGCCAAAGTAAACATAGTTCAACGTTAATTGACATTACCCTCAACCAAGAGATTAGTGTGGTTCGAATCCCCCCACCTCTAAATGTTGTTGAACTAAAAAAAAAAAAAAATCAAGCTCGTACATTAACTAAATCTAAGTCTAAGGGACAATGTTCACTTTGACTATTATCATTGACCTATACTCACTTTAACTATTAAAACATCCATTTGAGAATGAGGTGACAGATGTATTTTTTTATGATTTTATGAAGTCATACTAAAGCACTCAAAGTAGGAAAGATCATAAGCTTATAAGAAAATGATTTTATAGGCATAAAACTTTCTAATATAGCCTAGTACTAAATTACATCAGCTAATAAATTTAAGTTCTATTTAGGTTAGTTGTTTTATCTAATTCTACATGAGTTTTGATTATCATACACGTTCAATTTTCTTTTAGCTGCAAGGTTTTAATTGTCAATATAAAAATGTCGATGTCTCAATTTTAATTTATGAAAATATTGACATAAATATACTAATAAAATGTCAATAACAATAGATATATTTATAAAAAAAAAATAAATATAAAAATTCGTGAAAAAGTATTTCAATTAACAAATAAACCTTTTAACTTTTTTAAATAAGTTTAAATTCCTTATTATTAATATTCGATCCATATATTAGTGATATTTAGATGAAATTCATCAATTTTCAATGATATAATGCAAATGTCTATTTTTCCTTTCGTCCTATATCGACATTAAACCTATGACATTGTTGTATATGGGCTAAGACTTTCGTATCAAAGGGCAAATAGTTTTTTTTTTTTTTTTTTTTTGTTTGAATTTGAATTTGAGAATAATGTAAACTTTTAATGTAAAATGGAAATTATATCTCTATATTTTTTGGACACGTGGAAAAAGATCCATAATTTAACAATAACATGGAGAAGATATACAAATAACTCTCTCTCATAATAATAGCCACAAATTTGTTGTCAAAAAAAAAAAAAAAGTAGCCACAAATTTTTTTTTTTTTTTTTTTGTTTTTTTTTTTGAAAAGGCCACATTTTTTTTTTTGAAAAGGCCACAAATTTTCTTTCTCCAAAATAAACACCGAAAGGCAATATCTCTCTGTCTAACCCCAAGCACATGCTAATTTTAAAGCCAAATAATTGTCTTTGAGGCCAAAATTAATGGAAAATGACTTCCAACTTTATAAATTTCATTTTCAACATGGACCAAAACTCTAACATAATAAGTCATTTACATGTTAATGCAAGTATCAAATTACCGATGCATTTTAGCAACTCAAGAGTATAGTTCAACGAACGTTAGTATCATATCATTGATTTAAAAGTTAGAGGTTCGAATTTTCATCCACATATTATTTGAACTTAAAAAATAATAATAGTAATAAAATAAAATTGATAAGACACAACCAACCTTCCATTGAACAAGACTGATATGAGCCAAAAATCGTAACAAGTAAAAATGACAACACTTTGCCGAAGAGTTTGGAGTCATTTGTTGAACCAAAAAATAATAATTTTTTTTTTCAAAAAGTATTCTCGAAGGCTGAAAAAAGAATAATGAGAAGAAGAAGAAAAAACAAAAAGAAAAAACGAAGACCAATCTGTGATTTACACGAAACCTGAAGGTAGAACCCCACATGTTCGGAGGAACTGAGGAAGACGCAACGCAACACCAACTCTCTGTCTGGTGGTGATTCACTTCCATTGTTGTTGTGTTGGTTTTTGCAAAATATTTGAACTAACAATTTTTTTTTTTTTTGAGTTCAACAAACATTATGGGATTGGGGATTCGAAACTCTGATCTCTTGGTCGAGGATACATGCTAATTACCGTTGAACTATCCACTTTGGTGGACTCTGCAAGAGCCTTATGATAGTTAAGGTACTAAAGTTTAGTTAAATTCTCTTCTTATTCTAAAGTAAGAGAATGATGTGTACATGTGTATTGTATAAAGCTTTGTAATTGTGATTCAAAAGAGAATTTTGTGTGATTGTAATAATAATTTCACTTAATGTAATTTCCTTTAGCTAATTGTGAAGTTTTCTACATAATTTTCTTGTGTTTTATAAGTGTGGTATTAGAGTAAAGTTTGTAGTTTCTTGAATTTTTTAGTATAGTTGGTACGTGGTCGCAACAACTGTTTAAACGTCCATATCAAAAAATATTGCTTGAAACTAGCACAAATTAATAGAAAATATTGCTCTACATAATATTGTGAATAGTGTGAGTTGTTCATTATTTATGATTCGTTAGAAGTGTGAACAGACTTGTCAAACTTTATGAGTCCAAATTAATGGAAGGATCAACTTTGGTGTGTGGCAAGTACAAGTCAAGGAATGATATGTGTTGTTACAATTTAGGTTAAACAATACCTTGAAATACCAAGTAGTGGTGCTTTGAGCGGTGATTGTGGCCCAATGCATGGAGTCTAATGGTGGTTCCGTCAAAGGTTTTAAGAAGTTCAATATGAGTGATGAAGATTAGAATAAAATGGATTTGAAGGCTACAAGCGCCAATATAAGACTGAGTTTAGCTAAGAATGTTTTTGTCAATGAACATGGAATTTCAACTTCTAAAGAACATTGAGAGAAGCTTGAAGCATTTGTATCAAGCAAAGACCATCTTGTCATTAGTGACATCTTTGACACTCGAGACTTAGATTTAATCTCCAGTTGGTCCATCAAGTTCAAAATTGTATTCTAATGAGTCCTAAGTATGGAAAAAAAAAAATTAACTCGGTTTAAAATACATATCAATAAAGTCTAGTCAACATATTTTCGCTATTATGTTATCTTTTCCTTAATCAACAAACAAAATTAATTACATGGTGAAAACCAAAAAAGTCACTTTTAAAACTTTCAATGATCATATAAAGATTAAATTCAAATATCAAGTACCTATTTCTAACGCTGACATGAGCCTAATTTAACTGACATAAACATTATACTAATGGTCAACGACTCTGTAGTTCGAATCCTTTCATCCCCACGAGTTATTAAAAAAAATTAACAATTTTAAATATAAATAAATCTCAAATTTCAATATAATAATAATAATCAAAAAGTTGTTTTCTTTTTTGGGCCAAAAAAAAGAAAAAAGAAGAAGCAAGAAGCAACATCTGCACGTTGAAACGCAGCAAAACCATGTTGATTCCTCGGAGGCCTTGTCGTCTTCTCCACCTATCCTTTTCTGTAACGTTCCATTGTTTCTGTATTTCCCTCTCTGTCCCTCTCTCATAAAGCTTTAAATATCCTCTCTCCCCCTCCATTTCCGAGTCACTCACAATCCTCAAACTCACTGAGTCACTCCTTCTTCAACTCGCTCTAGCTCCCATGG
Organism: Luffa aegyptiaca; assembly: GCA_017139565.1. Classification (NCBI taxonomy): domain Eukaryota; kingdom Viridiplantae; phylum Streptophyta; class Magnoliopsida; order Cucurbitales; family Cucurbitaceae; genus Luffa; species Luffa aegyptiaca. Next base: position 47,381,296 of record CM029400.1, on the reverse strand, counting down.
ATCCCTCTCGACTCTTCGCCAAGAATACCAGGCGCCTCGTCGTCAAGGTCTCATCTTATTTACTCTTCGATAAATCCACATTAATTAATTTCCTTCATTTAATTTCCTCCATATGTTTTTTTTATTATTATTATTATTATTATTTTTATATAAATAAATAGAAACGACACAAACCATTCACATTCAGTGGCAGGGAGAAGTGCGTGCATTTTTTCTGCCTTGAATTTCTCCAGAAACCAGGCTTCAAATTTCCATTTTTTAAAGAACATTTGGGTTTTATTTTATTTTATATATAACTTCCAAATACTTCTTCAAACCTTACTTTTGAGTTTTGAGTTTTTGTTTCTTTCTTTCTTTTTTCTTTTTCTCTCTTTTTATCTGGGTTGCCTCGTATGTCACGAGCCTACGAGTCGACCCAGTTTCGACTTGTTCTTCCTTTAATCATCAATGGATTCCATTGATCCTACCCGAACTTTCATTAAAACGGTCAAGCGTCTGATCATTAAGGTACATTATTCTTTTCATGCATTCTAAATTTTGTTTGTAATCCATTTTTTGACATTTCGGGATCGTGGGTTTCTGTGAAATTTAATTAATTGGTATAAAATGAATCGCTAATTTTTGTTGATATTATTTCAGGTTGGAACTGCTGTGGTTACTCGTGGAGATGGACGACTGGCATTGGGAAGACTTGGAGCTCTGTGTGAGCAGGTGATTAAAAATTTTGTTTTTTTTTTTTTTTTATTATTAATTTTGTGATTAAAAGCTGCTAATTTCTAAATTATCCTTAAAAAAAAACAATGGGGAACAGCTGAAGGAATTGAACTCTCGAGGGTACGAGGTAATTTTGGTAACATCAGGTGCTGTGGGTCTTGGTCGCCAAAGGCTCAGATACAGAAGATTGGCTAACAGCAGGTTGTTCTTATTATTACCCTTTTCTTTTCTTTTCTTTTTTCTTGTTGGGACACTTTGTTTTTTGTGACAAAACAAAACTTACCACTGACATTAGCACGTGACTAATACCTTTGTGTCCAGAAATTACTTGAAGAAACGTCACAATGTGTCAGTTATTAGAGGACACAAATAGATTTGAATAATACTTGGCTGCATATCGGAATGTAGAGAGATATTCCTACATATCACTATTCAAATGTTGACAACTAAAAAAGAGAAATGTAGAAAATGAGAAAACTTCCATTTGTATTCAACATTTGAATGGTGGTATCTTTCCTATCGATACGCCATCAAGTGTTTTCCAACTGGTTTTAACATCGTCAGAAAATTTGTAAAAGGACTTCCATTTGTACTCCATTTTTTTTTTTTTGACAATATATGGGGTAAGGGGATTTGAGCCACAATCTTCTCGGTTATTAGTACAAGTTTTATGTCTCAAGATATGTTCATATTCAATGGTTATTAGAGGGTAAAGATCTGACGGTTTTAAAGAGACAGTCATATTGTAGTGGTATCATTGAATAATTTGTCTACTGTAAGGTGTTATTTGTTAAACTTTTTACTATCAAATTTTCCTTTTTAGGGCTTCTTCCATTCTGTACGTTCCGATGTTGTTTGGAGAGATTATTCAAAGAGATTTGTGTAATATATCTAATGATTTAATTTATACCGTTAAATTTAGTAGACAAACTAAAAATTTTGGTTTAACCACATATCCAACTATTTAAAAGGTAGTAACTATAGTGAGGTTTTTTTTAGTTTTATCCTTTTTTTTTCTTATTTAGATTCATCCATTTTTTAAAGACGGTTTGATCCTCTTTTTAATATCTTAAAATTAATTTTATTAATTATTATTTTCTTTGATTATAAAAACTTTTATTTTTGTCAAAAAAAAAATCTTGATTATTTTCTTTTTATTTATAAAAACATTCTCAAACCTCTAACCAAGTTTTCAAAATCAAGTACTTTCTTATAACAATTTTTATATCAACTTGCAAGTTCCAACATTTACCCAATTTTTTTAATATATAATTCACACCCTTTGTTAAACTAATAAAAAATATTTTAAATTATAGATCAAAGCTTGAATTAAGTTACAAAAAGATTCAGACAAAAAAATGTTAGAACTAAAAGTCAAAATCATATTCAACTTCAAATACTAGATTGGAGTTTTGAACCATATTTTTATAGATCAACAAAGCAGAAAGATAGGAAACTATCAATTATGGTAAGCAGACATAGAAGAGAATTTTTTTTTTTCTTCATTCCTTTTCTTCTCTCCCAAAAAATATCCATAAGTACAAAATTTAGTGGTGGGCACCAGGAAGTAACGTTATTGAACGAGAGAGAAATAGGCATCGAGTAGATCGTAAAGCAATGATGATGGATTGATTCTTTTTCAGCAGAAACTGGAAGTAATCTATATTTTTGTTTCTTCAGCTTTGCTGATCTTCAGAATCCACAAGGAGATTTTGATGGAAAGGCATGTGCAGCTGTTGGACAGAGTAGCCTCATGGCTCTTTATGATACCATGTTCAGCCAGGTACAATACAATCATGATCCAAACCTTTTTATAGCAAAGCAAAATTCTTTAGAACATCAACAAGTTTGGCACAAATACTTCATTTGTTCAATTGTTTTTGCTAATGTTTTCTTGTGCAAATTTGCAGCTTGATGTGACATCTTCCCAACTTCTAGTGACAGATTCAGTTTTTAGTGATACTGGCTTTAGACAACAGCTTTCTGAAACAGTTAACTCATTGTTAGATCTTAGGGTCATTCCCATTTTTAATGAAAATGATGCAGTTAGTACTAGGAAAACTCCATATGAGGTATGCAAATTCCATGTAAATTTTCCCAACCCATGTTTTCAAATATGTATCAGATTCTAAAGAAGCAAGCTTTTTTTCAGGATTCTTCTGGTATCTTTTGGGATAATGACAGTTTGGCAGGCCTATTAGCTTTAGAACTCAAAGCTGATCTTCTGGTGTTACTGAGTGATGTTGAAGGCCTGTACAGTGGCCCTCCAAGTGACCCAAATTCAAAGCTAATCCAGACTTTTGTTAAAGAGAAACATCTAGGGGAAATAACATTTGGGGATAAATCCAGGGTGGGGAGAGGTGGAATGACTGCTAAAGTAAATGCTGCTGTTTATGCTTCTTGTGCTGGCATTCCTGTTGTCATTACAAGGTATATGCAACAAAATCCCATCTTGTCAATTGGGCATGAATTTCCTTGTTGCATCAATCTAATTTGGATGAATTCTGGTGCAGTGGTTTTGCCACTGATAACATAATAAAAGTACTGCAAGGTGAGATGAAAGGAACTCTCTTTCACAAAGATGCCCATTTGTGGACTCTGGATAAGGAAGTTTCTGCAAGAGAGATGGCGGTCGCTGCTCGGGAAAGTTCGAGGCAGCTTCAGGTAGTGGAAGGAAACAAGTTTTTGTTTATGTGAGTTTGTATTTTTGGCGATATTGAATGTTTTGTTGTTTCTCTTCAGGCTCTCAAATCTGAAGATAGGAGAAAGATATTGCTGGATGTAGCTGATGCACTTGAAGATAATGAAAATATGATCATGGCTGAGAACTATGCTGATATTAAAGCTGCTGAGGATGCTGGTTATGAGAAGTCTTTGATATCTCGTTTGGCTCTAAAGCCTGGAAAGGTACCGACTTTTCATCCATGGCTTTAATATCTTTGATTTGATAACCATGCCTTTTTTCTTTGTCCTTTGAAAACTTATCAGAATGGTTTTTGTTTTACAGATTGGACTTCTTGCAAACTCTATTCGTATACTTGCAGACATGGAAGAACCAATTGGTCGCATTTTAAAAAGAAGAGAAGTAGTTCTTTTTCTCTGTATTCTGTTATATTTGAGTTCATGATGCTCCTCTAATATGGCTAATGATATCTTATCTCTGCCATTCTGTTCAGCTTGCGAGTGACCTTATTTTAGAAAACGTTTCCTGCTCTTTGGGTGTTATCCTCATTGTGTTCGAGTCTCGGCCCGACGCTCTGGTTCAAGTAAGGATGAATGTCCAATGCTCTCTCTTTTGTGATTCAAGATCCTTAGGTTCAATATTTCTTCTTGTTATAAGTACTATAATTGAAGCATATTGTGATTAGTTTTCTACTGGTTTACAGATAGCTGCATTGGCAATACGAAGTGGAAATGGGCTTCTCCTTAAAGGAGGGAAAGAAGCCAGACGATCAAATGCAGCTCTGCATAAGGTTCATTTTCCCTTTGCCTGCTTATTCTAGATTGATCATTGACTTATTTCAAAGTCCGTTCCCGTTAACGTATCGGTTTCTACTTTCTTTAGGTCATCACTTCGGCCATCCCCGACACCGTAGGCGAAAAACTTATTGGACTTATAACATCAAGAGAAGAGATTCCTGATTTGCTCAAGGTGAGGGGAGGAAAGAAGTTGTTTGTACTTAATGTTGATTATTAGAAGTGAATGAATATTGATGGATTGTTTTTTTCTTATAACAACTTGATGCCACAGCTTGATGATGTGATAGACCTTGTAATTCCAAGAGGAAGTAACAAGCTTGTGTCTCAGATTAAGGAGTCCACAAAGATTCCTGTTCTTGGCCATTCTGGTGAGACATCAAAGCCGGCAATATGCCATATAATCTTAAAACCAGATATTCTACTGCTGAAGTTTTTTCTCTTTTCCCTGCACAGATGGTATCTGTCATGTTTATGTCGACAAATCGGCTAATATAGAGATGGCGAAGCAGATAGTCTCCGATTCAAAAGTCGATTATCCAGCAGCCTGCAATGCAATGGTTTGTTTGTTTCTTCCTGTTGATAGAAGTTTCAAAGGGCTATCTATAATCTGCAAAATGTTTTATCTGTTTGGTTATAATTTGCTGTCCCTCTATGTTTTTTCAGGAAACACTTCTGGTGCATAAGGATTTGGCAAGTAATGGAGGACTTATTGAACTCGTTACAGAACTGCGAAAGGAAGGTATATACATACCATTTCTTCTTCGACATATGTCATATAGATTGCTCGAAAGCTCGGTAATTAGCTCCTGGCCATCGAAACTACTGTTGCTAAGGCAAATTGGTTTCTAATGTAGGTGTGACTCTATTTGGAGGAAAACGAGTTAGTGAATTGCTTAAGATCAAAGAGGCCAGATCATTCCACCATGAGTATAATTCATTGACCTGCACTGTTGAAATTGTGGATGATGTCTTTGCTGCCATTGACCATATACATCAACATGGAAGGTAAAAGTCTCCCACATTTTAGCTCTGTTTCTTGCCTTAGGAACTAATGAACCGAAACTGACCCACCATTCTATCTTGGCAGCTCGCATACCGACTGCATCGTCACCGAAGATCAGGAAGTTGCCGAAATTTTCTTGAACCGAGTCGATAGGTATGGTTGCATCTACCTTTTTAGTACTCTCCTTGTTCAATAGGAGCCTAAAAGAGTGTCTCATGTTTCCTGTTAAAAACACATGTAACTCAACTTTTCACACTGTTTCTCAATCTGGCTTGTTGTATGCAACAGTGCTGCTGTATTCCACAATGCCAGTACACGGTTCTGCGATGGAGCTCGGTTCGGACTTGGTGCAGAGGTAAGCCATTCCCTAACATTCATGGTCAAAAAACCATAACCAAATCGTAACTCTTCTCTAACTTCTCGGTGATTACGGCCGAACAGGTGGGAATAAGTACCAGTAGGATTCATGCTCGAGGCCCTGTAGGAGTTGAAGGACTATTGACAACAAGATGGTAAAAAGATTTCTGCATATAATGTTGAAAGAAAGATGGTTTGTCAAGTTTAAATTCCATTTGGTGAAGCTGTTTTTTCTTCTGTAAATTGCAGGATTTTGAAGGGTAATGGGCAAGTAGTGAACGGTGATAAAGGAGTGGCCTACACCCACAAGGATCTCAGCTTGCAAAATTGATGGAGTCGCCATGTCAGAATGTTCTTGAAGATTCACTTGTTTATTGTCCGTAGCTTGCCAGATTCTTTTTTTGTCAGTCATTTTTCTTTTAATGTTCCAGTGCATTCTAGAGATTACATTTCTCCCTTATTTCAACATGTATGTTTAGAGAATCTATGTCACAAGCTCTTTTGCGTTACTAATAAACGTGATAAAGTAATAAAAATGGCAGTCTTGGAGAAGAAATCGAATTGAAAATCTCTCATGGCTCACCTCTGCTAATCTCTAACAAGTTTCACCTATCCCAAAACCAATTCAATGAAGATTTCCAACATTTCTACAGCCTTTGAAGGAATGTGATTGTGGGATTGATAGAATCAATTCAAAAACTCAAGAGATCTGAAGTATATGGAAATCCTTTAGAATAACAAACAGAAGTTTAATCCCAAACTGTTTTAAATAGATAAACGAACTATCCTTTCAAAAGGATGATTTACTTTTTCAATAGTACTCAAAATCGAAGGCAAACCTTCCCTACGTAACATCATAACACAAAGCCTAAATAATGCTGTAATGAAAGAGTTCATACCCTTCTCTAAAAAAGTGGGCTCGTTAAATTTATTTCTCAATAAAGTTCTTCAAGTTCTTCAGCCACATCGAGTACTCCCGGCAGTCTTTGCTGATCATGTACTCGTGCAAGAAATTTGTTGTGCTGGGTTTAATCCCACGAATCTCAAGATATTTGTGGAAAGCTTTCTGCAAGTTCTCGTCCAAATCACTGAAAAGGAAAAGGAGAAAAGTTTTACTCCGTGAGCAAATTTGATGAAGGTATTAAAAAGAACAAAGAGCAATGACCAAGTAGACTAACTGGAACTCAGGTCCTTCATATGCAAGCTGGTCTTCAGAACCATCAGATTTCTTGATTGACAGATGATCTATGGATATTTCATCGGGGAAAGCGGTAACACCAAATTCGAGACATTCTCCGCTATCCTTGGAAATACTCACAACCAGGGGAATGCTGGATTCTTCACGAGCCTGCTTGTCATTCTCGTCAGCTTCATCAGTATCCTCATCCTCTTCAGCTGCAACATTAGGAACGTCAACTTCAACTTTGATAGTTTCATCGTCATACTTTCTAGTGAGTGATATGGTTCTTTCTCCAGGATTGTCTTGGATTTCAAAAGGAAACCCTTCAGGGGCTTTGTCTAACTGCAATACATGAGCATCCATCATTACGAAATTTCAACGACAATATTCAAAGAGCACCAAGCCTGTAAAAGTCTATCCACATCAGGTAGGTAGCTCCTGGGAATCTCATAAGTCATAGCTCATTAAGGGGCGATACTCATCAGATCTTAAACCAAAAAATAAAATTGCCAATCATATAAGTCAAGGATGTCTTGGAATTTAAAGGGAGTTTGAACTTGGGTTTATGGACACAAGCACATTCTCCTGTACCATTTTCTATATGAAAACTTATAACGAGCAATGATTAGAAAAGAACGTAAACCAAAGAAAATCTATTAATGTCAAGTAACGAACTACTTTCTCACAAATCAGAAAAATAAAAACAAAACAACATTAAAGTAAAAGCCATGAGCATGATGGACCGGTAATTCTGCTCGAATATGCAAGAAGAACAAAATATAATGGTTTCAAGAAAGCACAAAGTGTCTTGACGAAGAACTAGGAAGAGTGCAGAAGTAGCATTTAAAGGATGGATAAACCAAACATTACAACCCTCTACGAGATATCTTAAATTCTAAAGAAAGTGAACCCAAAAAATAAAGAAACGGAGGCTTTGTTTTCGGTTTTCTGTTTTTGAAACAAATGTTTGCTTCCTTCGTAATTCCTTTGGTTTGTTTTTCACCTTTCTTAAAAAACACATTTGAAGTTCTTATAGTTTTCAAATATTGGCTCAGATTTTGATAAAGGAAGAAAAAAAATTGCTAAATCGAGAAATCAAATAACGCATTGCATATTTTAAAACTCTTTCACCGCTACCGCTTCAATTAAGAAAAGAATACAAAGATATCTATCTCACGCACAAAGGTAAACAGCAGAACATAAAATTCTCATCGGTTCATAAGCAACACACAGAAAACTTACGCCGTGCTGAGCATCTTCCTCGGCGCATACAATCTCAGACTCAAGAACGCCAATAAGACTAACGTTGGCTTTGTTTTTCGCATGCGCGTCCGAATAAGATCGAATAAATGGAAGGGAAAAACTTGGGGTAAGCTCTTGACTGAAATTATGCTTCCCAACAGTGATGGCCGCAGAGATGGCATGGTGGAAGCTTCTCGGAGTAGCGACAGAGCGGAGAGCGAGAGGCAACACCGACGAGGACGCTCTGCGGAAGATCGAATTCAAAGCCATTTTTCTATTTGGCTTTCGTGAGGGAGACGAGTTGTTTGCAGAGACTGTAGGGTTTTGCGAGCTTCAAAGGGTTTTACCTTCGTATATAAATATTATTTTTTTTCCTTTTAAAAAATGCCTTCTTCATGGGCCGAGTCCAAATAACCACGTAATGGTACTCCACTTAATTGGGCCGATTGAAAACGGGCTCTTGACCCACAATCATATGGCCCAATTACATGGCTTTCCTTTTTTTTTTTTTTTTTTCTTTTTTTAATAAAATTACATCGCTTTCCTTACCACACATTCTTTTTTTTTCTTTTTAATACACTATGTAAGGTTTTTAATCTTAGGTTAAATTATTAATTTTCTTCTAATTTTAATTTTAGCTTAAATACACTAAAGTGGTTATTTGGACTCTGCCTATCAAATTAAGACATTTGCTCTGTTCAGGTATACAAAATCGACTAGTCGGTTGGTGAACTCATGAAGGTTTAAATTGATCAAACCAATTGAATATGCTTGTGTTGGAAAAAAAAAAATTAAATGGCATTTATTGCACTGCATACTTGGTCTTACCAAGTATTGAAATTAATTAAAAAATATATATGTATTATCCTCTCTCTCATTCCCTTTCTCCCTTTCTTCTTTCACACAAACCTCTCCGATATATTTCAAAAAAAAAAAAAAAAAAGGTAAAAAGATCTTAGTGGTGTGATTTAACAAAAACATAAATCTACAAATCCCATGATCCATATATAATTATATAAAAAGAGAAAGAAAGTTGATCAAAATTAGAACAAAGTCACAAATAATTTCAGCCAAAACAATAGGAAATTAGTTCCAACAATAATATTGCAAATAGAAAAAAATATCTCGATTAGAAAAATATCTGTTGGCAAGGATGAGGACTAAAGAGCAAAAACCAGAGAAAATAAAACCCTCCCCGGCATCAGCCTGTCCTTTCAAAGTTTCAAACCCTGGGGCCGGCCGGTGGTATCTATAACTTCTAAACCCCTAAAACAATCTGAATTTATGAATTATATACTTTATTTTTTCATAAGCAGCCCCTGAAAAACTACAGTATTACACATCCTTCTCTCTCAACAGAACTGCACTTATTTATATATTTTAATATAATAAAGAAAGGCATCGTGTAAAAGGCAATATCGTTTCTATTATTTATAATAATAATAATAATACTCCATTGATTTTCACCAACTCTTCTCTTTGCTTACAAAATTCTTTTCGTCTCTCTTAATTTCGTTATTATTTTATGGGTTCGTTTGGATTTGACACATAACCACTCCATAACCATTCAAAAACGAAAAAAACTTCGCACGTAGTGATGTCCTTGCATACCGACCATTCAAATGTTAACAACTAAAAGAGATGAAAAAAAAATTCTCATTTTCTTCCTTTCTTGTCAAGATTTTAATGGATACGTAGGGTACTAGTCAAATTTTATTCTTCACAAAAATCAAACAAAAAATCAGTAAAGCAAACAAAAAATTCACCTCAAACGAGTACATTCATCATCAATATTCACAAATTACAGAGATTTCAATTTTCAATCTCCATCACTTTTTCTTTTTTTATTTTTTTTCTTTCATATTTCAACGCTAACTATAGAGACCCAAGTGCAGGTGCCGTTGGGCTTTCCAAACAAGTGGACCCTTTAAAAAAAAAAAGGAAAAAAGAAACGGAAAATAAAAAACCAGAAATTACAAATTTCAACACTGTTTTTTTTGGTTTCTGATGAAACCCACCGGCGGTGGTCGGATCAGGCGGCGACCCGACGAGGCGTCAGATGGCGGAGCGGCGACTGAACTCCGGTAGAAACGAGAATCTGGGTGGCGGTGGAAGTGGCTGATTTCGAAGGTGACGCGGCGGAATAGGAGGCGTCGGATTGGAACTGAAATCGGCCGGAATCGCCGCTCGGAAGTCTGATGTAGGACGCCGACGGCGAGTCGCCGAGCCAAGAGCGAATCGGCGGCACTTGTTTTTCATTCTTGTATTGAACGATCGCTTTGTAAACGAAGGGAATTAAACCTTCCATTTCTGAGAGAGAAGAAAAGAATAGAGAGGGATTTTTGAAGTTGGAAACTTGAAGAGAAAATGGGAGAGGGGATTGGTTTAAAAATGGAAGAGGGGGATTGAGATGACGTGGCGTAATAGGTTGGAGCCCAGCTGTTTACGCTAAGCCACGTAAGACTTGGACAAGAAACCAGCCAAGCCCATTGGTAAAAGTAATATTGAAAGCTATATCTAAACTACAATCCTTATCCGCTTCTATAATATCCCGCTCCCACCAAATCTTACTCTATTCTCTTTCTATTTCCAATTTGACTTTTCAAAACAATCTCTTTTTCTTAAAAAAAAAAAAAAAAAACAAAACAAAATCATGTTTTCATCTTAAGTTGGATTTATGAGAAATATAGATTCAAACTTCTAATATTTTAATTGAAGATACTAAGAGTGTTCGTCAATCGATCGGTGTCAATGTTGGGGTAAAACTGACGTCGAACCGGCCCGTCGATATCCAGAAAATAGAAAACCGACCAATTATGCTGTATGGTAGCAACCCACCGATTGACCGGTCGGTTCGTCGGTTTGTAATATTAATTTTGTTTAATATTTTAAATAGAGTTCGAAAGAGACTAGCCAGAGGGAAAACAAACCTGCCAGAGAAAATGAACCACAAACTTCAGCTTGAAAGAGAGAGTGAATAGAGGGTGTGTCGATGAAAACCCACGAGCGGGCGATTGCATATGCGACGTGCCAGCGTAAAGAGAGTGAGAGATAACAGAGAGAGAGAATGAGAGATGACAAAGAGAGAGGAAGCAAGGTCGGTGTAAGGAAAACCAGAAGAGAACTAAGAGAGTTAGGGTTGAAGGTTCATAATTTTTCTAAATTTATTTTACTATCGGTTGGTCGGGTCGGTCTTCGGTCTAAAATTGAACATCCCTAAAAGATACATGTCAATTTATCACTGGACTATGTTAATTTTAATTAAAATGTGAATAAATTAACTTGTACCAATCGTTTGATTTTTTTTTTTTTTTTTTTTGGAATAAATGTTGTTTTGGTGATTAGGGAAACAATGGATTTTAATAAGAACATGTGGTTTGTGGTTTGTAGGGGGTTTTCTATGGATGGTTTTGATGGATGTAGCTTTAAAGGTAATAAAGCTTTTTGTGATTAAATTAATGGTGTGTGAGTGAAGCATCTCACCGCCAAAAAAAATTATTTAATTATTGTTCATTGTTGGTGCTTAACATGATTAACATGAGTGCCATTACCTAATTTGTCATCTTCAAACAGTATTTTCGTTTGTTTTCTTTTTTCTTTATGTAAAGAATTCCAATTATAATGGAAGAAAATCACTATTTAACATCATTGAAGTATGGTGATCCTTTTTTTATATTTCTGGTGAAAAATTCATAACAAATTATATGTTAAATGACTAATTTAATTATGATGTTGCCAGTTAAATTTCAATTTAATGTCCCTAATTTTAAACATTTTTAATTGATACTTAGGATTTGAGCTCGTTTAAATTATTATTTTTGTCTTTGTAATTTGGTTTTGGTTCATTTTGATATTTGTATTTTCAAAACGTCTATTTTGATCCTTTTACTTTTAAAAAGTTACCAAAGTTAGTTCCTATTTGCAAAATTTAAGTGTAAATTTTATAAACAATGGAAACCTTTTAATAAAAATTTATGACTATATTTCAAGAAATTTAGTAAGTAAAGTGTTAGGCTAAAATTATTATCCAAAAAAATGAGAAAGAAAAGAAAATGAAGGAATAAATTCATCACATTTTAAAAGTACATAGACGAAAATGAACATTTTGAAAGTATACCAAAATGAGTCAAAGCCAAAAGTAAAAAGACCAAAATAATATTTAAACCATTTTATTTCATAGATGTGAGATTTAAAAAAAAAAAATGTAATTTTTTAAACTTATTATTGTAATATTGTAGTTTTTTTCTACATCAACCGGTCGTCCGACCTGCTGACATGGCACGTCAGCCTTCCACAATTTTTTTTTAAAAAAAATCGCCTGAAGCGACCACTTACAAATAGTCGCCACGTAGGTTGTCCCAATATCTATTAAAATTACAATTTTGATTAAAAAAAAAGAACTCCATAAATGTGTGTCTATATATATATATATATATCGATTAGTTGAGATGTCTATCATTGATGGACAAATAAGCATAAATAAGTGAAAAATGACACATGGGTTTAAGACCTCATGGGAGGAAGAAACTACATAAATTTCAAGGTTATTTTAGTCTTTTTATTTTTCAAGAGAGCGTTAAAGCTAGGTTGTTTTCTCTCTCCAGAATTGAAAATTCAAACTTTTGTTGGTATATTTATAACTAATAGAACTTGTTTTTGTCACATACGTGAGTTCCTATTTCTAAAACCCTAAAACACGAATGATTAATCCCTTTCAATCTACATTTTCGTATCAATAATACAACATTAAATTAAATGGTTGTAAATAATGAATAAAAGAAGAGAAGGTTACGACGAGAATGTGAAAACTACAAAGGTTTTGTGTATTTCAATTGGTTGTAAAAGAAATTTGAGAGAGACCTTAATGAAGTCGAATTGGTAATTTAAAATTATTATGGTTTGTTTGATGTGAATAAGGTCATATAAATCCAATAACCCAAGTGGTCCTAAGCCGTGGGCAGGTTAGATGAAGTCATTGTCCACATCATGTGATAATCGAACGGCTGCAAATTTTTCTTAAAAAAATAATTAAACAAAACAGGAATTAATCAATGGGACTCTCAAGTGAAGAGAAAACCATCTGCTTGCGCCACAGTTTCCATCCAATAAAGAGAAGGGTCAAATTTGATGATGGAAGGATAAATAAATAAATAAATAATATCGATAATAATATTGTTATTAATAATTCAGCTGATTTAGTCCCTTCATATAATAATTGAAAACTTACTTTTAGATCTCATGTGTTGAATTTTATTGTTTCTAGATGTATTTTTAAATTACTATTTATTGACAATTATTACGATATATAGAAAAAAAAAATGGAGAAACATTTGATTTGGACTAATTGATAATATAATTTTTCGTTTTAATTCTAACTTCTTGGATGAAAATCTACCTTACCTTGATGTTTGACGTTATAATTTTTTAATTTTTTTAAAAAATAAAAATACTATGAAAATCAGTTACTGTTTTTTTAGATGGTCAAATTTCTTCATTGATTGAATAATCAATAAATAATGACTTGCAAACAAATACACTATCTATAATTATTTTTTTAATGACTTTTTTGTAGGTGAGTTGAGGGTTTAAGTTTAACTTTATAAATTATTGTAAAACAAAAGTTTAAATTTATAAATTAAAATTGAAATTAGTTTTAAATAAATTTTGAAATAATAATTTCTATAGTTCTTTGATTCTATCTTGATTATATGCGTATGGGTCTAAATCTGGCCCAATTTGTGAAACTCTCGGGCCGTAAGATTGGGCCCATTTTCAAGAAGGCTTTCCATATAGAGCCTTTAAAGGAATAAAATCCACAAATTCAACTTTTTTTGTTTTTTTTTTTGAGAAAAATCTTATAATTTGGTCAAACAAATATCTAATCATATCATAATTCAACTAATTAGAATATTATATCATTGATCAATAGATCAAAGGTTCAATCTTCACTCCTATTCGTTGTTGAACTAAAAAGGCAAATAATTAAGTAAAAATCATTATTTAATAAAGTTGAATTTCAGAAATGATATTATGATAAATTATTGTTCATTTTTACTTTAAGAAAATTTTTATTATTCATTATTACTATATTGTCTTTTATTTAATTTTACTCTTGTACTTTGTTTTATAATGTTTATATGCAATGTAACAAATATAATGGTTATCTTTGACTTTAACTATATTTTGAATTTTTTATTATCTACTTCGATCATCCATTGACATTATATTTAATTAATTCTCTAAAAGAAGACATTTTTGTTCATTAATAATTTAGCATGTTGACCTTCTAATTAAAAAAAAAAAAAACAAACAAACAAACCAAATTGCACTCCAAAAATAATTAGAAATTGACATTTGAGGAACTTTTAGAAACAATAAATTTACAAGTGAATATGTATATTAAATACCCTTATATTTTTAATAAAAACAAAAGTTGCAATAGTCAACTGACAAATAGTATAAATTAAGCTGAATCAACATCTCAAATAAAATTAAAAAAAATGTTAAAGCTTTCAATCAATTTTCTTTTTATACAACAAAGAACTTTTCAATATTCCCATTTTATTTGGAAAAGTTTAACAGTCTCTGACCTCTTTAATTGATGTTTATATGTATGTTTTAATCAGTTGAGATTATACTTAAGATGGTGCAATATTCTTTTCAAACCATTTGAAAGGATTTATTTTAAATATCTTTTTAAGAAATGATAAAAGTTACTTTATGGATCGAAACATTTGGAATGAGATGTAGGCATGCTCGATAAAATAAAGAAGGTCTTTGTCTTGTATAGCAAAACAAAGTGCAAAAGAATTGACTTTGTTGAGTTTCAAAGTATTGGCTTTGGTTATTGATAAGACCCAGAGTAATAGTGAAAGATTTATCTCATCTTATATGAACAAAATCAATCCTCAAAGTGGGTATAACTCAACGGTAATTGACATGTACCGTCGACCAAGAAGTCAAAGGTTCGAATCTTCCACCGAACTAAAAAAAAATAATACAAAATCAGTCTGGACCAGTGAGCAAATTAAGAGAAAAAATGTCTTCAAGTTTTTTTTTTTTTAAATTTTATTTTCTGAGTACAAAAATGTCTGAAAGTTGGGAGTTTTCATAATGGAACTATTTGTGTTAGGTGTGAAAAGAATGGCCATTAATGAGCATTACTTATTATTTATTCCTTTTTTTTTCCTTTTTTCTTTTTCCTTATTGTGTGATTGTGATCGGGTCCATTGTTTTCATGGCAAACACGACAAAAAAAAATAAAAATAAATAATCCATATATAGCAATTAAAAAATTTATTTTGAATACTCAAATATTTGCAAGAAAACAACTAATTATGTACCGAAATTGATTTAAATATAAATTATTGATTTGAGGAAAAAAGATATTTATGTAGTATTTGTGGTGTGCAAGTTTGTAATTATACAAAATCAATTTATAACTTGACAAATAGTTAATTATAAGAAAACTTGAATTGATGTAGACGAATATTTGTTGCTCATGATATTAACAAACTTGTCACGAATATTCCCACATTACTATAGGTAGGTCTAAGTCGTACGAAACGACTTGAATTATATAAATGTAAGGCTAAATATATGTTTTAGTCCCTAATATTTTCGCGTTTTTTCAATTTGGTCCTACAAGTTAAAAGAGTTTCAGTTTAACCTCTTATACTTAAAACATTTTTCAGTTATACCTTTATCATTCAAAAATATTAAAATTGACTAGTATAAACGTACGTATTATGAAAGTAATTGAGCCGACAATTTTTTATTTTTTCAATTATCTTCTTTTAGGAAAAATAATTCTCTTCCAAATTTCTAATAACTCACTAACATAATTGAAGAATGTTAAAACATAAGGGACTATATTGAAGCTTCTAAAACATTAGTGACCAAGCTTAAAAAACATCCAAACATTAGGGAGTTAGGGACCAAAACATATATTTACCCTAAATTCAATTAATGAATCCAAAAAACGTTGGAATGATTTCCTTACTTTTTTTTCTCCACTTTTCCATTTTTAAGTTCAACAATATTTAGAGGGGTTGAGGATCTCATATTGAAAAACTAAGTGGAGACCTCACAATTTATAAGATACACGAGTTATTTCACTAATTGTCAATTGGTTTTGAGATGAAACCTCATGTTATCGAATATGGTACAAGAGCTCATAAAATCTACATGTTAAGGATTCCACGTTGAAACGATAAATGAAGATCTCACAATTTATAAAATACACGAGTTAAAAAAAGAAGAAATGAGAAAGTGTCCAAAAATGTTGATATAAGGGTGTAGGGGTATGTGCCTTTTACTATTAAATGAACTTTTGGTGTGTGCCTTAAAGTTCACTCCAAACCTGTAAAATCACAAACTTTCTTTCTCTATTTTAGCCAAGCTCTCATTGTGATCCTTTCAATTATGTTGCTTCTGCATTCCTACATTGGATGGTCCCCTGCCGTACACTACATAAAGAAGAGCTGTCCCTTTCTTTGTGGGGTACCCTCTCCTCCAACACTAGGACCCCCCACCTTCCTTTCTTCCCAAGCTTTTTTTTTTCTTCCCTCTTGTCCCATTGATTGGATCCATAGCTAGGCTTTTCCCCCTCTTGTTTTGGTCCATACGTGTGTCCAAGTCATGTTAGATTGCCTATAACTATTAAAGAGTTGTCATCATTTTCCTTTATTATATACAACAAAATATCCTATTCTTCTCTTCAAAATTTACACTAATTTTACTTTTGTTCTTGAGCCGTGCCAAAAAAAAAAAAAAATCACGTTCTTAATTGCTATTTATGACTGCTATTTTGAGAGGAACATTAAAATCTCGTTTAATGACTATTGAACCTCCACATTTATCTCCATAATGATATGATATTGTCTACTTTGGACATAGGCTCTCATAGTTTTGTTTTTTGAATCACTAAAAAGACTTCATATCAATGAAGATATTGTCCTTTACTTATATACCCATGACACGTTTCCCTTATTTGTCTAGTTATTCTTAACAATTCTACACTCAAACAAAGTATCATCAAATCTCCCCTCAAATAGACATCTATCTGCTTGCCAACAATCTGATAGAGCTCAACGACGAATCTCCACCATGACTACATCTTTAAGACTCACAAACTTATTTGTTCGACACTCAAGGATTCTACTGACACGACTAAGTTAGGGATATGGTTCTGATACTAATGGTTAGGGATAACGAACACTCTACATATCTCCACAAATAGTATGATATTGTCCACTTTGGACATAGGCCCTCATGACTCTGTTGTTTTGGTTCCATCCAGAATGCCTCATACTAATGGAGATATTGTCTCTCACTTATATATCCATGAGTTTTCCCTTATATAGTCAATGTGTGACTTTGGTCGCACTCTTGACATTTCGAAAAGTAAACTTTCAATTTTGTATCTAATGGGCCTCTAAGTGTCTAATACGTCTTTAAACTTTCAAAATTTCATCTAATTAAGTTACTGACCTATTTGGCATTTTTAAAAATGCATGAACCTAATTGTATACGAAATTGAAAGTTTAGAGTCATATTAAACACAAATTCAATTTTACATCTAACAGATCTGTTAATTAAAAAAATGTCGAATATATCAATAATTTATTAGAAATAAAATTGAAAGTTAAAGAATCTATTAGACACTTTAAAGTTACATGATCTATTAAACATAAAATTAAAAGATTAGGGACCGATTAGACACAAATTTAAACATGAAAAACACTTGTTAACGTATAGTGAAATTCATACAAAAATATCCCAATGTGTTAATGTATTGCTAAATCTTTAAGAAACAAGAAAATACAAAATCTACGTTAAAATGGCTTTAAAGTAAATATAATGTGCTAAGAACATGAGTTACTAATAAGAAGGAATCTCCGATTTGAAAACCATTCCCAAGTAAACTAAAAAAAAAAAAAATTATTTAGTTTGATTGACCTAAAGAAAATGATATAATATTATACCATTAAGTTTCTTTTCACATAATCAAAGTAAATCATTTTTTCCTATATAAAAAATGATGTAGAATATCATTAAATTTCTTTTCACCAAGGAATATCCAACCAAAATACGACACGTTGTCCAATTAAAACAAAGCCTTTCGATTCCACTTCCACGTCAAGAAATTAAACTTCTAATTACTATTTTTTTTTTTAATGTTACTTTTTATTATCTAATGTTGTCTTGCAGTTTATTTAACCATTAGAAAGTAACACATTTAATTTTTAATTACTACATTAATATTTTCTCCAGCACTAGTGGATCGAAAAAAAAATAAAAATTCATGCTATTGGTTGATGGAAGTTAAACTTACTTGTGGTTCCTATTTCTCAATCAGTTGTTTTCATGGTTGGGTTTTATGTATTTTATTAGTAATTAATATTGCAATTCAATTACGTGGGCATTATCTTAAATTAAATTTGTCAACTTGATCTCCATATTTAAATGGTATTTTAGTTTTAATTTTGTTCCTCTTATTTATTTTAAAAACCAAAGTTTCTTGACTACTATTTTTTTATCACCAAGATCAACTCTTTTTTGATCAATGTCTCTACGTGAATATTATAACAAAATATACTACAACACCATTAAAAAGAAAAAGTCCAAACTCATCATAGCAAGCCTAGTCATAAAATGAGGAAAGACTGACGCAGCCAACTTCAAACATTTGAACTAAAAAAAGAACTTAGTGGTAATTGACATTTACTTTTAATAATCAAGAAGTTAGAGGTTCGAATCCTCTCCTCAAATATCATTGAACTAAAAAAAGCAAAGTCATAAAATGTTAAATGGAAGTATCAAGTATAAAATACAAACAAGAAAAATTAATACCACAAACAATTTTTTTTTTCAAACATAGCCCACTTTGGTGCTGGTACTCTTAAAAAGGTATCAATTTAGTTCCTTCATTTTCATTTTTTTTTTATCTCATTTCTTTCGATCATAATTTCAATATGACACTTCACTTGCTAAATTTGTATCAAAGAGTTTTTATTGTATATAAAATTTATGTTTGTTAAACAATACTTAAATTGGTCATTTTTAAAAGTACGGAGACCAAAACAGACGTTTGGAACAAAATAAACGTTTTGAAAATACATGTATCGAAATAGCATTTAAACCTTAAAATCGATAAAGATTTATATATATTTTTTTTCCAAAAAGATAAAAGAGGAGTGGATGGGGTCCAACTGTAACACAATAATGATAGTGTTAGATTAGGAGTGTGAGTATGTGGGAAGAAAAAAAGGGGGTGTGAGAATATTCCTTTAATTGGAAAATGATATTTGCATAGAATAAGTTTAATTGGATTTAATGGGAACAAAATTGTAAAATTCAATGAATCCAAGAATAATGACCTATCATTATCATTCCATTTCCAATCTCTAATTTATGACTTTTCTTTGTTGAGATATTCAATTAAAATATGACTCTTCAAAAGTCGGTGCCACATGTAATTATAATATATGTGCCTATACGGTGTCATGTAAGATTATTTCTAAAAAAAAGAAAAAAAAAATACAATACGAAAAAAATTAGTTTTTCTTTTTATTTGAATGTAAACTTCAATTCACATAAATAAAATATAATGAGTAAAAAAATAATGCAAAGGTTTAACATGGGGTAGAATTCGACAACGGACATGACACAGATCTTCACAATGATATGATATTATCTACTTTGGGCATAAGCCCTCGTGGCTTTGCTTTTGGTTCACTCCAAAAGGTCTCAAACCACTGGAGATACTTGTCCTCCCTTATGAGCCTATGATCCTCCCATT
This sequence comes from Luffa aegyptiaca, assembly GCA_017139565.1. NCBI lineage: Eukaryota > Viridiplantae > Streptophyta > Magnoliopsida > Cucurbitales > Cucurbitaceae > Luffa > Luffa aegyptiaca. The sequence goes on along the minus strand of CM029400.1, from coordinate 47,361,517 downwards.
ATCTAGCCAATGTGGGACTTTGGTTGCACCCCCAATAATCATCCCCTCGAACAAAGTACCACCGAGCCTCCTCTCAAATAGTCATCTATCCGTCGAACTCTCATTTACCAAGAGTCCGTCCAACTCTCTAGGCTCCACTGCTTTACCAAGAGTTTACTCTTATCTAGGGCAACTCATTTTCTCCAGAGTATATACTGCCTGTCCAGAGCTCAACAACGGACTTTGGTCGCACTTCCAACCAAATTTAAATCTAAAAGTGAAAATTTCATTATATTTGATTTGAATTATAAATTTATACAACTAAATCAAATTCCTTCTTTTTTTTTTTTTGATATAAGAGATGGTTTTTTTTATTTGATTTCATCCCCAACATGAACACTACTTCTCTATTTAAAGTATTTAATAAAAATTATTAATGTTATTATATAATTTAATTCAATGAAATGACGTAAAGATAGTTAGGTGAAGGCGGCAAGGAAAAGTTATGTGATGCTATTTTTTATAATTTTCTTTTTAAAGTAGGATTATTGAAAATATTATCTTATTTGTTTGTTGGATGGTTGTATTTATTTGCAATGATGCAAGCCTAAAAATTGAATAAGTATATATATGACAAAAAAAAAAAAAAAAAGAGTATATTATTATTGGAAAAGTAAACTTCTTCTTTATCACATCTTTTATTTAATTATAGTCTTACATTTTGGAATCTGAGCGAAATTGATAATTCAATTTTTTTTTTTTTTTAAAAAAAGTTCAGAAACATATAAAGAAAATCAGTAATATACAAAACTACTTTTTAGAGAACATAAATTAGAAATATAATTGTTGCTGAATAGGTCGTATAATTTTATTATTATAAAAATAATTAGTGAATCTAAAAATTAAAATTAAAAGTTTTCAATAATAACTTTCAAAACTAAAACGAGTTTCATATGAAAAAAAAAAACATGAACCTGGTACATATGTACCAATCGAATAAATCAAAGGTTTGAATCTCCAAACTTAAAAAAAAAATTGAATATCAAAGAAAATCTCAAAAGACTTGATGACATTGTTTGATTAATAAAAAGTTGTTGAAAGTCTAAAGAAAGTATGATTAATGATTTGATTACTTCGATTATGAAAGATTTTGATAGATGGAAAATATTCACATGTTGATAATAAAGGCGATTCAATTGATCTCTCTCCTGGAAAAGAATTCATAATTCTAGAAAACCATTATTTATATATATACGAATAGTTTGAATACCAAATATTTTATTCAAAATAAAATGAAACCCTAGAATTTTTGGGTTTCCTACTTTTTTTTTCTTCATTATTTTATTGGCATGTGTTTAAATGTGTATATATAAAATTCTATCAATGATATTATATGTATGTAACATCTGAATAGGTAGATTTTTAATTTTACCAATTTGATTGTATTGATAAATATGTCGTAGGGAAAAAATTTGGTCAAATATAACATTTGAGTCCTAATATGTTATAGGGAAAAACTTTAATCAAATATAACATTTAAGTCCTACTGAAGACGTTATTTTTTATTAAATTATGTTCTTAAGTCGCTTCAAAAATTAAATTTTGTCATACTTACCCATAATAATACGATGGTTTTATTTTCTCAAAAAAAAAATAATAATAATAATAATAATAATACAATGGTTTAAAAATGATTTTATAAATATGGTTGTTAGTGGTTAGCTTTCACAGGTTTATTTTCAATTGTAATAACTCATTATAGCTCAAGTAAGTTATCATAATTGAGAATCATGCAAAATATGTCTTTAATTTAATAAGTGGTCATACTCATAAACAACATATTTAGCTTATTAAATTAAATAGAATATGAAGTAATTACAATTTGGTTCTCTTTAATTTCTTTTTTTTGGAAACAAATAAATCTTAGTTAATTAAAATGTATTTTTAAAGTCAACTGACCACTTTATTAATGATTTTTTTTCCGTTTGAGTTCAACTACACATAAGAATGGAAGATTTGAGACTATGACTTCCGAAGCGATAATATATATTAACTAGTTGAATTATGTTTAAGTTGACTACTTAAGAATGAATTTTAACCTCAAATTGTATGGATAAATATTCAATTGAGAAATATTGATTACATAAAACAAAACAAAGATTAAAGTACAAATTTAGTTCCTATGGTTTAGAGAAAGTTAAAATTTAGTTTGTATGGTTTTTTGATAAAACGTCATTAAAAATAGTCCCTATTGCATATTTGATCCGTTAGAATTGCCAACAAAAGCCTGACTCAATTGACATAAAGCTTGTATCCTGACCAAGAGGTCAGATGTTGAATCCCCCACCCCTACATGTAGTAAAAAAAAATGATCAGTTAGAATTTCATTTTAGATGTAGAGGGGATTTTTGTACGGATGACCCTCTAAAATAGGCAAAAATGATGAATGTTCCACAGTTTCAAAACAATGACATATGTCCTTTTGCTTGCGCCAGCATCTTAATAAAATTATCATTTTACTCTCTACTCTAACCTCGCTCTATCTCTCTCACACTCTCGCTCTAGCTTCTTGCTCTCTCTCCAATTTCTCTTTCCAATCTCTCATTCTCTCCACAATCTCTCTCTCCAATCTCTTGCTCTCCCTCGGCTCTCCCTCCAATCTCTTACTCTCTCTCTAATTTCTCTCTCCAATCTCTTGCTCACTCTCCCATCTCGCTCATAAATCTCGCTCTCTCTCCAACCTCTCATTCTTAAATGCCTTAAATGCACGTTTTCATATAGAGAGTAAAATGGTAATTTTACTAGGATGATGACGTAAGCAAAATGACATATATCCTTATTCGGAAAAGGTAGGACATTTTTCATTTTGGCCTCTCAAAATAGGTCATCCACGCAATTGTTTCGATGTAAAGACCATTTAATGAGATTTTATCAAACCATAGAAACTAAATTATAACACGTAGAGATTAAACTTGTAATTTAACTTAAAATACATAATTTTTTAATGTTATAAAATAACTGAGATATCAAAGTGAAAAATAATATAGGGTAAAAAAAAAAGTGTGGGCCCCATCCGGACTCAACAAGTTACAGAAAATAACAATTTAGAAAAGATTAGAATCCGGATAGAAAGAGGAGCATAAGGCGACCGGTGACCGGTGGCGGAGGTTGCGGTATATAAAAAGGTGATTGCGCGTGAAGTTGAAAAAGCCAATTCGGCACTCGCCCGTTCCATTTTCTCATCCAAATTTTGTTTTCTATTTTTCTTTTTCTTTTTTTCTGCACAAAGAAAGAAAGAAAGAGACAGGCCATGGAATCAACTGAGTTTGAACACTCTCGAATTGTCTGATTCTGATGCTAAACTTTCATCAAACTGGTAACTCTCTCTCTCTTTTTCCACTGTTGATTGGTTTCCCAGAAAACGGGAGGCCAATAAAGTTGAGAATTCTTCTTTATCTCCAGCTTATGTGTTGAATTCGGTCAAAATGACAAACTCAGGGGCTCAATGCTCTGTTCTACTGCAACTATGCAATTGTTTCAATAACTCATAATCTGATCATATGTTTTTTCATCCATCCAGATCACTACGAATTCAGGATCCTGTTTCTAACTGCAGTATTAGAGTGATAATCATCTTACTTTGCTTGCTCATTGGATCTGCTTCATTTTCCTTTTCATTTCTGATGGAGAGTGAATTCCAAATTGTGAACGAAACCGAGCCCTTGCCTGCTTCTTGTAGATTTTAACTGTATTAGAGTTGGTAATCTTTGATACTGTTAGAGGGGAGGAGGGGGCGGGGGGTTTAGTTCAGCGATGGGATTATGGCTGCTAGCTTCAACTGGGCCACCAATTAAACGACGAGCGGGTCTGAGAATAAAACAGGCGGGTCGGGGTTCGTATAGCGGCAGCTAGGGAAGGCTTTTTTCTGTTTAATCTATATTTCGTCAGTTTCGAATTTGTTCTGCATATTTGTGTGCTCTGTAAGAGTCAGCGTTCAAGCTAAAGAATGGAGGGTTCGGCCCTCAAGCAGCTGTTGAAAAGTTTTTGCAACAATTCACAATGGATTTATGCTGTGTTTTGGAAGATTAAATATCAAAGTCCAACGTAAGTTTCTCAATTTGTTTTCTTAGCTTAATTCCATTAACAGTATGCTTAATTTTAAAACGTGGATTATCATCAGGATATTGACTTGGGAAGATGGGTATTGCAATTATTCAAAATTGGAAAGACATATGGGAAGCATGACAGAGTACAAGATGATTAAAGAAAGGGATGGACATATTTCTTCATACTATGGAACAAATATTCATGATGGTGATTTTGGAAGTTGTTCAGTTGGATCAGCAGTGGCTGATATGTTATGCCTTCAATATGCCCTGGGAGAGGGGTAAATTCCTATTTATTGTCATTTTCTTGCAAGTACTTTTTGTCTTCCTCTTCTTCCAACAAAGATTAATATGCCTGAAAAGTTACTTTACTCGCTAGTTCTGGTCTATGTTTGGAATTTTCCTTGCTTAATCTTAAAATGAAGGTTTTGAGGACTTAATGCAGATTCCATTATTGCCATGGCTATCATCTCATGCTACCATGAACTTTTGTTTGCAGTTGTGGGTCCATTACCATCAGTCCTTGCAACCTTCATATTTCTTAGAATTATTTTAGTGAGTTAATAATGCTTAAGATGTACTGTTCTTTCAAATATCTAGTCTACATGCCTAATTTTTATCTTATTCAAACTTTGCCTCAGGACTGTGGGCAGCGTGGCAAGTTCTGGAAATCATAGTTGGGTTTTCCTTGAAAATATTTTTACCAGTGATTTATTCTCTGCTTCAATTGAGGTGCGTGCGGATTTCACCTTGGTTGCCAAATGGGAAAGATACCTGTTTTACTTCTCCCAAAATGGGGCATAACATAATTTAATGTCTTTATGCTGCAGGGTCCTACTGAATGGCTGATTCAATATGCATCTGGTATCAAGGTAATATGCATTGGATAATTCATAATTTTACAACAAATTATTGAGAATTACAGATACAACTGCTCTAATTTGCAGTATCCCTGTTTGTGCTTTTCAGTAGTTCTCTATTTGCATAAAACACATGTTGTTGCTTTCAACTAAAAGATCTAGTATTCATTTGCAGACTATTATACTGGTGCCTGTTCTTCCTTTTGGAGTGTTGCAGCTTGGCTCATTGCAAATGGTCTGTATTTTCTGAACTTTGGTGTGTCAAAAGTTCCATTCCTTTAAATGCTTGGTCTATTGATTGTTCAAAACTCTTCGGGTATAACACTTTGAGAACAACTATTTGATTCTTCCCTACTCAATTGAATTGCTGTACTATTCCTCTCATACTTGGCTTTCCTGTCCTATTAAATTTCAGGTTACTGAAAATCTTTCGGTGGTTGCTTATATCAAGGACAGATTCAGTGGTATTAACTTTGTTGATGGAAACGCTACAACTGTTGTTTCAGACAAGGGTGTTTGGCCTCTCTGTGAATCAGTTTTTGTACCTAGTCTCTTTGAGAGCTTGGATGAGCAAACAATCTTTACCGCTTATACGCTGGAAACTGAAAATCATGGGGCTATTGATGATGTTAAGCCACCAATGTCAACTTTTAATCAGTTTGTAACTATTCAAGATGTACTGTCTGTATCTAGAAGAACTAGGCCGGAAACTCTTCACAATGAAAAAGGACATAAATGTGACATGCAAGGGGCTAATATCGAAGAACCATTTGCTCCACTTTATCAATCTATTAGAGATAGTGAAGTGGAATTTTCTGATTTATTTTCTCTGGAATCACTGCTACCTCCTTGTAGTCAATTGAGAAACCATGAGACTGGATTGTTTGAAGGGAACCCCCATAATGTTCACTCTTATTTTGTGGACAATATAGTTGGACAACAATTTGGACATAATCTTGTGACCAAGAAAGAATATGGCACTGCAGATAATTTCTTTAACTTTCCTGATGACTGTGAACTACAGGAAGCACTTGGACCAGCATTTCTTGCACAGAAACAGACTAATGAGTTCTCATATGATTCATCTAGCTCAATCAAAGATACAACCTCAAGTTTGATGTGCAGTAGAGATTTCAAGGAAGGTGATATTGAGCATCTCTTGGAAACTATGATAACTGCAGTTGATCAAGATGATACTTTTTCGAATAACACAATCAATGACAGAATTGCCCCTGTGGTGGGAAAATCGGGTCTCTCTGCTAAAACATATTGTCAATCTGAATCAAGCGCAATAGTGGTGGATGACTGGATCTTCCCTGAATCTACAGTGACTGAGATAGGCAGGAAAAGTTTAACTAGTTTTTCGACATCAAACTCTCTAGTTGTTAACGGACAGGAAGAGAATGACCGTGACATCACTCAGCATAAGAAAGGGATGAAAAGTTCCAATTCTAGCCGACGGATCAAAGTTACTTCCAATACAAGACAAAGACCAAGGGATAGACAATTGATCCAGGATCGTATCAAAGAGTTACGGCAACTCGTCCCAAATGGTGCTAAGGTGGGTGTCTTAAGAACTGCAGCGGTGTGTCAATTCGTGTTCTTTTTGCATCTTTTCCTTTCTTATTAAGTTTTCCTTTTTGTCTAATGGTAAACAGTGTAGCATTGACGGTCTCTTAGAGAAAACCATAAAGCACATGCTGTACTTACAACGGGTAACTGACCAAGCTGAGAAACTGAAGCAACTTTCGCAACAAGAGGTATAAGAAAAGGGTTGTGCTCTACATCAAAATAAAATGCCTTTTAGCCTTAGAATTTAGTATATTACTTGTGCGCTAAAAATTCCTTGAAATGCTTTTATAGGGTTCTGATTCTGAGAATTGCACTGTTCTTGAAAATGAGGATTTTCAATTTCAACCAAATGGGGCTAGTTGGACTTGGGCGTTTGATATTGGGAGTGAGCTCCAAGTCTGCCCCATCGTTGTAGAGGATCTAGAATGCCAGGGACACATGCTTATAAAGGTTTTTGTTTATTTACTTTTAAATGTCTTTTCTTATATAAGCTGCTAGCTTGTGTTTTAATACTGTGTATCGATAACGACATCTTGTAGATGCTATGCAATGACATGGGACTGTTCTTAGAGATCGCTCAAATAGTTCGAAATTTGGAACTAACCATATTGAAGGGTGTGATTGAACGCCATTCAAACAACTCCTGGGCTCATTTCGTCGTCGAGGTATGCAGTTTATACTTTCTATTCAAATTGGCCAACGTAAAGTTACATATTGGATTAAAAAATTTTGTTTAACTAACTCTTTCACAGGCTCCGAGAGGCTTTCATAGAATGGACGTTTTCTGGCCTCTAATGCATCTTCTCCAGCGCAAACGAAGTTGCAGGATTTGAGCCGCATCCTCCATGTCAAAGCTGATATGATGATAAAAAACTGAAACGTTTGTTGTTCATTAAGTGATGTTTTCCTTGTAATATATAGTTGGCGAGCAGAATTTGATCAAACCATTTATGCAACTGAAATTTGTATATACTATAATATTTGGAGAGGCAGTATAAATCAATAGCAATGAATTTGAATGTATATTGAAATAATTAGAAACATCATGTGGATGGAAGTGTTAAAGAGTAGTAGTAATAATAAAAGTTGCAAATAGATAAAAGAGGTTCGTTCATGGCAGTGGGATGAGAATGAATGTGGTCAGTTCAGACGAGTTCACCATATTCATCGAATCCAAGCTCTCTGAGAACCTCCTTGCACTCAGGAAGCTTCTCCTTCTTCAAAAAGCCAAGCGGATTGGCGAGGCGGACGGGGTCAGGGATTCCACTGTTGTTGGTGATGCTGATTCTAGCCTTGTGGCCGTAGCCGCCCTCTATGATATCGCTGCAATCGGGATCCTTGCTCTTCACCAACGACACCTCGCATACCTCTTCCTCGTGATCTCCATCTGCTTCGATACTGTAAGTCCCCGTCTTATCTGTCACCCCTTCATTGCTGAGTGTCACGGTTCCTCCTTCCCTGTCTTTGCATTCCAATTTCACTGTTGCACCTGCAGTACTCATATTTTCAAATTCAATTGTTAGGGCTTTTCTTTTCATTCGGATTGGGATTATTATTAGGGCTTAATTACCTTCCATGAATTTGCTGACTTTGGTGAAGAATTGGATGCGGCAAGTGTCGCAGTAGACTCTCCCCTCAACGAAGAACCGATCCTTGTCGCAGGAGGCCATGTTAAGGAGCGTCATGAAGCAAAGGGCTGAAACGAGGACGATTGTGGATTTCGCCATTGTTGTATTCTCTGTTTGTTTATTTTAGTTGAGAGTTGTGGAAATCGTGGAGCATGGCTCTCTTTTATATAAACTCCATTCTTGGGACTTCTTCGGTTGCTTCATTCTTATTTTTAGGACTTGAGGAGGAATGTTTCCTTTTCACCTCCCCTCTAACCTCTCAACCAAATTTCTCTTTTCTTAGAATGTTTATTTTTGGATTGCCTTTTTAAATTATAACACTATTTTTATATATACTCATATATATAAATATTCAAATGGTTCCCCCATCCCCAAATGTTGCTGGACTAAAAAAAAATGAAAAACAAAATTTAATTATATAATTGTGCGATATTATGCCATCCGGACAAGGTCAATGTAGTTGCAGATGGCCTCAATTGTAAGACAACTCTCACATCATCTTATATGTGATTTAGTGTGTTTCCCTTAGAAGCGGTTTTGTTTGTGTCGATTTTTTTTTTCCACTTTTTCTAATACGGTCATTTTTTCTTCTTTAATTACTCAAAGAATATCACAAAAAAGTAAATGATCTAGAATTTCTCAATTTCTGAAGGGTTAAGAATATCATTGTAAAACAACATTATTATTATTATTAGCATTTAAAATAGACATACAACAGTAGCATCATAAATACATCTGATTTTTTCTTATCTTACTATCTTAAAAAGATGGCTAATGAGGACTATTTTGTAAATTACAAGGCTTGCCATATCATAAACAACCAACTAATTAAATCTGAAGGTTTTATCAATTTTAATTAATTTGTAATTTATTTATAATTATAAACTAATATCATAAATTTGTAGGTAACTCAGAGTCCACCGATGAAGAGGAGGTGAAAAGACTTGAGCGAACCATGAGAGTCCCAATATTGGTGCCAAGGAGTCAAAAGTTCGAGTCCTAACCCGAGCAAACCAAAGGAAGACCGAAGAAAAGAAGCAATAGGCTGGAGCATGGCCTAGCGTCAGCCCAATTTCTACACACGCAAGTAGAATGTGCAGCGCTGAGACGCTATGCACAGCGTCTTGACACTACGATGCAGACCTGTTATTTTATGTTTCCTGCTTAGTTTAGCTTATATTTTTAAGCTCGATTTCACTTTGTATCGGATTGTAGTTGACTTTATAGCCAGCTAGACTCGTTGATGCTGATTAGGAGACTTTTGGGTGTTTGATTGGTTTAGTTCGTGAGATTATGTATTGAATGTGATTCAATTTCATTGCAATTATATTTTGGATTCTGTTTGTATTATGAGCATGCACGGTGGATTAAATTGACACTCTAATTCGCAATTTGCATGTTTGTAAATTGCTAATCCTGTAGCGCATAAACTGATTCAGAGCACGAGTCTCGAGATCATTCTCTGACATCGTAATTTGCATGATAGGTTTAGAATCTAAAATAACGTTAGAAATAATTTAGGCCTAATTGTTTATAGCGTCCTAATCAATCCACTAAACTTACTGCAATTAATGAATTAATTAATTTGATGGATTAATTGAATTAATTGATTAGTTAATTAGGTGTTAATTCGATGGATGATGTATGATTGAGTTAGTTACTTTAGGTGGGCTTAGGGTCTTTCTTGGGTTAAGGTTAGATCGATTGGGTAATTCACAATGAAATTAACCTCTTAAATTGGAAATGAATCAATGATCAGACTAGCCAATCAACCCCAAAATCTCCCTAATCGGTATCGCTTAGTAGAACTAGTAGTTTTCTTGTATTTTTATATTTCTTGCAATTTAAATTCCCGTCTTTAATTTCTTGCAATTTAATTTCCTCGCAATTCCTTTCATGAAAATCCCCCGTTTTGTTACTCTAGCTCAAAATAACTAGAAGATAATTACCAACCATCACTCCTTGTGGACGACCCGACCATTACTTCTGCAAAGTTTATAAACTTTATTTGACACTCGGAGCCTCGACAACTCCGGTCCTGTCAGTAGTATAAATTGATTTTTTCCAAATAACTTTTTCAATGTTGTTAGATTCTATATCATTCTTTAACAACCACGATAAATAAAAATAATGCTCATATTATCATAGTATTAAAAAAAAAATCCACATAAAAACGAATAATTAGTTTCAAGACATTTCAAAAAAAAAAAAAAAAACATTAGTTTCAAGATAATCTAACTCTACAAATATATAGAATAACCTCTCACCTACAATGGACAATACACTTGGTTGGTGTGCAGATATCTCTCTATATACCACCATTAAAATGTTGACAACTCAAAGAGAAAAAAAAAATCTTATTTTCTACCCGTCTTGGTTCTCAACATTTTAATGATAGGTTAGTCGTTGAATAACCTTATTTGAATAGTAAGTATTGTGTCCTTTTCATAGTTGCATACACTTGTTTCATCTGAGGTCTTTCATTTGGTGACTCATTTGCACATGTTAAACCCATATTTAATATAAAAATGAGATGATCAACTATGTTAATGTGGAAAGAAAGTTCTTTCAATCTTTCATCCAAAATATCTATCACCATATTTGGAATGGCAACTTCCACCCATCTTTGAAGGTTCATTTCTCCACTAAATATCTCGTCTGTTGGACTTCTTCCTGTGAGCATTTCCAGAAGAAGAATCCCATAACTATAAACATCTCCCTTTGTTGATATTCCAACACCATACCCATACTCTGCATACAAAGGAGAAGATTAGCTATTTCCAGTTCAATCTACATCTGTCTGATTTTAATATGGTTGTTTTTTTAGCTACAAATTCCTCTTCACTTTACCTCTAACACATCAAAGACATAAAAAATGGTTAAATTTATTTGTTTGAGTTCAACGACATGTGAGGGTAGGGATCCAAACCTTCGATCCATTGGTTGAGAATATATTATTTAGCTAGTTGAGCTATGTTCAAGTTGACATTTAGTTCCTAGATTTTGATGAACATTCTATCTAGTCCCTCAGTTAAAAAGGAAAAAAAAAAAAAATCCAGATACGTTTAAACTCTTGATTTGATTTAATAGGCAAAATGGAATAAAGTAAAAGGCATACGAGCAACAAAAAAAAGAAAAAAAAAGTTTGAAATGTATTTCTATCATCTTGCCTCCATCAAATTCTTTTAGCTTGTCCACCCTTAATTTATTTAAGGGGATTATTTCATTAAATCACATGATGTTAAATCATCATTTGTTAGTTCAATCAACATGTCAAGTTAATAATTTAGTGACTATATATATAAATAAAAACAACAAAGCAAAATCACAACAAAAATCAAGGTTGTAATTGAAATTCTTTTAGGGATTAATTAAATAAACACAACCATGAAACTTCAAAAAAAAAAAAAAAAAAAAGACTTAAATTTTAACCTAAAAATGGAGATGTAATGAAATGTAAGAAGAAAAAGATGATACCTGGTGCAATGTAGCCAATAGATCCTCTGAGCCCACTGGTAATGCTCTGACTGTGAGCTGTAGAATCGCCTTGAACTTGAAGCAATCTTGCGAGCCCAAAATCGGCAACATGGGCCGTCATCTTTTCATCCAGAAGAACATTGCTCGGCTTCAGATCGCAATGAACCACAGGGGTTTCCAATCCATGGTGAAGATACTCCATTGCCGCTGCTACATCCAAAGCTATGTCTATTCTCTGTTTCAGACTCAACCATCGTTCTGAATCTGATCGCCCTTCTCCTCTTCTGTGCAGCCAGGTTTCCAAGTTCCCATTCGGCATAAACTCCAAAACCAACGCCTTGAAATCCAGACTGGAACAAGCGCTGAGGATCTTCACGAGGTTCCGATGCCTTATGTTTCTGAGGACTTCACATTCGGTAAGAAAACCCTTCATTCCACCACGATGATCTAAGTCGATTACTTTAATGGCGATTGAATTTCCGTCTCTCATTAAACCTTTGTAAACGGATCCGAAGCTCCCCTTTCCGATTAAATTTTCATTGGCGAAATCCTCTGTCGCATGTTTCAATTCGTAGTATGAATATTGTCTGTGAGGTCCTTCGAATAGTGTCACATCTGTCGCCATTTTCGCAACTCGTTTCCTTCTCGCCAAGAATAGAAATCCCAAAGCAATTGCGATGCAGAGACCAATTGCTCCTACAACGCTTCCTGCAATGAATTTCCCAATTTTTCTTTTGCCAATTGAGCCAATGGGGCATTTTGGTAGTCGAAGTTCATCTATGCCGCCGCAAAGCTGGGGGTTGTTGGATAAAAATACTGCTGATGCGTTGAGAAATATGCCACTTTTGGGTACTTCTCCTTGTAGATTATTGGAAGAGAGGTTCAAGGATTGGAGATACTGGAGGCCATCGAGAGAAGGGATTTTTGCAGACAACCTGTTTGATGAAATGTCTATGAATTTTACCCCTTTCAAATTGACCAATGAATTGGGAATTGGTCCTTCGAAAGAATTACTAGACATGGCCAAGAACACGAGATCCAAGCAATTGCCTATTGTGTCTGGAATGCGTCCGGAGAGTTGATTTTCGGAGACATCCAACTTTTGAACCATCGATAACTTGCCAATTTCAGAAGGCAAAGAACCTGTAAAATTGTTGACTGAAACATTGAATTCTACAAGAGCTGTGAAGCTAAAGATCTCTTTTGGTAAGTTCCCACTTAACCCATTTTCTGATATATCAAAATTGAGGAGACGCTCACAGTTTGTTAAACTTAGAGGAATTTTGCCACTTAAGTTGTTATCATTTACATAAAACTGAGAGAGCTCATTTAGATTACCGAATATTTCGGGGATGGAGCCAGAAAGAAAATTTGATTCTAAAGATAGCACCTGCAAGTTCTTGAGGTTTGCTATTGAAGAAGGAATGTTTCCTGTGAAGGAATTTGAAGGTAAGACTAAAGAAATGAGACCACCAAAATTTCCAATTTCTTCAGGGATGCTTCCATTAAACTGATTTTCTGCCATAAGAAGCTTATAAAGTTGAGTTGACAGGTTTCCAATGGACCGAGGAAGCTGACCCGTTAGTGAATTTGTGGCCACAGACAACACTTTCAGGTTAGTTGAATTGGTAAGTGAAGTAATAAAGTTGAGACCTTCCTTTCCATCGCTTGTTAGGTAATTTATCTCAAAACTCAGATATTGAATCTTTTCTAGCTTCCAAAGTGAAGGAATTTCTCCAGAAATCTGGTTAGCTGATAGGTCAAGTCTTTCGAGGGTGGAGGCATTAACAAGTGATTCAGGGATTTGGCCATCAAAAAGGTTTTCTCCAAAATACGCAATGGAGAGATTACTCAGTACAATGAACAAATTAGATGGAAGTTTACCAGAAAACTGATTCTCTGCTAGAGAAAACATATTCAAGGAAGAAATGTTCATAAGTTGGGTGGGGAAACTGCCAGAGATTTTGTTGTCTCCTAGTTGTAGATACCAGAGTCGATTTAGACGACCCATTTCAAGTGGGATTGGACCCTCTAAACTATTTGTAAGTACATTCAACGTGTTGAGAGAAGATAGATTACCAAATGAGGAAGGGATGGTTCCTGAGAGTTTATTTCGGCCCAGATTCAAGTCTTCAAGTTCTGATAAGCTACCCAATTCAGATGGAATTCTACCACGAAGCTCATTTTCATAAACATCAACAACACGAAGCATCAAACAACGACTCAAAGATGGTGGAATGGTTCCATGAAGGTTGTTTGAACTCAAGTTCAAAACTCGTAACCGAAAAAGACGATGAATCTCCACCGGAATTCTCCCAGAGAAGTTGTTTCTCTGCAACTCAAGACGGCGAAGAAAGGAAAGGTTGGTGAGGTGAGGGGAAATTGGTCCAGCGAGCGAGTGATCTCCAAGTCGAAGACCGATGACTCGACGCATGATCGGGTTGCAGAGGACCCCATGCCATTTGCAGAAGGAAGTGTTTGGATGCCAAGAATCCAAGGCACCATGTGGGTCTATGAGTGAAGATTTGAATGAAAGCAGAGCTTCCTGATCAGTGGTATTGTCAAAACGAGGATGAGGAGCAGCTTGAGAATAGTGAAGAAACAGAAAGTAATGGCAAAGGAAAAAGATCATCAAATTGGGAGATCCCATTGGAGGAAAAGCACTTGTATTGAGCATCAAGTTCTTCAAAAACCCAATGATATATAAAGATTGTTGAAGCTGAGAATTTTTTTTGGTGTGGAGTGTGGAGTGGGGAGAAGACTAATAATAGTACAATGTTTGGTTAAGTGGAGACTGAACATGCAAGCTGTGGAAAGTCTATTCTATATGGCTGTACAATCCTTCTAGGTCTAAGTTGTGGAAGAATGGAAATTTTTAGTGCAATTGAACCTATATTAGGTCAATTTGTAACTCTATGATAACTACGTGTGATGTGTAATATACTAATAATAGTATGTTTGGAAAAGTGGTTTGTGATACAATCGAAAGAGTGTACTTGGATTAACTTTGGAATCAAGGAGTTTGGAAAACACTTTATAAAAAAAGTGTGAGTTTTTGAAGACTTCAAAAACCCTTGGTAATAGACTTCAAAAACCAATTCCATCAAGTTTTTGAAGTCTTGAATTCACACCTAATTGTGGACCTTGTGGAAACCTTACCCCTTCTCCTATAAAGTCCCCTTTGTGTCTTATCATCTATCTTAGTCCTCAAAGCATAAAAACAAGTTTGAAAACTTATTCAAAAAAAAAAAAAAAAAGTTTGAAAAGAAATTCAAAGACTTCATTTTTCCAACTTCTTAAAAATACACTTTTTTAGGGGTAATTAGCAAATGAGTTTTTTTTTTTCCTTCCATCTCTAGAATATTATGTCACAAAAACAGGAATCTTTTAAGGTGGATGCATTGTTTTTATGAGTACCTCCATTTTATATTAGTTTGTAAATTCTGTATGCTTACAGGAGACATGGGATCTTATGATTCTACATAGTCATCGTCAGGTAGCAAAAATGGAAGATTGTAATTTTCAACCATCTTGTAGTAAGGAAAGTAATTCAGTCATCAACATAAACATGACTCAACTGGCATAAAACTTGTATTAATGATCAAGAGAATTGTGGTTCGAATCCCCCCTCCCCCACATGTAAAAAAAAATGCTAAATTATAAAAAATACCCATGAACTATGAGGTTTGTTTCATAAATATCCCTAAACTTTAAAAAATGTTTCAAAAATACCCTAGTTAATTTTTAGATGGAAACCATTAAAACCGTTAAAATTGTTTAAAAAATACACTTGTCGAAAATCCAGTCAAGTTTTTAGGATGATGTGTTGAAAGAGAAGAAAATCTCATAGTGTATAAATACATGACAAATAGGTAAAGTTTCTCATTAATTTTCATAGAGGAAGAATTTACGGTGAAAAAAGAAAAAAAAAAAAAAAAGAAGCATTTTCCAATAAGGTTCATTTTTTTCTTTTGAAAGTTTAAGGATATTAATGAAACTTAAACTTTAATGGTTTCCATCCAAAAATTAACGGCAAAAATATTTTTTTAAACATTTTTTTTTAGTTCAAAGACATTTTTGAAACAAATCTGATAGTTCAGGTGTTTTTTTTTTATAATTTAGAAAAAAAAAGATAATTCAAAAGTTCTTGATCGGTGGAAATTAAAAGAAGTGAAGTCTGATGCCACTAAAATTTGTATATTCTACAATAATATTACATCTATAAGATTTTTACTCTGTATGTCATTGTTTTCTTTGCTAATCGAAGGTTTTGGCTTTTTCTCATCAACATTTTCTTTGCTTGATGGAATTGTCATGTTTTGATTAAAGCTATAGATTAATTTGATGTGTCATTACTCTTTGAAAATTAGCTTGATTATATGTAGCTAGAAGTTTTATAAGTCTAAATTGACAAATTTTTCTTTATTTTTTTTAGTAAGTTATCATACCTTTGGAGAGATAAATCAATGAGAAAACAACTTTTTTTCCTTTTTTTTCCTTTTCTTTTTTTCTCTTTCATTTAAGAAATATATATTCATTCCAAAATCAATCCAATCTACTAATGATGTACGTATTATTTTTCTTGTTCTTTCTCTACAAATTAAATCTTTGAAAATATAATTTTCACTTTTTAATATTTATTTTACTTTTTATTCCCTTTTTATAATCATCTCCAAAATATCATTTATTTTCAACTTATCAATTAAAATTTAAGGTTTAAAATAGCAATGTGAGACAGAGACATAACTTTCATAGTCTTGAAACCACGAGTAAATTGGACAAAAGAATATAATTAGATATAATTATCTTCACGTACAAAAAAATATTTTGTTGAATGTTTAATTACAATTTAGTCGAGATTTATTTTTTATATAAAAAAAGGTAAACTCACTTCTTTTTTTTTTTTTTTTCTTTCCAAAGTTATGGAAGTTTTCTTTTATCACATTGTTATTTTTAACTCTCAATTTTTAATTGATTAGTTGAGAATAAATGGATATTTTGTAGATGAGAAAATAAAATTTAAAAAATTATTAAGAATAAAAAATGAAAATGATATTGTTAAAAATTTTGTAAAAAAAAAAACACACAAGGAAAAAATATGTTATTCATGGTATTAAATTGTAGAGAACTTTTATTTATTTTTATTTTTTTTTTAAGATGTAGGAGCAAGGGTTAAAATGTCGATGTCGACGGAAATGTCAAGGTCTCAATTTAATGGAAATGTCGATGGAAATATCGACAAAATGTCAATGTCGATGGATATTCCGGGAAAAATATTCAAAACAAAAAATTCAAAAAAAGATATTTAAATTAACAAATAAATGTTTTACACTTTTAAAATAAGTTAAAATACTTAGATAAATATTATCTCCACGTTAGTTACATTTTATTATTATTTTGTTTACATTTTATCAATTTTTTTTACGATAGAATGGAAATGTCGATTCACCCTGCATGTTGATGTCAAACCTATGGAAATGTGGAAATGTCGATGGAAATTTAATACTGTGTAGGAGTGGGGATACTTGAATCACAAACCTCTTGGTACAACCTCTTGGTTGTTAGTACAAGAGTTAAACAAGAAAAAATAAAAATAAAAACAAAAACGTAAATGAAAAACTACGTAGACACATGTCATCCTTTGGTTGGCCCACTTGTCTTGGCTAAAAAAATGGCTGCAGCCCCATTTGCAACCAAGTTTTGCTTCAAATCAAATATATAACATCATCTAAATAATTTCTTAGAAATCAATATTCAAAATTCATTTGCCTTGTCCAAGCATTTTAACATTTATTAATGACGTTGAAGGAGAAGACATGTAATAAAAAAGGTACTAATTTTTCACAATGATTAATTATTGGTGGTAAGAAATCAATGGATGCACTAAGATATCACAATTAAATTGACATAACCTCGGCACCCTCATCTCGTCTAATAATTATTAAATAAAATATTGTTCAGTGAAAGTCATTTACACGTATTATCTAAACTATAGGCAATAGAATTTTAAAAAAAAAACCATATGCTCCAACTTGAACGATGACATGATCGGGAAGACTTCACATAGTTAGCAAAATGTTACCATTCATGATCAAGTTCCATATTATTGGGATTTTCAAAGAATTCCATTGTCATTGCCCTACGAAATTAAAAATCTTGTTTAAGTTAATTATAAAAGAAAAATAAAGAAATTTGTATTATCCATCGAAATGAAAATTTTACCCAGATTCTAAATGGTAAAAATTCTGATTCCAACAATTCACTTGTATACTTGAGCTGAAAAATAAATCTTGCTCAAAATCATGGTGATCAATAGAAATAAATAAATACATAACTATAATAATTCATTTGTATGGTTGTGTCACAAAAGTAAAATATTCTTTAAAATAATTAAAGAAAGATAGAAGTATATTATCAATCAAATTTTCTCCTAAAAACAAATTTTAATTTCTTAAAAGTTTCACCATTATTAACCCGTCTCAAGTTTCACAAATTTTAATTCCTTAATTTTAATCCATTCGAAGATTTTTTTTCATCTCTTAAATAGTGGTTTGAATGACCTAAATAATACTTTTAGATTCACAAATCAAACAAATATTTTGAAACCGTGTTGTCAACTCAATTATTAACAAGGATGAATATATACCAAGGTTGGATAAAGCAAAGACGTAGTACATATATATATTTTTTTAAAGCATATGTCAACAATTCTAGGAAAACGGAATCGAACCATCAACCTTTGAAATATAGTAAATAGATGCTTTATCCATTAACCTATACTTGGATTGACCATTTTATATTTGTTTTACATTTATACGTCTCGTTTCGTTTCTTGTTGATACGATTTCGGAAAACAATACGACTCGAATTTTCTTGATCATAGCCAAGACATCTTTCAATAGAGGCCTTTCATCTGGTAACTGAGAAGCACATTTTAATCCAACATTTATGATGGAAGTTAGGTGATTGAGCTGTAGACTTGTGAAAGAATATGCTTCTAATTCTTCATCTAAAATTTCCACTACCGAACTGGAAAGGCCAATTTCTACCCATCTTTGAAGATTCATTTCTCCTCTAAACATTTCATCCACAGGACTTCTTCCTGTCAGCATTTCAAGAACAAGTATTCCATAACTGTACACATCTCCTTTTATTGATATTTCACTGCCCAAACCATACTCTGAATCAAAAGCCAAAATATCAAATGGGTGAGAGAAAAAATTGTAATTAGAAGACAAGTCATGCATCATGGGACAAAAATCGAAAAAGAAAATTAATTTATACCGCTAAACGTTGAGGTGTTGTATCTAATTTAGACCTTCGATTTTTGTAAGTGAATCAATCTAAACTTTTTATTAGTGATTTATAACTATTTTAAGTTGATTTCATGAAGGGAACTAAAAATCACCTTAATAAAATTATTATTTTCTCTCCAAAAATTCTACCAAAGTAGCAAGAGAATTATTATCTAATTCTTCCTAAACAAGTAAAGAAAGATAGTGTAAGAGGAGAAAAATGAAAAACCAAACACATTAATGACAATTTGTCAATACTACGTAAATGTATGCATTCAAATAAGTCTTACACACTTGTGAAAAGATTATGCATTAACAGTTTCAAAACGGAATCCTAATGGAAGATGATCTAAATTTATTCACTCGAGAAAGTTTAGGATTTCAATTGATACAATTATTAGTTTAAGGTTTTAAGTGATACAACCCCAAAATTTAGGGGTGTAAATTAGTTTTTTTTTTCCAAAAAATAATGATAAGGAAACTATAGAAGAACGAGTTCAAAATCATGGTGGCTACCTACCTAACTATTTTCATGACAATCAATATTATATAGTTGTTAAAATCAATTGAGGAGCGTGTGACCATCACAAATATTTTTTAAGAAATAAAGGAAAATAAAAGGTTTAAATCCTATTTTACTCTCTAAACTTTTTAGTTTATTCTAATTTGGTCCCTGAACTTTTAAAATGTTCAATTTAGTCCCTAAACTTTCAAGCTTATTCTATATTAGTCCATGAACTTTTAAAATGTCTATTTTAGTCCCTGAACTTTCAAACAATAACTTTTCGATCTTCACTTTTGTTTCAATTTTAACAAATTAAAGACGTAGCTTTTGAGCATGTTAATACGAGTATAATTTCAAGCCAAATAAATTAGATATAAACTTGTGCAAACCAGATTTAAGGTAGAAAAGTAATATAGCAAGGATCAAAATAATTTTTTTAAAAAGTTTAGGGACTTAAATGGACAATTTGAAAGTTCAAAGGGTTTAAATAAAACAAACTTGAAAGTTTAAGAACCAAAATGGATATTTTGAAAGTTTAGGGACTAAAATGGACATTTTAAAAGTTTAGGGATCAAAATAGAACAAACTTTAAATTTCTCGGACTAAAGTGAGATTTAAACCCAAAAAAAACTTGAAAGGGGATCATAGTTATAGCACCTGGAGCAACGTAGCCAATGGATCCTTTTAGCCCACTAGTGATGCTTTGATTATGGGTTGCAGAATCGCTTTGATCTTGAAGCAATCTTGCGAGCCCAAAATCGGCAACATGGGCCGTCATCTCTTCATCCAGAAGAACATTGCTCGGCTTCAGATCGCAATGAACCACAGGGGTTTCCAATCCATGGTGAAGATACTCCATTGCCGCTGCTACATCCAAAGCTATGTCTATTCTCTGTTTCAGACTCAGCCCTCGTTCTGAATCTGATCGCCCTTCTCCTCTTCTGTGCAGCCAAGTTTCCAAGTTCCCATTCGGCATAAACTCCAAAACCAACGCCTTGAAATCCAAACCAGAACAAGCGCTGAGGATCTTCACGAGGTTCCGATGCCTTATGGTTCTGAAGACTTCACATTCGGTAAGAAAACTCTTAAGCGCGCCTCGTTGGTCTAAGTCGAAGACTTTAATGGCGATTGAAGCTCCATCTCTCAAAACCCCCTTGTAAACGGATCCAAAGCTGCCCTTTCCGATCAAATTCCCGCTGTTGAAATTCCCTGTGGCTTGTCTCAGTTCGTAGTAGGAATATAGTCTACGGTCAAGCCCTTCGAATGAAATCACATCCGTCGCGATTTTCTCTGGTCGTTTTCTTCTCGTTAGGAAAAAACCCAAAGCAATTGCGATGCACAGACCAATTCCTCCGACGACAACTCCTGCAATGAGTTTCCCAGTTTTTCTTTTGCCGGTTGAGCCAACGGGGCATTTGGGTAGTCGAAGTTCATCTATGCCGCCGCAAAGCTCGGTGTTGTTTGATAAAAATACGGCTGAGACATTGAGGAAGATGCCTCTTTTGGGTATTTCTCCTTGTAGTTTGTTGGAAGAGAGGTTCAAGTATTGGAGATATTGGAGGCTGTCAAAAGAAGGGATTTTTGCAGACAAGCTGTTTGATGAAAGGTCTATGTATTCTATCGCTTTCAACTCGGTCAATGAACTTGGGATTGGCCCTTGGAAGGAGTTTCTAGACATATCCAAACAGAGAAGATTCTGGCAATCTTGGATTGTTGATGGAATGGGACCTGAAAATTGATTCCTTGAAACATCCAAGGTTTGAACCATCGTCATCTTCCCAATCTCAGAAGACAGAGAACCAGTAAGATTGTTGGATGAAACATTAAAAAGCTCTCCAAGAGTTGCGAAGCTGGAGAACATTTCCTTTGGTATGTTCCCACTCAACCCATTTGCAGAAACATCAAAAAGTTGAAGATGTTTACAGTTTGAAAAACTCAGAGGGATCCCACCAGATAATCTGTTATGATCAAGCCCAATTTCTGAGAGAACACTCAGATTCCCAAGAGATTCAGGAATGGGGCCAGAAAGAAGATTAGTGTATAGATATAGTGCCTGCAAGTCTTGGAGGTTCCCAAGCGATGAAGGAATTTCCCCTGTGAAGGAATTTGTATCCATACTGAGCAGAGTTAAACCAGCCAAGCTCCCAATTTCTTGGGGTAAATTTCCATTCAACTGATTTTCCGACAGAGATAGCCAATAAAGCTGTGTCGACAAGTTTCCAATGGAGGAAGGAAGCTGACCGGAGAACAAATTTGTGCTAATCGTAAGTTCTTGCAGAAGAGTCGAATTGGAAAGTGAAGTAACAAATCCCAAACCCTTCTCGCCGTCACTTGTAAGAACATTCATCTCGAGATTTATGGTTTCGATCTTTTCAAGATTCCATAACAAAGGAACTTCCCCAGAAAACTGGTTGTTTGAAAGGTCGAGTCTTTGGAGGTTTGAGGCATTAGAAAGCGATTCAGGTATACGACCTTGAAGCATATTAAGACCCATGTAGGCTTTTCTAAGATTAGACAATGCACTGAAGAGATCAGAGGGAAGTTCACCAGAAACTTTGTTAATTGGAAATTCCAGAGTTCTCAAGGAAGTCAAGTTGAGCAATGTCATCGGAAAGCTGCCGGAGATTTTGTTATTTCCAAGGTGAAGATATCGAAGCCGACTAAGACGACCCAATTCAGCTGGGATTTGGCCTTTTATTTGATTTCCTCCTAAAACAAGGCTGTAAAGAGACGAAAGATTGCCAAATGCAGAGGGGATAGAGCCAGAAAGTTTGTTGGCTTCAAAGTTCAGATCTTGAAGCTTTGATAATCTGCCCAATTCAGATGGAATTGTTCCCTGAAGCTTGTTGTGAGAAAGATCGATAACACGAAGCATCGAACAACTGCTCAGAGATGGTGGAATGGATCCATGGAGGTTGTTTGAATGCAGGTTGAGAACTTTGAGGCGAGGAAGGCGATGAATCTGAGAGGGGATTTGCCCGGAAAATGAGTTGTTGGGCAAGTGGAGGATTTGGAGGAAAGAAAGGTTGGTGATTTGAGGAGAAAAAGTTCCAACGAGGGAGAGATTTGCAAGTGAAAGACCATTGACTCGGTGCTTGATTTTGTTGCAGAGAACTCCTGGCCAAAGGCAGAAGGAAGTGTTTGGATGCCAAGAATCTAAAACTCTATGTGGGTCACTTGAAACTGAAGATTTGAATGAAAGGAGAGCATTTTGATCTGTGGTGCTGTTGAGGTGGGAATGGAAAGCTTGAGAATGGAGGAGAAAGTAAGAGAAAATGAAGGGGAGTAGAGAGTTGGGGAAATGCATGGAGGGAGAAAACGAGTTGGACTTCAACACTTTTTGCTTCTCTTGGGAGAGATTTTCTTGAAATATGAGTGACTCTTTGGGACTATATAAAAAGATGGGGAATGAGTGAATCCACTTTTGGAGTGACAAGTGTTAAAAGGTCGTGACCCGACTTGATTACTTTTTGGAAAAAAACTTTGCTGCATATCAGTATGTAGGAATCTCCACCATTAAAATGTTGACAATTAGGAGAGATAAAAAAGTTTTCTTTTTTTCTACCTATCGATATGTAGTTAAGTTTTGTTCTTACTTTTTGGAAACAAAGTTTTACTTGAAAGGATAGAATAAAAGGGAAAAGAAGAAAGCGTTGAAATTGTTCGACGAATTTCATGGAAGCTCAACAAAACTTAATAAACTTCGTTTCTTCTAATGATGGATTGAATGACAACTACTAAACATTTTTTTAGAGAAAAGAAAGGAGCAACTCAACAAGTGGGCTCCCATTTTACCCAAGATAGTCAAAGTCTTTGATGAAGTTAATTTCAAGTACTCACTTTTTTCCTTAGATGGAACACTCGCTTGACAGATTGGGTTTTATAGACTTTGATACCATATTAAAAAAATATGAGGTTTCGTTTCAAGATCAATTAACAATAATTTTTTTTTTAAAAAAATCAATTAATAATAAGAGGAATAATTTATATATCTTATAAATTGTGAAATTTCCTTTTATCTTTTCAATGTAAAATCATAACACTAAGACAAAAAAAAAAAAAAAAAAAGTGTTGGAAATATAGATTTAGAAAGACTTTCTCGTGAATGAGAAAAAATAAAATCATCAAAGACTTTTCAAATGAAGTTGAAAAGAAATGATGTAACAAAAATAATTTAAATTTTATTTTGTCCAAGGTGAAATGAAGAAATGACTTCTTTTTTTTAATATAAAAATTAAGGGAAGACTTGACTTAGAAAGTAATGTGAAAGTGTTTGGCAGATATTAAATGCACAAAATCTAATTTCAAAAAGAAAATCATAAAATCCCTAAAATCATGACAAGGTGCCCACTTGGGCCACCCAATGTCGAGAAGTGACAACACTAGGGAATTGGGCACATGTGATTATTGGATGACATAAAATCAATCTTATAATAATAACTTTAATTTGACACAAACTTAAACGAGTTAAACTAAGATGTCAACGGTAATTGACATATATCCTCGATAAAAAATTTAGAGGTCCGAATCCTCCCACCTCCAAATATTGTCGAACTTAGAAAAAAAAAAAAAAGAATTAAACTAAAATTAATATCATATAATAACATTTAACAAATGGCTTACAACTTTAATCCTATGGTGTTAGCATATATAGTCGCAATGTCCCCCCTCTAGAAATATATGAATCATAAGAGAGTAATTAGATGTTCTTTCAAAAAAAGAAAAAAAAATTAGAGGTATAGTTTTCCCTAAAGTTAGCTTTTATTGCCTACAACTAGACAAATGAATTTGAACACAAAGTTGTGTGTGTAATTTTCTTATGGTGGCGTGACACTTTCATATTGATTGCAATCTCTAATACGAACTTCCACCAAACTATTTAGTGTATTTCGATCATGGATGACATCACAACATTGTCTTCGTGGTGCCTGTTCATCCAATAGTAAAAATGTATTAGTTCATTATTTGAAATAAATTTAAAAAATTGTCCAAATAACAAATAATAATAATTGATTATCATTTATCAAGCAGAAGAACAATAAAATTCACCACAAGAAAAACCAAGTTGAAACCACATAAATATAATATTCAAACATATATATATATAATATTCAAACACACCAACCAAATTAAGATTTAAAAAAAACTTTTAAAATGTCCTAATCCAACCCAGAAAACCTATTATAAATGACAATTCTTCACATAAATAATGTCGTAAATCATAAATGGCTACCCGCAATCACAAATTTTTAAATAAACAATAACCCAACTAATAAAAAATATATATATTTTTTGCAACAACTAATAAAAAATATTATCCATTAATGATAGCTCAAATGTCAAAATCTAATTAATTGAGTAGGAGGTTTCTTTTCCTTTCTTTCTAAAAGTCCTAAACCTTTTTTTTTTTTTTTGAAATAAAAAGTCCTAAACCTTTAAATTCATATACATAAACATAATAAATCCATAATTAAAACTGTCAACTTTTTTTTAAAGGAATCTTGAAATATTTAAAAAAAAATTAATTAACAAATTTATTATATATAAAATTAACACTTATATAATACGACCATAAACGCTTTCAACTATGTGTTTAAAAGTCCATGAATTTATTAGTCAATGACTTAATAAACCCAACATTAAAAGTTAGAATACAAGTGACATCAAATTGAAAGTTTAAGAATTGAACAATATTTGGTTGCATATCGAAAATCACCTTACATATTCTCATTAAAATATTGACAACTAATTAGAAAGAGATTTGTAAAAAATGAGAAAAAAAAATTATATTTCCTAATTGTCAATATTTTAATGTTGATAGATAGTGATATCCCTACATACCAGTATGCAGCAAGATTTTTCCTTAATTTATTAGACACATTTTAAAGTTTAAATACTTGTAAAATAAAACAAATATAAAAGTTCGATACTAGACTTGCGATTTAAACATATTTTTTTAATTTCGTTTATTTAGTTAAATTCATGAAAAAGAAAATCATTAAAAAAAACCAAATTAGTAAACTACCAAGAAAATTCCATTTAAACAAATTTCTTGTTTACCTGCCTCCACAGACGGCGGTCGAACTCCGGCGCCGAGACGTTAAAATACCGAACAGCCAATGCAGGAGCGTAATCCGCCCGCTCACACTCCTTCTCAGCCTCCTCCACAAATTTCCGGTACCTCGTCACCGTCCGCCGTCCTCGGACGCCGCCGCCGCCGAATCTCTCCGCCGCATCCAAGAAATACAAAATGGGTCTTTCACACGGGTCCGAACTTACGGGTCGGGTATCGAAAGTGAAGGGCTCATTGCTATATGACTTCCACGTTTGGAACGTAAGAAATGCCGTTTCGAGTTCCTTGGCAGTGGCCAGCCATGGATACAACTGAACACTGTAACCCCACGACACCGAGACGGACCACTTACGAGCCGTGTCGTAGCAGAAGGTGTGCTGAAGGGCTCGACTCGGGTCCGTTTGGTAGGCGTTGTGGAGCTTCTTGAGCGAGTCGGGTTGGGACATGGCTGGGAATATGGTCTGCACGTAGTCCAGGTGGTGGAGCGACACTAACGGCGCAACTGGATGAGCAGCTAATAAACCATATGGGTTTCCTCTTATATCCACCTGTAATTAAACAGATATAAAATTCCTTTGCTTAAAATAATATATAGCTTTATAAATGTTGGTTTCAATTTTTTTAAGATTAAAAAAAGTCTCAAAATTTCACGAAGAGAATAAATTATTCAAGGAGGCCGATACAAATGAGGTTTACAGTTTTATAGGAGAGATTATAAAAGTATCTCAATTTTGTATTCGGTGGTTATTAGAGGTCAATACATTTGATCTACATCCAACCGCTTTAAAGAGACAATAACCATAATGTGTGACAACCTCATTCAATAATTTGTCCACAACTAGGTTCAGGGTCATAAAGATGATTTTTAGAAAATAAATCGATGGTGTTGACTAATTATGTTAGCTTTCAATTTTAGAGATTGAGAGGTTGCTATCAACTTTTGGAATAGTAATGTGTACTTCATACACGGAGCTATGCTCGGATTAGTGTTAATGGTGTGTTTGCTATAATAATTAGAATTCTCGAACTAATTTGGATGTAGCTTAGCAAAAAGAAATCAACAACTCTTGTACACATGTTGATTTGAAGTTGTATAGGTTGAATGTTCAAATCTCTACGCCACAATTTATTATGCTATGTGTGTGTGTGTTTTTTTTTTCTTTTTTTGACAATATATGTGTGGTGGAGAGATTTGAACCACAAACCTCAATCATTAGTACAAGTTTTATGTCATGTGCTCATGTTGACTCAAAATTTATGAAGTTGAAGTGGATCAAAAGGCACAAAATAAAATTAGGTACCAGTTAAATCTAACCTTAATTTATGATCTATAGAGACGAAATTAACAGTTTAATCTAAATTTTTAGATGTTGATATAAATGTAGAATGATTAGCCAGCCATGAAAATTATTTAAACTATCTGAAAAGGAACGAACCTGGTGGAATCCAAGCTCTTTGGTGAGGGGAACGCCGATCTCACTGATGCAACCCTGAATTTTCTGATCGGAGCCATACATATCAGCATAACGATTGATGCAGCCGTCTAAAACTCCGACCAGCGCCGCCGCGAGAGGGTAGCTAACGGCGAATCCGCCGCCGCCGTAGGCCATGGTGTAAGAATGAATTACATCTTGCTCCACGCTCTCAGAATTACCTCCGATATAGTACATTTGATTGTGATCGTATTTACTCAATAACTCTACCAAATTCTCTGTGAAGAAAACTGTATCATCGTCCCCCATCACGAACCACCTCACATTCTCCAACCCTAGTTCAAAAGTCTCCTTGATAACCCTAGCCACTCGAATCGCCGACCGAAACCCGTACCTGTTAAGAATATGAATAAATTACTAACTCATCAACTTAAACTTTTGGTGTGGATGGAATGATGGTTTAAATGTGTACTAAGTACGAGGTTGGTGTGTTCGAATTCTTTTATAAAATCATTTCATCTCTTGGCATACCAATTTAAAGTATAGCTCAACAGATGCAACATTTGTTATCATCCCTAAGATCACTGGTCCGATCTCTCACTCATTTACAAATTATTGAACTAAAAAAAAAGCGACCCTAGCTAATAACCATTTAAGTTTAAAATACGACTTTTAAATTCTCTCATATACCTAATAACATAAAATTGTCTTCCTAAAAGAATAATATAGAATCGTCAACCACATTATTTATCAGATAGTTTCTCAAGCAAGGAAAGAGTGTTAAGAATATCATATATACTTTAACTTATATAATTAAACACGATGATAAGTTAACTAGTTAAAATATACGTATTCAAAATTTTCACGCTCTCACCTTATGGAACTGAAAAGAAAAACTATTAGTTGAAGTTTTTGGATTCAGTAGTGATTCGACAATACCAGCAAGTGTAGTTGAATTTTGAGGTGTCCTCGGAAATTCGGTACGGCGGGGACGATTCCGGCCAGGGAAATTCAGGCTTCTCTTCAAGCCAAACAAACCCACGAGTAACATTTTTCTTCCACCACAGCTCGCAATAATGGCGTCGCTCGTTCCACGTCTTGACGGAGCCACCAATGCCAAACACAAGATGGGACATATTCGTCGGCTGTTCTCCGGCATCGAAAGCCTGAACTTTCCGGTGGTTTGAGTGCCGAAGTGAACCGTAGCAGCCAAGACAACGGTGGTTTTGGTCGGAAAAAGTTAGGTAAAAGAAGAGAGAAAACGAAGCGACGGCGGAGATAACCAGAAGGGCTCTAATGAAAGGAGCAAAAACATCCGTTGGCCGCAAGACCAAAACTTTGCAGGCTTCTAATGGATTCTGAATCGACATGTCGTTCGTTGTTCGAAAATTTTCAGAATGAAGAGAGATGAAATTTTGGTAATGAAAAGGGAAAGGAAAAAAAAAAGGGTTTGGAATTGTAACGTGTGTGTGTGTGTTGTGTTCATGTTTGTGGCACATTCATATAGAAAAAGGTTTGATTTTTTTTTTCTTTTTTCATATTGTAATTTAAAAATGTGTTGGCCAAAAAAATTAGGCAATAAATAATGTAAATCCAAATTGAATTGGGTTGCGAATATTGACCTTAAGATTTTGTGTCTCAAGGGTTTGAGAAATTGTTCGATTGTTTTGCCTTTGTTTAGATGGGAAATATCTTTCCAAACATGGGAACAAATCCGTCATATTCTTTTACCCAAAATGAAGATTGTTTTGTTCATTGTTACAAGTTTCCTTATAATAATTGTAAAAATGGTTTTTAAGGTATATGCTTTAAATAATTAAGATATGCTTAAGCTTGGCAGTCCCTCGATTTTTTTAACTTTATGTTTTAGTCCCTAGATTTTTTTTTTCTTTTACAACATGTGGAGTGGAGATTTGATCATCTGACCTCTTGGTGAGGGTACGAACTTTTTATGTCAGTTAGAACTTTTGTTCGCGTTTGAGTCCCTAGATTCTGCATAAAAGAGTATTTTCATTCATACTACTAACTTTTCATTAATCACTTAACAAAAACCTATCCATTTGATCATTTGCTAAACTTGACCTAAATCACTAAATGTAACTTCAAATATTTGATTATGTGTTTACGTTAGATTTCTACTATTATTAATGGATACTACTAAAATGGTTATTTTTATATAAAGATCCAATAAGTAAAACAAATATGTCTCAAGATATAATGCTGGAAGGTCCAAAATTGGGTTTAAATCATATTTTAGCCCCAATAACTCAGAAGTATTTAATTTTAGTTCATGTAAAAAGTTAATTTAATCTAATTATTTAGCAAAAACATAATGTATACATGATGTCTCAAAACAAAATAAAGCACCATTGAAACCTAAAAAGGGGATAAAATAGTTATTGAAATATGGGTTGACTGGGTCTTAGGGAGGAGTCACCGTCTCAAAGGGATTGCAGGCTCTGATATGGACATTCACAACACTATCAATTATTCCACCGCCATTGGCAGCTGTACCATCCACGACTTCGCAACATTGTCTACGTGGAGCCTACCAATACAATATTTTTATTTCTTTAGTCAATTAACTATAATGTGTGTGTGTAATAATGTGTATTATAATACTCTATTTTGCATCATAGTCCCTTACCTTTTCGATAATTCATAATTTGTCCCTAATTATTTTTTGAGCTCTTCAATTTTATCCTTTATGTATAGAAAATTTTCAATTAAGTCCTTTCAAACAAAAAATCGATTGAAATTTGTTAACACATAACTTATATGTTCCAATAACTTTTATTTTACTAACATATGTGAACTTGTAAACATACTATATATAAATATGCTAGTTGATAGACAGGTTAAAAAAATGATAGACATGTGGAATTTCATGAGTCAAGAGCATCTAAAAGTGGCATGTTGTGTATTCAAATATGTTATCTTAATGATCTTAATTGACCTAGTTAATAAAAGAATGACCTTTTGTTTAATAATTTTTTTTAAGAAAATACCTAAATTGAGGATTTTTTTTTTAATGCACTAAGAGTAAGATTGAGAATTTTAAGATTAAAAACCAAACTAAATATCTAAAAAATTAGGGATTCTAGGGTATATTTTTCCTAAAATTTGTACTTAACAAAAATATATTGTGGCTAAAAAAAATCTCTCTAGACTTTTTCTATCTGTTGTGCATTTGGATTATGATCAAAAGAAGATTAGGGTAAGTTACAACTTAATTTGGGCCAAGTACTTTGTGATCCCTCACATTTATGGTCTATTGTATATACTTGTCTTGGTTTTATTTTAGTTTATGTATTTTTAATTAAGTTCTTTAAATTAGTCTCTAACATCAATTGTTGGATTAAATAATGACAAAAATAATTGACATAGCATCACCAAGAAATAGCATAGCACTTTATGATCTGATATATATATTTAGAAGTCTTTGAAGTAAACTCCAAGATTTATGATTGTCAAAAAAAAAAAAAAACTCCAAGATTTATGAAAGGTTCGGGTTAGAATATCACCATAGGATAAGGAGAGGAAATTAAGGACTTGACTACCATCTATGAATATATTTATTAAAAATTTTATATAGGTGGGGGGAGACTTACATCATCTCGATTAAAATTTATTAATTTGATTGATACGCCTTCGATCTAGTTTCGTTTTGATCCTAATGTGATTTTTATAGTTTCAATTTGATCTCATAGTTTGAACAAACTTCGTAGTTTCAACTAAAAATTTGAAATAAATTAAGTTTAAGTTATAGGAACAAATTGAAAATATAACCCTAATAAAAATTTTCATTTATACGTTTCCATCACTATATGATAGTTGAGTTAGGTTAAATTACAAGTTTAATCTTTGAACTTTCAGGACTTGTGTTAAATTGGTTTCTTGGACGTTAAAAAATGTTTAATAGGTCGTCATTGAACTTTTCATTTTATATCTACTAGATTATAATTTAACCATTGATCTACTTAGTCAAATTTTGCTCTTTCATTCTCATTAATTCCAAAAGTATTTTTTCCAACATAAAAAAAAAGTCCATACCTTGATCCAATCAGCAGGGCTGAACAGGTCAAAAGTCTCCACGCGGAAACGCTCCACTTTCTCAGCCACCTGGAACTCGTCTCGGCTACATTCCGTTTCCCAAACGTCCAATTGCCTCTTGTAACTGGTCACAGTCCGGTTCGGAGCTCCGGCCGGGTCGAAGAAGAACAGAACCGGCATCTGGCATGGATCGGACTGGACTGGGCGGGTGTTGAAAGTGAACGGACCATCGCTCCAGCTCTTCCACGTCTGGAAAGTCTGAAAGCTCTTCTCCATTTCTTTGGGCGTGACCAGCCATGGGTAGAGCTGGACGCTGTAGCCCCACGAGACCGAGACGGACCAGTTTCGGGCCGGGTCGTAGCAGAAACTTTGCTGCAGGGTCCGACCCGGGTCGAGGTCGTGGGCTGTTTTTAGAGCCTTCAAGGCGTCGATTTGGGTCATGGTTGGAAAAATGGGTGGCAGATAGTCCACGTGGTGGAGTGATACCAGTGGAGCCAACGGGTGCGCTGCTAACAGCCCGTATTGGCTTCCTCGAATATCCATCTGAAAATTTTTTGCATAAATTTCAGAATTAAGAACTTCAATTTAGTTGCATTAGTTCAAAAGTTTTAATTTAATCATCTTTTAAGTTATTGTCTATCATTTACTTGAAAAAGCCGTCAATTTTTTTTGAGTTATAAGTTAAATGGACAATACCAAATTGTTTGACGTGTGAATAGAAAATGTGTCACGTGGAAGCAATAAATCAACTTTAAATATTTTCATGAGATGACCTGCTATTAAAAATCAATATCAAACAAGTGGGTAGAAGGAGGATCGCTCATAAGATAATCTGTTGTTAGTTGTCTTAGTAGAAGAACACTCGCTCAATAGAAAAATGCGTGGTTGACGAAATGTCGTTTGTTGAAACAATTCAATCTCAAAATGTGTAATGTTTGTTTAAACCATAAAAACTAAAGAACAATACTTTGCTACCAATCATATCATTAAAATTTCTACAACTATGAGGAATAAAGATGGAAAATAAGAAATTTAAACATTTTTATTTTCTCTCTTCTCACCGTATAAAATTTAATGGTAGTGAGTAGAAAGATAACTACCCACTAGTGTAAACCAAATATTATTTAAAACTAAATTGAAAGAAAACTAATTAAGTCCAATTTATGAAGACTAAACAAAAATTTCCAAAACAATAAAGACCAAATTAAGAAGGTTAGATTAAATTGAAACTAAGTCCAAATTATTATTATTAAATTTAAACTTCTAAACTATAAAAACCAGATTAATTAAAACTTTTAAAATATAAAAAACCCAAATTAAAACTAAGTCAAACCTTATAAATAAAATTCGTAATATAATCATTTTAGTTTTTAAGAAAGAAAAAATTAATTTGAAATTGACTTTCAAAAGACTCACTTGGTGGAAGCCAGTCTCTTTAGTCAAGGGGACACCAATCTCGCTGACGCAGGCCTGGACTTTCTGATCGCCGCCGTAGAGACTGGCGTACCGATCAAGACAGCCGTCCAAAATCCTCACCAGCTCCACCGCCAGCGGATAACTTATGGCATATCCTCCGCCGCCGTACGCCGTCCCATACAAATGGATCAAATCTTGCTCCACGCTCTCCGAATTCGACCCAATATAATACATCTGATCGTGATCGTATTTCCCCAAAACAGTCACCAAATTCTCCACAAAGAAAACGGTGTCGTCGTCGCCCATCACGAACCACCGCACGTTCTCCTCTCCCAGTTCGAAGCTCTCCTTCACGATCCTCGCCAGCCTTATTGCCGACCGGGACCCGTACCAGCACGTGTAGCTGAACTCCGACGAGTCGGAGGAGACTCTGTACGGCGGGGACGTGGCCGGCCACGTGGCGTTGGGCTTCTCGTCGACCCAAACGAAGCCGCGGGTTACGTTGGGCTTCCACCAGAGCTCGCAGTAGCTTTGACGCTTTCTCCATGTCTTGGTGGACCCCGCTATGCCGAATAGAAGGTGGGATATGTTCGTCGGTTGTTGCGAGTCCACGGTGGTTCTCCGGTGGACGGAGTTTTTGAGGCGGTGGCGGTTGGGAGAGTTGGGTTTCTGGTTGAAGGAAAAGAGGAGGGAAAGGAAAGCTATGGAGCAGAAAGCAAGTGAGATTTTGAAGAATTTACTAGATTTCAATGAGTTTTGAATCTTCATGGTGTGTTTTAGAAAATGAAATTATTGACAGAATACTTCGGAATAGCATTCCTTTGAGGGTATTATATGAGAAATTATTACGTATAGACGGATAGTTTTATCCCGTTGGACGATCTAACGATTATTAGGAGGGAGCTCATTACACCGAGAGCATCTAATAATTTATCCTATTACAGTGGGTGGTCTTTAAGTTGTCTTTCATGTAAGGCTTTTGTCAAAACTCTAGGTCGTGGCCCATATGTTTTGACGATCAGAGTATGATCCAATTCTGTAGCAGTCTTTGAGTTAATTATTGGGCCATTAGTTTCCATTGGGCTTTGTCAACTCAGGCCCCTAGTCCATGAGTTTAATTTGAATATGTTAGTTGGATTGGATTGGGTTGGGTTAGAGGTTTTCTTTTGGACCAAGCCAAATTACTTGAAAGTTTGGAACTAAACTTATCATTTAAAATTTTTTGTGATTTTCATGTTATTTTCGCATAGATATCTATTCATATTTATAAGAAGCTGTTTAAATAAACAATTTCAAGAGTTACACCGAGAAGTTTAGTCCATTTAGGCCAAACATCATCAATCAAGTAGTTGGACACATTAATTGAAGCTCGAAAATCAAGGAAACACCTGCAGAAGAAGGCAAGCCAAAAATTTCCTAAGTATTAAGACGTTGTTAAAGAACAAGTCAAGCAACTTGTCTCTCAACGCTACGTCCAAAAGAAAATTTAATTAGTTTATCGAGGCTACAATTAGTTCATGCCACCTCTTTTAGGGTAATAACATTTAGACAAAAAAAGAAAAAAACGAATTAGAACCATTCTTTTCTAAAATTCAGCAATCCAAGGGGGTAGAAAATTGAATAATAATCGATCTTTGAGATGATAATTAATATGATATCCACCGAACTAGACTCGAATCATCCTTTACAAGAAAACCGAAAAGCATGCATATATAAGAAAGGATTTAAAGATTCCATGTACAGTAAATATATAGTTTGGAATTAATTTATATAAACCAATGGAGACAGAAAAAGCAGAAGCAAAGTTGGAATGATATGATAATGTCGTATCCCCATAATATTTCATAACACAAAACGAGTAAGAAACGACATCAAACACCCATGTGCTCCCACTGCCCCTTACCCCTTACCCATCAGCTAGCTGCTCCAAAAACCCTAATTCCAAACCCTAAAACCAATCAATCACTTTTCTTTCTCTCTCTTAAAGTCTCTCCCTTTCCCTTCATGGTAAATTCTTTCTCTCTCTTCTGAATCATTTGCAGAAAAACAAAGAGACCCACGTCCTCAAGGTCAAGGGCCCTTCAATCCCTTGCCTTTAATGGCAATTCTTTGTTTTGTTGGGATGTGGGTTTTGATTAAATTCCTCCAACCATTTACACACATCTCTTTTAATGCCTTGTTCCATCATCCTTTCTCTCTTTTTGACAAACACAACAACTTCTTTAACACCCACGAATTTTCCTCTTCTGTCTTTCGGGGATTTGAATCCATGAACTTTTTGGTTGAGATGTATAATCAAGTTGGTTGTGTTTGCTGATATTTGATAGGATGAACTTTTTTATACAATTTTTTTTTTTGTTTCATGTTAAATAATCATTGATGGAAGAAGGGTATATATATAGGATTGCTAGGCTTGTATATTTGATGAAGTAAGTAATATTTGGTATTGAGATCTCAATAATGTTAGTTTATAAAGATTTACCATATACATATAGAATGGATTTACCAAGAAGTTCCATTTTTTTAAAGGATAAAATTACACAAACTACACCCTCAACTTTGTGAGATTTGTTACAATCACCCTTGAATATTTTATTTGATCAATCAACCTCTGTGCTTTGTTAAGTGTTGCAATCAACCCCGGTACTTTGTTAAATGTTGAAACCAACCCCTATTATTAGTTGTATATTTAAAAAATAAACGACGAGTTTATTGCAATACTTAACAAAGTACAAGAGACCGATTGATCAAATTAGAAGTTCAAGGGTGTGATTGTAACAAATCCCATAGTTCAGGGGTGATTTGTGTAATTTTCCTTTTTTTTTTTTTTAAGTGTATATAAGGTCAAAATTATATTCTCTTTAGTGGGTTTCTTATTTTAATGCTATTTTTTCCTCAATTATGAAAATGACATTACCATTTTGACAACAAAGGAATCTTCACCCTTTTGTTGAGTATAAAATCAAATCTATCC
Source organism: Luffa aegyptiaca (assembly GCA_017139565.1). Classification (NCBI taxonomy): domain Eukaryota; kingdom Viridiplantae; phylum Streptophyta; class Magnoliopsida; order Cucurbitales; family Cucurbitaceae; genus Luffa; species Luffa aegyptiaca. The sequence continues at coordinate 47,326,146 of CM029400.1, read as the reverse complement.
AAATTCTTCCATGGTTATTATTTTACCTTAGATCCTCAAAAAATACACAATATATGATTGTAATTATGCCTTATATTGATGATCCAAATACATATCATCTAGGGTTTAGAGTGGGATCTCATCTAGGGCTATGATCTTTCCACTCCCATTTGTCCATTTGTCAAACAATACATAAAATATATATATGAGGCTCACACAAAAAACAAGCTAGCTAGAACTAAAGAGATGACATGTGTTGGGAAAGTTGTCATGATGTGTGACATTCTCCTAATGTAAATTAAAAACAAAAAAATGGTACAAGCAAGGAAGCATTTATATAATATATGTACTACTTGATTGTATTGATTCCAAGAGTGGGTGGCAGAGCTTTGGAGGGATTGAGAGAGAAAAGAAGAACAGTGGTTGGATGGATTATTCTCGAGATGAATATAAATCCAACATAAAAAAAGGGAATGAATGTTGTGATGTATCTGACTCTTTCTAGGTTATAGTTGTGTCTTGTCTCATGTTTAATATATATTGGATGATGGGAAAAATTAAAGGTGCTAGCTCACACTAATATTCTAAGCACTTTTTTTTAATTTCAACCCTTTAATTAGGGTTTACCATTTGATTAATTTCACACAAAGGGCATCAAGAAGGGCATCTTTAAAATAAACCTATGCTATATAAATCTAAACTTTTGAATACATAAACTTTATTAATTTCTTACTTGCACAAATATGGACTTTCTGTCCTCATAAGCATAACACCCCTAAAGAAGATTGTTCTGGTAACCTAGCTAATAGAAAAAGAGACAACTGGGCCTGCAGATAATTATTAATCTCACAGTTAAAAGTTTCATAAATCAATCAAAATTGGTAATCTCTCTCAGCTTGCATAGGATCATGCATAATCAGACCTTAACTAACCAGTGTTTTAGAGGTAAATTAATTGATATTAAATGCATCTAGCTAGCTGCACCAATTTTAAGTTGCTTTTTTGGTGCAATTCAAATCTGTAAGAAACTCAGTTTTCCTTGGCATTTACCCATGAAAAGTTCAATTTTCAATGCAAGAAGAGATTTTGATCCACACTAATATAAAAACGATTCAAATTTGAAATAGTATATCGAATTGTGTAAAATTTAATTAGAAATGATTGTAGTTCTGTTTAAATTTGTTCAGTTCTTATAAATCTCGAGGGAAAAGTTGAAGAAGATTCTTTTGAGTCTTTCCTTCTTTGTTTGTTGTTACAATGATATGAAGGATTCATTCGAACTTCTACACAGACTGAAAAATTAAGTACTGCTCGAAGTAGAAAAGCCTTAGCATCTACTTCAAAAGTGAAAAAAGGGAGAATTGAAATTGAAACAAACAGAAACCCAGATGAGAAATTCATTCAATGATGGAATTTTCTCACCAAGCATTTAGCAATTGGGATTCTAAATCACTCAACCTTGAGAAAGGCCACCAAGCCTGAGTTCAAGATCCAAATCATGCAAGGAGCTAGAGCTAAGTCCAATTACCTCTGATTGAATATGATGATGATGATGTCGTCGTCTTTCTACCAAACTACTCGATTTCACACAAAATTGTATCGACGACGTTTCATCGTCCGTTTTCCTCCTCTTGCAACCGGTCACTGCCCCCACCTCCTCCCGGCCGTCGTCGAACAAACCTGACGTCGGCCGAGGCCGACCAAACCCGAAATTCACCCCCTCATCCAAAATCCCAATTCCAACATGGTCTCTGTCCCTAACCCTAGGGCAAGAAATTCCCAATTTCTCATCCTTCTCCGCCCTCGAACCCGATCGACCGCCGCAAGAAACTACACCGGTCGTCCGATCGGCGGAATGGGTTTTAGGGTTAGGAAGATCATAAGCTAAAGTACAAAGATGGTGATCAACAGCTGAAGAATGGGACTGAAACCCCAATGAATTAGTGAGATTTGGGGATTGCTTTAATCTAGCCCTATCTCTTCTGTGGACATTCATGTGGCCGCCCAAGGCTTGAGCGGAGCGAAATTCTCTTCTACAAAAAGTGCAAGAATAAGATCTTGGCGGCCAAACGCAGCCACCAAGGCGGCCAGCTGCAGCATCTTCAGCAAAGGCTTGCTCTTCCCATGAGAAAGAGTCATCAAATTGAAAAGGGGTTTTGGTTTTCGAAGCTTCAGAATCCACAGAATCATCATCAAGTTCTTGTTGTTGCTTCGTCCACATCCAAAACAATCTGTGGGTTTACGACCGATTCAGATTTTTGGAATCCAAGAAAAAGGGTTGGTTTCAGAGACCAAAATAAAAATTGGGTCTTGTTTTTTTTTTTTTGGGAATCTTTCAGATGGAGAGAGAAAGAGATGAGATGAGCTACACAACAACTACAAAAAGGCTCAGAGAAACACTGGGAACTGATCTCTTGGGTATGGTAATAATATGAAAGGATTTTTTTTTTTTTTAAATAATAATAATAATAATAATAAATTTTTGGGGTTGATTTGATAAAAAGTTAAATATAGTTTTTGGGGATGATGGATACTTGCAGACAAAGTGAAATGATATGACTGAAACGTCCTTGAATGTTTGCCAGCAAAAGAGTTCGCATGAAGCTGGCTCATATAAGGGCCAACAGTTTTTTTTTTTAATCAATTTCAATTTTTACATGTATTTTTTTTTTTTCAATTATCAGTGCATGATTTGATTGGGAATTATCATAATAAATCTTCTCTTATCTTTTTGAGTAATATAATGGATTATTTTTGTTTGTTTTGTTGATGTCATTGGCTAGCATGCTGCGGCCAGGTCAACCAGCTGGCTTGTATTTTTTTGCAATATATACTTTGGAAAATGCTTTTTGTTTTTTTTTCTTTCCCTCTTTTTCTTTTCTCTTTTGTGTCCTTCGCCTTTAGTAAGAAAGCAAAATTAAACACATAATTGTTTCGTCAATTTAAACATAAACAACTGTTTCGACCTCTTTAATAATGATTTTTTTTTTCTTGGTTTAGAAAGCTGAGTTTTTTAAGCCTTAGTTTCATCTTGATTTGTATACTTTTGAATATTTTACTATTATATCTATCGTTTGATAGAAAATTTACTAAATATTTTCTTTTCGTTTATATGAAAGAATGACAAAAATATACAAGATAACAAGTTCTTTAAATGTTAAAAAAAATCCACGATAAAATATTTTCTTTTATCAAAATTTGGTAAGCCTTACTAAAATGATATGAACATAGATGGCCAAAAAACTAAACTTAAAACTTTAAAATTGTTATAGGTAATTTTGGACCACACAGACGCACAAGGAGCTGACGAGGACAATCGGACAGAGGTAGGACCAAAAGACCGACCCAGAGGAAGACCGGACCAAAGGGTCGGGCCAACATGGCCCGACCCATATGGTCGGCCTCGGCAAAAGGCCGAGGCCGACCATTCGGCCCGCTTGCGTGGGCCGAGTCCGATGACCTCTTTTCGGTCCCTGATGCCCCGAATCGTCCCGGTTCCGCCTGGTTCGTCCGAAAACACCTCCGGATTCCTAAAAATCCTAGGACAAACAGGTATAAAAACTCCTCTTCATCACGGAAGAAGGGTTCCGAAAACTCTACTCCTAACTGCTCCCTTTACTATCTATAGCTTCTCCTCGGTTTTCTGACTTAGGCATCGGAGGCGGTGTGGCCTACACCACGCCGGTGTGCAGCGATTTTTGCTGGTCTTGCAGGTCACGTCTTCCCCAGTTTCTACAAATTCGCTGTTGGTGTCACGTGAAGGTCAGGTGAGTCCTCTGTCCGAATTTTGGCATCAACAAAAATTAAATATACAATTTAAAGTTTTCTTTTTTTAACAACATGTGAAAGCGAAGAGATTCGAACCATATACCTCTTGATTATCGGTACAAGTTTTATGTTAGTTGAATTATATCCATGTTGACAATAAGGAATTTTAAAACGGTTTTGTAAATAGATGATAACTTTTTATTTAAAAAAATTAGGAAAAAACTTGGTTGCACAGCGGTATGTAAGAATCTCCCTATACTTACCACCATTAAAATGTTGACAACAGATAAAAAAAAAAAAAAAAATTCATTCTCTACCTTTTTCTTTCTTAATTGTCAAGATTTTAATGAGCTATGTAGAGAGATCCCTACATATTGAGGTATACAGCCATGGTTAAAAAAATTATTGCTACAAACATGATTTTAAAAATAGACTGAAAAAATATCAACAAGTGATCCTTTAAAGAGAAAATCTCAAAATATATATAAAGAGAGAGTTGAAGGAAAGGAAGAAACCCTAATTATTGTAATTTAAATATAGAACAAACTTTACCCGAGTAAATTCGATTATGGACGCAATGATGATTTTGGTTACATGTCATAATTAAAACCTTTTCATTTAAAATTATAAAATAGACCTTACATGATTTTTGTACGTAATTACTTATAATTTAATTAGCTTTTGTTAATCTAACATTATAAGATTCAACAATCGAAGTGTAGGGGATTTAGTTTGTGTTGGATTTTTGGCACTTTTCAAAATTAGTAGAAACTTAGGTCATTGTACAAACTATAAGGTATGAAGAATTGTTACTTGAATTGGAAAAAAAAAATATAAAGTTTTACTTGCCATTATGTTTTTTTTTTTTTTTTTTGACAACATGTGGGGAGGGGGATTTGAACCACAGACCTTGTGGTTATCAGTATAAAGTTATGCCAGTTGAACTAAGCTCTTGTTGGCACTTGGCATTATGTTTGCTAGAGATGGTCATGCATAATTTAATTAGCTTGAACGTTTTGGCTTTAAAGATATCATATGTGATATATATGTCATGGTTTCTCAAGTGAATTACAATATAAAATATTTGCCCAAGATAAAAGCAATGGCTTTTAAGGTATATAAGGTTCATAATTATTAAATAGTTGAAAATAATTTCCATATAAAATATTTAGTTTAGTTTTCCACTTAAAATTACTTAAGAATGTATTTATGTTGTTATAGTGTGTCATATTGTATTCTAAAAAAGGTTTTAAGAAAATCATGTAGCACTACTAGAATTTCAGCCTCGGTAAACACTTTTTTCTCCCCATGCCAAAAAAATCGTCGAGAGAAGACGAAATGCTGACAACAAATTTTGTGTAAGTAAAGTGTCGACATAGGTCACTTCTGCTGACATTTAAGACATACTTTCTTTCTTTAATCTCTCATTACACACATTTCCTTTTCTCATTAAAATATTCACGCACTAATTCCAAGGATGGCATACACAAATGGAGAAATGGTCCAAATTTTTATCATTAAAATAATAATAATAATAATTGTTAAGCAAATTTTTATTTTGAAAAATAAAAGAAAATAAAAGAATTCGTGCCATTAATACCACTCGACAATTTCAAGGAACGGCACCGTGCACTGTCATGGGCCTAGATACAATCGAGCTGTGGGTTTGTGGGCTTTTAAGGAATCTTTCGGGCTAAAAGCCTAAAACGTGGGCAAGAAAAAGTTTTCTTTCACATATTGTAGGTGTATTTTTTAAATAAATATTTCTAAATTGCGAAAATATTACATACAAAAATAGTGATGTTGAATACTTGTTTGAGTGGAGTAGAAAATTTTCATAGAAAGAAGCAACATTTTACATTCTATTTTTTTTTCCTATGTATAATCTCTCCGTTTATAAATTTAAGGCTAAATTATAAAAAATGCCCCTGAAGTATGGGGTTTGTTTCAAAAATGCCCCTGAACTTTAAAAAGTTTCAAAAATATTCCTGAACTTTAAAAAATGTTTCAAAAATACCCTTGTAGTTAATTTTTGGATGAAAACCATTAAAAATTTCAGTTTCATTAATACTCTTTAACTTTCAAAAGATTTTAAAAAATAACCTTATTAGAAAATGTTTCTTTTTTTTTTTTCTTATCCCACCGTAAATTCTTCTTTCCATAAAAATTAATGAGAAGCTTTACCAATTTTTCATATATTCATACACTAAGAGCTTTTCTTCTCTTTCAACACATCATCCCAAGAGCTTGACTAGATTTTCGGTAATGGTATCTTCGAAACATTTTTAACGGTTTCCATCCAAAAATTAACTGTAAGGGTATTTTTGAAACGTTTTGTAAAGTTCAAGGGTATTTTTGAAACTTTTTAAAGTTTAGGGACATTTTTGAAACAAACCCCATAGTTAAGGGGTATTGTTTTATAATTTAGCCTAAATTTAAAGATGGCAGTATAGAGATAAAATATTAAAATTAGTAGCTTTTTTCATATTATTTCGTTATTAGACCAATCGTGCAAAGGGGCTTGTCTTCTTTTCTTTTTAGCTCATCCTCCTTTGATTATTTTCTTTTTCTTTTTTGAGTTCAACAACATTTAGAGGTGAGGATTTGAACCTCTAACCCATTGGTCGAGAATACATGTCAATTACCAGTGAACTCACTTTTGACTCTATAATTGTTTGGTCTCACTCTCTTCAACTTCTCTCTTTGGTAGAGCGTGACCATGATCTATCTTTTGACTTTTTTTTTCCTTTTTATTTATTTATTTATTTTTTTAAAGAACTATATGCTCTATACCTTTTTAAGAAGGACAAATACAATAAAGCTCAAACATACAATACCAAGAAAAATAAATAAATATTAATCAAGAAAAGGTGATGTTTCAAAAAAAAAAAAATCAAGAAAAGGTATGAGCCGGCAATACATTTTGTTTGGCGTGTATGTATTATTATTATATATATTTTTAAATCAATACATTATTTATATCTTTAGTAAAGGATAAAAATGACCATAAATTCTACACTATATAAATAAATATGTAAATGCATATTTTGCTTCCAAGAAAATAAATAATTATGTAAATAATGTTGACTGGGAAATTTTTATTTTTATTCTAATTTAGATGAGTCGATCTTAACATAACCAATAAATCTTACAAAAACACCACAAATAAAGTGATAGAAGTGCCTAAATCTATCCAAAAAAAAAATATATATTCAAACCTAATAATAAATCAACCGGTAAAAAGGTGTTTAGACTCGACTATTAAAAAAAAAAAAAATTATAACTCAACTAAAATTTCCATATTTTTTTTAAAATCAACTAAAATTTAAGTTTTGTTGGAGAACCAATCTCTTTCGAACGTTTCTCAAATTTTATAAGACAAATAATTAATTACTAGTCAACCTGAAAATAACTCAACTAGTTAACACATATATACGATCACGTTTCCCTCAAGTTATTGAACTTATATGTATGTCTTCTTTGACTATACTTTTAAAATTATTGTTTGGCGTGATGATGGGAGGAGCACAGTTGGGACCATTTTGGTCTTGAGTTCAATTCTGCTGAACTGTAATTTTTTTTTCTTAATTTTATTCTTTCAATTTTTTTTTTTTTTTGAAAATTTTATTCTTTCAAATTTTTGATCTAATAGCTCACCACTATTTCTAGTATTTATTATTCGTTAGTTTTGAATATTAATAGATCATTTTATTTATATCTGGTAGGATTTGAGTAATTGGAGCTCTTACTACAGAATTGGAACACTAGTGTCAAAGTGAGCATAGATAAGTGATAATTAATTAACATATACTATCAATCAAGAAGTCGGAAGTTTAAGGATCCGTTTGGTTGGTGCTCTGAAAACAAGGGATTCAATGAAAACAGAGTTGTATTTCATGTTTTCAGATATGTGTTTGGTAGCAGATTCAGAAATTGGATCTGAATTTAAATAATGGTTCAAAATGTGTTTGATAATATATTTATAAACGATAAATTATTTGTAAATAACTACTAAGTTGAATATAAAATATTATTAATTAATTTATAAACATGTTATTGTGTTATAAATTTATTATTATTATTATTTTACAATATCATATAATTTATAATACATTATATTATACAAATTTTAATTTTGCAAAAATAAATTGAGTTTATAACTTGAAATATTATATTTATTAAAGTTTTTATCTTTTTTACTCTAATTCTGCAGTTAAAATTCTGAAATTCAAAATCTGGATACAATGAAAACATAAAAAAGTTGTTTTCAGAATTTTCACTATTTGGATGACAGAATCCGAAAACGGTTTTAAAAAACACATTCTGTCAAACGCATATTCACTGAATTCAGTGAATTTTAAAACATAAAACAGAATCCGGATTGTCTACCAAACATGTACCGATCTCGAACTAAAGAAACGACAAAGAGGCAACACCAATATTAAGACAATTGGCAACTTTGGTTTGTTTCCTTTTACTTAAGAGACGTGATACAGAAAAAGACAACTTTGAAGTTTGAAGTGAAAAATATTCTTTAAAAAAAATTGGAACATAATTTTCTAGAGACAGAGAAGAAGAAGCAAGATGTTTATAAATTGACAGATAAGAGATTGCAGCTACCTCACGCACTGATCCATCCATCCATTAAGAACACAACAGTAATCCAATCCAAATCGATCCTCCTTTTTCTCTCCCCAAATTTTCTTTCTTTCAATTCCTGAGAAATCGCCATGGCAGAGGCCGGACCAACTTCCCCAATTCAAAGATGGTCTCTCAAGGGCTTCACCGCCCTCGTCACTGGCGGAACCCGAGGCATCGGGTCAGCCTCAAGTGACTATCAATATTAATCGGAGAGGAATAACCTAATATATTAACCATACTGTTTTCCTTTTCAGATCTGCCATAGTTGAGGAGCTAGCTTCGCTTGGGGCTGCCGTACACACTTGTTCGCGAAACCAAACGGAGCTCGACGAAAGGGTAAAAGAATGGGAGCAAAAGGGCTTCAAAGTCAGCGGCTCAGTCTGTGATCTCACTTCAAGATCCCAGCGAGAACAGCTCGTTAGCACTGTCTCTTCGATCTTCAATGGAAAGCTCAACATTCTGGTAATTTTCTGCTGACCCATTGGCTTAAATTTTTAGATTATGTTAGTAATTTAAGTTCTGAAAATTTGAAAAAGTTGGTGGTTTTTGTAAGGTGAACAACGCAGCGGAGGTAACGTTGAAAGCAGCAACAGAGCACACAAGCGAAGATTTCAGGAACATTATGAGCACGAATTTGGAGGGCCCTTATCATCTCTGCCAAATTTCGTATCCAATTTTGAAGGAATCTGGTTATGGAAGTATTGTTTTTGTGTCCTCGGTTGCAGGAGTCACGGCTTTACCAAAAATCTCAATCTATGCAGCATCTAAAGGTATGGACTTTAGAGATTTATTTGCTTAACGACGGGTGTTGATATCCCTTGAATCTCTTGTCTGATGCTTTGGATCTGTTACTCCTCACGATAATAAACTATTCTCTCCCTCTATCTGGGAATGTCCACACGTGTCGATTCTTTGTAATTCGTTATTCTTTTGCTTGTGGATTTGTTTTTCTGTCATAACAACTTAAGAATTCTAAGAATTTGTTTGTTTTGTTAAACGTTTTGTGGGTGCATGTTGATTGCGTTGCAGGGGCAATTAACCAAATCACTAAGAACTTGGCGTGTGAATGGGCGAAGGATAATATTCGTACCAACACTGTGGCTCCCTGGGCTGTTAAAACTACCATTTCTAAACCGGTATGTTTGCTGGCTCTTGATTATAAAACTACCCTTTCTAGACAGAAGTAGTGTCTACGAGCTTAATTTTCAAAAATATAAAACAGAAAGTAAAATAGTGATCGAACATAATCTTAAGAACTTATTAAACACTTTTTAAAAGTTGTGGGTTGGACCCAATTAGACATAAATTCAAAAATTTTATGATTAAACTTGTAAGAACAATACTTGACTGCATACGGTAAGTTTTTCTCTACGGACCATCGTTAAAAGGTTGAAATTGTTGATTGATTATGATTATTGATTTGGGGGTTGGTAAATTAGGATGCAGCAACTATGGAGGAATATGGGCGGCTGTTGGGGCGGACGCCGGCGGGTCGAATAGGAGAGGCGAATGAAATATCTTCAGTGGTGGCGTTTTTATGCCTTCCTGCTGCTTCCTATGTCACTGGTCAGATCATTTGTGTTGATGGTGGCTACACAGCCGGTGGATGCTAGGTATTAGACAGAAAATACTTGACTGCATATCGGTATGTAGGTATCAGATAAAAAATTCTCATTTTTCCATTTTCTCTTTTTTAGTTGTCAAAATTTCAATGGAATATGTAGGGAGATCCTTGCTTACTAGTATGTAGTCAAATATTATTCTTATAAATATCTATGGCCGTAGAAAAGCCGGCCAGCCACGTGGAATAATAAAATAAAGTCAACTTGGAGCTTGTGGCCTTGCCTTTGTTTTATTTTATGTCGGTTTCTAAGTTCTAATAATTCAGAGCTGATTGCTATGGGTAGTAAATAAAATGTTAAATGTCTTTTTCAAAAAAATAAAATAAAATAAAATGTTAAATGTGTTTTTACGAAACTATAAAATGTTAAATGTTAATTAAATTCTTACAATCAATAATGATGTTATAACATGATGATATGCGAATAAAAAATGGTATATTTTTTTTTTTTGAAGTAAAAGAATGGTATATTTTTATTAAGAAGTCAATGATGCATACCAATATTTTTAATGAATAAGTTATTTTCCTTGTATATATAATAATAAGCCGATTTTGTCAATATGAGTCTAGTTCAACTAATATAAAACTTGTACTAATGTAATAATAACTATCAAATAAAGGCTAAACAGAGGAATGATCACAGAATAATATCTTGAATTCTCATTAATGTGATCAACAGCAGATACTCTTATATATAAAGTTCTGTGAATACAAATAATCAAAGAATATAATCTGAAAATAACAGAATATAACTGATACAGTTGGAGTAAAGCTAAACTGACTCAATGGGCTCTCTTGACACCCCCCCTCAAGCCAATGGACAATGAAGAATGTACATTGAGCTTGCCTTTTAAAGGAAGAAATCTGGTAGCTGATAATGGTTTAGTAAAAATGTCAGCTAACTGAGCAGAGGAAGGCAAATGACAAATCCTAATATGCTTTTGTAGAACCAGATCCCTGACAAAATATATGTCTATTTCAACATGTTTTGTTCTTGAATGTAAGATAAGATTTGCACTTAGGTGCACTGCACTCAAATTATCACACCATACAGTTGGGGGATGATTTGTAACAATATGTAAATCAGAAAATAAAGATTTCAGCCATATCAGTTCAGCACACACATGAGCTAGACTCCTATAATCTGCTTCAGTACTAGATCTTGATATAATGTTCTGTTTCTTGGATGACCACTGAATGAGATTACCTCCAAAATATATACACAGACCAGAGGTAGATTTTCTGTCATCTGGATCAGAAGCCCAATCCGCATCTGCATAACCTTTGAGTATCATATCAGTTAGTTTCCGAAAAACTAGACCATGATCAATTGTTCCTTTTAAGTAACGAAGGATGCGCTTTACCGCTTGCCAATGAGTCAAAGAGGGTGAATGCATGAATTGACATACCTTGTTGACACTATATGCAATCTCTGGTCTTGTGAGGGTAGCATATTGAAGAGCTGTGCTTCTATATAGCTTCACATCAGAGAACTTCTCTCCTTGATAGGCCGAGAGAATGGTCCCACTGATCATGGGAGTGGCGATATCATTTGCTTGGCTCATCTTTGTCTTAAAGAGAAAATCTGAAATGTATTTCTTTTGGGAGAGAAAGAGACCTCCCGTTGGTAAGGTGGAGACTTCTACACCAAGAAAATAGCTCAGCAAGCCTAAATCTTTGAGAAAAAATTTATGATTCAAAGACTTTATAAGCTGGCCAATAGCAGTAGAAGAATTTCCTGTGATTACAATATCGTCAACATAAACCAGCACATAACAAAAGCAATTACCCTTATGATAGACTAACAATGACGAATCTGCTTTAGAATGTACAAAGCCATTAGCACAAAGGAAGGAACTCAGTCTTTCAAACCATGCTCGTGGGGCTTGTTTAAGCCAATACAAGGCTTTCTTCAGTTTACAAACTCTATGGGGATGAAAGGTGGAAATCATACCAGGTGGCTGGCTCATCAAACCTCTTTTGTTAGTAATCCATGAAGAAACGCATTGCTTATGTCAACTTGCCTTAGATTCCAGCCATAAGCCAATGCCAAAGTAAATAGGACCCGAATGGTTGTTGGTTTGACAACAGGGCTGAAGGTCTCGGTATAGTCAAGGTCTGCTGCTGATGAAATCCTTGAGCAACTAGTCGAGCCTTGTATCTAGCAATTGATCCATCCGAGTTCCTTTTAATTTTGAATACCCATTTGCAGCCAATGATCCTTTTGTCAGATGGGACTTCTTCCAAGGACCATGTATCATTATTCAGCAGAGCACTGTATTCCTCTTTCATTGCTTGAATCCAATGATCACACTTGAGGGCCTCTTTGACATTTGATGGTTCAACCTCAGTATATTCAGTGAGATATACTTTCGGTTTGAAAATTCCGACTTTGCTTCGAGTAACCATTGAGTGAACATTTGTAGCAGCAGGTTCTTCTAGCCCGAGTGCAGGACTGTTATTCAAAATATTGGAAGAAGAAGGTTGAGATGTATTCGGTGAGACAGAAGGCTGGGAGGGTGAATTAGGCAAAGGAGATGGGTTGCTCGAAGTAGTAGCTAAGGATGGTGATAAAGTACGATTTCACTGATCAATGGGGCTATTTGAGATAGGTGTAGCATGTGAGCAGTCTGATATATGGGCTGGCGTCTGGCAAGGTGACTGTTGGAAAGGAGAGGGTGAGGGACTATCGGTTAAAGGCAGGGACTGAAGTATTGGGAGCTTGCTTTTAACCATTGGTAATAAGGGATTGTCAGATGAGGGCTGATTTAAAAAGGATGAGGTAGGGAAGGCATATTCATAAAAAATGACATGTCTTGAGATGTACAATCTCCCAAATGAAGAAAGACATTTGTACCCTTTATGGAGAGAGCTATATCCGAGAAATATATAGGCAAGGAGTTGAACGAGGATCTAATTTGTGATTATTGTAGGCCCTCAAAGATGGATAGCATAAGCAACCAAAGGTTTTAAGGAAGGTATAGTCTGGTTTGGATCCAAATAACTTCTCCAATGGTGAAACCTGTTGATGGACTATAGTAGGAAGACGGTTGATAATTTAAACAAAAGTAGAAAAGGCATCATTCCAGAAGTCCGAAGAAAGAGAAGCGTGAGATAAGAGTGTAAGACCCATATCTACTATGTGACGGTGTTTTCTCTCTACTATTCCGTTTTGTTGAGAGGTATGTGGAAATGTTAGCCTATGTTCAATACCGTTGGTTTTAAGGAATGGGATGAAGGAACGAAATTCACCACCAACATCGGTTTGCAAACGAAGTATAGGCCGACTGAAAAGCTTTTCAACATGTGTTTTAAAAAGAATGAATGCTTGAAAAGCTTCGGATTTGGAATTAAGAAAATAAATCCAAGTATAGCGAGAGAAAACATCGACAAAACTAACATTATATTGAAAACCATTCCTAGAAGTTCTGTAGGCAGGCCCCCAAACATCGGCTACAATTAATTGGAGTGGGGAATCATATACAGTGGTAGACAAAGAAAATGGAAGATTATGGGCTTTGCTTACAGAACAAGCATGACACAAATGTGGATTCTTATTTGATGAAGTGATTTTACACAGAGAAAGAACATTCTTAACAGTAGCAATGGCAGAATGCCCAAGTCTATTATGCCACAAATCAAAAAAAGTACAAGTTGAAGAAGAAAAAGGAACATTACAAGTATTGGTAGAAGACAAGTTTGCAGTCAATACTTGTGGAGTAATGGCCGTGGAGGAGAGACCATCAGAAGAAGAAAAACAGGGAGAATCAGCCTTTTCCAGATTGAAGCTGTAGAGTCCATCAGTTAGTTTGCCTTGGAGAAGTATTTGGCCATTGGAAAGATCCTTCACAAAACAAACATAAGGGTGAAACTCAAAGTAAACATTATTGTCTCTAGCAAATTGGCTAACACTTATAAGGTTCTTAGTGATTTGAGGGACATGTAATAGGTTTTGAAGATGAAAAATAGTATTAGAAGAGGATTTAAGAAAGGAGGATCCAATATTTTGAATATTCAAACTTGCACCATTGCCAATGTGGACTTTATTCTCTCCTTGATACTCTGTCCCAAACGAAAAATTTGAAGCATCAGGAGTGACATGATTTGAGGCCCCTGAATCTGGATACCACTGATTCTTCTTATTCATATCATGTTGGAGAGTATAAGCTGCAAAGGGTTGTTGATTGTTGTTAGACCACTGGTTATTGGATTGCTGGTTATGAGAAAACTGACCTTGAGAAGGAGTATTCGGTCCTTGATACCAGCGTTCAAACCTGAGGTAGCATTTGATGACTGTATGTCCAAATTTACCACACAATTGACACTGTGGCCGTTGATTGTTGTTATTCCAGGGTCGTCTATTCGAACGAGAGTTCTGTGATCTTCCTTGTTGGCCTTAGTTTCCTTGATGATTTTGATTCCTTTGATTAGAGTTCTTCCGGGTAGCATCATTGGCATTAGCATTCGGCTGCTGTATTCTTGATTGAGTCAAGTTCACTAATGGTAAAGAGTCATCGTTATTCACAATCGAAGAGGTATGTCGCTGAATTCGACTTTCTTGGGTGAGTAACATTGAATACACTTGTTGCAGAGGAGGCATCTCATCATCTCCCGTCAAGACTGACACAATTGAATCGTATTCTGGTCCCAGACCACCGAGGATATACAGAACATGGTCATCGTGAGAGATATGCTTACCAGCGATGGCCAATGCGTCAACAAGATTCTTGATTTTGGTAAAGTACTCTTGTAGCCCTAGATTTCCCTTCTTTGTCATCCCAAGTTTGGTCTTTAAATCTAAGACTCTGGCAACATGCTTCGAAGAAAATCTTGTAGAGAGATGCAACCATACCTCGCGAGAAGTTTTACAATCAAGCAATTTCGCCACAATTGGAGTTGAAATGGAGCTAAGAAACCAAGCGGTGATCAAATTGTCTTGTCGAACCCAATACTCATATTCCGGTTTGGGTGTTTTGACGGAAGAGGATTCATCAGTAGCAGTAGAAACCAAGAATTTAGACGGCACCTCATAGTCCGGATCAATGAATTTCTGCAGACCGTGGCCTCGAAGAGTAATTAGCACCTGGAATTTCCACATCAGGTAATTTTCTTCATCTAATTTTGGTGTTGTTGTTTTACTTCCAGGATTGATGAATTTCTGCACCGGAGAAGATTCAATTTCAGAAGCAGTACGCTGGGAAGCAGAAGACTCCATGGAAAAAAAAATACGATTTTGGTTGTTAGACCTATTGAAGCTCTGATACCATATCAAATAAAGGCTAAACAGAGGAATGATCACAGAATAATATCTTGAATTCTCATTAATGTGATCAACAGCAGACACTCTTATATATAGAGTTCTGTGAATACAAATAATCAAAGAATATAATCTGAAAATAACAGAATATAACTGATACAGTTGGAGTAAAGCTAAACTGACTCAATGGGCTCTCTTGACAATAACCGTAGGTAGATTTCATATAAAGTAATTTACCATGGACTAAATTATTATCAATTTCATTTTAAATTATATAAAATGGTTTTTTTTTTTTTTTTAAGGATTTACACCATGCTTAGTAAGTTTTTCCAAAATGAATGGATCCTTAGTGGACGATTGTCATCTCTAGGATCTAAACCTTTTGACACTTTTTTTTTTTTAATTTCTATTTTTGGTTTTATAATGAGATTATAATGTGTTTTTACTAGTTTATCCCTCAACATTGGACATTGTTTGTACATATATTATTCCAATTTTTTTTTTTGAAACTACATATATTATTCCAATTAAACCAAAGGTATTGGTAATGATTAATTGATGACGTATTATTCATCCCTTTATCACTTCAAGCTTATCATTTTCAAAAAGAAAAAATAAATATGAACTAAAAGTCTAAAACCGAGAAGATGAGTAAATAAAAATAGTTATGAGATCGCACATTTATCATGTTTTTTTTAGAGTACACACACATGAATCACGTTTTTATTTTAATAACTCTCTATTGGTTATTTCAAAAAAAAAAAAAAAAAAAAAATCTATTGGCTGAAATAATTCAATTTGCTTTTACACTATTTCTCTATTATATTACCATCCCTCCCTTCCCTCTCTACTTTCTCACTCCTCCCTTCAATTATACCATATCATTTATCTCTCTCTATCTCTCAAAATAAATGAGAAAAGATCAATTTTTACCTCTAAATTATTTGTCAAGTTGTATTAATCTTCACCCTAAACTTTCAATTTCATCAAATTGAACCCTAGACTTAGATAAGTGTTACAATTTATAATATCCATTCAATTTTTACTGGTTCACCCTTTAATTTAAAAAGAAAAAAAAAAACAATGTGAAAATTTATGTAAACTCACTAGTTTCAATAATATCAAGTTTATTCACAAATTTAAGTTTGATTAATGCACAAATTAACCATTTAATAACATTGTCAAAAACTCACAAAATTTAGCAAAAATAACTTAGCTCTATTGTCGTTTTTCTTTGAAATCTTATCAATTTTGTACCATGTGTAGGTTTTATAATTCATTGAAAGCATATGAAAAATATTCTTTTTAACAAATTTTTAATCAAAAACTTCTGAGATGGTAAAAATTGCAACACCTATTTAAGTTTATGGCAAAAATCGCAACACTTATTCAAGTGAAGAGTGCAACATTTATCTAAGCTTAGGGTGCAAATTGATGAAATTGAAGGTTTAGAGTAAAAATTGATACAAATCGACAAGTATATAGGTGAAAATGAACTTGCTAATAAAAACATAACTCAATTGACATAAAATCTGTTTAAAAAATAAAATTTTGGCATAAAGTCTATACTCTCAATGAAGATGTCAGCACTTCAAATTTCTTACACTTCCTAGTTCCTATTGTTAAAAAAAAAAAAAAAAAAAAAAAGTGAAAATTGATTTTTTTTTAAATAAAAATAAAGATAAAAGATGCACCTATGTGAGAAACACACCTCTATGAGGATAAACATGTGTCATCTTTTTCTAAATAGTTTCAATTTTTTTTTCAATTTTTTCTTAAAAAAGAAAGCTACAATTTTCACCTAATTAGCCCAACATTTGAGTAAGCATGCTTCCTTCCGATAAGAAATTATGAGGTGCTCTTGGTGCAATGAGACGAATAGTTTTGCATCGTTGAATGTAAGAGAAAGAAATTGTTAAAACACCTTGATTTTGTATCCAACGGTTATTAGATTGTAGACAAATTTGAATATGTACATCCAACGATTTTAAAGATAGAACCTTATTGCACTAGGAGCCTCTAATAATTGGAAGCTTATAATTTGTCTCTTCCAAGAAACCCAATTTAACATTGTCAATGTCTATTAACGTTTATTGCTAACTAGAATGTGTCTCATTCAAGAAACACATTATAGGTCTTTTTGAAAAGCTTCTCAAAAAAAAAAAAAAACATTTTGAAAAGGAGAAATACAACTCAATTTATTACGTTCTTTTTAAACTACTAATTTTTTTGCAATTAAAAAAACCCAACGTTAATCCCTCGATTTGTCTCGGTGTTAAAGTGGGCAAATTATTAGGTGCTCTTGTTACAATGAAACTTCTTTTTTAAAATCCTTGGATATACATCTTCAAATTTGTATGCTTCTAACAACGGTTGGATACAAAATCAAGATAATTTTACAATTTCTCTTCCTTACCTCCAACCGTGCAAAACTTCCCGTCTAATTGGATCGTGAGTACCTAATAATTTGTGAAATAATGTTGGAGATCAGAAGACAACAAACCTCAATGAAAGCATGAATCACGTGGTCGCCTTAAGGCTAGTAAGTCTCTCCACATCTCAACCAATCCTTTTGTTTTGTCTCTTCAATTCCAAACGCAAAATCGCAGCCAGCAACAGCCATGGCGAAAGCAGAGCAGCAGCTGAACACCAGAAACCAACGATGGTCTCTCAAGGGCATGACGGCTCTCGTCACCGGCGGAAGCCGCGGCATTGGGTATTATTATTCCTCATGAATTGTCATTTCTTTCCCGATTAATATTGATAATCACTTGTTGGGTTCGTCAGCCGAGCCACGGTGGAAGAGCTAGCAGAGTTTGGGGCCAGAGTTCACACGTGCTCACGAAGCCAGGAAGATTTGGACAAATGCCTGAAAGAATGGGAAGAAATGGGCTTCGAAGTCAGTGGCTCTGTGTGTGATGTGCACAGCAGAGAACAGAGGAAGCAGCTGATGGAAACCGTCTCTGCTGTCTTCAATGGCAGCCTCAACATTCTGGTAAAGGAAAAAGAAGATTTTGAGTTCATAATGGGTTTGATTTGAGGCTCTGATTTTGGTTTGTTTGTTTGTTTGAGGTAAATAATGCTGGGATATCGAAGTGGAAGAGCACGGCAGAAGTAACAGAGGAAGAGCTTGCGAGTGTAATGAGTACAAATTTTGAGGCGTCGTTTCATTTCAGCCAACTTGCATATCCATTGATGAAAGCTTCTGGTTATGGAAGCATTGTCTTCGTCTCCTCTATTGCAGGCTTTGTGTCCCTTCCTTTATCTACTCCTTATTCTGCTTCCAAAGGTAATCCACACATTAATCTTTCAGAAATAAAACACAGATTCATCAAGCTTAGTTTCTGAAATATGTAGGAATTTGGTCCTGAAATTAGCAAGTTCTTGAATTTTTTTAATTTTTTATAATAAATTTCTTTAACTTTCAATTTTGTGTATGATTGAAAGGTCGGAGTTGTTTTGAACATAAATTTCAATTTCTTAGATCTCATTTGATAATTATCTAGGCCCCGTTTGATAACCATTTGGTCTTTCAAAATTATGTTTGTTTTCTCATATATTCCCTACCATGGCTTACATCCTAGTTAAGGTTGCATTTGAATTCCTAGCCAAATTTTGAAAAAAAAAACAAGTTTTTGAAAACTATTTTTTTTTGTTTGTTTCCAAAATTGGACTTGGTTTTTGAAAACAAGGTAGAAGATGGATACTAAAACCAAGAAACTTATGGGTAGAAGTATGTGTGTATAAGCTTAATTTTCGAAAACTAAAAACCAAAAACCAAATGGTTATCAAACGGAGCCCTAGTTTTTTATTTTTGGTTTTGGAAAATTATGTTGGCTTTCATATTTGAATTCTCAGTCAAACTCAAAATAAAAAACAAGTTTTTGAGAACTATTTTTTCTAGTTTTCAAAACTTAACTTAATTTTTTAAAACATAGAAAAAAAGTAGATAACAAAACAAAGAAACTTATAGGTAGAAGTAATATTTATAACTTAATTTTTAAAAGCTAGATGGTTGTTAAATGGAGCTAGATAGAAGTCTGCTAAATATAATCATGAAGTTTTCTAAAAAAAAAAGATATAATCATGAATGTTTGGAGTAAACTTATAGTTTAACCATAGGCTAGATATATATTTTAAAGGGTCCTTTATTGTTTGAACGTTTAATTTCGCTCTTTACAAACAATTAGACTGAGACAAATAACATCATTAGATGAAAGATTGTAATTGTCCTCCAAATTTCTATGAAATTTGTAGAAATTTTGAGTTTTTTTTTTTCCATCTTAATTTAACATTTAGATGAAAGATTGAATTGAAATTAGAATTATGAATATAGAAAGGACTAAATTAGAGATTTGTTGATGAAGCTGCCATAAACCAAATCACAAGGAACTTAGCAGTCGAATGGGCCAAAGACAACATCAGAACAAACGCAGTGGCTCCAGGGTTCATCAGAACTCGCTTTGTGGAATCTCCCACTGTATAAATTTCAACATTATTCAATTCACAATTTCTTCATCGTTTGGATTCTTCAAATAATTTATTTATTGCTGATTTTTTTATTTATTTATTTATTTAAATTCAGGGTGATCCGACGCATGAAAGAACTTTTAACCACGTACTGTCAATAACACCTCTTAAACGAGCTGGAGAGCCACAAGAAGTTTCGTCAATGGTTGCATTTCTCTGTCTTCCAGCTGCTTCTTATATCACTGGTCAAGTTTTCTGTATTGACGGTGGCCACACTGTCAAGGCCTTCCCCATCCCTGATCTTTAAAAATCTACCCATATTTCTCTTCTAATAATAGGCAGCTCTTCAAGAAAATATGATCATGTATGTCCAAAGAATTAGAAGAAATATATTGGGTATGGAACTCATAGGATCAAAATAAAAATGATGTTCATTTTGTAGTTCTAGTTTAGGTCATGTTTGATAACTATTCGATTTTTTAAGGACCTAATTATGCTACGCTTAAAGCAACGGTAATTGGTATGTTTTTTTTTTTTTTGAGTTCATCAACATTTGGGGGTGAGGGAGATTTGAATATCTGGCCTCTTTGTTGAGGATACAATATGTCAATTACCGTTGTATGCTCGTTTTGGTGGGGGAGAGATTAGAGGTTGGAATAAAAAATAAAGGAAAACATATCATTCAATATAAAAAAAGTAATTTAAAAAAATATTAATTTAAAAAAGTTAAAAAAATAATATGAGGAACTTTTTAAACTTATTGCTCAAAACTCAAACATTAAAAATGTTCATTTTGAAAACTTAAACATCAACCTATTTCTCAAAACAATTCAGGGACAAAACACACTTATTCCTTAAAACTTAAGGACCAAAAAGGTATTTTTTCCAAAAATAACTATGTACTTAAATCAAACTTCGGGATCAAAACAAGCAGCACTCTATGAGCTAGCCTTACAATCAAATCTGGGAAATTTGTAGTCCACACATGGACTAGATGACAAGCCCACACGGGCTAATTCATGTGCTAACATATTGAATTCATTGAACTTAATATTTTATCTTTAATGGAATAATAAGATTAAGTTTAAAAAAAAATGGAATTTTAAGATTAAATTAAATGTTATCGACCTTAGTTTTTCAAGGAGAATAACAAGGTTAACGGGCAGTATGTAGTTTTATGTTGTTTCTAACGCGCTCACATGAGATTATATATCATTGTTTTCTGGATAATTTTAAAAAAGGTTATCAAACGAGGCCTTAATTTTTTAAAATCTCAAATATGAAGACTGATTAGATATTTTTAAAGTCCATAGACCTATTAAACACAAAATTGAAAGTTCAAAAACTTATTAAACACTTTTTTAAGTTTAGTGACCGTATAGACACAGACCTGGAAGTTCACCAGCTAAAATTGTAGTTTAGCCTAAAAGTAAATACTAAAGATATAGTAACATCAAACTACTTCTAATGAGTTGACTTATCATAGTTGTTTGTTACATTGTTGAATTCCAACCACCATTTGAATGGATTCGAAGATTGAAAATAAAATATGTTTTGTAGAATCCTATGGAGAAATATGCCATGGATCGAGTACTCGCAGTTACTCCGATGAAACGCGTCGGAGAGCCTAAAGAAATTTCATCGACGGTTGCATTTCTTTGTCTTCCAGCTGCATCATATATTACAGGACAAGTCATTTGTGTTGATGGAGGCCATACTGTAATTGCTTACTCCCTTGGCCAATGTTTGAGAACTAGAAAATATGTTCCATGTTTTGGGCAATTTTGTTCTTACCTCAATGATATAGAAGGGTTTGTTTTTGTCTACCCTTTTGACAACCTTAGTGTTGAGTTTTAGTCTTTTTCATTTTCCAACGACTTTTAAGGGTGTGTTTGGATAACTTTGTAAGTGATTGTGAATAATAAAAAATGTTTTTGAAAAATTCTAGAGTGTTTGATTGTGAAAAGAAAAATCACTTTCGAAATGATTAGATTGGTTAATAATAATTTTCTCGATAATCAAAAAGACATGTTTGGAATTGATTTTGAAATAGTTAAAATCACTTTTATGTCATGTTCAACGTCCCTCCAAAAGATACATTTAATTATTCAAAATCATTCTAATGTTTGATTTTAAGCTTTTAAAAAGTGATCTACATCTCATCAAAGCTGGTTTTGAATTATTAAGTGTATGTTTTGGGGTGATTTTGAATATGACAAAAGTAATTTTAGATGTTTCAAAATCACTCTCAAACATAAAGTTTTCAATCAATCACTTTTAAAAAACTCTTTATATTCCCTTTCAAACTTGTCAATAAATATTAAAAAGTTAACTTATAAGTTTAGTCCAAGAAATTTTCAAGTTTGTGTTTATATGGTCCATAAACTTTAAAAAATGTTTAATAAGTTCTTGAAATTTTAATTTTGTGTCCAATAGAGTCCTCAACTTTAGAAAGTGTCTAATAGATCTTTTAACAGCATGAGAAGAAGGAAGATAACAAAATGACAAAAAATTTGTTTATGGGTGGAGGTAATGTTTATAAGCTTAATTACCAAAAACTAAAAATCAAATAATTACGAAACAGGAACTTAACCACCATGAAACTTATTTATTTATTATTTAAATTATAAAAAATAAAAACTTTTCAAAGTAAGTCATATTTTACATAAAAACAATTAAGTCGTGGTAGATGTGGGTAGACGTGTCTAGGAAACGACCTACACACCACCATTAAAACGTCGACAATTAAAAGAGATAAAATAAAATTTCACTCCCTATCTTTCTCTCTTAGTTGTCAAGATTTTAATATAGTGTGTAAAGTGTCCACCTCGAAGCCAAGGAGTACTAACTAACAGTTGAGTCCTCTCCAAATTGCAGGAGATAGTCGCCCATCATACGGCTCACCAATTCCACTTACCTCTATGGGAGGATTACTACCTATCATTTGCAACCAATTATTTTCTTTTATTTATTAAATTAAACAAAAATTGTCGACATAAGAAAAAAGGAAAATATTTCTTATTATTAAATCCAAATTTGTCGTCAACCTAGATATAAAATAATGTAGCAAAAGTCACACGTCAACTTAATTGAGTTATTTTCTTTTCCAAATTTTAGAATTAAGTTTGAGATTTTAAGATAAAATCTAATTTCTAATAAAATATAATGTGTAACGTCCCACGTTTTGAAATCAAACAATTTTGGAAATTGCTGAAAGTTCTTATTCTAATTTAGAAAATTAGAATTTAAGTTTAGCATTAGATCGTTAAATTAAATTTCTATAATTTAGAAAAAAAAATATTTTTAATTAAATCTGTAATTTTCTAAAGTTTGAGATTTAATATTTGATATTTATCTAAAATTTCAAAAGATCAAAATCCATTAATTTGGTTATTTTATTTTCCAAATTTTAGAATTAAGTTTGAGATTTTAAGATAAAATCTTAGATTAAATCTAATTTCTAATTAAATTAGGGTTTTCATTCATAGGTTATATTTAAGAAAAGAAAAAGAAAAACCCTAATCTATCTGATCTCCCTCTCTTTTTCGTGTTGCAAACCGCCGCCACCCCCCACTGCGTTTGTCTTCTCCATCGCCGGCAGCTCCTCGTGTCTCCTTCTTCACTCTCGTAGCCGGCCAGCACCTCACGGCGGTTGTAGCCCTCTTGTCGTTCGCCAGTAGCAGACCTGCGACGCCTCCCCCCGCAAGCTCGTCTCCTTCTCCCGTGTTTCCGTCGGCCTCAGCCAAGCGTGGGTCTCGGGATTCTCTCCATTCTCGGTTCGATCCTCTCCGGCGAGCATCCACGAGCGTGAACGACGACTCCCACGGCTCAGTAAGTCTTCCTCTCTCATTTTCTCTCTTCCGTTCAGAAACCCGCGATTTCTTCTCCCCCTCACTCTCGTTTCCGTCGGCCAGCGTGTGGGTTCTCCATTCTCGGCCTACTCCTCCGGCAGCGAGCACGACTGAGTGAAACCAACGGCAATCCGTGATTTTCAGCGAGCAAGCAGTGGTTTCATTGCGTTTTTCTTCAGCACGCATCTTCTTCTTCTCTTTAGCGTTTCGGTAAGTTTGGCTTAAAACCCATTCAATTTTCTTCCAGTTTCAAGTATACCCATTCGAATTCGGACCTCGGATTGTGTTTAGAACATGACCCATTCATTATCAACTCTAGAATTGCAAGTTCAAGTCTTGAAATCTTGAAAATCGGAATAGATTCATTGTCTAGAATTAGAAACCCTTAGGTTGTTGAAGCCTGTGTATGCGTTTTTATTTTCTCTTAATCTCTAATTCATATGATTTGGTTTACTAGGTTTGATATACTTAACAAATATTTTATCCCATTTTGTATTATGAAATTGTTCCAATCATATTGAAATTGAAATAAGCTTGGAGTATAGAAAATATTAGTTTAAATTGATAAAAATATTCAACCATCATGGGTTGGCCTTAATGGTCAATAAGGGCCATAGAAAAAATAAAGGGCTTAGAGGGAATGAGTTCAATCCTTGGTGGCCATCGAATTTCCTTAGCAACCAAATGTAGTAGGGTCCAAATGTAGTAGGGGTCTACATTTCCTTATCCCGGACACTCACGGATATAAAAAAAAATAATAATAATAAACATATTCATAAGAGGTCTACATATTAAATATATTTAATTGATTGAAATAATTTAGTAAAAATTTTAATTTTTAATAATTATTTATTCCATTAAGTTATTCATCCTTGATTTTGGGGCCTGACCTTTATCAACAAGACCTAGGATCAAATCTTCCTTATGCCTATATTGTTATCATTTTTTTTTTGCCAATGTGCATTCTTATATAAATCTTTTTTTATATAGTTTTTTGTTTAAAAAAAATCACAAAAATTTAAAACCACCAAATATGGGGTCTACATATTAAATATATTTAATTGATTGAAATAATTTAGTAAAAATTTTTAATTTTTAATAATTATTTATTCCATTAAAGTTATTCATAGATTAATTAGTTAATACCTCTTTGTTGAAATAAGAAATTCATTAATTAATGCATCATAATTATGTAAAGATTATAAAAATTATCTAACAAAAATATTATTTATACTTATAAAATATAGCATTCCCATGTAAGACCAAACATATACATCTTATTTCCAAACATCTATGATTGCCAACTATCTTATTCCCAGACATCTATTATTCTTGGCATATAAAAAACTTTAAACCAACGACTCCTAAGTAGTCGACAATAATGAACCCAACTTATGGTTATAGTATTGAAATTCTTTAATTTATACATTCCTGGTAATTGAGATTCTTGTGAATGTTTTCTAGGGCATGATAATTTAATTTGACTTGTTTAATAGCTATAGTTAGTAAAAGAATGAGGACAAAAGACATGTAAAAGAATTCAATTCAAAGTTGTAATTGTTGTGAAAATGGTTTTGGAGTGATTAGATAATTTGATAATTTTTCTTTCATCGTTTCGCTTTTCCAGTTTCTTGCATTAACCACGATGAATCCAAACATGCTTCCATTCGGCTATACATTCTCTCCCACCGACGAAGAACTACTTAACTACTTTCTTTACCACAAGATTGTTGAAAATTTCGATCCTCCTCTTGTGCTACCGGTTATTGATCTTTACAGCCAAGAACCTTCTATGATATGGCAACAATTTGGAGGGATTGATGGTCGAGACTTGCATTTTTTCACCCAGCTTAAGAAGAAGAAATCTCGTATCATCAGAAAAGTCGGCTCTAATGGTGGTACTTGGAGTGGTGAAAACAAAGCGGTTAAAGTATTCTCTCCTACCAACAATGCCTTAATTGGTACTTTCAAGCGTTTTCATTATGAGAATCCCAAACTAAAAGTTAGGGATGAAGATTATTCTTGGATCATGTATGAGTACACCCTTGATCCTACTTCCGTACCAAAAGGGTTCGTACATGACTCCTACGTACTCTGCAAGATTCGAAAGAGGATTGTGAAAAGGGAAAAAAGGGCAGTTTCATCAATGCAAACATTTGCTTGTTGGCCACCAGCAGAACTATGCGATCAAATTCCCAATCGTAGAAAATTGGTAGACAGTCAACCAGCTGAAATGTGGTAAGATTCAATTTCTAAATATATTTTTTTAAATTTCCATGTAGTTTTAAGATTATATTATTGGAATATTTATTTGAATTTTATTATGCATACTCTTGTATCTTTCGTGAATATTACTCTGAACAAGATTTTAATTTTGCAGCGTAACCACACTGATGGAGTCGTATGATCAAAATTGCAACAATATGGAACATGTTAATCAATGGTTGGTTTGTAATTTTTAGTTATAATGAATGTCCCTTTATCTTTCTTTAATATAATTAACTTAAACAATATTTTAATTTTTGTAGCATGGACTTGGTGTTGTTTCATCAATATCATGGTGACGCGGAACTTACAGATGCATGGTAAGATTTTAATTTTGGTACAAATGGCTTGTCAACTTTTTCTTGTAACTTTATGGTCAATTTTGTCAATTTGAATTTGTTGTCCATTAATGTCTATAAACACATAATTTTAATTTTGCTTATAGTCCAACAGCACAAATGGAATCACATGATAACAATTTAGATGATGAAATGTTTGTAAAAGAAATCGAGAGGGAACTTGAACAATCCAACAATATGGAAATGGGTGATACACAAGAAGATTCAAGTTATGGCAATGAATGGTATTGGAGTGGTCAGCAAACTTCTTCATAGATACATTCCACATGTGAGTTTTTTCTTCCTAAATGGTCTAATTGCTAATGTTTATAATGTTTATTTGCATTCATATTCTTAATTTTTTTTTACTTGTATTTATAATTTTGTAGTCAATATGAAGTCCTCGACATTATGTCATCATTTAATTTTGAGCATATGGAGTTTTTTGCTTTTAGTTTAGATGACACATGTAAATGAATTTTACTGAACAATATCTTATTTATCTTATTATTCAGACGAGTTAGATGATGAGGATGCTAAAGTTGTGCCAATCAAATTGGATATCTAGATGCCTACTGATTTCTTATCATCAATAATTATTTTTTAAAAAAATAAATAGTACTTCCTTATTATATGTCTTTCTTGCTCAAAGAAAAGGAATTTTGATATTTTTTTTTTACGGAAAATGAATTTTGAATTTTGATTTCTTAACATTTGGAGGAAAAAACAATGTATTGAAAAATTATTTAGATGTCATATATATTTGATTTGAAGCAAACAAAACTTGGTTGCAAATTGTGTTGTAACAATTTTTGTAGCCCAGTAAATGAGCCAATCACAAGACACAGCTTTTTATTTTTTTAATTAATTTACTATTTTACCTTTTCATGTTTGCTTATATCTTTTTCTTTTTCTTTTATCTTTTTCATTTATAATTGGGGATGTATATTTTTTCTCCAAACTATATATATATATATATATATATATATATATATATATATATATATATTATAAGGGAGGTATATTTTCATATTTCTCATCTACAAAATTCCATTTTTTATTTCTTTCAATGTGAAACCGTTGACTCAAAAGTCCACTTAAAAGGACAAATTAAAGTCATCTTTTCAAAAAATGACTTATAAACCTTTTTTTTTAAAAAAAAAAAATTTTCTTTACCTTCATCGATTTCTAATTATGATTTTCTTTTTCTTTTTCTTTCCCTTTTTTCAGAAGAAGATGAAGAGATGCTGATTATTTGAAGAAGACAAAGGGATACTACAATGTTTTAGTAAATGTATTCAGTTGTCTGTATATTATTTTATTTACTGTATTTATAGTAGAAGTGGGTAGTTTCTTAGTTTTTTTTAGAAGGTAGTTTTTTTAGTTTTTGTAAATTCATGTTCTATACTCACATTTTGTGGTTTAAAACTGCTCAGTGTGTAACTGTTCTAGGGGTATTTAAATCCCCATTATCATCAATAAAATAACAACATTATTTGGTCTTACTCTGCATCTTAAAAATCTGAAATTTGTTGTATTACATAGTAGAGGTTTGAATCATCAACCTCTAAGATGCTAATAAGTACTTTATTCAATGGAGCTATGTGCAGATTGACGATAATAATTCAAACTTAAAGAACATTTCATCTATAATACAGATGTCTTAGTCGTTGTGTTGTATGTTAACTTTCTTTACTCCATGTATATTAATAGTTGATTTTTTTTTTTTTTGGGAAGATAGAAAATCATTAAACTTGAGCAAATGCTCCCATTGGGCAGCCATTGGTAGGACAGGCACCCCTACAAATATTTCCTTCACCCCCAATATCCTCATTATTCAATTGTCGAAACCAAATAGGAAAATCATTAATCCAACTAACAGAAGACCTAGTTTTTTTTTTTTTTTTTTTTTGAGGCAAACAGAAGACCTAGTTGAACATGCTTTTTGGGCCAAATAATGGGCCACCGTGTGTTGGTGCTCCTTGGAATATGCTTGATGTTATGCACCTTCAGAACCGAAAAAAGACGCTTGGCTTCCTCGACAAAGAAGGCAATTTCCGTCATGTCCTCTTCCTTCCCCTCAAGCAGATGTACCCCCTGAATAGAGTCAAACTCGATAATCAACTTGGGCGAAGCAAGAGGGATTGATTTCAGGTCTTATATTAATAGTTGATTATACTCACTTTTTCTACTTTTTTTTTTTTTTTTTATAATTTGTGGGGTAGAGATTTGAACCACAAATCTTTTGTTATCGGTGGCAGTTTTATGTCAATTGAATTATGCTCATGTGATGGAATGTGATCTTTTGGTCATTTTTTATCACTAGTACCAATTTTATACCAGTTGATTCTTGTTCATTTATTTTTCTAATAATCATTTTCAAAATCCAAATCCGTTTTTTTAATTTTCTTTCTTATATTTTTCCTCTTCAACTTTTTTTTTTTTATTTATTTCATTAAATTTTAAGAAAACATATGGTTTTTTCTTTCAGATCTTGCTTGCATTTCACTTTAGTTAGCTTAGCTTATATTTTTTATTTAACGGATCACATCATTGGATTAATTATTCTGTGCAGGAGTGATGAAATCTTGAACCACAAAAAAGATAAATTTAAATATTATTGATAAAAAATTTCCATTTTCTCTTTAATTCAACTTTCATTATGTTTTAAAAAACAAAAAGCAATTGCCTAATAAAATAAAATAGCCTGGACCCTATGAATTGTTTTGGACTTGGAAAAAGTCAAATTTTGCATAAATTGAGCAACCTGGAATATTTCTAATTATTTTGACCGTTGAGTAATATGTAGTCAAACGATTTTGATTCGTCAAATCACTTCGAGAATAATTTTCTATTAAAATAACTATTAATTAACGGAAATTTCAGCAATTAAATAATAATTAAGTAAACGGTAATTGTTTATTTAGTCAATTTGCGGCTGGGAGTTGTTCATGGTGTGGAAGGTTTCAAATTATGCTCTAATGTCCCCTTTATCTCATTGGGTTGTTTTATTTTTATGTAGGTTTAAATCTCATTTTAGTCCCTAAATTTTTAAGTTCGTTCTATTTTAGTCCTTAAACTTTCAAAACGTTCGTTTTGGCTCATATACTTTCAAATTTGTTCTATTCTAGTCCCTGAACATTCAAAATGTCTATTTCAGTCACTAAACTTTTTTAAAATAATCATTTTAGTCCTTGTTATGTTACTTTTATACTTTAAATCCGCTTTGCCTAATGTTTGTTTTTTTAACTTATTTGACTTGAAATCATAATCATACTAACAATCTAATATACAGACTCAAAGCTATGTCATTAATTTGCTAAAATTGAAATAAAAGTAAGGACCAAAATAGTTATCTTTCGAAAGTTCAGAGACTAAAATAAACATTTTAAAAGTTTAAAGACCAAAATAGAATAAACTTGAAGGTTCAGGGACTAAAACGAGTCTTTTGAAAGTTTAAGAACCAAAATAGAATAATTCTAAAAGTTTAAAACCAAAATAGGATTTTCCTCTCTAAAAAGGTAAAAGATTCAAATCTTCACTTTTACATTAAATTTACCTTTAAAATAATTCAATTGTGCTCAGTTAAAAAAAATTACACAATAAAATTGTATTGTCATGAGCTAAAAATTTGATAGTAGTTTTTTTTTTTTTTTTTTTTTCCGTCACCAATAGTAATAAAAGTCTAGTATAAATTTTTTGTCACAAAATTTATATGTGCATGTATTTGAAAAAACTATGTTATTTTCCTTTGATGTATATATATATAGATTTCACTCTTGAGGATGAGAATGAAAAAGAAAATAGAGAACACACCATTCATAAGAATATGTCTAATATAAGTTGTAAAAGTTATAATAAAAAAGTTGTGAGCTTAATGCATGTTATTTGGGAGTGATTTTGAAATGATCCAAATCACTTTTTTTCATATATATTCAAAATAACTTTAAAACATGTCAACAATTTTTTTTTTTTTTTTTTAAAAAAAAGTCATTAAATGTGTTTTGAAAAATAATTTTACAAGTTGTAACCATATATTTTATTTATTTTTAAATCATGTAATTTTGAGGTTTAGTTTAAATTTACTCAAAAATATATGGCTAGAACTTTTAAAATTATGAAAGTATTGATATATGTAAATTTATTGTTGTTATTATATCATTAGTATTTTCATATGAATTTAATATTTTGATGATGCAATTAAATTAGACATGCTGAAAGTTCAAAATCAAAATGGCTATATTTTTTTAAATTTAGGAGAAAAAGTATATCATTTGTGAGTCATTACAATAATTTTTTTTAATAGATTCAATTAATCAAATGGATTTAATGAATATTTATATGGTGATTTTTTCTTAAATAGTTTTTTTTTTCTCGAAATTTATGGTCTAGAGATGGAAATTATAAAAACAATATTTTTTATAATTTGATAATTATAATTTTGATATTTAAAAACACATATTGAACTAAAAAAATACAAAAACTTTGATAACTATTATAAACTCATTTAATTTTTTGTTTTTTTTTTGTTGTTAAAATTTAAGTATAACATATACATAATACATTATAAATTATATATTATAGTAAAATAATAGTTAATATTTATTACCCATTAAGTTAAAATAATAATATTCTATGTGTTCGAACCACTACATTTATTTTATATGAATATATATTACTAAACATGTTTGAACCACTTATTTTTAAAATTGAAATTCAAATTCTAAATCTTTGTTTTTCAATTCATACATTATATCCAAATTTTTACTTTTTAGATCAATAACTAAATGAAACTCTAACTTTTGGGAACATTTCCAATATGATAGTGGTATATACTTCTTCTATTCAATTATTTTGATACATAATTAAGTGATATATATTAATTATTTTATAGATCTCACAATATTTCTAAATATTGTTTGTTGATGCAAGAATTTGGTTGCAAGTCCACATAGACAAAATGTCGAGGAGACAAGACAAGGAATTGATATGACCTATAACAAACAACTTTACACACCATTGTGGGGTGCTAAAAATCCAACACGTTTCAAAGCATACAAGTCATGCTTAGACTGAAGTGATGTCAAACTAAGCAAGGGTATATAGGATTGTGTACTTTCATAGGGATTAGGTTTGACTAATAGTTCTATGTTCTCTCTTGGTAGATTCATACACCCGACATGGCAGTCGACTCCGCCAATGGTGGGTAGACACCTTGGCTTGGTTAGGATCGAGCTTAGTAGGGACGACTCCTTAGCTTAGATGGAACTGTCATTATTAAACGACTTATTAGCAGATTAATAGATCAATTTGGAATGACATATATCATCAGACATCCTGAATCAAATAAAGACTCTAGGATTCCAACGAGTCACTAAGACATCTATTTCATTAGGAATTGATGGTCTTTTAACAATCCATTCTGAGGAATGGGTGATCCAAGATGTTGAACAATAGAGTTTGATTTTTGGAAAAACAAAATCATTATGAAAATGTGCACACAGTAGAAAAAATTACGTCATTCCATTGAGATATTTGCAACAAGAAATAAATCCTAATTTTAGGATGACTAACCTTTTAATTCAGTCCATATAATGTCTTTTCCGAGAGTTTAAGGGAATGCATCTCAAGTACACCAATTAGTAGGTACGGAGGATTAACATCATATCCACAAGGACAAATGATTGATTTTACGTGAGGGGTTATCCTTAATTAAAAATATATCATTTCTTGTTAGAAAGCTTATAAAAGAGTTGTGGATATTGTTATACAAGATATTGGATATCTTACACGCAAACGTGTTGAAGTAGTTCAACACATTTTTGTACATAGAATCGTTTGTGGAACCACTAGAGGGATTTCAATGAATCCTGGAAATAGGATGATTCCATAAATAATTTTTATCCAAACATTAATTAGTCGTGTATCAGCAATATATATATATATATATATGGACTCACGATACATATTAGACTTATCAATCCATTAATAACCTTTGAGACACAACCAATATCTATTCAAACTCCCTTTACTTGTCAACATGAGCATAGTTTTATTGGCATAAAATTTGTTAGTTCAATTAAAACATTAGAGATTTGAATATCTCTCACCTCTCATATTGTTGGATCGAAAAAAAAAGAAGAAGCATGAGACTCTCTCCCAAGTCCCAAGTTTCCTGACACATGGCATTGACGTGGACTTGGAGAAAGTCCCAAGTGTAGATGGGAAAATGTACTAAAAACTTTCCCCAAGTAGATGGGATACTCCTATACCCTTTAGGCCATAACATTGTTATTATGAGAAACAATAAGGGGAGTAGTATGAAGACATTTTCAATTCATATGACTACAATTTTTGTCCCAAGATTTTTTGAATCCCTTCATTAATTTGGTGGAACAACATTCATAAAAACCTCCCAACGCCCAACACTACATGTGTAATAAAATCAAAATGGGCTGATATTGCTTAGCTGCCTACTTTTTTCAGTTTTCACGGCGCATGCATTTATTAATATAAACTAAATGGAGAAAGAATCCGTTTGAAGACTGAAAAAAAAAAGCAAAAATAAACAATGATGGCATTTTTGAAAAAAAAAAAAAAAAAAAAAAAATTAATTGATGTTACCAAATCCTTATCTTCCAGACAGTTGCTGTACACCATTGGTTGCCCACTATCATTAATTGGCTTAGTTTATTTATTTTTTTTTCATAAAGAAATAAACTTCATTATTTTATTGAAATATTATTATGTTGCTCTCAAATTGCCCACTCCATTTATATGTCTCTCTTTCCTTAATTTTCATTGTCTTGTTTTATTTATCTCCGTATTAAAAATTATTTATTTTGAAGTTTTTTTTTTTTTTTTTTTATAATAAGGTTTTAATGCATGCCATTCCATGCTTTTCTTTTTATTTATTTATCTCGTTTACATTTTAAACAAATATTTAAAATGACATGTAATAAATTTCAAAACAGATTCAAGTTTTATAAATGGTTAACCTTTGTTTTTAGCCAACATCAACATAGTTAACTGACATAAAGTATGTACTAATGACCAAGAGATTTATGGTTTGAATCCCCTCACCATATATAATGTTAATAAAATACGTCTGAACTATGGAGTTGGTTTTAATTATATCCCTAAACTTTCAAAAGTCTCATTTTAGTCCTTGAAGTTTTTTTTCATTAACTTCACGGGCGAAAAATGACGTGTTTACATATATATTATTGCTTATGTGAATAGATTTGAACACATTTGTGGAAAAAACAATAAATACCCGTGCAAATACATCATTTTTTGTCAACAGATTTAACGAAATATGTCTTCAGTGGTTGTTTAGAGAAAAAAAATCAAACTTGAAGGACTAAAATGAAAATTTTGAAAGTTTAGGGGTATAATTGAAACCAACCTCATAGTTGTTTAGGGATATTTTTGTTAATTTAACCTATATTAAATTACTTCTTCTATTGGCTAAACATTGTTTTTTTTTAGTTCAACAACATTTGGAGGTGGGAGAATTTAAACCTCTGACCTGGTGGTCGAAGATATATGTCAATTACCGTTGAACTATGCTCACTTTGGCCTCTATTGGCTATACTTAAGATAGTAGAAAAACATATTGATAATGACATGTGTCATCCCACCTTATTAGATATTTTTCCAAAATTTATATCATAAAAGATATTTAGGATATAAAGGATTATAGTTTTTTCCCTTTAAAATGGAAACTTACGAAGCAACAAAAATAATTGTTATAAACTTGTTGATTCATATCTCAAATACCCAAAATATTGATTTCATTGTTTTGTTTGCTTGCAATTTAGAGACCTCTAATTAGAATTTTATATTAATGTGTAACATTACACATGATATTAAATATTATTATTCATGGGATGATGGTTTTGATCTCCTTTGACTGGATTTAATACTAGGAATTGATGTCATTCAAACAAACTTAAGTTTTTGTTTTGTGATTAAATTAATCCAAAAACACTCCAAATTGGTATTTAATATTTATTTCGATACACATTAATCAAGCTTTAACTTACCGCCAACAAAAGCATAGTCGTCAAAGCGAGCTTAACTCAACAGTAATTGACATGTACCATCGACCAAGAGGTCAGAGGTTTGATTAATCCTCTCACCCCAAATGTTGATGTACTAAAAAAAAACATAGTCAATTGGCATAAAGATTGTATACCCTCAACCAAATCTTACTTGAGAGTATTGAACTTATATTTTAAATTAATTGTATTAAATCTATTCTTAAATTTTGAAATGAATGACGAGTAAGATTTTTATATTAAATACAATATGAAAAATCTAACACACCATAACATATTTTACTTGAATACAATTTACATATTCAAAATGGTTTTATTTTCTCCATCTTCATATAGAGTCTTTGAAATTGAATTAAATTATTCCAAATTAAAACCAATCATTCAACTTATTGTTTGCTAATTAAATGTAGGGAAAGAAAAAAGGATTCCCACCAAAATATAATAAAATAGGTGGGGCTTGGAAGAATTTTTGGACCCTCCTTCTCCAAGTCTAGGATGGTTGAATCAGCTTAGAAAATGTGAAGTCAAAAGAAAAAAAAAAAATTGTCAATAAAAGTTGGCTGCTATAAATTTTAAATCATTTATTCCTTCAAAACCTTAATTATTTTTTCTAATGCTAACTTGTCTCACTGTGATTGGTGCTTCTTTACCAACTATTCTATCCCTTTGAAGCCCTTCTTTGCAATTAAGCATAGAGAGAGGGATCGGAATCCAATTTTATTATTTTTTAAAATAAAAACAAGAGAGAGTCAATGCCCCTTCCTATAGGGAGAGGTCCTTTCCCAAAATTATCAATAGCAAAGTATACAAAATTTCCAAAATTTTGGACACGATTGTAAGACGCATATTGATATTGACCTTGTTGAAATGACTAAAAGTCACCTAAACATTAAAACTACATTTCAATTTTACTTTAAAAAAAATTAGAGTCTATTTATTTAAAATTGATTCACACTCATAAATCTTTGATACCATCGATCAGATGTGGTATAAAAATAATTTTTCACTTGCTAAAGTTTATAGTTTTTAAACTTGATCTCTTTTTTCCTTTCTCATTTCTTTGATGAATATATAGAAGTTGACCATATTTGTATAAAATGCTATTATATATATAACTTTAGTCTCTAGGATTATATTCAAAGTTACTTAGAAGTATATATCTTGGTTGGAATAAAACTTAAGGAATAATAAATAAATAAAAGAGAGAGAAAAAGAAGGTTGTATTCTTCTCAAAAAAAAAAAAAAAAAAAAAAAAAAAAAAAAACATTGGTTGTACTAATAATACGTACACGTGGAGGTATATTTCTAAAATTCCTTTACAATAAAATAAACGTACAATTTATAAATGATTAATGATTTCTTTTAATGGTTTGAATGGTTTTTTTTTTTCCTTTTCTTTTTTTCGCAAATTGGTTTGAATGAGTTTTAAGGTAAAAAAAAGAATATTTAAAAAAAAAAAAACTTTTCTAGAATGGTTTGTCGTCCTCGTCTTTTTTTTTTTTTTAATACATATTTAACAAAACATTTAAATTATTCTTATAATTTCATTTATATTATTTAATTCACAAACATAATGCAACCTAATTTCTAAAAATATATATATTTTTTATATAAAATACTATGCATTTAAATAAATGGATGAAGTTAATAGATAAAAAAGAAATCTCTAAATTGACATAATTTTAATTCATTGCAAAATTCAAGATTTACTAACAATGAACATGGTTGGATGGTTAATTTTTCTTTTCTTTTTTAGGCAGCATGTAGGGGTGGGGGATTGAAGCTCTGACCTCTTGGTCAGATTTTATGTCAGTTGAGTCATGTTTTTGTTGGCGTTCAATGGTTAAATATTATTTGTCAACCTGAACATAGTTTCATGTCTCTTTGTGTTAAAAGATTAGAGATTCGAATCTCCATTTTCACTTTTTGTAACTTCAAAAATAAGATATTAAACACCATTAATCTTTTAAGGTTGAAGATTTAAATCTCTCCCTCAAAAACTATATTATTATTATTATGTTCTAGAAAACACATAGTCCAAAATTTGAACAATAAATAATTAAAAGAACCCAATAAGAAAACACAATATAAACAAACCCAACTTAAATAATTCTTTTTTTTTTCTTCTTTTTTTTGGACAAAAAAAAAACCCAACATAAAGAATTCTAAACTTAAGCTATAATATATATCAATCTTAACAATCTCTATCAAATCCCTAAAATAAATCCTAAACAAATAGAATCATCAACTAGTGCTCCTAACAAGTCACAATTAAAATTAATAATAAACAAATAAATAAATAAATCAGCTATCCGATTAATAGAATTAAATTAAAGGCAAAACAGAGGGAGAGAGTCATTAGTATTCATACATCGACAAAACACTCCAAAATTAGGTAGGTAAGAAACCTCATTAAATGTAAAATATGATTTCTTCCATTAGTTTCTTTCCTAGTCATTTTAAAATTTTAACTTCTAGTTATACATAAATATAGTTCAACTGACATAAAACATGTACACTCAACTGAGAGAGTAGAGATTTTTATCAAAAAAAAAGAAAAACTAAGAGAGTAGATATTTAAATCTCTCATATCATGCTGTTACAAAAAAAAGTTTGGTATATTTTATGATTAAGAAGATAATTTTTTTAATCTCTTGCGTCTCATAGGTCATTGCCAAAATAAAAAGATTTAAAAACTTAATTGATTTATTAGATATAATTTTGAATTTTGTGTCTAATGGAATCCTAAAGTTTCAATTTTGTGTCAAGTAGAGAACCCATGAATTTAAAAAAAAAAATTTAAATTTTAAAAGTTTAAGACCAAATAGACACAAATCCCAAAATCTAGAGACTATATATATAATTTAACAAAAAAAAAAAAAAAAAAAAACAAAACAAAACAAAAGAAGCACACACACATTTTTATTTTTTATTTTTACAATAGGTAGAGATGAAAAATTAAACTTCTGACCTCTTAGTCGAACTAATTATCTTGTTACAAAAAAAATACACAGAATCTTTCAAAAAAGAGATGAAAATTAGGGTTGGCCTTCCTCATTCCTCATGTGAACTTTGAATTGGACATGACCATTTTAGAGGCTCCCATTCCTTTTCCTTCTTCACTCTTCCACTTCACAATTGTCACTCTCATTTCTCTCTCTCTCTCTTCTTTCTCTCTCCTCTGTCTTTTCCTTTACTGTTCAATTCAACAAAATCTGCTCACCATGCCACTTCTTATCTCCCACTCCCCACCAAATTTCTTCAACATAAACTTCTAGATCCTAATCCTTCTCATTCCCCCATGGCCCAACTCTCTTTCCTCTGTTTTCTCTGTTTCCTCCTCTTCCTCGCCGGCCCCGCCGCATCTCAGCAGCTCTACTTCCCCGGATTCCACGACGCCGCCGCCGCCGCCGCCAACTTAACTCTCACTGACATCGCCAAGATCGAGTCCAACGGAATCTTAAAGCTCACAAACGACACCAGTCGATTACAGGGCCATGCCTTTTACACTTCCCCTGTTCGATTCAAAAACTCCTCCGACGGCAAAGCTTTTTCCTTCTCCACCGCTTTTGTCCTCGCCGTCGTCCCCGAGTACCCGACCCTCGGCGGCCATGGCCTCGCCTTCACCATTGCACCCTCCAAAAACCTCCGTGGACTTCCCAGTCAGTATTTAGGCCTTCTCAATGCCACCGATGTCGGAAACTTCTCGAACCATCTCTTCGCCGTCGAGTTCGACACAGTTCAAGATTTCGAGTTCGGCGACATCAACGACAACCACGTCGGAATCAATCTCAACAATATGGTCTCTAATGACTCCATCACCGCTTCCTATTTCGTCGACGACGGACCCATCAGACAGAATCTAACCCTAAAAAGTGGGAGGCCGGTTCAAGCTTGGATCGATTACGATTCCTCTGTAAATTCCCTCACGGTGGCGCTTTCTCCGTTCTCAACCAAACCCAAGAAGCCGATTCTTTCGTATAAAGTAGATCTCTCTCCGATTCTTCACGAGTTTATGTACGTTGGGTTCTCGGCCTCGACGGGGCTTCTTGCGAGTTCTCACTATGTATTGGGATGGAGTTTCAGTATGAATGGACCAGCCCAATCTCTGGATCTTTCTTCTTTACCTTCTGTTCCAGGTCCGAAGAAGAAGCACACTGGTTTCACAATTGGGGTTTCTGTTGCGGCGGTTTTGATTGTGGTAATTGCGATTTGTGTTGCTGTGTTGATCATTTGGAAGATCAAAAACGCTGACATAATCGAGGCCTGGGAGCTCGAAATCGGCCCTCATCGGTACTCTTACAAGGAGCTCAAGCAAGCGACTAAGCGATTCAGGGACAGAGAGCTTCTGGGGCGCGGTGGATTCGGGAAGGTTTACAAAGGGACTTTGCCGAATTCGAAAACCCTAGTGGCTGTTAAGCGAATTTCTCATGAATCGAAACAGGGTTTGAGGGAATTCGTGTCGGAAATCGCTAGCATTGGTCGGCTCCGTCACCGGAACCTGGTTCAGTTACTGGGTTGGTGTCGCCGCCGTGGCGATCTGCTTCTTGTTTATGATTTTATGGCCAATGGGAGCTTGGATAACTACATTTTCGACGAGCCCGATGTGATTTTGAGCTGGGATCAGAGGTTTCGGATCATTAAGGGCGTCGCCTCCGGCCTTCTGTACTTGCACGAAGGCTACGAACAGGTAGTTCAATCACCACTGAACCCAAAAGCTTGTAAATGAGAGGCCTCGATCTTAACTGTAAGTTTAATCGATTATTCACATTCTTAACGCAGGTAGTCATTCATAGAGATGTGAAGGCTAGCAATGTTCTGCTCGACAGCGAGATGAACGGAAAGCTCGGCGATTTCGGGCTCGCCCGGCTATACGAACACGGGGCGAATCCGAGCACGACTCGGGTCGTCGGAACACTGGGATATCTGGCGCCGGAGCTACCCAGAACAGGGAAAGCCACCACCAGCTCAGATGTGTATGCCTTCGGCGCACTGCTGCTGGAAGTGGTCTGCGGGCGGCGGCCGATCGACCCGAAAGCGTCGTCGGAGGAGCTGGTGCTGGTGGATTGGGTGTGGGAGAATTACAGGGAAGGGAAACTGCTGGAAGTAATGGATCCAAAATTGAAAGGGGATTTCAATGTGGCTGAGGCAGTGATGATTCTGAAATTGGGGTTGTTCTGTTCGAACGACTCGGCGGCGGCGCGGCCGAGTATGAGGCAGGTGGTGCGGTTTCTGGACGGCGAAATCGGAGTTCCCGACGAGATTTCGGCGCCGAAAGTGGTGGAAGGAGGGAAGAACGGCGAAGGGTTCGATGATTTTGTGAATTCGTTTGCTTCTTCTTCGTTTAACAAGTTCAGCACGAATTCGTCGACTGGAAATAGGGATATGGATATGAGTTTTGCTTCATTTTCGACTTCTCCTCTTTCGCTTCTCAATGGCAGAGACTGACTTCTGAGTTCTGACTTCCATTTGTAAACAGAAGAGAAAAAGAAAAAAAAGCTTCAAAATCATAAGAAGATGTAAATTCAAGTGAGATTAATTTAATGTATGTTTCGAAAATTGTTGATGATGAAGGAGAATTCGCCATTGATTAGCAGCTGATGAAAAGGGTTTCTGGAGCTGAAAAAGAG
This sequence comes from Luffa aegyptiaca, assembly GCA_017139565.1. NCBI lineage: Eukaryota > Viridiplantae > Streptophyta > Magnoliopsida > Cucurbitales > Cucurbitaceae > Luffa > Luffa aegyptiaca. The sequence continues at coordinate 47,286,263 of CM029400.1, read as the reverse complement.
CCAAAATTACAGGTAAAATGAAATCTTGGAGTCAAAGATTGGGCTCCTCAGATTCTTACTTTGTGATGTAATATTTAGAAAAGGAATGATTTGTGTTCATAAGTCATATCTCTTGAGTTTATTGAGTTTTGACTAATTACATAAGTTTGGCCCACGTTCTAATCAAGTCTTCTTCTGTACATATTTTTGTTTGTTACCACTTACTTTCAAAATCCAAATCTTCGTTTTGATATCTCTATGCTGCTTTCTAATTCATAGATACAAGGGAGAAATAAAAGATAAATCTTGTCTCAAAAACGGAACTTCAGTTAGTCAGAGCATAGTTCAAGAAACAATTGCGTGGATGATCCATTTTGAGAGGTTAAAATAAAAAATGTCCAAGGACACATGTCATTTTTCTTATGTCATCATCGTAGCAAAATTACCATTTTACTCTCTATATTGTGCATTTAAGGCATTTAAGAGCGGGAGGTTGGAACGAGAGCGAGATTGGAGAGGGAGTAAGAGACTGGAGAGAGAAAATAGAGAGAGTAAGAGATTGGAGGGAGAAATTGGAGAAAGAGAGCGATGGTGAGATTGGAGGGAAAGTAAGAAATTAGTGAGTGAGATTGGAGGGAAAGTAAGAAATTAGTGAGTGAGATTGGAGAGAGAGAGCGAGAGTAGCAAGAGAGAGTGAGGTTAGAGTAGAGAGTAAAATGGTAATTTTACTAGGATGCTGATGCAAGCAAAAGGGCATATATCCTTGTTTCGAGAAGGTAGGGGCATTTATCATTTCCGCCTATTTTAGAGGGTCATCCGTACAAAAATCCTATAGTTCAACTTACATGTACTTATGAATGATCATGAGTTTGAATTTCCAACTCTCCATATTATTGAATTAAACAAAATGTAATTTTGATTAAGGAAAAGAAGTCAAGTGAATCGATCAAATATAAATATCATGGCTAAAAATTTTAAAACAAAAAGTTTAAACTCCATAACTATTTGGTTTTTAGTTTTTAAATTTTGAAAATTATGTTTGTTTTAGTCGTGGCGGTGGCGGTGGCGGTGGATTTGTGGAATCTGGGAGTTGGCATTTGGCAGTTGGGTTGCTGCAATTATTCTCCCTTTTTATCTTTTTGCACTTCTTTTCAATGCATGACCTCGTGATTTAGCATAATTTGCATTTAGCTGTTATCTTTTATCCAAAGTTTTTTTTTTATTTATTTATTTATTTATTATTATTATTATTATTTTAAAATTTTTGAACCCACCTTTTTCTAGGAAGACTTTGAAGCATGATTCGAGTGAAAAAGATGAATTCAAAAGTCTTCAGCACCAAAGTTGGGAAATCGTCACAAATGATCACATTTCTCTCAAAAATAATCAAACAAATTCTGTTTTATGGGCTAAAACGCATTCCAAACATTAAATACAGTTTAATTGCCAAAAACGAACCTATCTCAACCATAAGTAGCATGTACTCTCGATCAAGAGGTTAAAAGTTCAAATCTTCCACTCCCAAATGTTGATGTACTAAAAAAAAATACAATTTAAATTTTCTTCCTCTTTTATTCTCGAGTTTATTACGATTTTCGTATAGCTTTTAGCAATACACGTCTGATTTATGATATATGTCAATTTTGTCTATCCACGACATTATGTTTCAAGTTAGTCCAAGAAATTTTATACGTCTTTCACTATGCATTGATTTTAATTCTCACTTACAAATTGTATTTTTATCTCTCAATTCAATAGGTTTTATTTCTTAATTTTCTTGATTTTAGGTAGTAGTTTCTAGTTTTAGAATTTAAATAGATTTTGATTCCTTAATTTAAAAAAAAAAAAAGTTTGGCCTTGGCCATTTATCTAGTTCTCCATTTTTTACGGAAGTAAACCAGCTGGGAAAACTCATTTCCCTCCCAAATCGTTTCTTCTTCCTATGTAAAAAAATTTAAGGGTTTATTAGACAAATTTTAAAGTTTAAAAACTTATTTGACACAAAATTAAAAGTTCAGAGATCAAGGATTTATTAGACATTTTTTAAAATTAAGAGTTAAATAGGCACAAACCTAAAAGTATAGGAACTAAACTTATGTAATTTAACTTTGTTTTAGTATAAAATGAAGAATTGGAGTCCAACATTGGACTACTCACATTATAGTTTTTTCTTTTTCAAACCTCCACCCTCTTGATCAATGATACATAAATGACTGTTGAGCTATGCTAGTTTGTGACGTATGTAGTACCAAACGAAATGATTTATGTTCATATTTCTCGAGTTGAATGAGTCTTGACATTTTGGCCCACACATTTTAATGAAATATTTTCTTATACATATCCTGCCCTCAAAATTCAACCTTGGTTCCGATATTTCTATGTTACTTCCAACAAGACAAAAAAGATAAAGTAAAGATAAATAATAATGCTTCAAAAACGTAACTTTGGTAAAAGAAGAAGAACCCAAGCAAATTGATCGGATAAATATCAAAGATAAAAATTTGGAGAAACGAAAACTAAAGGAAAGACGGGGTTTTACCAACAAGAGCGTGACTCAACTTACGTAAAGTTGTACTGATGACCTACAGGTCTATGGTTTGAATCCCCTACTCCACATATTGTCAAAAAAAAAAAAAAAAAGAAAGACATTTTTTGGAAATTTTCGTGGGATAAAATTTTTCTAGTATTACCATAAAACCAAGAAAAAAAAGCCATAATACTTTTTTTTTTTAATAACCACAATACTTTAATTTATAGTTTGACATATCACAAATGTTGATCTGAAACGGGGAGGGAGGAAGGAACCCCTCCTTCTCATTCCGACGTCGGAAACGGGCCTCCTCTTTTTTGTTAAAAAAAAAGAAAGAAAATGGAGATAAATGAGAAGAAAATAGAAGAAAGAAAGAAACACGAAGAAGAAGAAGAAGAAGAAGAAGAAGAAAGAAGAAGAAGAAGAAGAAGAAGAAGAAGAAGAAGGGTTTGCCGACCACCGCCAGAAGAAGAAGAAGAAGAAGAAAAAAAGGTGTGGCCGATGTTGAAGAAGAAGCAACCGTCAAGACAACTTGAAAAAGAAGAAAAAGAAGAAGAAGAAAGAGTTGGGTGAAGAAGAAGGAGAAAGGGGGAAATAAATTATAAAATTATAAAATAATAATATATTTATTATTTTATTATATTTATATTTTAAAAAACTTAAAAAATAATTTTTTAATAAAAAAAAATTTTCCACGTCAACAATCCGTTAACTATTAACGGAAAATTGGATGGAGGGATCAAAATGAAACTAAAACCAACGACTTGAGTTTGAAAACTCATAGACCAACATGAAATCTAACTCAAACCTCCGAAACTAAAACTGTATCTTTTGCTATAAATAAACTACCTTTTTTAGTTTCTAAATTTTAGTTTGGATTTTGAAAACAGTAGTAAGAGTGGTAAGCTTACTTTCAAAAATCAAAAACAAAAAATAAATGGTTCTCAACTTTTCTCTTAATTTTGAACAATTTTCATTAAATTATTGGTTCAAATCATTAAAAATTTAGAATGTTATTTTCCTAAAAAAAAATAAAATATTAAACTGCTATTTCAAAATTGTTAATATTTTTAACTTTATCTCTCTTTCTGTTTCTTACCCTCAGAAGTTATTATTTACATTTACAAGTAACAATAAAAAACTGTAGAAAAAGATGAAAACTGAGAGCTGTAGAAAAAGAAATAATAAAAATCTTAGCCAACCAAGTTTGTTATTTGTAAATATAGAATCTTTTAAAAAGATTTGCAAATATGACAAATCTATCAATGATAGACTTCAATCACAATGCATGTAGTTTATCAGTTATAGATTACTATCACTGATAGAATAGTCTATCAACAATAATTGCAATTGTGACTAAAGTCTATTGTTGATATACTTTTTTTTTTTTTTTGAAATAAACCTTCATTAATAGAATCAACCACCAGAGTAACTACCCTCATTAATGAGGGGCCATACAAACGAAGGAAACACAGGGGCCCAAAAACACTGTCCTATTTCCCTATTCAGGGATGCCTTCTGATTACAACAAAATAATGAAGTCAATGCCTCTCTCGCAGCACAGTGAGTTTGCTTCATGCATGCAATGGAGGAACGTCACTTTGACCAGCCGCGAGGCGAGGAAGGAAATTTCGTAAATGATCGGTTTCATCTTCGAGAAGTCCTCTGATTCACCTCTCAACGTCTTAATAACTGATAAGGCATCAGTTTCGATTTCAATGGGGGATTTTGTTCTGAAGACAGGTACTGAAAATTTCTTTCATCCCCTCTAGAATTGCTTTTGATTCAAGCAATTTAACTTCCCATTTCCGATTAATTTGTTTCATGTCGAGGTTGATCAAGGATCCATTCGAGTCACGCACCACTCAGCCGATTCCGCCTCTATTTCGGTCTTCAAACCATGTTGCGTCTGCGTTCAATTTCTAGGAGTTGGGCTGAGGTTTTTTCCAGATTGCCTGACTCACTTGGCTCCTCAATGGCTTCGGCTCTTCGCTCTTAAGGTAAGAGTTCTTCCATTCTAAAATGTTGTTGTCAATGGAGTTCCTAAGTCTTTCAATTTCTGGAGGCTTGTTTGTCACATGAGCCTTGTTTCTGAAATTCCACACACTCCACATCATAACCGCCCCCTTAGCTAGATCTTCCGAAGATAGATTAGAGACCATCCAGCTCCAATAGTCTTTCTCTGACCACCCGTTCCTGCAAACAGTGGCGGATCCAGAAATTCATGTGAGGGGGGGCTATATATAAATAAGGAAAAATATCAACTTTTACCATGAAATTGTAAGGTGTTTCATTTTTTACCCTAACTTTCAACTTCATCAAATTGCACATTAAATTTACATAAGTGTTACAATTTTTACCTAGATTTTCGTTAAAATTATCGTTGAAAAAGTATTATCATGTGTGTCCAATCAATTATAAAACATGTATTTGATATCACATTGATAGGATTATGATAAAAACAACATTATGGTTAATGTTTTTCCTAAAGATAATTTTGAACATATTGATATAAGTTTATATACCTTGATATTAAATTAGTTAAATTATAACTTTGGTTATTAAAATTCCAAGATTATGTTTAGTAAGCCTTTAGCTTTAAAAAGTTTTTAGTAAGTCTCAACTTTCAATTTAGTGTCTAATAAGCCCATAAATTGTCAATTCTGTTTCTGATAGATTCATTTAAAAAAAAATTATAATAGATTAAAGATCAATTAGGCAACTTGTTGAAAAGTTGAAAGTCTATTATATACAAAATTGAAAATTTCAAAACCAATTAAATACATTTTTAAATTCAAGATCCTTTTAGAAGAATTACACAAAGCAACTTTCAAAGTTTATATACCTGACTTATAATTTAATCAATTAATATTTTTTAACGTGAAGTATACATAACTTTCTATATAAATATAAAACAAAAAAAAAATGAAATTGAAACAACAAGTTAGATTTTTTTTTCTCTTTCACAAGAATTATACCTTCGTTTCATGCTATTAATTTTTAAAAATAATTTACTAAAATTTAAAATAATCGTATACCATTTTCAGATACCTTTGACAAAAGAAAAAAGGAATTTAAATTTAAGGTTGAAACTGAAGATGAAACAAAATTTAATTAAGTTTTCTCTCTGATACCAAAGTAACTGGAGAAAAAAAAGACCAAGAAGAAAAAAGGTCAAGATAATCGAAAACGAAAAAACATGCTATATAAGGTTAAAAAATCAGAAAAAAGAAAAAGAAAAGACATAAAAAAAACGAACAAACACGCTAGGGTTAAAAAGAGGGGAAAGAAAAAAAACACAGATAAACGTTAAGATTAAAAAAAAAGGGAAAAGAAAAGGAAAGAAGAAAAAAAAAAGAAAAAAACGATAAAAGAAAAAGAAAAGACGTAAAAGAAGAGCTAACACCTTAGGATTAAAAAAGGGAAAAGAAAAAAGTTAAACAAAGAAAAAAAAACGTTAGGATTAAAAGAAATGGAAAAGAAAAAGAAATGACAAAAAAAAAAGACAAAACACGGAGATGAGGGGTCGAACTCGCGCGCAAATGAATATCAGGGGGGGCTTGAACCGCTGGGCTGTAAATATATATTACTAAATAATTGTGGCAATTAATATAGATAATATTTCTTCTTTAAGTTGAGGGGGGGCTCGAGCCCCCCGGGCCCTACGTAGGTCCGCCGCTGCCTGCAAACAGAAAAGAGATTATGAGTTTTAGGAACCCATTCTTCCCACATTCTCTTTGAGGCTTTACACTCCCAAATTAGGTGGGAAGTGTGCTCCTCTTTCTTTTTGCATAATAGACATAAAGGGTTAGTGTTAATCCCCCCCTTTTTTTTTATAATGTTTGCCTTGCTTGGAATGATATTGTTCACAATTTTCCAGCAGCAAATTTTGATCTGAGGTTGAACTTTCGTAGACCAAATGCTTTTCCATTCTTTGGTTTCTTTGGAAGGGTCCGATTGGGAAGCTTCATCTTTGACATGAGTCTCTAGGGCAAGTCAATAAGCACTTTTTACAGAGAAGCAACCTTTCTTGTCTAAGTGCCAAATTATCTCCTCCTTTGAGTTCTTTCCTCCTATAGGCATGTTTAGGATATCCTCCACATCAAGCGAGCTAAACCATTGGGAGATGATTTCCTCATTCCAGTTGTTGTTGCTATCCAATACACATTCCACTCTTTTGTTTCTCATTTGGACAGAGGTACAAGAAGGCCTTAGATTTCCTTCCCTTTTTATCCAAGGATCCTTGTCTATCTGAATTCTCTTGCCATTTCCAATTCGCCATCTATAGCCTTTCTTGAAGAGATCTCGACCCCAGCATATGCTTCTTCAAGTAGCTGAAGGGTTGGCTAATAGGGGGGTTTCCAAAAAGTTGTCATCCCTAAAGTATCTACCTTTGAGAATCTTGAAGAGAATACTATTGGGATTTCTAAGGAGCCTCTAGCTTTGTTTTGCTAACATGACTTGGTTAAATGCTGAGATTTGCCTGAATCTCATTCCCTCCTTGTCCTTGTGATTGCACATTTTCCTCCAACTCATCCAGTGGTGTTTGTCTTTATCTCCCGACGCTCCCCACCAGAACTTCGCGCACAACCTATCAATGTCATGACAAATATAGTTAGGAAAGCGAAAACAGCTCATAGAATAGGTTGGAATGGCTTGTGCCATTGATTTGATTAGCACTTCTTTCCCCCTAGCGAGAAAAGTTTTTCTTTCCATTCTTGAAGAAGTTTTTCCACTTTGTCTTTGATCTTCAAGAAGACTGCTCCCTTATTCTTTCCTACTTGGGAAGGCATTCCCAAGTACTGGTCAAGGGACTCTGTTCTCTTGATCCCTAGAGTTCTCTCGCACTCTTCTTTTGCTTGGTTGTACAAGTTTCTACTTGTCATGAATGTGGATTTGTCTAGGTTGATTGTCTGACCTGAAGCTCTCTCATACCACTCCAACACCTTTTGAAAGGGTAGGAGACTCTTTTTTTCCACTTTCAGGAAAACCAGTCTGTCATCTGCAAAGAAAAGATGTGTTAGGACTGGGCAATGTTTGTTAATTTGAAAACCACTAAGATTTGATAGAGATTCCTCCCTTTTTAGAAGAGTCGAGAATCCCTATGCACATAGGAGGAATAGGTAGGGAGAAAGGGGGTCTCCTTGTCTGAGCCCTCTGCTTGGTCTAAACTCCTCTTGAGGTGATCCATTAATTAGGATAGAATAGCTAACCGAGGAGATGCATTGCATTACTTTGTTGGTCCATTCTTCGCTAAAATTCATACACTTCATCATTTCCTCAATGAAAGTCCATTCGACCCTGGCGTAGGCTTTACTCATGTCTAGTTTTAATGCGATATGCCCTGTTTTACCCCTCCTTTTGTTGTTTAAGGCATGGATACATTCAAATCCAGCGATCACGTTGTCAGTCATTTGCCTACCTGGAACAAAGGTTGATTGGTTCAGAGCGATAACTGTGTCAAACACCCTTTTCATTCTATTTGCCATAGATTTGGCTATTATTTTATAAATGACATTGCATAAGCTGATGGGTCTATACTCTGCCATTCTTTTCGGCTCTTTGGTTTTTTGAATAAGGGCGATTAAGGTATTGTTGATGGGTTCCATGCTCTCCTTGTGGTTGAGGATTCCAAGGCAAACTCTCACAGTGTCTTCCCCAATTATGTCCCAACATTTTTGGTAGAGCTTGGCATGTGCTCCGTCAGGACCCGGAGCTTTTGTTGGGTTCATGCCTTTAATGGCATTCTCAATCTCCTCTTTTGAGAAAGGCCTATCAAGGCTATTCTTTTGTTCTTCTGAGATTCGAGTTTTGACTGTCTTCACAACTTCCTGAATGTTGTCCCTGCTAGGAAAGTTGGATGAGAGAGGAGTTTTATGAAGAAGTTTGTGGCGAGATTCAAACCAACTTTTTGGTCATTAATATAAATTTTATGTCAGTTGAACCATGCTTATATCGACACATAATTTCCTATTATTATTAGTAGTATTGTTAATATTAATCATTATTATTTTAAATTTATGATGTGATTTGTGTAACCACCTACCACCTATTACTTTCTTGTTCCCCATAATAATAATAATAATAATAATAATAAAATATTAAAAAAAAAAAAAAAAAAAAAAAAAAAAAACTTATACTTTCAGGTGAACTAGATTTTCACGGAATTTTTTTAATAGCAATTGAAATATTATAGTAAACTTGACTTCGGATTCAACTAAAAAACCAATAATTATATCCATCTAGCAAATTAAAAAACACTTGTGTCACATCATGCGTAATACATATATTAAAAGAAACTCTTGTACTCAACTTTTATTTTATTTATATATTTATTCAAATATTAGAATTTTCTACAGCAAAACCAAATAATAGGGTTTCCTCAAAAAATAAAAAATGAAAAAATAATAGGGGAAAAAATAATTGTTTGCAATGCTTAAAAAAATAAATAATTGTTTACATTAAATAGAAGTAGTTAAATTTCATTTAAAAAAAAGAATTAGTAAGATTATGTCGACTATAATGTAATTGTTTATATTAAATATAGAAATGGTATAATTTATGGTTTGAATTTAAAATTTAAGTTTCTTTTGATATTGAAGTCGACGTTTTTTTAAAAATCCAAGCCACAAATTGAACAAATTGACTCAATTTTTCTTCTCAAAAAAAAAAAAAAAAAAAGACTCGATTTTCTTTCCTTTTCCATTACCAAGCGACCTTCCAACTAATTTTTTACTCAATACCCATAAAGACTTTTAAAACTAAAACGATAAGATTCAATTGGAATTTAAATTTCTTAAACGTGGGCTCCTTTTTCTTTTCTTTTTTTTTTCATCAGTTTGGCTCATCGGTAATTCTTCAACGGTGAGCCTTCCACTATGTCAAATATGAAGCCGCCACATCAAAATCCATGGACTTGACTTGACCTCCTTAAAACAAATAGAAAAGGATGTTTGAAAGAAATTGCGTACCTCGAAGGGAGTTCCTCAATGGATTCCTGCAAAGTTTCTCATCGCTGTATCCTGTGATTTCGATCGACCCTTTTGAAGAGCTTACAGAAGAGAGATGAAAAAAGCCATGTTTTTCAAGCTCGCAATCATGGCGTCTCTGCTTGTGGCTTCAGTCTCAGCTGCTTCTGAAGGTCCCAGTTTCATCTTCAATGGCTTCCAATCTAGAAATCTATCACTCGATGGCGTGGCTGTTGTTACCCCCAATGGCCTCCTGAAACTGACCAACGAGACCAGGCAAAGAAGTGGCCATGCCTTTTATCCTGATCCTGTAAATTTTGTCAATTCCTCTTATGGCGTCTCCTCTTTCTCCACAACTTTCGTCTTTGCCATTATTTCTGAATTCCCAACTCTAAGTGGCCATGGAATTGTCTTCGTGGTGGCTCCGGTGAAAGTTTTCCCTGGAGCTCGTCCAAGCCAGTACCTTGGCCTTTTCAATGAGAAAACCAATGGTAAAGCAACCAACCATGTATTTGCTGTAGAGCTCGACACGATTCAGAGTACAGAGTTTAACGATATCGATGGGAATCATGTTGGCATAGATATAAATGGGTTGAACTCTGAGAAAGCTGAACCTGCAGGATTTCATCCCGACGACAATGGGAAATTCAGAAATTTGACTCTTATAAGTGGCCAACCGATGCAGGTTTGGATCGAATATGATGGTATCAACAAAGAAATCAATATCACTTTGGCCCCAATTAACATTCCCAAACCCAAAACTCCACTTTTGTCCTTCTCCCGAGACCTTTCATCTGTCATAAACAACTCCATGTTCGTCGGGTTTTCATCCTCCACTGGCTCTGTTTCAACATCTCATTATGTTTTAGGTTGGAGTTTCAGGTTAAACGGGCAAGCTCAAAGTCTTGACCTTGCCCGCCTTCCAAAGCTGCCTCGGAAAAAACAAGTATCCAAACTTTTAACTATTGGGTTGCCTTTAATTTCTGGAGGGGTTGTTTTCTTGGCGATTTTAGCCATTGTTTATGTTGTCAGAAGGAAGAGGAAGTTCGCGGAGCTGCTCGAAGACTGGGAGCTTGAATATGGGCCTCACAGATTCAAGTTCAAAGACTTATACGTCGCTACAAATGGATTTAAAGAGAAAGAGCTTCTGGGTTCTGGCGGATTTGGACAAGTCTACAAAGGGGTATTACCAAAATCAAAACTTGAAATCGCTGTCAAGAGAGTTTCTCACGAATCAAGGCAGGGAATGAAGGAATTCGTGGCTGAAATCGTCAGTCTCGGGAGACTTCGTCACAGAAACCTCGTACAACTTCTAGGCTACTGCAGACGCAAAGGAGAGCTACTTCTAGTATACGATTACATGCACAATGGAAGTCTGGATAAGTACCTGTTCGGCCAGCCGAATCCCAGTCTGAATTGGAGCCAGAGGTTTCGAATCATAAAAGGAGTTGCATCAGGGCTGCTTTACCTGCACGAAGAATGGGAACAAGTCGTGATTCACAGAGATGTCAAAGCCAGTAATGTCTTGCTAGACAACGAGTTAAACGGAAGATTGGGAGATTTCGGGTTAGCAAGACTGTATGACCATGGAACAGACCCACAAACCACACACATAGTGGGAACGCTCGGATATTTGGCTCCAGAGCACGCCAGATCCGGCCGGCCGACGACCCAGATGGATGTGTTTGCTTTTGGGGCATTTCTGCTGGAGGTGGCGACTGGAAAGAGGCCAATAGAGATTAGGGGAATGACAGAAGATGTAATATTGGTGGATTGGGTGTTTTTATGTTGGGCGAGAGGAGCCATAATCGAGGCCAGGGATCCAAACTTGGGAACAGAGTACGTAGCAGAGGAGATGGAAATGGTGCTGAAACTTGGATTGTATTGTTCTCAATCCAACCCAATGGCCAGGCCGAGTATGCGCCAGATTGTGCAGTACTTGGAAGGCGACGCACCCATGCCGGAGATGACTTCTATCGAGACTTCAGGCGGTGGGTGTGAAAGTTTTGATGATCTTGTCATGTCCTATTCGTCCCCACTGGATAAGGCTTTCGCTCTTTCTAGTTCTTCCTTCGAGGCTTTCGCCCATTCCTCTGATGCTCAGTCTCTCCTTTCTGGTGGTCGTTGAATCAGTGATGAATTTCATCAACACTCAGTCCACCAATCGGCAGCTCTTTTTCTTTCTTTACCTAAAATCAAGAATGTATGTTAGACAGAGTAACAACTTACAAAAATCAGACTTCTTGAAAGCTGCCTGAAACTCGTGTTTAGATCATACCAATTCAAGGTTCCATATGACTAAAACAAAGTTCAAACACATACTACACAACACGGACCGGCCTCAGTTATACTTCCAAATGTGATGTAAGCAACTTCGTTATGCATTATCTTTTTTTTTTTTTTTTTTTTTGTTATGTGTAAATAATTTTATTTAACTTTATAGCTATGTAAAATTTATGGATTAAAATAACTTTTTGGTCATATACCTCACAACTTGGTTTGTTTTAATTAGTTTTCATCGTTAATTTATAGTTTAACTTTTGATTTTTTTAAAAAAATAGTTCCTATAAGTCTTCTGTCTAAACATTTGATAAATATGTTTACATTGTCTTTTCTTAAATAAAAATTATTATTATTATTTGTTGGATCATATAAAAATGGTTAAATTACAAAATTTGTCCCTATCACTTGGATAAAGTTTGAATTTAGTCCTCATTGTTTTAAAAGTTAGAATTTATCTCTATGGTTTGATAAGGGGCTATTTACGAGAGTTTTATCAAATTATAAGAGCAAAATTCTAACTTTTAAAACTATAGGGATTAAAGTTTCAAAAAAAAAAACTGTAGGGATTAAATTCTAACTTTCTCCAAACTACAAGGAATGAATTTGTAATTTAACTAATAAAATTTAACTTTAAACTAATGATAAATACTAATTTTAAGGTTTATTGATTTTATTTTTTATTTTTTTATTTTTTTGTTTATTGAAAATATGAGGATTAAATTTAAACATTTAAAAGTATAGAAATTAAAGCATAATAAATTTTGAAGCATAAGAACCAAAATGGTATTTAAACAATTTTATTTTACTTCCCAACAATTTTCCATTAGTATAAGCCATTAAAATCTTATTTTTCCAAAAAAAGAAAAAAAAAATACAATACCAAACTACTATTTTAAACTAACATTTAAGATTAGGTATACACTGTTGAGGATCTCACATCGAAAAAATCATATATATGGGATTCAACTCAAGAATGGTGGCCAAAGCAAGCTTAGATCAGCGGTAATTGGCAAGTGTCCTCGACCATGAGGCCAGAGGTTCGAATCCCCCACCCCCAAATGTTGTACTCAAAAAAAAAAAAAACCTCAAGAATGATGAATCCAAAAAGGCACTATGTTGAAAATCCCACATCGAAAAAATAAATAGACTTCACCGTGATTTTGAGATAAAACCCATATTTATCTAGTATATATTTCTTTAAATTCCTATTATTTTTCTAATTTAATCTCTGGTTTCCTTTCTCATAAGTATCAATTTACCAGTAAAATACAAAATTTTAAAAACTAGAAAACATAGTTCTAGAAGAAGAAATGAAAATTGAAGATCAAAAATTAAATAAAAATATCTTACCTAGTCAACTTTGATCCAAATTTCTTCCCCGACCCTTTTTTCTCTCCTGTTTCCAGTGTCCTTCCTGCTCCATCACACATTTCTCCTCCCTCTCTCTCCCTCTCTCTCCCTCTCTCTCTCTCTCTCCACCTCTCCCTCTCCCTCCCTCTCTCTCCCTCTCTCTCTCTCTCTCCACCTCTCCCTCTCCCTCCCTCTCTCTCCCTCTCTCTCTCTCTCCACCTCTCCCTCTCCCTCCCTCTCTCTCTCTACCACTGTGATAAAATTGCACTCGATGATCATGTAAAGACAACTGCTGCAACTAAGGTCTCGTATTTAATAAGAATTATTCTCTTGATCTATGCTATAATATCATCCAGCACTGTTTTTTTTTTTTTTTTTTTATCTCTCATTTAGAAGAAAATCTACTTCATAAACTAATTCGTATTTATATGTTTTTATATTTTGGATTCATATATTGGGATGATCTAATTTATGCGAGAATATCGTGTGCATTTATAATTGTTAGGTATTAGACTAAAACTGTATTAGCTGTTTTAGGTTTCTATACAAGTCACAGAATGTTGAATAATTTATTCTTCGTTAATTTCTTTTAATTTTTTTTACTACCACATAAATGTTAATACTGCAGAATCTATGTTCTAAAAATTAAATTTTAATTCTTCTCAAAAAAAAAAAAAAAAAATTAAATTTTACTTGGCAAAACTGGAGGTCAAAGGTCAGAATCTTCGTCCCTACCTGTAGTCGAACTTTAAAAAAGAAATATTAAATTTTATTTAGTAATTAATTTTTTAAAAAAAAATTCCTTTTTGGAATTGAACTCGGACATTTTAGTAAAATCCTATAATTTTAAAATTCACTCAGTAGCTACTCAAATAACATATGATGTTTGAAAGAGATTGTGTACCTGTGAAGGATTGTCCGAAGGTATTCCTGCAAGTTTCTTCCCCCTGTAGTATTGATCAACCCTTCTGAAGAAATGATGCCTGTGCTGTGTTCGACTCCAGAAGAGAGATAAAAACCATGTTCTTCAAGCTCGTAATTGTAGTGTCTCTAATTATTACCTCAGTTTCAGCTGCTTCTGAAGGTCTCAGCTTCATCTTCAATGGCTTCCAGCCTGCAAATCTATCACTCGAAGGCATGGCCATTGTTACCTCCAATGGCTTCTTGAAACTGACCAACGAGACCAGGCAAAGATTTGGCCATGCCTTTTATCCTAATCCTATAAATTTTTTCGACTCCTCTTCTAGCGTTTCCTCTTTCTCAACCACTTTCGTCTTTGCCATTATTTCTGAATTCCCAACTCTAAGTGGCCATGGAATTGTCTTCGTGGTGGCTCCGATGAAAGTTTTCCCTGGAGCTCTTCCAAGCCAGTACCTTGGCCTTTTCAATCAGAAAAACATTGGTAACGCAGCCAACCATGTATTTGCTGTAGAGCTCGACACGATTCAGAGTACAGAGTTTAACGATATCAATGACAATCATGTTGGCATAGATATAAATGGGTTGATCTCTGAGAAAGCTGAACCTGCTGGATTTTATTCCGACAACGATGGGAAATTCAGAAACTTGAGCCTTCATAGTGGCCAACAAATGCAGGTTTGGATTGAATATGATGGCTCCAACAAAGTACTCGATGTCACTCTGGCTCCAATTCATATTCCCAAACCCAAAAAGCCACTTTTGTCTCTCTCCCGAAACCTTTCATCTGTCATGAAAAACTCCATGTACGTTGGCTTTTCAGCCTCTACAGGCTCAGTTCCAACTTCTCATTATGTTTCAGGTTGGAGCTTCAGTATAAATGGAGAGGCTCAATGTCTTGACCCTTCCCTGCTTCCAAAGTTTCCTGGGAGAAAAGGAAGATCCAAGCTTTTATCGATTGGGTTGCCTTCGGTTTCTGCAGGGATTGTTTTATGGGTGGTTTTAGGTATTCTGATCAGAAGGAAGCAGAAGTTTGCCGAGTTACTGGAAGACTGGGAACTTGAATATGGGCCTCACAGGTTCAAATACAAAGATTTATACGTTGCTACAAATGGATTTAAAGAGAGAGAGCTTCTGGGTTCTGGCGGATTTGGACGAGTCTACAAAGGGATATTACCAAATTCTAAACTTGAAATCGCTGTCAAAAGAGTCTCTCATGAATCAAGGCAGGGAATGAAGGAATTCGTGGCTGAGATTGTTAGTCTTGGGAGGCTTCGCCACAGAAACCTCGTACAATTATTAGGCTATTGCAGACGCAAAGGAGAGCTGCTTTTAGTGTATGATTGCATGGCCAATGGAAGTTTGGATAGGTATCTGTTTGGCCAACCAGATCACACTCTTAATTGGAACCAGAGATTTGGAATCATAAAAGGTGTGGCCTCGGGGCTGCTTTACCTGCATGAAGAATGGGAACAAGTTGTGATTCACAGAGATGTCAAAGCCAGCAACGTCTTGCTAGACCGTGAGTTCAATGGAAGATTAGGAGATTTTGGGTTGGCGAGATTGTATGACCATGGAACAGATCCTCAAACTACCCACATTGTCGGAACACTCGGATATTTGGCTCCAGAGCTCACAAGAACAGGCCGGTCAACAATCCTTACAGACGTGTTTTCTTTTGGGGCATTCCTGCTGGAGGTTGCCACTGGAAGGAGGCCGATAGAGCTACGGGGAATGACAGAGGATGTAATATTGGTGGATTTGGTGTTTTCATGTTGGGCAAGGGGAGCCATTCTAGAGGCCAAGGATCCAAACCTGGGAACAGAGTATGTAGCAGAGGAGATGGAGATGGTGCTGAAACTAGGATTGTTGTGTACTCAATTCAACCCAGTGGCCAGGCCGAGCATGCGCCAAATTGTGCAGTACTTGGAAGGTGACGCTCCCATGCCGGAGATAACTCCCATCGATACCTCAAGCAGCAGGTATGAAGGTTTTGATGGCATTGCCATGTGTTGCTCTTCTTCCCTCGAGAGGGCTTTTGATCATTCTTCTGAAACCCAGTCTCTCCTATCTGCTGGCCGTTGAATGAACATTCATCAACACCTAGTCTATAGGTTTGATTTTTACCAAAAATCAAGTTATCTGGTAGTGAGTGAGTTTGTTTATAACTGGTTAATCTTGAACACATAAGGATCCAGACTTTTGAAACTCATGTCTGCAAATCAGAACTCAGAAATAAAATATAAACCATATAAATTTAAGTTTTAGCAACTCATTCTTCTATACTATCTATACACAAACTAGACAGCATAATTTAAGCTATTAAAAATGTAAACATCTGGAAAATTTTGTTTTCTGCTGTGTTAACTTAATATTATACTATGTCACGACAATCTGAAATACTCCCAATACTCCTTGTTTCTATAGTACCCTTCTAAATCAGTTTCTAAATTTTTTGGAAATTTATTTAAATTTTATATTATATTATTGTTATATTATTAAAAAAAAATATAAGGGAAAAATACACAGTTTGGTCCCTGAAAAATATCTCTGAGATTTGAGGTAAGGAGCACTTTGGTCCCTACCGTCTATTTTTCTGTTAAATCCTAACGGTTGCTGACGTGACACTATTATTTTAATAAATTAAAAAAAAAATAATTTTTTTAAATAAAAAAATATTATTTTTTTTTATTCTTTTTTTCTATTTCTCCCTCTTATTCTTCTTCTTTTGAACCTTCTTCTCATCTTCAATCTTTT
Source organism: Luffa aegyptiaca (assembly GCA_017139565.1). Taxonomy (NCBI): domain Eukaryota; kingdom Viridiplantae; phylum Streptophyta; class Magnoliopsida; order Cucurbitales; family Cucurbitaceae; genus Luffa; species Luffa aegyptiaca. The sequence goes on along the minus strand of CM029400.1, from coordinate 47,269,478 downwards.
CTTCTTCCCTCTAGCCGCCGCCGGAGACTTTTTTTCTTTTTCTTTTTTTTTTTTATTTCTTCTTCCCTCATCTTTTCTTCTCCTTCTTCTCATTTTCACACCAATCCTTAAAAAAAAAAAAAAAAAAAAAAAAAAAAAAAAAAAAAAAAAAAAAAAAAAAAAGCTTGCCGAAAATCGAAAGAGGGCGGATCGATTTCCGGCAAGCTTTTTAAAAAAAAAAAATTGGATTGGTGTGAAAATGAGAAGAAAAAGAAGAAAAGATGAGGGAAGAAGAAAGGAAAAAAAAAATCGTCGACGGCGGCTAGCGACCTGCTAAAGAAGAACGGAAGAAGAAAAGAAAGAAGATGAGAAGAAAAGAAAGAAGAAGGTTGAAGAAGAAGAATAAGAGAGAGAAATAGAAAAAATAAAAAATAATAATATTTTATTATTTTAATATTTTTTAAAAAAATTAAAAAATAATTTTTTTATTAAAATAATAATGTCACGTCAGCGACCGTTAGGATTTAACAGAAAAATAGACGACAGGGACCAAAGTACTCCTTATCTCAAACCTCAGGGTATTTTTGTTGAGTTTGAAAACTCAGGGACCAAACTGTAACTTAACCCAAACCTCAAGGACCAACCGTGTATTTTTCCCAAAATATAAATATAAATAAATAAAAAAACCCCTGCATCTACTTAAAAAAAAAAAAAAAGAGTCATGCGGATGTTTTCTTAATAAAATTTAGGCTAAGTATGTAGTTAAATCAATTCAGCTCTCTTTTTTTCTTAAATGATGGAGATTCAAACCATCGTCGACATATCGCGCATTACAAATTCTTATTAAGTAATGGGTTTTTAAGTCTCTCTGATAACTAGTATCGCCTCCCCACCAATTAGGAACTGATGATCTTTTAACAATACCTTCTATCTATGCTTCACAATTAATTTCAATTTTACCATTAATATTTTAAGAGTTTCAATCTATTTTCAATCTTTTAATTTGTCATCAAAATAAAAAAATAATAATAATAAAATAAAACCTCCATTAGCAATTTTCCATAGAATGAAAACTTTTAAAATAACAAGGGCAAAAATGAAACCAAATACATAGACTAAGGGTTAAATGAAACCTAATAAATATATAAAATGTGTCTAATAGATGTTATTGGTTTCAATTTTGTTGCTAACGTATGCAATCAGTTTCAATTTCGTCTCCAAGATTTGACTTTTTATTTTTCATTGTCAACAAGAGCATAGCTCAACTGAGATAAAACTTGTATCTTAACCAAGAGTTCAGAGGTTCAATCCCCCACCCCTACATGTTGTAAAAAAAAAAAAAAAAAAAAAAAAAAAAAAAAAAAAAAAAAAAACTTTTTATTTTCCATCAAAACATATTAAAGGAGATGCTAACATGGGGTTTATAAAACCAATTAAAAGATATTGAGTAAAATTGAAACTTCTAAACCATTAGGCAACAATCAAACCATCCCTATGTATTAGGACATTTTGTATAATTAAGCTTGAAATTTTAAACAAGTGGACAATTTCTTTCCCATTTTTATATGCCTACAATTTGGGTTGTTTGCCCAAATAACAAAATATACTAACATAATTATAAATACAGCAAAATCTAAAACTATTTGCAAATATAACAAAATTAAAGTTTACCAGTGATAAAAATCTGTCAACGATAATCTTCAATCATAAGTGTAAGTATTATCGATGGACTATTCTATATCAGTAATAGTAGTCTATCATTGATAAACTATATACATTGTGATTGAAGCCTATCAATGATAGATATCTATCACGAATAGATTTACCAAAACTATTTTCAAATATAACAAAATGAAAGTCTATCTGTGATAAACTACCATTATTGTTAATATACCATTCTATTAATAGTAGTCTATCACATACATTGTGATTGAAGTCTATTTGCAATACATATATATTGTTGATAGATTTGTCATATATGTATAGTTTTTTAAAAGTTGTTATATTGGCCAATAACAAACCTTAAAAGCCATTCCAATAACTCCTACCATTTCCCATCGGTCAGTGAAGTGAAAATAATTTTATCAATTTCAAACGAGTGGACAATTTCTTTCACATTTTTATATGCCTACAATTTCCCATGGGTCAATAATCAGTGAAGTTAAAATAAATTTAACCATTTTTCAAAAAAAAAAATAATAAATTCAACAATTTTAAAAAAATGATTTTAACAAATATGAAAATCTTCAACATCTAGGTAGAGCCAACCTTGACATTTTTATAGACATTTCCATATGTCGATTGACATGAGGGATGAATCGACATTTCCATTATATCGTAGAAAAATCGATCAAAATAACAACAAAATATAACTAATGTGGAAATAATATTTATAATAAATATTTTAACTTATTTTTAAAATGTAGACCATTTATTTATTATTTTAATTTTTTAAAAAAAAATTGTTTAAATAATAATAATAATAATAATAATAATAATAATAATTAATTAATTAATTAATAATAATAATAATAATAATAAAATTAAAAAAAAAAAAAAAAAAAAAAAAAAAAAAAAAAAAAAAAAACTAGCCTTTCATTTAATTTAAGGTGGAAAAAGAAGTTCCTGAAAGAAATTGAAGAAGAAAGTTTCGATAACATTACCGAAGCAGTGGTTGTGGTTGTGTTTGGGGCATTACCAAATAATGGCGTCCTCCTCTACGATGTTATCATCTTCTCTTCTTCCGGCCAGAGCTCCGACCAGTAACCGTCAAGACGGCCGACTCTGTCTCTTTCATATTGGTTCTGTACGAGCCAATAACAGCAGGGCTCGTACCCCTTTTAGGATTCAGGCCGCAAAGCCTCCGGCTGGAGTACGCCGTCTATCCTCTTCAAATTTGTGGATTTTTCCCATTTCTGTTTCACCTGTTGATAAATTCGCTTACATCTGAAAAGCTTAGAGAAATTCGGAACAATAAATTCATTTGGGCTTGCGAGTTACCTCTTCTTTTCTGTTTTGAAGGTTGAATTGCCAAAAGTAGAGCCGAAATTTGAAGCCCCGTTTCTTGGATTCACTAAAACTGCTGAAGTCTGGAACTCCAGAGCCTGCATGATAGGCCTCATTGGGATTTTTGTAGTAGAACTGGTGAGTTTTCTTTTATAAAAGAAAAGGAAAAGTTTCTATCTCTTACCTTCTATATTCAAGTTTCTGGGCTTTATTCATTTTTGTCTGATTTTCAGATATTGAACAAAGGAATACTTCAGGTGATTGGAGTTGATGTTGGGAAAGGCCTGGATCTTCCTCTATGATTTCCAGCAAACTTGGAATAATCTTTGAGGTTCTTTGTTTTTTTTTTTAAAAAATTCAAAATTGTAACTGTAACACAGCACTTTCAACTGTATCAGAGAATTCTACATTCTTCAAGTTCTGATACTTCATAAGTAATTACATAACATTGTCAGTGTACAGACTATGCTCACTCTCTTGACTTAAGTAAGGATACCTACTAACCAGAACTCGAGAAAATTGCAAACTAAATAAGCCTACAGATTCGAGTATCGATGACAGGCACCTTGGAAGGAAGCTGAGCTATGTCCAGTACTTCTACTAGTGATATCCTGCGATTCTTCCAAGCACGTTCCGCCCAGTCCCGTATCATCTTTCCTTGAGCCTCTCTGTTCCGTTGGACCTCAAGTATTTCCGCGTATGCACCTACAGAGGCAACAATCAGTGATATCAATGAATATAATTTCATTTTCAGTCGATGCTCAGACCACCACGTTTATGAAGCTTAACATGTCTCTGTTACTATAACATGAGACTTTATGAGAGAGTTAAACCATAATCAGTGGTGAGGTATGATTAGAGTTCATCTGGGTTTTATTTAAGAGTGCAACTGAAAGCTATCCAATGTTTACTACTACGACTCTGGTAAGAACATTTCGATCTGATGCAGTGATTTGTTCGTTCTTTTTACAAGCCTTGAGCCAAATGCTTAGAATGACTTGGATGCTTGATCAGTACCTCCAGCGATGGATGCTATGTCACATCTGTCCACCTTTAATTGTTCTTCCGGGCCTTCAAAAGAATAAACCATTCAATTGAAATTGAAATTAATAAAAGAGTTAAGATGTTGAGTTGGTGTGCAATACCTTCTGGTGAAACTTTCATCAAGTCTATTGCTCGCCTATAGAGTCCCTGTAAATGAATTTTTAGAGCAATCCGCTGAAATGTAACTAACAAGAAATACTATATAAACAATAAGGATTTGATATTTTGATTGCCAACATTCAGATCAGAAATCTAAGTGTGATAGAACCCAATTATATTACTACATAAAAGATAACAAAATTACACCATATAACTCCTCCAAGTATTCGAATCACTTGGAACCTCTCCTTTCTTCCGATATCACTCAAGTCCTAGTCTAACTAAACAATGGTCTATGTATCTTCTTTTTTACTCACTCAATTTATAACAAACTACAATAACTTCTCTTGCCAATTACTAATATACCCTTATAACCCTAATAATATTCCGAATTCTATCCTACGACAATTCCTCTCAAAATGTGAACTGAAATTGAATTGTATAGACAACCGAACTGAACATTGACCGGAATAAGATGTATAATTTTTAAGTACTATTTTGGCAAAAGATTCAGTCACAGGCCAGTAAACAAGAATGAAAACCCAGGATCTTTGGAAGAGAAATCAATACCTTCCTCAATGCATTAAAGGATGAATCACTTTTGCTTATAAGGGAGTTTAGAACATAAGTGAGGCAGTGGAAAAGGCCATGACAGTTCTCACAAATTAATTTAAGAGTAGATTTACATGATACTAATGATTTTGGACGGGAAAGACATCTTCTCAAATTAAAGTTGGGTTTACTTCCAAAAATCTCTTTTTAATAAGAAATCTCCTATTTTTTCTTTCGATAGAACTCTTCATGCAGCCCTTGAAAGGGGCATTTAGGAATTGGGACTTAGTCTTTCTGCCCAATGTCGCTGATTCATAGTTATCCTTAAAATGTCACTTGTATTTCTAAAAAAAAAAACACTTCCCAAAGTTAAGTAGACTGAATTGCCAACTGCATAACTGATGCAACGAATTTGATTAACAAAGAATCTACACATTCCAAATATAAGAGAGCAGGAGCAAAATCCAACCTCCTGAATCAAAAGTGAACTTGAATGCTCCTTGGTTGCTTTGTGTCGAAACATGAGTGCTACGCAGGTTAAGATAACGCCAACCTTGGGATGGTGAGATCCTGTACCATGTGTGTTCCAAAAATTAGGCGCCCTTGTACCCACTTGGGAAACAGCTAAACAATGCCACATGAGAACAAACAGAAACATCAGTTGTATATTTGGAATTCTAAACTAGCAAATACCATACCAAAATATTCTTCTGTTTTAGTTAACGCGTTTGTCAGTATATCCTCAGCTTCAGCAAAATTCCTAAACAAATCAGGGAATAGTTATGATTCATAATTACTGCAATAAGGCAATCTTCTTCCCAAGTAGCCCGATATAGCACAATAATCAAGAAGCTACCCCAAGTTCCCCTCCAGCTGCCCTAAAGCACAAGTCGCAGCCACTAATACTTCCCTCAGAGACATATTACCACCAGCTAATGCACATTGTTCGCTCAAATCTTTGACTTCTGATCCCACTTCAATTACTCTCTGGTACACCTCTTTTGCAGATGAAAAGTTCTGGGAGGCAACTAAGAACTCTCCATATGAAAGAGCAGCACTACCTACAATTCAAAATGTCAATAAAATGTAATCAACAAACTTTCCCACACAGATCGTTTAAGTGATCCTCACCAGCACATCTTTCAATAGTTTGAAACCCTTCAAATAACGATTCAGCTGCAGATAGATACCAATAGTTAACTTGAGTAAAACTTAGAGACAGAAATCACAACAGAACAAGGTGCGTAGAGAGAACACTAAAGGCCAAACACCTGCATCAAGGTTATTTTTGACAAGCTCAACCAGCCCCTTTACAGCTTTAACACGAGCTATCAGAAAGCCAGAATTTCCATGATCAGCAAGTTCACTATTTTCGAATAGTTTTAAGCATTCATCTGCAATAGCTGATGAAGCATCATCCTATACATGAAAATCATCCCCAGATAACTTTGATCCATGTTACTCAATTCAAGATGAGAAAAGGAAAAGATCACTTGGAAGCAGCAATTGCAACTTTACATGGATATTTACCTGGTCTAATTCGAGATGAAGTCCAGCAAGTGCTTCAAGAGCAGCAACTACAAGAATGACAAGAAGAAATTACAGTCAAAACACGAGTCCCCGATAATCAATTTGAACCGAGCTTAACTAGGCTAAGAGAATGAACTAAAAACCCTTGGAAACTTTACCTCTAATATCAAGAGAGCAATGAGCTAAATCCTCAATTCGCTGAAGCTTATCTATAGCATCGTGAATATCACCTCTGAAACAACCAAAATAAGACAATTATTAAGCCATAAGCAATTTCATTCAATAACAACGTAGCTCTTAATGAAGTGAATAAAAAATGGATAAATGAAACAGAAAAAAAAAACCTTTCAGCAAACAAGGTAGACATAGCAAGCAATACCGCTCCCCTGGAGTTATCGGCATCTTGACCTTCGCTCGACTGAGCAGAGAGGCACTGCTCCAGAACTAGAAGACCTTGTGCGTACGATTCGTCTAATTATCACATTAAATTGATTACAGACCAAAAAATTCATACCGATTTTCGACAATAATAACAAAACGAAAACAACTTCTGAAGTTGTAAGAATCAAGAAACAATACGAAATAAGGAAATCAAACAAGGGATATGGACCTGATTTCTGAGACCTAGCGTGAGAGAGAGCATAATTGATCATCTGAAGAGTGACCGGGCTCGCATTTGGGCGGTCCATTCCAACGTGAAGTGATCTCAGCGGTGAAGCTAACCATGAGGACGATGGAGGAGGAAGAAGAGAGAAACGGGAGCTGGAGCCCAATCTCGAAGACCGAACGGCGGCGACGGCGGCGGTCTTTGACAGCTGAACGGCGACACGAATCATAGCTACTACAGAAGCAGTGTTCGAATCAAAGCTTTGGCAAAATGTCCTCCCTCCAAAATCCAAAATCCAAAATCCAGAGTGTGCTTGAAATCAAAGCAAAAGAAGATATTTGAAAATGTTTAATAAATATTTCATAAAGTTTAGCGTTAGAACTAGAAGATAGAACCAAAAAAAAAACAAAAAACAAAAAGATAGTTATCAATTCAATTCATCAAACCTAAGTTTTTTTTTTAGCTCAGCTTAGTAACAATATAGTACTAATCTCACTGGAGACCCTACTACATTTGGTTGTCATGAAAACTCTTAAGATATTAAATTCAGGTAGGTGGCCACCATGGATTGAACTCATTCCTAAGTCCTTTATTTTTTTTATGGTCCTTATTGACCATTAGGGGATTTAGTGAAAAATTAATGTAACGATTTAATAAAATTTCTTACGATTAATAAACTAATTTGGGACCCCATATGTTTATAAGCTACAAAGTTTAGTCATTAAATGCTAAAGCGAGTTTAGCTCAACGGTAATTGACATGTATCCTCGACCATGAGGTCAGAGGTTCGAATCTCGTACTCAAAAGAAAAAACCAAATTGTTACTTTCATGAAAGTTTAGGGACCAAAAGTGATTTTTAACCTAAAAGAAATCATTATATCAAATATAAGCTCTAATCTTTTAACTTGAATTACATATATTTATGTGTTGAATCTTTCATCAATTTTATGAAATCAATCTTTTTCTTTTTAGCTCCATGAAATCAAGGCAGTTATAATTTATGTCTATTTAGTCATTGAACTTTAATAATGTTTAATAGGTAGGTTTCTAACATATTTAAATTTTTGAAAAATTAATTGATCTACTGGGCATAAAATTAAATTTTATGTCTAACGAGGACTACAAACATTCAATTTTTTTGTCTAGTGGGTTTGTGAATTTTAACAAATATTTAATAGGTCACAATAGACTATTAGACACAAAATTAAAAGTTGAAAAATCAATTTTACCCAAAATTGAAAGTTCATCAACCAAATAACACACAAACCTAAAACTTCAAACACTAAACTTGTAATTTAACCGAGATTTTATAACTTGAAATGGTTCGGTCCAAACTCGCATTCTCATGAACAACACAACACAAACCGTCTATTTATTCCATTTATGATCTCTCACTTCCTTAGTCACCTAATGAGAATATAAAACATAAGGCTGCTAATACTCAAAAGCAGCAAGCTACAAATATTTAAAAACTGGGAGATAATGAAAAGAAAGAAATTCAAAACTTCAACATTGATCAACCAACTTTTCTCTTTTTGAACAAACCAAGCAATCGTTTGTTTGAAATATTGAACAAATGAAGAATCATACAATTCAAGAAGTCCCTCATCCATTAAGGAAAGAGCATATTTGAAGGAGGAAATCTAGCAAAGTGGAGCATCATTTGAGCTTAGAACAAGTTGGATCTCTTTTCAAAAGTTGAGAAGTGTATTATTATGATCTTTCAAAGCAAACAAGAGAGAGAGATAGAGAGAGAGAATGACCCCAATTTGAAGGAATGGATAAATCCCTTTATAGTGAAAGTGAAAGTGCAATGCAGCCTTTAAATAATAGCTCTCTGCCCTAAATCTCTTTCATTCACAGATCAGAATTACCAGCTAAACATTTTCCAGCCAGTTCATAAGTCTCAGAAAACATGCATTCCTATCTGTTTCTCATCTCCTGTTTCGCAATCTTCGTCTCTGTTACAAGTAAGCGAGCAGCTCGAAACGTTTCTTCTTTCAATAACTTTTCTGTTCACTTTGCACTAAGGCGCTATAAATGACTAAATACAGGGTTAAGAGGGGTGTCATATATAAACTCTCTTATCCTAATATGTTCTAATCTGTGTTGTTTCTTATCGTTTCTCTATTCTTGTTCGTCGAATTGACATAACAGTTTTTTGCTGCTTATAGGTGGAGAACAACTCATTTTAGCAAACAACTGCAATGAAAGTGTCTGGCCTGGAATACTCGGCAACTCGGGCCACCAGACGCCAATGGATGGCGGCTTTCATCTCGGTAGAGGCAAGCACGTAATAGTCGACGTGCCGAAGAAGTGGTCGGGCAGGATTTGGGGCAGGCAAGGCTGCTCTTTTAGCCATGAAGGCAAGGGCTCATGTGACACTGGAGATTGTTCTGGCAGATTACATTGTAGAGGCACTGCTGGTGTTCCTCCAGCAACTATAGTTGAAGTGACTCTTGGATCATCCATTTCGCCCCTGCATTATTATGATGTTAGCTTGGTGGATGGCTTCAACTTGCCTCTTTCGATGAAGCCGATCGGGGGTGGAATCGGCTGTGGCATTGCGTCGTGTGATATCGACGTTAACATCTTCTGTCCATCGGCATTGGAGGTGAAGAAAAATGGAAAAGTGGTGGGCTGCAAGAGTGCCTGCTTAGCCATGCAATCAGCCAAGTACTGCTGCACAGGGAAGTATGCAAACCCCAAAACCTGCAGGCCCACGCTATTTGCTCATCTATTCAAAGCCATGTGCCCCAAGGCTTACACCTACGCTTTTGACGACCCTTCCAGCCTTCGTAAATGCAAGGTTTCGCGTTACGCCATCACTTTCTGCCCTTCTATGTAAGGACGATTCCACATCATTGCTGCAGGAAGAAGAAGAATAACCTGTTTGGAATGACTTTCTAACTATTTAAAAACGTGTTTTTAAACACTTAAAAAGTCATTCTAAATAGGTATGAAGTCTAATACGACAGTATAGAAATAATGCCTTCTTGCAGAGTTATAGGCTTTCTAAATTGTGGTTTCTTCAACCATCCCATGTTTTCTGTCTTCTTTTTGTTAGTCACTCAGAGAGACAGAATCCAATGAGTATATTTTGAAGATTTTAGCATTTTGTGTCAATATAAGTATCATGTTACAGAGAAATCATATTAGTTCATCTTTGTTTTGACTACAATAACTATTATCAAAGTTGTATCTACTGCTAGCTTCCAATTCAGACTTCCATCAATACTTTGTAATACATGTCATCAGCAGATAGATTTACTTTCATTCCCATACCTTGTGCAAAAAAGGGTCAACAAGGATTAAGATCTTCCTGAATCTTTGGAGAAACACAATAGTTTTTCATGGTCAAAACAAAACAAATACATGATGAAAACACTTCACTAAAATGGTGAAACACAGATACATTTATAAATTTAAATACAGAAAACAGAGTACATTTTAGAATGGTGTTAAACAAACCTAACATAAGATTGTCATACACCATAAAAGAAAAAAAAAAGGCATTTACCATTGGCCACATCCATTAACTCAACATGCTCTTGTATTGCATTGCAGTTCAATCTAATCCATTCGAAATTCCAACAGCACGTTGTTGGGAATGCAACCAAAATTCCACATTTGATGGATAAGGAGAAGATCTTGGATATATAAGAGATTAGATGGACCCAAAATCGACAATATCATACTATTGTGAATATAATTTGATCAAACTATGTTCCAACCTAGATAATAATTGAAAGTATAAGAACCAAAATAAAATTTAGGTTAAATCATATGTTTAGTCTCTAAACTTTCAGGGTTGTGTCAATTTAGTCTCTGAACTTTAAAAAGTTTCAAGTAGATCCTCAAACTTTCAATTTTTTTTCCAATAGGTCTCTCAACTTTTAATTTTCATTAAGCCCTTGACCTATTCAACATTTTTTACAAGTATGCTAGATACAAAATTGGAAGTTTAAAGTCTCAATAGGCATAAAATTCAATTATATATATATATATATATATATATATAGTAGATTGGTTAATTTTTAAAAATCTCGAATGTATAAATCATTAGACAAAAAATTGAAAGTTCAAAGTCCTATTAGAAACAAAATTAAAAATTCAGAGACTTATTAAAAAAATTTAAAGTTCAGGGGCCTATTTGATACAATTTTGAAAGTTGAGGGACTAAACTTGTAATAAAACTTAAAATTTAAATCTTAATTTTATAATTTCCATAAGATAAGGGAAAAAATCATTACGAAGAGAATAATTTTAAAAAACAAAATGAAGATGAGTTATGTAATTAGTATTGTTTTGATTATTTTAAATTGAAGACAAATGCACATGGCGGCAACGTACAATAATTAATGCAAATTATTTATAAATTAATGTTAAACGAAAATTATATAACGAAATTGGGTCAGTTGTAGTTAAAAGGCTTAAAGCGTAAATTCCACTCATTGACAAGCGACGCGCGCTCGCTGTTGAAGTTCCACGCAATTGTTTTTCACCTCCATTTTCGTCTGCTGCGAATCTCTCTCTGTCTCTCGATTTTACTACAGCACTTAAAGGCGAAGCTTTTCTGCAATTTCGGCATCTTTTCTTCCATCCAAGGGAGATCGTTTTCGGATTCTTGAAGTTTCTTGGCGTCCGTTGATTTGCGAGCATCGAATTTGAATCGGTAATTTCAATCTCTTTATTGCTTTATATAATTAGGGTTTATTCGGTGGAGTTAGTGTCATTTTTTGGATTGATCAATTGATGGATTTCATGGGATCGACATCTTTGTGCAACAGATGCAATCGGTTCTTCAGGGTTCGGGCTCGGGCCCTCGATTCGGTCTGTTGTCCTGATTGTGGTGGTGAATTCGTTGAAGAATTTAGGTCGCCGCCATCTTTATCTCCGGTCGATCATCGGTTTCCAGCTGCTGCGATGTACCACGATGATGCTTCCGACCCAGACCCTTCCTTCGTCCCAAGATTGCGTCGCAGCCGAAGAAACGGTGAGGATCGCTCCCCTTTCAATCGTATCATTGTTCTACGCGATCCTTCTAATACGGGCGCTGTTAGTAATAATGGTATTGGAGCTGGAGGAAATTATGAGATTTATTATGATGATGGTTCTGGGGCTAGCCTGCGCCCCTTGCCTTCTAATATATCCGAGTTCTTGATGGGATCGGGGTTCGATCGCCTTCTCAATCAATTGGCGCAGCTGGAGGTGAATGGGGTTGGCCCATTGGAGCACCCACCGGCTTCGAAGGCTGCAATTGAATCTTTGCCTGTGATTAAGATTCTTGCTAGCCATGTGCCTATGGAATCCCAATGTGCAGTGTGTAAGGAGCCATTTGAACTCGACTCTGAGGCTCGAGAGATGCCGTGTAAGCATATTTACCATTCGGATTGTATACTTCCCTGGCTTTCTATCCGGAATTCATGTCCTGTTTGTCGGCACCAGTTGCCTACCGATGTGCATAATAGCAGTGGCAGGAGCTCCCCTGCGTCTGCTGAAGAAGTTGTTGGTTTAACAATTTGGAGGCTTCCAGGTGGGGGATTTGCTGTTGGAAGGTTTTCTTGGGGTAGGGGAGCTGCAGAACATGACCTTCCTGTTGTTTACACTGAAATTGATGGTGGTTTTAGTACCACTACTGGTATTCCCAGGAGGATTAATTGGGCGTCTGAGGGAGGGAGATCAAGTGAAAGTGGTGGTTTTCGTCGTGTTTTTCGAAATTTCTTCTCCTTTTTTGGGAGGTTTAGAAGTTCATCTCGTCATTCTAGTTCAGGACCTGGTTTAATGAGAAGGAGCTTCTCTACTACGTTATTCAACAGACGCTCAAGGAGAAATAATCACCCTATGGTGTCGGAGGCAAACTATTCATTTTCTGCTTAGTTATACTTTATAGAGAGGTTGAATTCCCACCTGTACTCTCTTTAGAAATTGTGAGTGATACTGGACGCATGACAGTCTTCCTTTTGGTTGACGATGTAGATGTACAATTTTTGTTTTACTAGGTGTATATAGTTATACATCAAAAAGAAATACCATATTGGATAACTTAAATGTAGTTGACTGGAGAATTTTTGACATGGTGGGACATGTAGAGATAAAGAAGGTAGAGAGTTGTACAATCTGCCTGGTCAAGGGTTTTTGGCAGTTCAAGTATTTGATTGTCTTTTGTTGTTTGATGTTAGAAGGAACGAGATGGGTAAGGAGTTATTGTTGATGTCTAGTAGGTTCATTTTTTCCTTTTATGCAATGTAACATTGTAACTTCACTGCAAAGCAGGTTTTATCCTTAAAATACGAAAATCTACTGTTTTTAGTATTTCTGTATCTTTATCCCTTCAAGGTTATAAGTTAAATTTCATCTCTCTGACCTTGCTTTGTGGCACTCTGTTTCTGTTGTACGATTATTCTTAACGAACTCTTATTGTGTCTCTCATTGCCTAAACTCTCAGCTTATACTTATTATACTTTCTCCACTTGAAGTTTATAGCTTCTCTCACAGATCTTAGCTCGCTGAAGTATTAAAATTACCCCCCATCCCATTCCTCCTTTTTGTCTCTGAAGAAGGAGAATCTATCCTCTTTAAGAAACGCAGATTGACAAAGCTGATAGGGTGGGGATAATTTAATACTCAGGTGAGCTCAATTTTGTTTTATTACATTGAAGAACTTTTCATTCATGGCCAGGGCCTTTGTTTATAACAAGTTGATTAATGCATTATTATTATCAAATCCATGCTGGTATACTCAAAAGGACTCTTGGCTCTAGAAAGTTCAAGTATTCATGGCTTACTGGTTTTAAACTTTTATGCCCATTTGTATATTACCCACCAACATGCTCGATATCATCAAAATCATTTCTTAATGTAAGGATGTCACTTTGATGCATGTGCAACTTCAGCTGCTTTCTAAGTTCATATCAAACTAAATGTACCTTTATTCCAAGTGTAGTTTACTTTATGCTACCAATCAGATGATACCAAAGTGCTTTCTCTCTTTCATGAATTGTCAAAAGTATGGGCAGGAAAGTGAAGCAGAACAGGTTGGTACTCCTTTTTCATGTCTTGAAAATGAACTACCAATACACACATCTGATGGTGATTGTTGGGAGAAGGAATGGAAGTTTATTCGTTTTGTTTGGTACAAGAGAAGTAAGTTCACATGTCTTACAACCTTTTTTGAAATTTCTGTCCCTTATGCTGATTCCTGTCTGTCTGGTCATGTCATTAGCGGCAGTTGTAAGCTATGATTGTTGGAATTTTGTATTGATATCTAAACGTAAATGACAAAAGGCATCATCAGATCAAGATGAGCCAATGAGTTGGTTTTGTTATTAGTAGTGGAGGTTCTTTGTATGATGAATGAAGAAGGCTTTTCATGTCTTATACCATTTGGATTTTATCTGTGACAAGAGACTGGACAATGCACGTTCCAATGGAAAAGTGCAAAGGATGTTTGATTTTTACTCTAATTATGGGGGGCCTTGCTGGTTAAGATTACTTAGCCACAGAGATTAAAGAAAAATATCTACTAGTTTGTAATATCCATGTTTGTTTTTTAGGTTGAGATATTTTGTTGTCTAACTTGGAGTTTTGGACACTTTTTTCCAGTTTGATTTTGTGACTGGGGTTGGATATTTTGTGACTGGTGTATTTTTATGATGTTATGTGGGTTGAATTTTATGGGGTTATTGACTAATTTATTTTGAAAACCTTTCTAATTTAACTTTGAGAATAAATTTTGAAGTTGAGCATAGTTGAATTAGTTAAGACATATATCATCCGTCGAGAGGTTAGATGTTTCACATGTTGTTGAACTAAAAAAAGAAATGGAAAGAAAAGATATATGAAAATGTATTACTTTCCTTGTTAGTTCAAGTTGGGGTATAATTCAAAGAAATTGGGAGATTGAATTTAAAATTGAGCTAACAGTCTAAAAGAAGTGCAGAGAAAATGAATTTTTATTGAAAATCAACCGTGACGTTGTATCACCTGAAACTCTAAACTAATAAGTGTATTAATTAGAATCCTAAACTAATCAATTTAGATTCTCGATTAAAAATCCATTTAAAAACTGTTAATATATCATTTTCACATGAGATTTTGTTAGAGTTTAACGTAATATTAGAGATAAATACACTTTTCATTTATATTAGTGGTTTTTCATCTTCTCGTCTTCCTTTGTTTTTCTCTACTTATTTAGGAACAATTATTAATACTTTTTCTTGCTAGTTTGGTAGAATTTTGTGTTGTGAATAATTTTGTTCAAGTGATTTTGAGTTTATTTTAAACGGAATCAAGAAAACAGTTATGAATTATTATATTGCTAATGAATGCTTTAAACGGATTAACTTATGAAAACATAGGATTTAGATTGATACAATTATTAGTAAGATGTTCTAATTGATACAACCTTTAAAATTTAGGAATTATTTTTTTTCCAAAATAAAACAAGCGTCTAAATCTCAATTCCATCCTTTTCATAACTTTCAAAGTTCTTTCATTTAGGATATTGAATTTTTAAAATAATTTATCTCATTTTGATACTTAAGTTTTTGAAAATATTTATTTTAGCTTTGAACAGGAGAAAGAAGGAAGAAGGAAAAAAAAAAAGTTAAATTACTTGTTTAGTCCTTGAACTTTCAGAATTGTGTCAAATAGGTCATCGAACTTTCAATTTTGTTTCCAATAGGTCCCTGAACTTTAAAAATTATCTAATAGGTTCTTAAATTTTCACTTTTGTGTCCAATAAATTCCTCAATTTTTTATTTTATGTCTAATAAGTCATTGACTTATTTAACATTTTTTAAAATTCACAAGTCTACTAGATACAAAATTGGAAGTTAGTCTCAATAGGCATAAAATTCAATTTTATATATAGTAGATTGGTTAATTTTTAAAATTATCAAATATATCGAGGACGTATTAGACACAAAATTGAAAGTTCATGGATCTATTAGAAACAAAATTAAAAGTTCAAGAACCTATTAGAAATTTTTTGAAGTTCAAAGACCTTATTAATACAACTTAGAAAGTTTTTCATAGACTAAACTTGTAATTTCACTTTTGACAAATTGATAATGCAATTTTCAAGTTTGAATATGTGTATTAACAAGAGCAAAATAACACCAAAAATCAAAATAATTATTTATAAAATTGGGATTTTGAAAGGACAAAAGTTGAAGGGAGTTAGTCACTCAAAATTGGATTCAAACCTAAAAAATTTGAGAAATTTGACTCCATAAAATCCAGATGGTGGGCCATCCTTATCCACACAACGATCAGAAAACCTGAAGTCCGACGGAGCCTTATCCACATTTCAATTCCAAAACATCTCTGTATCCATAATTCTTCCAATAAATCTCCATCCATCCTCTCTTCTTCGTCCACCCCACTATTCAGATTCAATCTCAGCCCTCCATCATGGCTTCCTTCTGTTCATTTCCACGCATTTCTTCTACAGAACCCATCAAGCATTCCTCCTCCTCCTCCGCCGCCGCCGCCGCAGCCGCCCCTTTTCCGCCCTCCAATCAGCCGATCAGACCGGCGGCGTTGTCCTTCCGCTCAGGCAGCGGCAAAAAGAAGAGAACTTCTACGGTGGTTGCCGCTATCGGAGATGTCTCCGCCGACGGTACCACCTACTTGATCGCCGGCGCCGTCGCCGTGGCTCTCGTCGGAACCGCCTTCCCTATCCTCTTCTCTCGCAAAGACCTGTAAGTAAAATTTCTATTACTCTTACTATAACCATTTATTTCCACGTCATTTTTAAATGTGGTTATTATTATTATTATTGAGTTCTAAATTTTCTATGTTTATTTCGACAATTGCATAAGTAAAATAATAATGTCATCTGTCAAACAATGTTCAAATTTACGCATTATTTTTAAATGTTGTTTACATGCCTTATAAAAATTTGCTTCTTTTAGTTTAAAAAAAAAAAAAAAAAATTTGCTTCTTTTAGAATTTTCTAAGTACTATAGGAATATGGACATTGCTGTGGTTAATTATCCGCAAAATTTGATATGAAATCCAATTGTATCAAGTATTTATAAATTAAAAATCATAATGTGAATCCAAACCGTAAGAACTCTTGTAGTAGAAATTTTCCATTTTTCACCTGCTAATTATGAAGTATCATATATTCGTATAAACAATACTTGGTTACATACTTCGTGCACACCACGATTAAAATGTTGACAATTAGAAGAGATAAAAAAATGTTCTCATTTTCTACCATTCTCATTCTTAGTTGTCAAGATTTTAATGGGATATGAATGGAGATTCCTACCAGTCAAGTATTTTCCTATTCATATTGTCAAGAGAAGTGTCAAATAGATATTTGAACTTTCACTTTTGTGTCCAATAAGTTCCTAAACTTTTAAAAAAATATCTCATAAATCCTTAAATTTTCAGTTTTGTGTTCAATAGGTTTTTTAACTTTTAATTTTGTATCTAATAAGTCATTGAACTGTTCGACATTTTTAAAAATCCACATGCTTACTAGATGTAAAATTGAAAGTTTAGGGCCTGTTTGATAACGTTCTCGTTTCTTGTTTCTTGTTTCCCATTTTATTAAGAAATCTAAGCATTTAATAACTATGTATGTTTCTTGTTTCTCATTTTTTAGAAACACTCCCAAAATTTGTATAGAACTTTTGGGAACAACTAAAACTAGTTTCTCCTTTTTTGTTTTCCAATTTTTTCCAAACATAAATAAGAATGTAGGTTTATTATTATTGAATGTATAGGTGTTAGGGTCATGAAATTCTATTTTTCTTTATTAAAAATGAAGAAACGGAAACAAGAAACGAGAACGTTACCAAACGGGCCCTTAGAGTCCTAATAGAAATAAAATTCAATTTTATATCTAACAGATTGACTAATTTTTACAAATCCCGAATGTGCTAAGGATCTATAAGACACAAAATTGAAAGTTCAAGGACCTATTTTACACTTTTTAAAACTTGTAATAAAATCATTTAAAAAAAAAGGTTAAAATATCATTTTGTTGTCTATATTTTGAAACATGTTTCATTTTAGTTTTTGTACTTTCGAATATTCTTTTGCTCCTTATACTTTTAATATATCTTAAAATTAGTCATATCCATTAGTTTGAAGTTACTCTTTTTCGAAATTGATAACTTAATAATTATAATTTTCATTTCGAAATTGATAACTTAATAATTATAATTTTCATTACAGAAAAAAATACCACGTGAATATATTTCCAAAATTTATAGTGGGAAAACTAATATAAATTAATTTTCTTTTTGAGAAATTCACCATAAATACTAAATTTAAGACTTATTGAAAGTACAAGAATCAAAATTGAACACGTTTAAAATAGAGATTGAAATGTTATTTTAACTAGTAATTGGCTAGAAACTTCATGTGCCCATTCAATATGAAGAAAGTATTGTTAACAAAAAATAGTATGAACAATTGTTAATTTGGCCATAACACTGAATTTTTTCTGTAGTAACAAATTACTCAGCAGTGGGGTTCTGTTCTTGTCTTTTATTCTTAATTTCAATTTCAGTTATTGACATTAAATAAACTTCAATCTACATGGCTTTAAAAGGGCTTTTAAAATTTTAATGAGTGAGTAATGGCGGCGGTGGTTATTGTGGTCCGGTCCGCCGTGTAGGTGCCCGGAGTGCGACGGCGCAGGGTTTGTCCGAAAGTCGGGGGCGGCGCTGAGAGCAAATGCGGCCCGTAAAGACCAAGCTCAGATCGTCTGTGCTCGTTGCAATGGCCTCGGCAAGCTCAACCAAGTCGACAAATAAATTAAAATCTTATTTTTTTTTCGTAAAATACATCTTTTATTAATGTGATTGTAATAAAGTATTAAAATATATTATTAGTATATGTACTTTGAGGCTTATATAACATTTTAGACCGATTTTTTTTTTTTAATAATTTAGTCCATATCATCGCTTTAAAAAAATTGTAACAATAATGTCCTTGAATTAAATTTTTTATCATAAATTTGATTGGCATTGATATATCGTTTTTGAAAAAAGGAAATAATTTAACGTTTGTTATTGTTTAGTTGTTTTCTCATTAACAAGTTTCAATTTTGATAAAAAAATTTAAAGTCAAGGACGAAGTTGTTATATATTTTTTTTTAATGGAAGGACTAAATTATTATAAGAAAAAAATTGTACGGACTAAGATGTTATATGAACGTCAAAGTACATGGACTAAAATTATGTTTTGATAATTATATAATTTTTGAAATAGTTGTTTGTGATTTATATCTTCATGTATTTAATATTTCGTTATGAACCGTGTCTCTATTGTTAATGTGAAATCAAATTGGAAAGATATCTTGTAAACGTGTTAAGCTACGAAGGGGTAGAAAAATCCTATTAGTAGAAATTAGCCCTAACTAAATTCACTCTGAGCAACTACGTCTCTTGTCCCAAGTGTTTGTACTCATTTGAGTTTCTTGAGCTTTTTATGGTAGTTAGTCCAGATCAACCCTTACACACACGCACGCACACATGTCTTGAAAACTAATATATTATGTTTAATAGCGTGACATTTTTAAGAATATCATCGAATAATACTACAATATGATATTTCAAGACCTAGAAAACTAACGGTTTAGAGCGCTACTATATTATTTTAAAAATAATAACCTTTTCTTGCCATTAATAGGCTATACACATTCACATGACCAATTTCAATGAATGAATTAAATTCAATTTCTTGACCAAGAGAAATTAAAGCAAGCACCAACATACTATGGAGGTGTTTGTAATGTAAGTTTGAAATATGTAAATGTATAGTACATCATACTGTCCTCCTACAAATTTGTTTGGTTTTCTATAGTAATCTACAAAGGAATGTATGGTGTATAGTTTTCTCAACGATCTAGGTATCTGAAACTCGTTTTTCTTCGTATCAAACATGGACAGGTCAATCTTAATATCGCCTTAATCTCAAGTCATACATTTTCATACTTTTCAAACCTTGACAAACAAATAAAGTCAAATAGTAGAAGAAAATTGATATTTATAATAATTACTATGCAGGATAGTAGATTGTTCAATTTTGATACTGGTAGATTAGATTTAGAACTCTCTTTAAAGAACGTACGACGAATATTAAATTCGAGTAAATAAATTTGACAGACGATTATTTAACTTGGAAGGTTCTAGATTTATATGAATAATAGGACAAATTAATTTATATAAAGAAAAAAAATAGAGAAACAGATATCTAAAGAGAAGGGACAGTCCTTTAAATGGAGAAGTTAAATCAGATGAAAGGTATGAGCAATAGCTTTAATATTAAAGGACCCATCACCATCCTTCCATTGCTCTCAAGCTATTCAGCATCTCACATGTGAAACCACCGATCTTTTAGATTTTTTTCATTCACTTTCTCTAACTTTCCATTTTCAGTTTCTTTTCTTTCTTTTTTCTTTTTACTTGTTTTTATTTATATGATTTTTTAAACAAAATTATAGTTAAGAGCTTAAAGTTTTTAAATTTGAACAAATAATTAATCTTAATGCTTAAATTTCCATCTATGTGAGCTCTTAGGAAAGATCAACCCGTTATTCCTAGAGTAACCTTTTTGACAATGAAATTGACCAAATGGTGAAATAGAAGCTTAGGTGGTCCTTATTATTATTGTTATTGTTTTTATTATTAATTATGTGTCATCTTAGCTGTTTGGTTTCTTTTGTAAGGAGGGCTAGAAAGGAAGTAAAATTAAAATTGAGAATAACCTCATTTTATTTATTTATTGTTTTCACTTTATCTATCTTGTTTTATTAAATTCACCGGCCGATAGAGATACGACATTTTCTTTTAGAATATTACATTACAAAGGATATTCAAGACTCAAACTTATAATTTCTTTTTAAATAAAGTGGGGATGTCTCAATCATCAAATTAAGCTCAATTTACCACAACTTTAAAATGAATTTTAAAAAATCAAGAGTTAAGATGCCATTTTAAAATAATAATAATAAAAAATTAAGATTTGGCTTTCTTAAAATTAATAGTTTATTTAAATATTAAAAATTTAAAACATGTTCACTATACAAAGTTAAATAAAATAAAATAAATAAATTGAAAATATTTTCATATGAACTCAATAGAAGGACCCAAGGATTAAATACATAACTGAGACAGAAAAAATGAGTCGTGCTTTGAATGTAGAGATGACATTAAATGCATCTTATCCCTTCACATTCAATACATGGTCACGAAATTTCTTTTTCTCTATCTATTTTCTTAATTTTAGTTTAGTTTGACATCTAATTTAAATAAGGAAATTGCCAACAAGAGCATAGCTCAACTGGCATAAAGTTGTACTGATAACCACGAGGTCTGTGATTTAAATCCCCACCCCTCCATATTGAAATAAAATTGTGTTAATTCAACAATGGTATAGTTTTTATTAGCTTATGAATTTCAAATATCTTTGAATGGAGATTTTTTTTTTTTTTTTTTTTGGTTTTTCTAAAAGGAGAAACAATTCTCATTTTCAAATTATACTTTTGCTCCAATGACAAGTGATTCCATTCCTCCTTTTCACGAGTGAAAGAATAGTCATATCAATATAAACATTCCATCACTAATCACAAATTTATTTTTAAAAATATAAATTTGTTAGATTTAGTGTAAATGTTATCTTTAATCAACTTTCACACTTGTTTATTTTGATGGAATTAAAAGTTAATTTTAATTACTGTAGATGTGATTTAAATGAAAGTTAAATTACAAATCTAGTCTATGAACTTTTAGAATTATATCAATTTGGTATCTGAACTTTAAAAAAATGTCTAATATGTCTCTGAATTATCAAAAGATTCCTGATATATTTGAAATTTTTAAAATTTAACCAATTTATTACCTATTAAGACTTTAAAATTTCGATTTTTTTTTTATATATATACAAAAGGATTTGGTATAATTCAACCGAAAGAGTGTTCCAAATCTAAGCTAATTTTATCTGACATCCAGCTCGCCTTCCAATTCCTCAATCATCTAACTCCAAGATAGCTACTAGTTTGCTCCTAACTGCCTCGACCGCACCTCGAAACGGCCACCAAGCTCATCATTTAGGCCTACAACAAGATAGCTAAACTTTCGATTTTGTATCTAGTAGGCTTTTAAATTTGTAAAAATGTAGAACATGTCATACTTATTAGACACAAAATTAAAAGTTGATGAATGTATTTGACACAAAAGTGAAAGTTCAATAACTTACTAGATACTTTTTAAAGATTAGAGACTTATTGAGCATAAAATTGAAAGTTAAATAACTTTTTTAATGCTTTTTAAAGTTCGATCACCAAATTGATACCATCTAATTGAAACTTTAATATGAATATGTAATATATATTTTTTCTCTTAGGATGCTTTATTTATTTATTTATTATTATTATATTTTAATATTTTTTTTTGTGACAGGGAGGCTGCTTGTTTGTTACATCAAACAAGAGGCAGACACATTTATACAATACATAGATTATAGGAAAACCGCGTATTGATGAAAACTTCAAAAACCATAATTAAAATTTTTGTAAAATCCTTCCAATTATTAATTTAATGCATTTGCTGATCTGGCATGCAATTAACGTGGCATTATTCTTAATTAAAATTTCCACGTGTCAACATCAGCATCTTTTGACTCTGTGATCTTGTCTGGTTTCCTGACCGATTTACTAATTTTGTCTAAATATTAATTCATTGCTCTGCCTTTTTACATCGCTTCTTCTCCAAGTGTTATTTTCACCACAACAATATATATATTTTTTTATATAATATGAAATTAAATTTTATAAATTCAATTAATATTGCTTAAAATAATAGGGGTAAAAAAGAACATCATGTGTTGGTCTGTTATACTATAATTATTTTTTAAATTATTCAATGAAGTGAAACACATAGGTGTGTCCCTCTTTCAATAATTTCCACAAATAGGGTAGGCAATTTTTATATTCAATTTACATATACAAACAATTTATAGCCTCCTTGAATATCTTTTTGGTCGTTGTTATACTTTTATAAAGATTTAATATCTTACTTTTCTGTCTAAAATACGGTACCGTAATACCTACTCTGACTTGCTAACAAGAGTCTAACTCAACTGACATAAAGTTGTACTGATAACCACGAGGTCTGTGGTTCAAATCCCCACACCCTCATATTGTCAAAAAGAAAAAAAAAAAAAAAAAAAAACTACTATGACCTTGAAGCTATAAAAAAAAAATCGGGTAAATTACAAGTTTTGTCTCCAAACTTTTAACCCTATGTCTGATCTTAAAATCTAAAAAAAAAACGTCTAATAACTCCTTAAACCTTAAAAATATCTCATAGATTTTCAAACTTTAGATTTTATGTCTAATATATATATATATTTTGATAACATGTAGAGTGCGAGGATTCGGACCACAGACTTCGTTGTCATTAAGACAAACTCTATGTCAATTAATAAGTGTGATTTTTTTTTTTTTTGACAATATGAGAGAGTGGGGAATTCAAATCACAGACCTCGTGGTTATCGGTACATCTTTATGCCGGTTGAACTATGCTCTTGTTGACTAATAAGTGTGAATTTTTAAAAACTTTGAAGATGACAAAAAATTTATTATACATAAAATTAAAAGTCTTTTTAAAATTTGTTATTTCAAATTATTAAAAAAAAAAAAATCTAGCCGAATATACATGGGACAGTACAAAATTCGCTTGTCGTGTCCTGCTTAAGCATCGTGCTTCTCCACCGAATAGCGAACACCCTCCAGAGATCTCAGTGTGAATTTCTTTTTTCCTTTTTTTTTTTTTTTGGAATTTATTGGATTTCTCTTTTTAATAATCGGGATTTATATTTTTGGATGTTCGCAGGGGAGAAGTTTCTCAAAGGATTTCAAAGATTTCAGAACACTCTGTTCTCATAAACCAAAACAGAGCCAACGAACTTCCTCAGAGTTCTTCACTCTGCTTCTTCCAACTGCCCCAACTGTTCGCCAATTCCAATTTTCCAGGAAAGAAAAAGAAAAAAAAAAATGAGGGATTTCTGTATAAATTTCAATTCCTCAAACAACCCATTTCTCAAATCTTGTTTCCTTTTCTTCTTCAGTATGATTTTGTTCTTTCAAAATCCCAACCTCTGTTCTTCATTAAACCCAGCCCTCGTTTTGCCTCTCAAAACCCAAGTAATTCCGCCGGAATCCGTCCGGCGATCTCCCGACAAGCTCCCCTTCCGGCACAACGTCAGCCTCACCGTCTCTCTCACCGTCGGAACGCCGCCGCAGAATGTCACAATGGTCCTCGACACCGGCAGCGAACTCTCATGGCTCCACTGCAACAGATCACAAAATTCCTCTTCTTCATCTTCAACATTCAACCCGGCTCGATCCTCCTCGTACACTCCGATTCCTTGTTCCTCCGCCACCTGCACAGACCAAACTCGGGATTTTCCGATTCCGGCATCTTGTGATTCCAACCAGCTCTGCCACGCCACTCTGTCTTACGCCGACGCCTCTTCTTCAGAAGGAAATCTCGCCACCGATACGTTTCTCATCGGAAATTCGGGAATTTCGAATGTGGTTTTCGGTTGTATGGATTCAATTTTCAGCTCCAACAACGAAGAGGACTCCAAGAACACCGGATTAATGGGTATGAATCGTGGATCTTTATCTTTTGTTTCTCAAATGGGTTTCCCCAAATTTTCATATTGCATATCGGAATATGATTTTTCCGGTTTGTTACTGCTCGGAGATGCTAATTTCTCATGGTTGGCTCCGTTGAATTACACTCCATTGATCGAAATGTCGACGCCGTTACCATATTTCGATCGGGTCGCTTACACGGTTCAATTGGAAGGAATCAAAGTTTCGAACCAGTTACTCCCGATACCGGAATCCGTTTTCGAACCGGACCACACCGGCGCCGGTCAGACCATGGTCGACTCCGGCACCCAGTTCACATTCCTTCTCGGACCGGCTTACACCGCGCTCCGAGACGAGTTTCTAAACCAAACCGCCGGTTCGATCCGGGTTTTCGAGGATCCGAATTTCGTTTTCCAAGGAGCCATGGATCTCTGCTACCGGGTTCCGCTGAATCAAACCCGGCTCCCGCCGCTGCCGGCGGTGACGCTGGTATTCCGCGGCGCTGAAATGACGGTGACCGGTGACCGGATTCTGTACCGGGTGCCCGGAGAAATCAGAGGGAACGATTCGATCCATTGCTTTACATTCGGAAATTCGGATCTTCTCGGCGTTGAAGCGTACGTGATCGGGCATCTTCATCAACAAAACGTGTGGATGGAATTCGATCTGAAAAAATCGCGGATCGGGTTGGCGGAGATCCGGTGCGATTTAGCGGGTCAGAAATTGGGCATGGGCCTGTAAATGACCCGGGCCCATTTGATAGAAGCGTTTTAACTATGGGGTGAACTTAGCACGTGATATTGATTAAAATCTTGCGGGTTTTGGTGTGTAGTCGTAGGTCCACGCTATTATGGTGGTCCTTCAGCTTTTAATACCGTCCGTATGTGGGTCCCCTGCCATCTGTAATATTATAAAAAAAAAACAAAAAGCAAAAGTGAGTTTGATCTGACGGGTGTAGTGAGTTTAAGTGAGCTGCGATGTCGCCACGTGTAAGGAGAGTTTTTTCTCTTTTTTTTTTTTTGCTTTTTTTTTCCTCCCTACCTGTACATTTTAAATATTCATGAGCTTTTAATGTAATAAAATATATTTCTATATATATATGGGAAGTAAAACATTAGTTTTTTACGATATTTTTTTAGAGAATATCTTAAGTGTGACACAAGGGACCAAATATAACAACATTTAATGCAGATATTATAAAGTCAATAAAGTTACCTAGAAAATCTGGAGATTAGAGAGGAGATTTTGACGAGGTTCTATGAATGTAACATCTACTCCATGAGGCTCTTTTGAAAAATTAAACAATTTAATGAAGTAATAGAAAATATTAACATGTATTTATGACACATGTAAGCTTCATTTATTTAATTTAATGTTGATTTTTTTTAAAAAAAAAATATGTTATAAATTGAATCAATGAGATTTGAATATTATATCGATTAAGAATGACAATGAATAGAATGAGGTTGGGATATCTTCCATTTCATTTTCCACCACCCATCATAAGTTTTAAGAAATAGGCGAGTTTTTAAGGCCCCGTTTGATAACCATTTGGTTTTTGGTGTTTGGTTTTTGAAAACTATGCTTGTTTTCTCTCAATTTTTCTACCATGGTTTTCATCTTTGTCAAGGACACACTTAAATTCCTAGCCAAATTCCAAAAACAAAAACAAGTTTTTGAAAACTATTTTTTTTAGTTTTCAAAAATTGGCTTGGTTTTTGAAAACATGAAAAGAATGTATTAGGAAAACAAAGAAATTTGTAGGTGAGAGTAGTATTTATAGGCTTAATTTTCAAAAACCAAAAACCAAAAACCAAATGGTTATCAAACGAGGCCTAAATGTTTAGTAGTTTTTTTTTTTGTTTAATTATTGAATCAATATAAACATTAAAAGATAAGATCGAAAACTTTGTAGATAAGGACAAGTAACACATTCTCCATCTCCCATTCTCAAAATAAATTGAGGAAATGAATTTTCAATTCCCACCCTTAATTGAACCAAAGAATATTTGTATTATTTAATTAATTCTCCATATGGTCATTTTTTTTTTCTTTTTTGACAACATGTGGAGGTGGAAGATTCGAACCACATACATTTCGAACATTAGTAAAAACTTAATGCCAATTGAACTATGCTCATGTTGGACATTGTATGATCATGTTTCCATATGGAAAATTGTCATCTCTAGCGTCTAGTTAGTCATCAAACTTTTTTTTTTTTTAAAAAAAAAAGAGTTAATAACATGGCAAGATGATTAAATAAAATTTGGTTTCTTAATCATGGTTATAATTCTTCTTTAAAATCTATAGATTTATTATAAAATACGTTAGAATAGACTTTTAAGAAGCAAACAAATGTTTTACAGTTAACAAAGACGGTTTTAGCAAATACGGTCCAAGGTTAGAATCGATTACCTAACAAAACTATTCTAGAAGACCTAATTTTGAAATTAGTTTTCTAGAAAGACGATTCAATAATTATATTCATAAATTTTAAAATATATTACAAAATTAATATGTCAACAAATTTAAATCTGCCAAGTTTTGAGTGCATCATTTGAATTTAGTTGTTGAAGATCCCACATTGAAAAGATTGGTGGAGACCTCACAATATATAAGCTACAAGGGTCACTCCACTCATTGCCAATTGGTTTTGAGATTGAAGCCCATATAATCTAATATTAGTTATTTATGATATATTTTAATTTTTAGAGTTTTCCCAAAAGAAAAAAAAAAAAAAAAACCACCAGAAGTTTGCAGGCTTGCTGGTCAGCAGGTGGGTAAAACATTTTATTCCTTCTTAGCTTTTTGATTAAAAAGTGCCACCAATTGGAGGTTGAAGGCTGCCTCATAAACTATATTCCCTTCCCTCAAAACTCTATTTTGATTCATTATGCTTATATAACAAAACTTCCCTAACATTTTTTTTTCTACTCTAAGAAATTAAATTTTCAATATTTATACCATATTCTAAAAAATAAGGCTTGTATGCACAAATAGCAAAATAGATCAAAATAATTGCAAATATAGTAAAATTGAAGTCTATTAATAATAGAAGTATGTTAGCGATAGACTTAAATCACAAGTATAATCGTTGCTGATAGACTATTTTATCAGTAATTGCAAAAGGCTATCAGTGATAGATGTCTACATTTGATAAATTAGTCAAAACTATTTGCAGATATGACAAAATTAAAGTCTATCAATGAAAGAAGTCTATTAATGATAGACTTTAATCACAATTGCAATTATTAATGATATACTATTCTATTAGTGATAATAGTCTATCGGTGATTGGATAATCTATTAATGATAGATGTTTATCATTAATAGAATTGTCATATTTGCAATTTTTTTAAAAAAATTGCTAATTTGCAAATAACAAACCTTAAATTGCTACCCATTACCATAACCCTAATGATTATACTATATTTTGCCTAAGTTTTCTTACCAACCAGCAAAGTATAGTTAAATTGGCCAGCCTTAAATTTGAATCACTTAAACATTATATTACAAATCCAAAACCATAAATATGAATTAGAAAATATATATATTTTTTGTTCCATATAGAAATCAAGTAGCTGATTAAAACAAGTCCTAGCTTTAAGAAAGTGTGAAATGGGTTTTGTTCAAACAAAACCTTCAATTTCACTCTAAAACAAAGCTTTAGCAGCAACTACAAGTTGAGGTTGAAAGACTCATAAAATATAGAGCAAAACAAATCTGTTGTTAAAAAATTCACCTAATTAACCAAACCCACCCATTGATTTTCCCTTATAAAAGTCTCTCATTTTCTGTCATTCTCTTCATCCAAACAGAACTCAAAGTCAGAATATTTAAAAAAAAAATGTCTTCTTTTTCTCTGAAAGCAATCTTTTTCTTTGCCTTCTCTGTTCTTCTCTGTTTTCTTCCAAACATAGCCAATGCAGGCATCACCAGGCACTACAAGTTTCATGTGAGCTCAATTCTTCACCTTTTGCATTGCTAAAATAATGCAACTTTCGCTCAAAATGTTCTTGATCTTTTGTCAAATGCTTTGCAGATACAATTGCAAAATGTCACAAGGCTGTGCCAAACAAAGACCATTGTGACCGTTAACAGGAAGTTTCCCGGGCCTAGAATCATCGCTCGGGAAGGCGACCGCCTCTTAATCAAAGTCGTCAATCATGTCCAAAACAACATATCCATACACTGGTATGCAAATCACTGCTAGTTTCAATTCAAAAGTTTAAACTGATGGATTACGGTACTTACAATCTTGACAACAGGCACGGAGTGCGGCAGCTGAGGAGCGGGTGGGCGGACGGGCCAGCGTACGTGACGCAATGCCCGATCCAAACAGGGCAGAGCTATGTGTATAACTTCACAGTGAATGGGCAGAGGGGGACATTGTTCTGGCATGCTCATATCTCATGGCTAAGATCAACTGTCTATGGACCAATCATCATTCTGCCTAAAACCCATCAGCCTTACCCTTTTCCTCAGCCTTTTAAAGAAGTTCCCATTGTTTTTGGTAAAATTTGTGTTAGAAAATTTCAAGCTTTTTATTTTGGTTAATGAAATTTGAAGAGATTTGATTTGAATGGGCATTGGAATTTTGTAGGGGAGTGGTGGAAGGCTGATACAGAGGCTGTCATCAACCAAGCCATGCAAACTGGTGGTGCTCCAAATATTTCTGATGCTTTCACCTTTAATGGCCTTCCTGGTCCCTCCTATAATTGCTCTGCTCAAGGTACTCATAATTCTTGCTTAATTCTCATTTCTAATACTTTCCCAATTTTGCAAATTATACTTAAAAAAAAAACTTATTAATTATAACGGAAAGGACTCGAAGTAATAACAACCCGTTTTCGATGTTAACCTAGAAATAAAAATAGAAAAATACTTCTCGGTTAGCTAACTGGATTATTGGGATATATGCTAACCTAGACATAACTCAATTGGTTAAAGTATTGTATTATATAATGACTAAGTTTGAAATGTTGATGCAGATACCTTCAAGCTCAAGGTAAAACCAGACAAATCCTATCTTCTCCGATTGATCAACGCCGCGCTCAACGACGAACTCTTCTTCAGCATCGCCAACCACTCCCTCACCGTCGTCGAAGCCGACGCCGTTTACGTCAAGCCCTTCAAAACCAACGTCGTTCTGATCACTCCAGGACAGACCATGAACGTACTTCTCCACACCAAATCCAACGCTCCCAATGCCACATTCCTCATCGCCGCCCGCCCCTACGCCACCGCGCCCGCCGCCTTTGACAACACCACCGTCACCGGCTTGCTCGAATACGAACCCAAAAAATCTCTGTCAAAGAAGAGCCGCAAGCTCCCTCTTCTTAAACCGGCCCTTCCCCGGTTCAACGACTCGAGCTTTTCGATCAAATTCAACGGGAAGATTCGGAGCTTGGCGAATTCGAAATTTCCGGCGAAAGTGCCGAAGAGAGTTGACCGGAGATTCTTTTTCACGGTGGGTCTGGGGCTACTGCCGTGCCGGAGGAACGGATCCTGTCAAGGCCCGAATAATACCAGGCTATCGGCGTCGATCAATAATGTGACGTTCGTGCAGCCGAAGACGGCGCTGCTGCAAGCTCATTTCTTTAATAAATCCAATGGCGTTTACACCACTGATTTTCCGGTCAATCCACCGTTCAAATTTAACTACACAGGTATGCACCGGCGGGAAAATTCTCAGTGTTTCTTAAATCTAAAAAAGTTAAATTATAAGTTTAGTTTTTGAAGGTTGAAAATTATGTCAATTTTTTTTTATAAAAAAAATAGGTTTAAATTTTTTTAAAGTGTCTAGATCATCAAACTTTCAACAATAGAAAATATCCCACAAGTCTTTAAACATTTATTTTTTCTCTTCAACTTTCAATTATGTCTAATAATTCATTGATTTCAATTATGTCTAATAATTCATTGATACTAAATATAAAATTGGAAGTTTAAAATTCTAATTTTATGTCTAATAGATTTTTTTAATTTTTAAAAAATCTCGAATGTGTCAGATATCTATTAAACACAAAATTGAAAATTCAGAGATCAATTAGATATTTTTTTATGTTTAGGACCTATTAGATACAAAATTGGAAGTTAAAAAAATTATACTTTTAAACTTTAGAAACCTAATTGATATAATATTATAAGTTCACGAACTAACCTTGTTATAAATAGAATGAATCTATTAGACAACCTTTTATTTATTCCAACTATTAGACAACTTTTTAAGTTTAAAGAAATATTAATTTAATACCTAATTAATATCCATCAGACAAACTTATAATGTAAGCATTATATTAAAATTTTGTGCCTGATCTAAGAAAATGTCTTGCTGGGCCCTGCAGGCACGCCGCCGAATAACTTGATGGTGAGCAGCGGAACGAAGGTGGCGGTGGTGCCGTACAACGCCGTCGTGGAAGTGGTAATGCAGGACACGAGCATCGTCACGGCGGAGAGCCACCCGCTCCACCTCCACGGCTTCAATTTCTTCGTGATGGGTCAAGGCATCGGAAACTTCGACCCGAACAAAGACCCGGCCAAGTTCAACCTCGCCGACCCGGCAGAGAGGAACACCGTCGGCGTCCCGTCCGGCGGCTGGGTGGCGATCCGGTTCATCGCCGACAATCCGGGGGCTTGGTTTATGCACTGTCACTTGGAAGTCCACACCAGTTGGGGGCTGAAAATGGCGTGGATCGTTCAGGACGGCAAACGGCCCAATCAGAAGCTGCCGCCGCCGCCTTCCGATCTGCCCAAATGCTAAGATTTTTTTTTTTTTTTTTCAGAGATATTCCCAAAGGGGAAACCAGAAGATTTGTGAATTAGTTTTAATCGTTAGCTTTGAAGTTCGTCCTTTTGAATTTAATTCAATTAGTGTGATAATTAAATGTTGAAACTTATTGTTATTTGATTCATCCACTAATTAGAAATTTTGTCCAATTTTGATGCGTTCTTATTTGGGAATTTTCTCATAGGATTTTGACACGTGGCATTAAGGCCAATTAGAACATAAATTCAACTAATATCATAGCACCATATTTGTAATATTATATTATTTTGAATGTATGGTTGGATATTTTATTTTAAAAGTTAAACTCTCAAACTTAACAAGTTGCTAAAATCAAATACTTCTACTAATCTGAGTATAATTCAACTAGTTAAGACTTGTATGTTATACTTAAATCGAAGGTTTGAATTATTCCCATGTTGTTAAATTCAAACAAGAAAAATAAAAGTTCAAACCCATTGCTATTACCTTAGTTAATGATTCTACTAATGACCTAAAGAAAATTGTTTTTAATGAAAACAATTGGAAAAAATATTGTTCTCTAATTTCTTCAAATATACCAACAATGAGAACCACCATTGCATCACCTTCGCATGGAAGAAAATAGATGTTTCAAGAGTGATTTATGCAATTTACCAAAAATAAATAAATAAATAAAGATAAAGACATTCGTCTTTTTTTTTTAAAAAAAAAAATAAAGACATTCGTCTTTTTTTTTTTTAAAAAAAAAAATAAAGACATTAGTAACATCAAATTTTTACAGAATGTTATATATATATATATATATATATATATATATATATATATTTTCAATAAAAAAAATTGAACAATTCATGAATCACTCTCAAATTTTATATAATTATTGCAATTAAATTCTATCATAATAACTTCACTCTCAAAATATGGAAATTGTTGGTCTATACAACAGTTTTAGACCGTTATACGAAAAACCATGGTCTATAGTAAGGTTTTAGACTCTAGCACTTTTCTAAAAAAAAATAATTTTCTTCTTCAAAAGTCAATTTTAGATTAATATATTCTTGCGTAGGATTCTAGACTATTATTTAAAAAATGTACCGTTCATAAACAGACACATCATCAATCTAAACATAATTTAATTGATTAAGGCATATTATAGTTTCGATCAAAACGTCAAAGTTTGAATTTTCACATCTACATTGTATGTTGCTAAATCAGAATAAAATAAAATAAAATATTTTAGATCATAAATAATTCGAAACCATGCAAGAAACTTCCATATAATATAATTTCTCAAAAATTACAAATCAAGCTCAAAATCCATATTTTTCCAACCCACAGCTTTTCAACATAAGTTTCTGAAAGTCAAAGGTATGCAAGTGATAATTTAGGCCCCGTTTGGTTCATGATTCATTTTCGTTTTTATGTTTTCGAAAATAAAAAATACAAGGGAAACAATGAAAACGTGTTTGGTTAACTTGTTTTCAAAAATAATTTTCGAAAACAACTCAAAAAATGGCCTGTTTTCAAAAACGATAAAATGTTGTTTTCATTGTTTTCCAATTTTGTTTTCAAAATAATGGAAACACGAGATACAACTTTTAAAACACAGGATACATCTTTCTTTCCATCAAACAATGTTGCATTATCTACAAACAACATTTTTTATTTTTGATATCCAAATTTTCTTCGACTCTAAAGGGAAAAAAATACAAAATTACTGTTGTGTAAATAGTGTGTTTGATTGATACTGATGTTTTGGTTGTTATTTTTACTTTTTACATAATTCTACCTATTTTGTTATACTCCTCCACTTTACAATTAAAAGTTTCATATAATACAACTATATGATATATCTTTTTTTTTCCTTATAATTTCAATTCCAACAATTTTTTTTTTTTGAAGAATCAATTCCAGCATCATTAATCTATAATCTCTCTACAAATGAATAAAAATGAAGTAGAAAAATAATCATATTAAATTAACTTTTTCTAAAAAAAATTAATTTTACCAAGCACATATTAATATTTTCATGCATTTTCAAATTCATAACCAAACACAGTTTTCAAATTTTGAATTCAAATTTAAAGTTTTTAAATTGGAACCAAACATGTTTTTAGATATAATGGAAATAAGAAATTTGTTTTCGTTTTCTGCTGAATTCTTTATTTTCGAAAGCAATTTTCAAATCACGAACCAAACGGGGCCTTATTTTCTTGGAATCTTAAATTTCAACGTCATTTTTGTTTTATTTATTTAAAAATTTTTCACATTGGTCTCACGATCTCATTCTCAACTCAAGAACAACAATAAAATATTTCTCCAAAATAAATAAATACGACAATAAAATAAAATATTTTATGATATTCGTCTCATCTCTTCCACTTTTAGCTATGGAAATATATCCTAACTTTTTAACGTAAAATATTAGATTAAGAGACAATTAAGGAAACTTCTTAAACCGACATTTTTAACTTTGTAAAAATCTATCCACCACATGAAGGTAAAGCAAAACTTTACTCCTTTCCGTTTGTAGGTGGGGGTTAAAACAGAAAATAAAAAACGAAATGGTTATTAAACGGGGTCTAAATAATTTAAACACATTAAACGAAAATGATTATTAAATCCGACCTAAATTATTTAAACACATTAAAAAACGAAATGGTCACATTCATTTTATATTTTATCAAATGATAAAATATCTTAACCAGTTAAACTCAAAACCAATTTGGCAATGAGTGGATGCCTCTTTGGGTTCACCCTACCATATTAGATTACACGTGGTTCAATCTCAAAACCAATTGGCAATGAGTAAAGTAACCCATGTATCTTATAAATTGTGAGGTCTCCATTTATCTTTTTAATGTGGGATCTTCAACACCCATCAACTTAGGGCTCAAATTTTTGTCCAGAATTCATAATTATCCCTTCCTTAAACGAAGCAAAATAATTAATTTTTTAAAATTTAGATATTAAAATAGACATTTTCAAAACTTAAAACATAAAATAGTTCAAAGTTACAATTCAAAACAAAATACATATTTTAAAAATTTAGATACTAAAATGAAATAACATTAAAAGTTTGGAACAAAAACGATATTTAAACTTTAAGACCATAATGTATATAGCCAACACGAGTTTAGCTCAACCATTCATGATCTCAATTTTCTAAAAAATTGATAGGTTGGAATCTTCATATGTGATGTAATATTTGAAGGAAAAAATTAAAAAAAGAGGAAAGACCAACTTTATAGTTTATACATTATTTAAATATATAATATGATATGTTTTCTCTTTTCGGAAAAATGAAGTTTAAATATTTGAGAAAATGGTAATATTATATTATCACACGCAATAAGCTTCGAAACTAATTAATTTACTGTTCAGTACCCACCTAAAAGAGGAACGCTTTCGTTAAAGGAACAATAAACCAAAGCCCAAATCCGTAAAACGCAAGCCACCGCTGCCTACATTTAAGCGTTGTTCCTCTGCTTCTGTACATCGCATTTCCCACCGGAATAATTCCCCTCCGCCGCCGGAGCCGCCGTCGCCTTGCCGCCGGTGCGCCTCCCTCACCCGCTTCCTATTATTAAGATGAAGCGGGGCTTTTCCTTTTCTCCTCCCGTCGCCGTCGTCGTCTTGGCAATCTCCTTCATCTACTTCTCTACAATATTCATCTTCATCGACCGGTGGTTCGGCCTCATGTCCTCTCCCGGAATTATGAACGCCGTCGTTTTCACCGCTGTCGCTCTCATGTGCATCGCCAATTACGCCCTCGCTATCTTTACGGATCCCGGTCGGGTCCCTTCGACCTACATGCCTGATATCGAGGATTCCGAAAACCCTATTCACGAGATCAAGCGTAAGGTACCCGGTGCTTGGTGTTGCCTTTTAATTGCTTTTGCTTCTTATCCTTTCCTCTGTTTAATTTGGTAATTACGATCTTTCACGGAGTTAAAGCTGTTTGATTTGTGGTCATAATTTTTTAAATCACGGCGACGTAGATCTTGTTCCCTTGATCTCATTCTGAATGAGTTTTGGAATTGAAGTTGAAAGAAATTTAGTCAGTGCCATGGTTTTTTGTCAGCCATGACGAATTAATAATTTGGTCCTTTATTTATAGGTCAGTGTTGTTATCTTTCCATTTCTGTTGACCAATTACTTGCCATCTTATTGGGTAATAAAGAACCTAGCGTATGAATAGAATACTTCTATGAAACCTCTTGTTCTGCAAATTATATAAAGGCTGATTAATTCGTAGTGCTTGATTAGCGTTTAGAAGATTCATTTTCATAGTAACAGAACTAATTGATGAAGAAAACTCGATCAAATCTTTGATTGTGTATTCACTTTCGTTACTATGAGCGTATAAGAATTGAATCTTATCGATTATATTGCAGGGAGGTGACCTGAGATACTGTCAAAAGTGTTCTCAATATAAGCCTCCTCGTGCTCATCATTGCCGAGTTTGCAAAAGATGCATTTTACGAATGGTATGTCCCGTCTTTATATAGTTTCCTACCCCTTAAAATTTTGTGTAGATGTTGTGCTAAAGGGTGTTTATAAAATGTAAAGGACCACCATTGCATTTGGATAAATAATTGCGTCGGCCATGAAAACTACAAGGTGTTCTTCGTGTTTGTCGTGTATGCTGTAGTCGCATGTATCTACTCCCTGGTAAGTCAATTGATCGATGCAATGTGATTTAGACTCTCTGTTTACACTATATTAGCTTATTTACTCATTCAATCTATTGATTTTTTCTTTGTTTCCTTCTGGCCAGTTTCTTTTCTTGTGTTTTACTTATTGAAGCAGTTGCATGCAGGCATCCTCCTTATATTGTTACACCTTGGTTTCATTGTTTGCTGAATCTTCAGGTATTGCTCATTGGCAGTCTTACA
The DNA here is from genome assembly GCA_017139565.1 of Luffa aegyptiaca. NCBI lineage: Eukaryota > Viridiplantae > Streptophyta > Magnoliopsida > Cucurbitales > Cucurbitaceae > Luffa > Luffa aegyptiaca. The sequence goes on along the minus strand of CM029400.1, from coordinate 47,233,364 downwards.
ATTGATCCTCCCAAGGATGAGCAGCAAGTTGGAGGCTCTTTTAGAACTGTATATGTAAATACATACTGCATCCTTGCTCCTTTTTTTTTTTTTTTCCCCTTTTGAAACTCTTCATGCTTGTTTTTCAATCACTCTGCGTTTGGTTTAAATTAGTTGTTGTGCTCATTGTCATGATACAGGTTGTTGCTGGGCTGTTGCTATTCCCTTTAAGTATGGCTTTAAGTGTTCTTTTAGGTTGGCACATTTACCTAATTTTGCACAACAAGACTACAATAGAGGTTAGTTTCTAGAGGTTCTGTTTCTTGTTCAGTTTGCTTGCCAGTGAATTTCTAATGCAGGCAGATTTACCAGGCATTTTGTTTGTATTTTAGTATCATGAAGGAGTAAGAGCTATGTGGCTTGCGGAGAAAGGTGGGAATGTGTACTCGCATCCATATGATCTTGGTGCCTTCGAGAATCTTTCCACGGTACTTACTATAGTTTGTTTCCCTTCCTCTCTTTTGCCTGGTTTTAGGTGAGAGAAACCATTGATGTTTTAAAATGACGTAGGGTCATTTATCTGCATACTAAAATTTTATTTTGACACTTCAAAAGGGAAATGCTCGAGACTTATTCATGTTTATGTTTGATCATGAAGCATGGAAATCGTAATGTAATAGCTGCATGATGTATTTACTTAATTCTCAGGCTTTCACTTTTTTTTTTGCATTCGAATATGATCTTTATTAGGGTGTACATCCTAGAATGCATTGCCATTCATCCATTGTCAGGTAGCTTCCATGGACACATGAAATTTTAGTCGACCGGGCTGCTTAAATGTAATGCTAGCCAGTCACCTTCTAATGTTTGTGCTTCTGGTGTTTTTTAACCCAATATTTTACAAATACAGTTGGGTATTGGACTGCTGCCCAGAGGCAGAGTCTTATCTGTATGCTGTCTGAGCTGTTCTATCTCATTAAAACAGATTCTTGGCCCAAATATATTAAGCTGGATATGCCCCATGTCGAGACATAAAGGCTCTGGTCTTCGCTTCCGAACGGCCTATGACAAATCTATTAGTGCATCAATGTAAAAGGAAAGTTTCATTTCTACCCTTTGACGTTTGTTTTAGAAGAACAAGCTATGCACCTATTTTCTGAGCTCTTCAGCAGAGTTGTGGTTCTTTGAAGAACCCAAATCTCAGACATCATTCTAACTGTTGAATAGAAATGTTGCCATGACTGCCGTGACTCGTTGGAGAGTTACTGAGATTGTGTCCATCGCCACCTTTTCCTTGTCAACATCAAGAGCTCAGCGAATCTGTTTCGGGTATGATTTATCCTTTCCTGTTCGTTTTTAGAAAACACGTTCGAAGTGTTAGGGTCTGCAGAACAATGCAGTTTATAGATTAATGTAGAAAAGAGAGATCCCAGGTGTGGCCGGGTGTTTGTGTACATGAGTTCATTCAACACGCTAACAAATTGTTTTGTGTAGTTGTAGCTCTGTAACTTGTAACAAAAAGAATGAAGGTAAATTGCAATTAAGATGAAATGTAATCTTCTTTTTTTTTTTTTCTTTGAAAATTTTGATTTGTGGGTATTATATAAAAATATACTGCTTAGTTTTTACTTGTTTATCCATCTATGCTTCTTTGTGGTTGAAGCATAAGCCTTTATTGCTGCATCTCTTCTATCCACATCCAAAATTCTCAAGTTACTTTGCCAGTTTTTATTTCTGAATAGAAATGGAGGATTAATGAAAGCCAGAATCAACCACATCAGTAGACATTCCCATAGTATATTCTTTTAATTACTTTTTCCTTTTTATCAATCATAAAGTGAGAATCTGTTTCTGTTATTTCCTTTTTTTTTTTTTTTTTTAAGACATCTTTTCTTTTTTATATTCACTTTTTAATATATATATTTTGTCTAGAATACGCGGAGTAGAGTGGTGGATTTGAACTTTTGACTTTTTGATTGATGATACAAGCTTTATGCTAGTTGAGTAATGTTCCGGTTGTCTTCTATTCTTAAGTTTCCTAAAAATCAATCATTTTGAATAGAGGGCTGCCTTTTTTTTTTCCTTTAGTCTGGCATTTAATGGACTTTATATTTTCTTTTTTACTTAAAAAAAAAGGACTTATATGGTGTTTTTTTGACAACATGTGGGGTGAGGGGGATTCAAATTACAAACCTCCTAAAATTAAGAGAGAGAGTAGATATAAGTTTATAACAAGCTCTTCTTAGTTCGCAGATACGCAATGGACATAATAATTGACTTTTATTAATAATCAAACAAGTTGTTGACTCAATTAATATAGCATGTCTATATTAGTTTAATAACATGTGGTAGTTTGTTCAAAAAAATAACAAAAATAAAAAAATGGTGGAGATTATAGCCTCAAACCTTTTAGTCATTACATGTTCATTAATCAGTTAACCTATGTTTAGGTTGACATCAAACATCAATTAGTTTTGGAATCCATAACTTATCATGTAATTTTATTTAGTTCAACAATACGTGGGTTGAAGATTTAAAACTCACCCTTTAATCAAGATTATAATAGTTTAACCAATTAAGTTATGCTCAAATTTATCATAACTCCCAATCCGAACATAGCTTCACATATAAGACATTAATCATCATCTTAAAGGACGATAGTCTGATCTCCCACCCCTGTAATGATTAAACTAAAAAAAATGCCACAACTTAGTACGTATATAGTTGATCATGCAATCATAATAAACTTTACTTTATATCTTCCATTACTTTTTCTTAATAGTTAATTATATATTAAAAGAAAATTGATATTTCAAAAACTCAAATAAGATATATAATGTTTTTTTTTTAAAAAAAAAAACCAAACTTTCATTAATTAAGAAGAGATCCCTCGAGGAGTACAAACAATGGTTATTCGTGAGAAAACAAAGAAACAAGCCATGAAGGAAAAACTTGAAGCCATAACATAGGAACAAATCAGACTCCTTTCCTTTATAAGCTACCTTGAGTTTAGTTCGACTACTTAAAATATATATGATTGATAAAAACGTCAAAGGTTCTATTTTTTTTTTAACTTTTTAATAGGAACCTCCCTACATTATCCGCAATCTAAGATTCTAAAAAGACATAAAGAAATGAAATACAATTTCTCGTAGTAGCTATCAACAGTTATCCCTTTTCAAATACTCAGAAGAAAGAGAAAGAAACAAAACAAAGCGTAGTGATGAGCGGAATGGGATTGGCGATTGGGGGGACGAAGGACGCAACTTCCTCGTGCCACCCACGTGAACTCGGAATGGACGTGTCTCAATCTCACTCAGTGGCGCGCACCAATTAGACCCAACTCCCCCAATTTTGTTGCCCATCTTCTCCCCTTTTCTGGCTTTGATTTGATTTGAAAAGATTGCAGAAACACTCTCCAGCGAACTGCCCAGCCTTCTGTGACTTCAATTCTCGAGTTTCTTCCGACCCTTTAAATACCAGAGCCTCCCTCTTCTTGTTCCAGTGTAATTGGGTTCCATTTCTGGGTTTGGGGTTTCGATTTGTGTCTCTGAATCTGATCGATTTTCTCGTCTTCTGGATTCAGATGGAGGAGAACGAACAGAACCCAACTGAGATCGACAGGTTTGGCATCTGGGTTTTTGAAGATTCTTGTTGTTGTTAATGTTAATCGACTTTTATCAGTTTTGGGAATCTGTTTCTTGTACTGTTTGAAGAGTGCTTACTTTTTCCTTTTTTGTTTGATTGAGTGAAGGTTTGTTTTAGTGGGTCTGCCTTTTTTTATGTTGGTCTAATTACTGAAATGGTGGATGGGGATCGAGATGGGGTTTGGGTTCTTTTCGTTTGCTTAATGTTTTGGAATCGTTATTGTTGCTATTATTTGATTGGGAGATAAAGAACAGTCTTAATCCACGCTTTGCTTATTTAAGGAAGTCTGATTTCTTTCCTTTTTTTTGAAAAGTTCAAATCGATTGATGGGGTCTGTGGTTTTGCCTTACTGATATGGATCAACTTGTTAGCGGTTTTAATTATCTTCAATACAAATTGGGAAATTTGGAGATTGAAAACTTCTATTGGATTTCTATGAGTTACAAAGCCCCTTTTGAAAATGTTCCAAGACCTTGTTTTCATGCTTTGGTTGATCAAACTCTGTCCCAAAGATGGTATTATTTTCACTGTTACTCTGATTTATATTTATCATTTCTTTGGATTTCACTTGCTCCCCAGTTCTAGAACTTCCCCCAAGCCTGTATCATGAAGTGATTTTGTGAGAGTTTGAAGTATTATCTCTTGTAGTTCCTGTCTTGGATCCAGATTATGGGACGATTGTAGCTTTTTTCCTGTTTCTTGTCTGATGAATTATGTTGTTTTTTTGTTAAACTTTGCAGCTTCTATGTAATTTCTAAGATCCGGGCCAACCCTTTTGACCTGAAGAAGAAAAGAAAGCTGCCAGCTGAACATTTGGGCTTGCCTTCACCAAAACATAAACACTGCAGTGAAGGCTTCCCTTCCAAGTCTGCCTTTCTGTATGGTGGCCTACCCGAAACCGAGCGTATGAATGTACAATTCATAAAGGGGAATACAAATGTAATGTGTTTTGACGAGGGGTCGGGGCCTGAATTGGTAAAAGATAGCAATAGCTTCAGCGAGGAGTCGGATTCTGCAACATCTGTGTTTTGTGGAGCAAAATTTGTAGTGAACCAGGCTATAACTTGCACATATGATACTTCTTCCACCCAATCCATTAGTTTTGGTGGGGCAGGTTCTGAAAGCACTCAGTTCTCTGTTGAAAGTTCCACAGCAATGGAATCTAGCTCTAGCGAACAGGAAGCAGCGTTTGCGAGCGGGGAGAATAGAATCAAAACAATCCACAAACTTCAAGAACATCTCCTGGAATTGGATAGCCATGAAGATTATGATTGTGCAGAATATGTAAATGATGACATTGAGCAATGCACAGACCAGGAACTTCAGGATCTTTTCTACTCGAACGGGTTGAACCCAAATACGTACGTTCTTTCGTCTGGAAGATGGACCGTAGACCACGGTAATCAAGACATCATCCATAAGAATTTCAATCAGTTGAAGTAAATTGGTGTTCATGTGCATTCACTGCTCTATTCTGATATTATTTTCCTTTGTCATGTACTAAATCATATTCATTCTCTCAATGCAGAGGCTCAGTCAAGAGCTAGAGCCCCAACGATCGATCAAGAATTCGAGCAGTACTTCTCCATGCTGATGCTGTAACCGCAATTGCTCGGTGCGAATACGCGCAACCAAATGTATATATGCCATAAAAACGCGCCGAGTGAGTCGCTATGAATAATGTGGATATCAGTTTCATCTTTCTGCTTATTGGATGACTGTTATTCTCAATGAATTGTACCGAACGAATCCGAAAAACGATATCGATGGCAATGACATATGTTTAACTCTAGAGTTTATGTGTTTACACTACACAAAGAGTTGCAATGGCTGAATCAAACTTAACAAAGAGAGCAAAATGAAGGATTGAAAGAGACAAAGAGAACAGATTGATTTAGAGTTTATGCAAAAGTAGATGTTGTTTGTTGTGAAGCAAACAGGAAAAGGGAACAGCCGAAGGGAGGAGGAAGCCCACTCTGTTACCTTAAAACAAAACACACGAGAAAGAGAGGGAAAGGAAAGAAAAGAATGTGGGAATTATTAAGTTAAAAAAGACAGAATAAAACCAAAACCAAAATTTGGTAATTGAAAAAGTTCAACACTTTGGAAGATCGGCCGGCGGCGGCGGCAGTTTCTGGTCGGGTTTTGCGCCGTCGAGTACAATCCATGCCATTCTCAGCCCCCAGCTTGTATGAACGTCCAAATGGCAATGCATGAACCACACTCCTGTTTCACCATTAAAAAAAAATAAAGGTTAAATTATAAGTTTCATCTCGAAACGTTTGAGTTATATTTATTTTAGGAAGATTTTGAAATTTTAGAGTTCTTGTTTTAGTCTCTATATGAAATTTTTTTAAATCGTTTTAATCAATCTTTTTATTTTGATTTTGTATGTAATAAGTATCTATCACTAATTTTGTTAAATTAGAACGCCGAGTGTCATGTAATCCTTCTATAATATAGTTATTCATATGGTATAAATTTTAATTTGACTTGATCTATTAAACCGAAAAAAAAAAGAAAATTTAAAGATTTATTTAAAAGTTTTGAATTGGACTAAATGATTACAATATTAAAATTTTAAAGACTTGTTAAAAGCTTTTTAAAATAGAGGGATTAGACATAATTCTAAAACTGCATGAAGTAAACCAAGGATTAAAATGTCGATGTCGACGGGAATGTCGAGATCTTAATTTTATGGACATATCAACAAAATGTCGATGTCGATGAATATTCCTGGAAAAATATTTAAAATAAAAAAATTCAAAAAAATATTTAAATTAACAAATAAATGTTTTACATTTTAAAAACAAGTTAAAATACTTATTATAAATATCATCCCTACATTAGTCACATTTTGCTATTGTTTTGTTTATATTTTATCAATTTCCTTATGATATAATGGAAATGTCGAATCATCGTGCATGTACAGACATGTAGAAATGTCGATGAAAATCTAATACATTGAAGTAAACTTAATTTTAAAAAAGTATCTAAAAGATTCATAAATTTTCAATTTTGTGTCTAATATATCTAACTTTAAAAGTATTTAATAAATTTCAAGAACTTTCAATTCCATCTCTTAAAAATTGAATTGAAAGTTAAATTTTGATGCAGTATGTGCAACAAGTAAAATAGCAACGAAATTTCTGAATATTAAAAAGAGACATACTTAATCTCACCTGGGTTGTCAGCGAAGAAACGGAAGGCGATCCAGCCGCCGGCGGGTACGCCGGCCGTGTTCCTCTCAACCGGGTCAACCAGATTGAATTTAGCCGGATCCTTATTCGGGTCAAAATTCCCGAACCCTTCCCCAACAATATAGAAATTAAACCCATGAAGATGAAGCGGATGGCTCTCCGCTCCCAAGATGCTCGTCCCCTGCAAAACGACCTCCACGCTCGCGTTAAACGGCAGCACCACCACGCTCGTACTGTTACTCACCAACGTGTTATTCGGCGGCGTTCCGGTGTAGTTGAACGGGGACAGCGGCCTCGCCGGAAAGTCAGTCCGGTAGACCCCATTGGCCCGGCGGGAGAAATACGCTTGCAGAATCGCCGTGGACGGGAGGGCAAAAGAGACATTGTTGACGGAGGCGGCGAATTTCGTGCCGTTGGTGGGACCTTGGCACGTGGCGTTTTTGGGACATGGGGCAGTGCCGAGTCCGACGGTGAAGAAGAATTTCTTGTCCACGGTTTGGGGGACGGCGGCGGGGAATTGGGCGTTGGCCAGAGAGCGGAATTTTGCGGAGAAATTGGCGACGAAATTGGTGTCGTTGATGGCGGGAAGATTGGGGAGTAGATTTGAGATCTGGGTGGCCGGAGTTGGGGCCGGAGAGTGGCCGTAGTGGAGGATTCCGACGGTGGTGGAATTGTCGAAAGTGCCCTGGCCGGTGAAGTAGGGGCGGGCGGCCATGAGGAATGAGGCGTTGGTGAAATTGGGATTTGTTCGGAGAAGGACGTTGGAGGTTTGGCCGGGGCTGAGCAAAACGACGTCGGTTTGGAAGGGCTTGACGTAGGAGGCGTCGGCGTCGACGACGGTGAGGGAGTGGTTGGCGATGCTGAAGAAGAGCTCGTCATTGAGTGCAGCGTTGATCAGTCGGAGTAAGTACGTTTTTCCTGCCTTCACCTTCAGCTTGAATGTATCTGAAAATTACAATTCTAAGAACTTTTCTCTCTTTTTTGTTAATTCAAACATAAAAATTTGTAATTTTTTAATTAATATAATCGAGAGTACATGCTAATTACTTATATTCATCATAAAAATTTGAGAGAACATAATTTTGTAGATAAGATATTCATTACTTTCCACAATTATATTTAAAAAAAACTTATACAACTATAAATAAGTTATATACACTTTTTCAAAAAAAAAAAATAAAAAAAAAAATAAGTTATATACACATGATTTCGATAAATACAAAAGTATTATTGGCATAAATTAATGAAGTTCAAATTTCTTTCTAAAAAAAAAAAAAAATTCAAATTTCATTTTGTTTTTTAATTTTTAAAGTTATTTCATTCTGGTTTCTCAAACTTTTAAAATATCTATTTTAATGGTTGAACTTAAAAATAATCATTTTGATTCGTATTATTATTTTGTAATAATTCATTAAAAAAAAATCTAACTAACTAATTTGGATATAATTCAATTAGTCAAAACACTATACATTTGTCTTGGAAGATTAGGATGTTCAAATTTCTACTCCTATGTATGTGGTTGAACTAAAAACAATACTAACATATATGTCTTCAATATATATATGTTCCTTTGATAAGTTAATGCATATATTCTATTATTAAAAGCATAATTATTGTATGTAAAAAAATAGTTGAAATATATTTTAAAAGTTTATAAGTTAAAATAGAATAATTTGAAATAAATATTTATTTACAAACTAGAGACCAAAATGAAATATTATAAAAGCTCATGAGATTTAAACTAAATCAAAATGATTTTTTTAGCTATAATCTCACCAACTATATGCCTAAACTCACTTCTACATATTGGGAAAATTTATAGGTATATGATACCTCTTTTTTTTTTGAAATATGATACCTCATTCTTTATCATAGAAAGGAGTATCTAAGAATGACATGGGATCCATAAAATAAAATAATATATCATCTAATAACGTGATGTCATAGAACTTAAATACATATTAAACACATTTTTTATATCAAAATATAATCGTATTGGTGTAAACAAAAATTTTTTAGTACCTTTGGAAGAACAATTGTAGAGAGGACCGGGAAGTCCATTAATGGTGTAAGCATCAGAAACATTAGGCCCTCCTCCCGTCTGTAAAGCTTGTTGAATCACACTCTCTGGGTCCACATTAAACCACTCCCCTACAATCCCATTAGAGAAGATGGCGTTGTTTAGAATTAATTAATTAGTTCATTTAATTAATTAAATTAATTATGCTTCTCACCGAAAATAATTGGGACTTCTCTGTGGGGTTTCTCGAACGGGTATGAATCGTTCCGACGAGGGAGGATGATAATGGGACCGTGAATTGTGGCTCTCAGCCACGAGATGTGGGCATGCCAAAGTAGAGTCCCTCTCTGCCCGGTGAGGGTGAAATTGTAAGTGTATGCTTGTCCGATTTGGATCGGACATTGGGTCACATAGGCTGGTCCGTCGGCCCACCCGGTTCGGAGCTGGCGTACTCCATGCCAATGAATGGTGACGTTCTCAGCCACATGGTTGATCACCTTGATTAGGACTCTGTCACCTTCTCTAGCCACGAGTGGTGGCCCTGGGAGTTGTCGGTTCACAGTTAGCAACTTCACTGTGTGGCATAGTCTCGTCACATTCTGGTACCTTATCTGAATAGTCCATCGTAACTCAATATTAAAGAAAAAATATGTCAAAAGAAATAAAAAATGAATTTAAAACGATGATGACCTAGCAATAATAAAACTTTGCCCATATTAACACATATTTTTACTGGTCTATTTCTATTGTGTTCGATAAATAAGTAGACTCACTAAACTCTTTTAATCACTTCAAATGCTCATTATCATGAATTCAATATGAACTCTATTTCTATCGTAAAAAAAAAAAAAATATGAACTCTATTTCTTATATATTTAAAGTCAAACCTAAAAAAATGATTCAATATAGTCTTTATTTATATATATGTGTGTGAGATTCTTCTCGATAACATTTTTAAAATTTTGTCAGACATTTCTCTGTAATAATAGTTTGAGTAAGTTTCAAATACAAAACTTAAATTCTCTTTTACATCTAGGATATAAAAAATGCTACAAATAATTTGTTTAATTTTTAAGACAGGAAGATTAGAAATATATTTAATAATGAATTTAATTTATTTTTATATTTGTTTTATTTTAAAGAATGAAAATTTGGAAAATAATTATTTAAAAATTAGTAAGTCGTTTGAATTTTTCCATGCACTGTATAGTGAAACAAATGATTAAAAAAGCATTTACTATTAATAATGGTAGTTATAAATTTAAAACTATTTCCAAATTTTGAATTAAAAAAGCATGCCAAAGCTTGCTAAAATTTTGAATTAAAAAAGCATGTCAAAGCGAGCATAGCGGTAATTGGCATATCCCTCGACCATGAAGTCAGAGGTTCGAATCCCCCCACTCCAAATGTTGATGATGTACTCAAAAAAATGATTAAAAAAGCATTTAATATTAATAATGGTAGTTATAAATTTAAAACTACTTCCAACATTACCCCATTTGTAATCCTAAACTATCTATACAATTTTTAGAAACTACTTCTAAAGAAGAAAGAGAGCCAATTCAAATTTAGTTCAAATAGTAACACACATTAGCAAGCAACGAAAATGTGAACAAAATCAAATTAAAACAAAGCAAGAGCAAAAGAAAAATTCACATACATTGAAAGTATAGTGTCTGGTTTTTGCAACTGCAAGCTCCGACAAGAAACACGACAGAACACAGAGAAGAACAGCCAGAGCCGCCATTGATGAAGGCAATGGAAGGTGGAAGAAGGCAGCCATGGAAATTCAAGTAGCTGAAGAAGTTTTTTTATTTTTATTTTTTTTTTAATATAGAAGAAGATGAAAAAATGGGGTTTAATTTATAGACAAAAAATTGTTCTTTTGGATTAGGTAGCAAAGGGGTAGGGGGGGACATTAAATTTGGTGGGAATTATTGTCTCTTAAAGTCTCTCATGTTCACAAGTGTTTGAAATTTTTTTGGCCATGTTGGTCAAGTTTAATTTTAGAGTGTTGATTAAGTAATTTACAATGAGGTTTTTTAAGGTAATTAAATTAATTAACTATATTTGATTACAGGTAATATGAGGGATTAACGACCAGATCCTTTTGAATAATCTCATCTTCGTTAAGCTAAGAATTTTGCTTTATATTTCTTTAAAGTTAAGGGATTTCGTATTGAATAGTTTTTGTTTTGTTGCTAATTTTCAACACACTGTCCTCTTTTTTGTCCCTTTTTCCTTTGAAGATATCCATTTTGGCTTAAGTTAAGTTAATTATAGAATTAATTTCATTTAAGGTTTGTCTATATGTTTGATTTTGTAGGTAAAATAAAATGACATGAAATTGATTACATAAAATATCATGTAATAATTAAAAGACTATAACCATAGAAAGTAAAAAGAAAGGACATTACTCTTAAAAAAAAAAAAAAAATCGATTGAGAATATAGATTAAAATATTATTTTGTTTGATGTACTCTCAAATGTTCAAATTTAGTCTATGTGCTTTCAATAAGTTTTCAAATTAATCTACACAGTTAGTTTATTATTAACTATTCTTAAAAAGAAACATCTACTAGCATACCTATATAAATTTTAGGAACATATTCCTATGATATCTTTTCTTGAATGGAAAATATTTATTAGTAATTTTATCAAATTTGATAAAAATAACTTTAAACTAACAATAATAATAAATGATTAATTTTGAGATTTATTGAAACTACAAACACTAACGCCCCATTTGATAACCATTTAATTTTTTTAAAAAAATTAAGTTTAATTATAAACACTACTTCTACCTATAAGTTTCTTTGTTTTGTCATCTCCATTCCTTCCGTGTTTTCAAAAACTAAATCAAGTTTTGAAAACTAAGGCCCCGTTTGATAACCATTTTGTTTTTGGTTTTTGGTTTTTGAAAATTAAGTTTATACACACATACTTTCACTTATAAGTTTCTTTATTTTAGTATCAACCTTCTTCCTTGTTTTCAAAAACCAAGTCCAATTTTGAAAAAAAAAAAAAATAGTTTTCAAAAACTTGTTTTTGTTTTTAGAATTTGGCTAGGAATTCAAATGGATCCTTAACAAGGATGAAAGCCATGGTAGGGAATTTAGGAGAAAATAAACATAATTTTCAAAAACCAAAAACAAAAAACGAAATGGTTATTAAACGGGACCTAAAAAAATAGTTTTCAAAAACTTGTTTTTGTTTTTGGAATTTGGCTACGAATTCAAATGTGTCCTTAACAAAAATGAAAAAAAAAAAAAAAAAAAAAAAAAAAAAAAAAAAAAAAAAACCTATTATAAGGAACTTGGTAGAAACAAGCTTAATTTTTCAAAAACTAAAAACCAAATGGTTATCAAACGAGACTTAATTTTAGGCATTTGAAAGTATATGGACTAATATTAGATGAGACCTAAAGTACCTTAACCAAAATGATATTTTAATTTATAATAATTATATTATATATATATATATTTCTGCATTGAGAGTAAATATTTATAAACTCTAATAAAAAAGGAAAAAAAAAAACTTGTTGTGAAGTGATGTGGAGAGTTGCTAGAAGGAAGTGGAACCACCTGATATATTACCATATTTTGAAGATAGTTAATGTGGCAGTTCCCTTCATTCTTAATTATACAGCCTCCAAATTGGGTGTCTCAATCACATATGTTTTTGCTTTATTCAATTGTGCCTTTCAAACTAAGAAATAGTGAAACACTCCCAAAACTGATCTTCAAACCCTTTCCCTTTTCCATTGTATTCCATCTTTCTAAAACAGAAAGCAAACTGTACCTTTTAAATTAGGTTGGCTTAGCTCACTCACTTATAGTGACCCTTTCCAAACGAGAGTTTGTTCTTCGGACTTTTAAGTTTGTGTCTTATATATGTTCCTGAACTTTAAAAATTGTCCAATAGGATATTAGATTTTTTATTTGGTGTGTCTGGTAGATCTTTAACCTCTTCGACGGTTCTTGAAACTTATGGATCTATTAGTCACAAAGTTTAATGTTTTTAAGGTTCTATTAGAAAATTCAATATGAACATAACTCAACTGGTTAAGATATATATATCATTGACCAAGACCAAGAGATCAAAGGTTTGAATTCCCTACCCGTAAATGTTGTTGAACTAAAAACAACAAGTTCCAATATTAGACAAGAAATTCAATTTTATGTCTAATAGATCAATTAATTTTTAAAAACTTTATATGGGTTGAAATCTTAGATCAAAACGTTATGTATGGATGTTATGGACTGCCTAAACAAGAATTCTTGTACAACAAACAATCAGAGTTATTACTCACAACATCAAAAAAATTCCATTAAGAAAAGATGTAAATTCATTGGAAAAAAAAAATACGCATGCTGGATGAACTGGTTGTTGCTATTTGTTACAATAACGAATCATTTGTTAAATCGAATAACTAAATAAAATAGACAGACCTTTCTTTTCGTCAGAAATCTATTGAACATAAAATCGAAAGTCCGAAGACCTATATATCATATACACACAATCTTGAAAGTTTAGGCCGGATTCAACGGATAAGTTAACCTATTTTCTTTTCTTCAAATTTTGCTTCATATATATCTATTTTCTAACCCTTTTCCTTTGTGTTATCTTGCATGACAAATAAGGTAAAATAGATTTGAAATAGACATAAAATGATAAATCATTCAAAAGAGAGAGATAGAGCATATTGAATTTGATATTAAGGAAAGTGGAAAATTCAAAGAGATGTGCATAAAAATTGGAGTTGAGAGATGGACATCTGTTAGATTAGTTTGGTTAAGGGAGATATAGAAGTTGTTTTCCACCAACTCTATTAGGAGCCCCTACAACAAAAAGAGATGTTTCATCTAATTGCTCTTCTATTTTGCTCTTTCAAAACCCTTGGGGAAAATTTCCACACTTCACATTTTCTTATGTTAAGATGTCATTTTTGCTTGTAGACTTGTTTGGACCAACACACAAACTCTCCTTCCTATTCCAAGCTTTAATTTCTTCCATGCAATTTTTTTTTTTTTACTTTTGCTTTTGTACGTTTTCCTCCATTTGAGTTGAGTTTCGATCTTTTCTCGTTCGGTTTCTTTCTATCTTATTGGATGTTTCTGGCGTTTTTGTGGTGTTGTTGGTTGTTTTACTAGTTTATCTTTAGTGAGATCGAACTCTTACTTTTACAATATGCATAAGTTTTTCAATAATAATAAACTTTCTTATTTAGTGGGCAATACTGTTGAGAGTGTGTTTGAATTAACTTTTGTAAGTCTCATAAATGACAAAAAAAAAAATGTTTTTAAACAAATTAATACTCATTTTTTCAAAAACCAGTTTAAAGATGATTATATTTTAAAAAAAAAATGATTCCCAACCAATCATAATTGCTTTTTTTTATAAAAAAGAATCTCCATATTAAAAATTTTCAAAATCTACATGAAAATTTCCAAAAGTAGGTTGAAATTACAAAAAAGAATGCCCTAAAATTTAAAGTTTCTTCTCTTTATTGGTAATTTGACAATAGTAGAATTACTTTTTCCAACCCAACAAAGTTGTGATTAAAGTCACTTTTAGGAGATTGTGTAACCAAACACACAAGTTTTTAAATTAAAATTAAAATCACTTTAATGAAAAAAGTTTTTAAGAAATAACATGTTTTTGAAAAAAAAAATATGTTTGAATTAGTAGGATAGGTCAAACTCATCTTAGTCTTTGATAGAACGGTATGTTCCATGTTAAGAAAAATAAAAAGTTTCTATTTTTTTCATCTCTCCCGCACTTCCCTTTTCCCATGTCAAAAAAAGAAGAACAATTAAATTTGTATTGCAATATATAGATATCTTATACTTAGTACCTGTTTATAATAACTTTTCTCTCGGTCAAACACTTAAAAAGTCATTCTAAAGCAGACTTTTACTAAATAAAAAAAAAAATTGTGACAATAACACATGTTTAACTCATAAATTAAGTTTGTAATAGGCTCGTATTTGATATATGAGTTTAATTATATCAAGTTATGAGTTTGTTAATTATACAAGCTGATCATATATTACCTGAATACGTTGGCTTATAAAACCCAATTTTTGTACTCTATATTGACCTTTAGAAATCATGAACCTACAAAAACAAAAAATTTCATTGTATATTATTTTGCCAATTTGTTACAATTAAACTGCAAATAAGTTAATTAGACCAAAGTTTGATAACCATTTTATTTTAAAATTAAGCTTATAAACACTACTTTCATCCATTAATTTCTTTTTGTTTTATTATCTCTACATTCTATCCAATCAAGTTTCGAAAACTAAGGTCTCCTTTGTTAACCATTTGATTTTTGGTTTTTGGTTTTTGAAAATTAAATCTATAATTTTTAAAAACGTATTTTTGTCGTTTTTGGAATTTGGTTAAGAATTCAAATATGTCCTTAACAAAGATAAAAACCATGGTAAGAAAATTGGGATAAAACAAGCATGATTTTTAAAAATAAAAAACCAAATAGTTATTGATAAATTAAAAAATAAAGAAACTTACTGATGTAAGTAGTCTTTATAAACTTAATTTTTAAAAACCAAACACGGTTATCAAATGGAGGCTTAATCATTTTTATATATAAAAATGAAAATCAAGTGGGTGAGAAGAGAGGATTGGTCAACACCATGAACATGAATGGGAAATGAAAAGCTTCCATCTTGAATTGTCTTCTTCTTTTTTTTTTTTTTTTTTTTTTTTTTCATTTATGATATTTCATTAGTTGATTAACCCATCTAGGCATATTGTTTTCTTAGTGATATAGGTAGAAAAGGAATAAAAATATAAACTAAAATAGTAATTAATTATTATATTAGATACAAAAGAACCTTTTCAATGATGGCAATTATTCTTGAGCTCCAAAATAAAAAGAAATGATGGCAATTATTCTTCCCAATTATGTGGAATAGATTATTACGACAAATTTATTGAAATGATTCCTTTTTCTTATTTGAACAAAATCATTAATCATTGGTTTAAAGTTGATGATCAAATTTCGCTAGGTAAATTACCTTCGCTCCACGTGATAACCGACAGTGAATTTGTTTGAGAGCGGGGGAAGACGTGGTTTGCAAAACTGAAAACCTGCACACCGGTGTGGTGCTAGTCACACAGCCTCTGATGCTTAAGTCAAAAAACGGAAGGGAGAGCTAGAAAGTAAGAGGAGAGAGTCAAGAGTTCGGGTCCCTTCTTCAGTGGCGAAGAGGGGTATAAATACCTGCTCATGCTCCTAGGGTTTTTAGGGATTCGGAGGCGTTTCGGGACGAACCAATCTGGACTGGGGCGGCTAGTGGTAGCAGGGACCAAGCGAATGCAAACGAACTCGGCCCGCGCAAGCGTGCCGAGTGGTCGGCCGAGGCCGACCATATGGGTCGGGCCATTTTGGCCCGACCCGTTGACTGGTCTTCCTCTGGGTCGCTTCCTGGTCCTATCTCCGCCCAGTTGTCCTCGTCAGCTCCTTGCATATGGTGGTCCAAAACTACCTATAACAATTGGTTTAAATACTATTTAGACTGACGAACTCTTGCACTAATATCATGCCATTTAATTTTTTATATTTTCAATAATTTCTAAAACTTTCATTAAAATCTATCTTGGTCTTCATTTAAGATAAACGTGAGACCATTAAAGTTTCTTTTGTATTTTTAGTTCAATAATATATAATATATGGGGTAAGGTGATTTAAATTTCTGACCTTATATTAATTAGTTGAGTTATATGCTCATAATAAAGCAAAGTTAAACTTAATAACAACCATACTATAAATAAATAAAGTAATAAATACCAAAATAATAAATCATAAATTAATGTAAAAATATCAAGAAAAAAACTCAATTTATACCCGTGAAGTTTGGAGGCCAAGCAATTAACGTCCTAAACTTTCGTAAGCAAATCAATTTAAAATAAACTATAAAATAAATTACCTAAATAAAATTATTCTTCTTCCAAAATTATACCAAAGTAATAAGAAAAATTATTACGTAATTGTAAGTAGAGAAAAATAGATGAATGATAAAACATAAGAAATTGCTCATATTAATGAGAATAGTTAATATCCACTTAAATGTGAAAATTGTGTGTTGATGGTCAAATTTGGTCGGGAGGAACTCACCTGACCTTCACGTGCTACCAACGGTAAATTTGTTTGAGAGGGGGAAAGACGTGGCCTGCAAGACAGAAAACCTGCACACCGGTGTGGTGCTTGCCACACCGCCTTCGATGCTTAAGTCAGAAAACGGAAGGAGGAGAGCAAGAGAGCAAGAGGAGAGAGTCGAGAATAGAGTTCGGGATCCCATCTTCAGTGATGAAGAGGGGTTTAAATACCTGCTCATGCTCCTAGGGTTTTTAGGAATTCGGAGGCGTTTCGGGACAAACCAGGTGGAACCGGGGTGGCCAGAGGCAGCAGGGACCAAACGGAGGCGACCGAGCTCGGCCTCAGCTTTTGGCCCGACCTTTTGGCCTATTCTTCCTCCGGGTTCCGTTTCCTGGCTGTCTCCTTGGGTTGGTATCGCGCTGTCCTCATCAATTCCTCGCATATCGGAGTGGTCCAAAATTACCTATAACATTGTGCATTACCAATTATAAAACAAAATATTAATGGATGATTTAAATTTATGGTTAAATTATTAAAAGTGTCCTGAACTATGGGATCACCTTAAACTTTGAAAAGTTTCATTTTAACTATTAAAGTTTGAAGTTTAATTTCAAAAGACTCTCGAAGACTTTTTGTCATTAAATTTATTAACAAAAAATGACGTCTTTGTTTATATGGTAGCAGTGGAATGGAAGAATTTAAGATTATTAGGAAAAAATCATAAATGAAAAGAACATAAAATTGGAAACGTGGGGTTGAAAGGAGAAAGACAATAGTAGATAGGGTCCAATGTTTGGGATGTAAGTAGACACATAATTTTCTGTTCATGAATTTAAGGACAAAAGTTTGATGGTGGTTTTGAAACAAACTTCAACCTTATTTAAAATGAAACTTTCCAAATAATGAGAATATAATTGAGACCAATCTCATAATTCGAACGTACTTTTTAATAAGTTTAATAAGTTAACCTAAATTTATGAAAATTTAGAATTTTAACTAATACAATCATTAAATTAAAATTGTAATTGATGAAGTTATACAAAATTATAAATTCACTTTTGACTAAGATTTAGAAATTTAACCACTTATTGATCGAGTTCGCTAAAATAAAATCTTGTCAACCCGATCATAGTTTAATAGCCTCAATGCATCAAGACATATATTTCCGATCAAGTCGTAAAAATTAAAAAAAAAAAATTACAAAAAAAAAAAGTAACCAAACACATTAATCAAATTGCCATTCCTTGAATCAAACATCATAACTCATGCAAACAGAAACAGAAAAAGAAAGAAAGAAAGAAAGAAGAAGAAGAAGAAGAAGAAGAAAAAAAAAAAACAGCCGGCAGCAGAGTACAAGGTACCAAATATTTCGGCCCAAGATTCTTCCATTTCAGACTCAGCAAAATGGTTAGAAGCTCAGAAGAAGCTCTCTTCAATGGCAAACTAAATAATCCAAATCCACTCTGTTTTTCATTCCATTAGAAACTCAATACCCACTAAAATCAACAACCCCTAAAACTTATACACAATTAAATAGAACAATCTAATCAAACAAAACCCCTAAAACAGAGCTTCAACTAAACACAGGCTTCCCTTCTCGGAGGAACACAAAACAAAGCCTCAAGATCAGGCGGCTGAAAATACCCGTGTTTCGGTGGGTCCCGCTTCTTCCCATGACTTCCGGCCTTCTTCTTCGGCGGCGGCGGACAGTGGAACGCCGCCGGAATCCGGGACTCCCACCCCGTCGGCGTCGAACACTCTTCCTCGTAACTTACAGTCCCCTGTTTCGCCTCCATTTTCAGAGAAATGAAAAGGCTTTTAGAAACAGAGTTTTTTTTTTTTTTTTTTTGGCTGTGTGTTGTGAGAAGGTGGTGTGGCTTTCGAACTACGAGCGGAGAGCCGCCGTGGACGGTGGCGAGAGGCGGAGGGAACGGAGGAATTGGAGGGTGTGGGTTTGAATTGAAAATTGGTGTGTGTGAAAGGTGGAGGCTAAATGGATGGCGGGGACTGCCATGAATGTGGGAGACAGCTAGTCGTCTACGCGTCAATTGTTGACTGGGTCTCCCTGTCTTACGATTGGCCGCATTTTTTTTAATCTTTTGAATTTTCAGCTCGTCTAGAAACTATATAATATATGTTTGTATTTTATGTTAAATTATAAGTTTAGTTGTTTAAAAATAAAAAATTATAATTTTAGTTCATTCACTTTTTTTCTTTCATATGGTATTTAATATTTTCTTTTGAATTTTAAGATTAACTTAATAAATGTCTAAATTTTCAATGATGTGTTAAAAGGTTTTTTAATTGTTTTATTTTCCTTTTTTAAATCACGATCTTGACACAAAATTGAATTTTATGTCTAGTAAAACACTAGTTTTTTAATTATGTCTTTGATCCTTTTAAAATATATTCAAAAAGCTAGAGATTCTAATATTCAAGTTTTTTTTTTAAAATAAATTTTATTATTCAAGTTCACCTATTAGAAAATTTGAAATTTAATAACAACATTTTTTTTTAATTCAAAGACTTATTTGATGCAATTAAAGCTAAAAACCAAAAACCAAAAACAGAAAATAAAATGGTTATCAAACGACTCCTAAAATTGCATAATATTCCAATTCGAGTTAATTAGAAAAAAAAATTAAATCTTAAATTTAAACGAATTAAGAAGCGGCAGCAATACGGCAATATTAGGACCAAATTAATAATTATCATAAGGAAACAAGACGAAAATTGTAATTTAAATTATTGTTATATTTCAAATAAGGCGGTGAAAGTTTCAGTCGGTGAATGCGCGGCAAAAATACAAATTAAAAAGGTGTGCTTTTAATCTGGACCGTACGTCTCCATGATTTCGTCACCGCCTGTCACTCGATCCCGTATCTTTTTAATATTCTAATCGGCGATTCATTCCCATATGTAAAAATGGGGTCCACGCCCCCTGGGGATGGAGCCCACCCGACTCTAAAATCAATGTACCGTCGTGATTGAATTTGTCTGCTGGAAACTAGGAAAGGTTCCATTATTGTTATTATTATTTTTTTTTTCTTTTTGTTATTATTATTACGAGACGAATAAGGACAAACAGAAGAAATTCAAATTAACAATACGAAAAATAAAATAAAATAAAACAAATAATCAATTATTTGATTTTCTTTGGGTTGGGCTCAGATGGGATGCGCCGATTAAGAGAAGTCCAAAACTCTGGAGATCATGATTGGGCTCCCAGGCCCAACTCATGATGCATCAAGCGAGAGTGTAATAGATGAAGCCCATGAGAATTGGGCTCCATTACAACAATCCAATCAATCTCTTCCTTGGGCAAGCCCGAACCACCTTGACCGATAAATGTGTAGACTCAAGCTTAGTTTGAGCCCAATCTCAACGGACCTAAGTCACTATTTGAGTCTACACTGGACCAATCCAACTTTTAATAATCAAGCCCATGGCTCAACTCATGGATTTTTTTTTTTTTTTTTTTACAATATGTGGGGTTGGGGAGATTCGAACCACAGGCCTTTAGATCATCAGTATAAGCTTTATGTCAGTTGAGTTATGCTTATGTTGGCTCATGAACTTATCTCATTGAATAAAAAATTAGATCGAACTTGAATCGGTCCATTGAATCTTAATTATTTTTAAAAAAAACATCATGTGTGTTTTTCAGACCAAATTTTATTAAAATATATTAGACTTACATTTTCCATTCAATTGTATTATAAACTTTTTTTTTTTTTAACTTTACTCATAAAATTATTAACATTATGAGTTTTCTTTTTGGGTGTTTTGTTAATTTTACTCGGTATGTATATTTTTTTTCTTTTTAATACTTTTTCATCTTTACATGCCAATCGTCTTGGAAATAATCGAAAAGGTCCAAATAAAAATAAAAAAATACCGAAATTAATGGAGGAGATTTTTTAAGCGGTATTTCAATAGTATTTATAGCTTATTTATTTATTTATTTTCTCCACCATCTTTCAAAAAAGAGAACATTAACTTTTTCAAAAAAAAAAAAAAAAAACATATAAATTAATAAATATAATATCTCTCCCTCCTCTCTCTCCTTTGTTGAACATTTCAGAGTCAACGAAAGCAGCCCACACACTTTTTTTCTTTTTTTATTTTAAAATTGTGAGAGTTTCCTTGGATTCCAAATATGTTGGGTTTAAAAAATAAAAAGGAAATTATATAAATTTAATAATAATGTGAGGTTTAAACACGAGGGCGGAAGCCAGTAGCTGCCACTGCTCCAAAGGAGGCTTTCAGGCCAAGAATTTGTAGATAAGGTTCAGATCTTCAAAACCGTGCTTTTTCGTTAAAAATCACTTTTGGACTCTAAACTTTTATGAAAGTGAAAATTTAATCGTGATTTATAATGATTTAGTCCCTATATTTTCAATTTTGTAACAATTTAGTCCACATCGTGAAAATTAATATTATGATTTAATGAAATTTCTTACATAGATAGATTAATAAACTAATTTGGGACTCAATAAGCTACAAAGTCTGATCATTAAATAATAAAAATAGACATTTAATTTTGATGATTTTCTTATGGCAATGATTAAATTGTTACAAATTTGAAAGTACAAGGGCTAAATTGTTATTTATTAAAGTTTAGGGACTAAATTATTACAAAATTGAAAGTACATAGACTAAATTGTTATTTTCAAAAAAGTTTAGAGACCAAAAGTTTTTTTTAAAAAAAAAAAAAAAAAAAGGAGATTGTTGAGTTTGGAATTTGAGTGGTACACAGAATCCAAAGCATCTCAGCCATTAGCCTTTCTTTGTGGCTTTCAACTTCAACACATCTCTTTCTCCAACTGAAACTCAATTAATTTATGCCCATTTCATAGCCTAACCTTCTATCAAACTCTCCCCAAAAAAATCTCCTACACTAAATATTTAGACAGTCAGGTAGTTGTCTCGTGAAATTTAATTAAATTGGACAAACTGTGATAGATATCCATGATTTCTTGAATACATGAACATAAATATGTGGTGTAGAATCTTAAGAATCCGAGAGAAAGATATATGTAGCTACCTATCAATATAAATAACTTTTCAAAAGATTGATTGTTCTTATCGCTTTAGCTTTCGGATGTGGATAAGGGGTAATGAAGTAAAAGATTTTCATATTGGAGCTTTTGTCTTTGAGTCCAATTTGGTAAATTCCACTTCATCTAGAAAAAAAATAAAGTTATTTATATATGATAACGAAGATTCACTTCTAATTATATACTTTTATTCTTTTAGAATATTACATTGCAAAGAATAATTGAAGATTCAAACCTACAATTTACCATAAGATTTACAAATATACCCTAAAATTAGAATTATATTTAGATTGGTCTTTCTTAATTATATAGTAAAATAATACGTTTAATTTTATGATTATTTATAAACTAACTCTGGTAAAAGTTAGGTCTATATAATAAATTAATTCAAGTTGGAGAGTTTATAATATGGTATAAGATATTAAATTGGAACCTAGACGGTGTTGAATCGTCAAATGATGTATGAGTGATATTTTGACAATGACCACTAAAGCTACATTTAGATTGGTCTTCTTTAATTATATGGTAAATATAATAAATTTTAAGTGAAGTTTTTATTTAATCAAAATTAATATGGTAAAAGTTTAATAAATTAATTCAAGTTGGGGAGTTTAAATATGGTATAAGATATCAAACTGGGAACATGATTGTTGTTGAACCCAAATGATGTATGTGACATTTTGACAATAACTTAAAATCTTATAAATAGATTTTCATTAAATTTGTCCAAATAGAAATAAACAAAAAAAAAAAAAAAAGTAAAAAATTTAATGTGGGTATAAAATACAAGTCATATAAGTTGAAGGGGTTAAAAAAAAATTATTATATTGGTATATTATGGTGTGAAAGGATAATATTCCATAATTTGGAAGGTTCCTAAGAAAATGACACATTTAAATAGTGGAAAATTAGATAAATATAGACAAAAGAAAATGGGGTTTCCTCTCCAACCTTAATGGGCTCCTTGTTGGAAAGCAGACAGCCAATGCATGAGGAAAGGACTTATGATAATAATAATCATAATAATAATTTTTAATATTATTAGTTTAATTTATTTCTTTTTATAGATATTAGTTTAATTCAAAGATTATTTATAGCACTCATCAATGATATTATATTTGTGTGGATGCAATTAATTTTTTCTCTTCCTAGTTTCCATAATGCAATTTTTGTGGGAGATGATGATGGTGAATTTCCGTGAAAACGAGCTTAGCTTAGTAATAATTGACATGTATCCTCGATCATGAGATCAGAGGTTTAAATCCCCCACCTCCATATGTTGATGTACTCAAAAAAAAAAAAATGATGGTGAATTTCAAATTTCAAGATTGATATTAAATTAGTTTTTTCTTTTTCTTTTTAAATTACCAATTTTATACTATAGGTTAGTTAAATATCACTTATTATTCCTAAACCATTTTTAATCCACACCCAACTCTGTTCCTACCACATAAATATATAACACATTATAGTGTCCAAGATAATATATGATAGAGACAATTTGTGAGGTTTAACCAAACTATGTAGACCAATTTAAAAAATTTTAAATTAGAGGGGCCAAATTATAACTAACCTCCTACCATAATGACCAAATTGATAATTAAACTTTTTTAAGAGTAAGACGCTTTTTAAAAAAAAAAAAAAAAGTGAGATCACATCTAATTTTACTAATTTAAATTAACAAGCGTAACTTGGGTTCAAATTCTAACCCTCATATTGTTAACTAAGAAAAAAAAAAAAGGGTTAAAAATCACTTTTGGTCCCTGAACTTCCATGAAAGTAACAATTTAGTCCTTGAACTTTGATTAGTAACGATTTAGTCCCTATACTTTCAATTTTGTAACGATTTAGTCCTTATACTTTCAATTTTGTAACAATTTAGTCCCTATTGTGAAAAATTAATGTAAAGATTTAATAAAATTTCTTACCTAGATAGATTAATAAACTAATTTGGGACCCAATATGTTAATAAGCTACAAAGTTTAATCATTAAATAATAAAAATAGACATTTAATTTTGATAAATTTTTTTGCGATAAGGATTAAATTGTTACAAATTTGAAAGTATAGGGGCTAAATCGTTACAAATTTGAAAATATAGGGACTAAATTGTTACAAAATTGAAAGTACAGGGACTAAATCGTTACAAATCAAAGTTCAGGGACCAAATTGTTACTTTTATGGAAGTTTAGGGACCAAAAGTGATTTTTAAAAGAAGAAGAAGAAGAAGAAGAAGCTAATGTGATTGTTTTGGGATTATGTTTTTTGGGTTGGATTTTAGAAATGTTTCCAAAAAGTTGTAAAATAAATGGATTATTGTTAACCAAAGATTTAAACATATAATAAAAACAAAAATCCTTATCTCTAACAGATTCTTTTTTTTTTTTTTTTTGAGAAATATCTCTAACAGATTCTTAATAATTCATATATTAGATTTTGTTTCTATGACTACTATAGGTTGGCCCAAAGCCAAAATAAATAACTGAATTAATTATCTCTAACATGTAATATTTCAAGTATATTCTTTTTTTTTTCATTGAGTATATATTGCAATTTAACATAATATAAAAATCCAATTGATCCTAGCATTAGATGGTCATTAAGAACAATAATGATTAATTGAGATTAAAGAATGAATTAAATTAAACAAAAATTTCTCAAGTTTTTTTTTTTTTTTTTTTTGTTCTAATAACAATGAAACACGAAATATTTAACTAAAAATCACTCAAAGTTTTTTGTTTTAAATATATAGAAAATTAAAATTTAGAATTTGTTCGTCCAAAGTGAATCTATCATTTTTTTTTTTTTTTTTTGAGAAAAGAATCTATCATAATTAAAAATATTGAAAATGGCATTTTGACTAGTTAGTTTCAAAAGAAATTTAATTTCAGGTTAATGATTACATCCTAATGATCAAAACTGGTTGGTTATTGGTTAAGTTAGTGGGTTTGTCTTTTTGGAAGCAGTGCTTTTGTTGAGCTTATAAGTCTTTGTTTTAATTAAAATAACATATAATAAATACTAGGGGAGAAAAAGGTGAAAATGACATGTTTGATTATTTTATAAATTGCTATATATTATTTTATAACATTTGTGTTTGATTTATATAAAATAAACCATTAATTTTTTTTAAAAAATAAACATGGTTCCAAAAAATATATAATTGTATATATTTACATATGTCAAAGTAAAGGACCCTTTTCACATCATCAAATATGTCATACAATACTATATAGAAAAATGCAAAATGAATTAAATGTAGAAAGTGGTTTTGGTGGGATGGGATAAGTACAAGTGTGCAATTGATTTTAGTTTCATTATTTTCTTTTTTTTTTCTTTTTTTTAGTACATCAACATTTGGGAGTGGGGGATTCGAACCTCTGACCTCTTGGTCGGGCGTATATGCCAATTACCGCTGAGCTAAGCTCTCTTTGGCTTTTAGTTTCATTATTTTGCTAAATATAACAACCACCTTAAATAGAATTATCACTTTTGGTATTATGATCCTTATTCGATTTCAAATTTAAAAGTGACGATTGGAGTTACCATTTTGAACAAATGAAAATAAACGAATCTATTGGATATAGATCTTTTACTGTAATTTTAAGCAACTATAATCAATAACTTAGAACATTTACAAAGAACAAAGAATTAGGACCGGGAAGAAGAATTGACATTGTTATCTAAGTGGTTCGACTAAGATTATAAGTCAACATTTTCTAACTTAATACAATTTGGAATTACACTCTCACATTGGCTCTCACTCTAGAAAGACGACCTTTAGTCTAGACGAAGAAGATGACTGACGAGTGTTGGTTACAAACCATTTGTGACATGTTCTAACGGTGTTAATGGATCACAACATATTCCATTGTCAATGGTCACAACAAAATATGATTGCACTTTGGCCTCATTCTCAGCTCATCTTCATTAGCAATTAAAATGAGCTAAATTGACTATGGTAAATCAGCTAGAACAGTGATTCATGCCAATGTCAATTTTCAACCTAATCTAGATGTCATTCCCTCATCAGCAATTTCAAATTTTCACAAAAATGCAAGTTTCCTCTCAATCGAATGGTACATGTCAATTATGGCTGAGTCATGCTCACTTTAATGGTGTCAACATACCAGATTTCTAAAGAGAGATGCAAGAGAAACCCTTTTCCAAGATTTTATTCAAACCATCTCAATAACCCAACCAATACAAGGAGATGAATATATATATGAAAAGGGAGAAAAACTCTTGTAATAACGAAAACAGAGTATTCACATTACAACCAATTGATAACTAACCAATAAACAGATAATGAAAAGCACGCATAAAACACGTGACCAGGAGATCTTCAATGGGTTGTCTTCACACCCCCTGCAAGCCAATGGTCATAGGATCTCGAACATTGAGCTTGAACGATAATGGAAGAAAAGAAGCAGCAGACAATGGTTTAGTTAGTATGTCAGCAATCTGATCTCGAGCAGGAAGGTGCTGAACAAGGAGACGTTTTTGTAAAACAAGGTCACGCACAAAATATATATCAATCTCTACGTGTTTAATCTTCGAATGAAGTATGGGATTGGCGTTGAGGTGAACTGCACTCAAGTTGTCACACCACAAGATAAACTTATGTGGAAGAGAAATATGAAGATCACAAAAGAGGGAATTCAACCAGATAAGTTCACTCGCAACAGAAGCCAAGCATCTGTACTCTGCCTCTGTACTCGACCTCGATATGATAGATCGTTTTTTGGATCCCAGGAGATCAAGTTCCCACCAAGGAATATACAGAAACCGGATGTCGATTTTCTGTCGTCAGGGTCAGACGCCCAATCTGAATCAGCAAAGCCTTGGAGATTCAGATGAGTGGGAGTAGATAATAATAGACCGTGATGTAATGTTCCCTTCAAACAACGCAGGATACGCTTCACAAGTTGCCAATGGACATCGGTAGGAGAGTGCATGAACTGGCAAACCTTTATTTACACTAAAGGAAATTTATGGTCGAGTAAGTGTTTGCATACTGCAAAGCACCAACAACACTCCTATAATTTCGAACATCAGGTAACATTTCACCATGACGGGCTGAAGGCAGAGAACCACTCATCATTGGAGTGGAAATTGGTTTAGCCCCACTCATTTGAGTTCTATCAAGTATGTCCTAAATGTATTTGGATTGAGATAAAAAGAGACCACCTTTTGGAGGATACGATACCTCAACTCCAAGAAAATAGTTGAGGGGACCAAGATCTTCAATGGGTTGTCTTCACAGATGGTACCTTATTTATTGAGTTATGCTCAAATTGGTATAATATTTATAGTTAATAGGGTAAAACCAATGTATCTTAATTGGTTGTACCATTCTATATATGATTCAATCTAGAGGTAGGCATGGGAATTATTTGGTCCAAATTAGAATTCTTCCTAATGGGAAGAAAGATGCCTTTTTGCTTTTGACACTAACTAAGATGGATGCATGGGCTTTCTAAATTATTAACTCTAGTTATGGAAATGTTCATTGAATTTACCCTACAAATTACAATGACAAATACAACTTCTCCTTGATGATAAAATTAAATGGGATTAGATATACATTATTTTCTTCTTTTCAACCTTCATAAAATTCTTTGATTGGTGAGAGAGGAATTCTTGATGGGATGGATTTCATATAGGGATGCTTATGAATCACATCAATATATGAATGGTCTATTTAATAAATATATATCTTTATTTTAAAATTTTGTGTTGAAATATATAATGAAGGGCTGAAAAATTTAAAAGTCGTACTATCTTTTCTTGACAATATATGGGAGTGAGAGGATTTGAACCACGTACCTCTTGGTCATTTGTACAAGTCATATGTCAGTTGAGTTATGCTCATGTTGGCTTAAAAATCGTACTATTTTTTCATACCATTTACCATTATTTCTAATGAAGTTAAAAGATATAGCTTATTCTACCTCCATGATACATTATCAATTATGCTATAGATAATTAACAAAAGAGTATGATGAGCAAATTCATAAATTACAAAGTGTTTGAAACTAAAATCTCAGTACGATGTGTAAAATAGACAAATTACGTCGGTGTAATTTATAATATTATTGGTGACATGCAAAAGTTTTGCCGACCGTTATATTAGATTAATAAATATATATTTGATTTTCATTTTTTAATTCAAAATATATGGGAGAAAAAATCAATTTTGACCTTAAACCTGGTATCAATTTGGCCCTTAAAGTTTTGATTTCATCAAATTGGACCTTAAACTTAAATAAATGTTGCAATTGTCAAAGTGAGCTTAGCTCAACGGCAATTGGTATATATCCTCGACCAAGAGGTCAGAGGTTCGAATCCTCCCACCCCAAATGTTGATGTGCTCAAAATAAACAAATAAATGTTGCAATTTTTACCCTCGGTTCAATTTCCGCTAGTTTATCCACTAATTTAAACAAAAAAATAATGTAAAAATCTTCATAAATTCATTATAATAAAATAAATTTTTGCATAAAGATAAGTTTATAACCAAGGCACAAATTAACCATTGAATAACTTTGCAAAAATTCATAAATTCAACAAAAAAAAAAAAAAAATCTAGCTATAATGTTGTTTTTCTCTAAAAGTTTATCAATTTCATATCCTAATCATATGTTATTAACACATGAGAGAAAACTTTCTATAAAGATTTCTTTAAAAAAAAAAAAAAAAAAAAAAAACTTTCTATAACGACATTCAGAGCGAGAACTTATTAGAGGGTTAAAATTACAATACTTTTTAAAATTTGATGTACAAATTAATGAAATTAAAAGTTTTGGATTTAAATCGATACCATTTGACAAGTTCAGGATCAAAATTGATTTCTTTTTCCAAAATATTATCACTATATAAAGGTTCATTTACACTATCGTTGATGGAATAATTTTTTCTTGGGAAGTTTACTATAAACCTAATTAAGAGTCATTTTCAAAATTTTGTGTCACTATTATGTAATTAAAAGTCATTGGAAAAATAAAGCTTTTACCCTAAGACTATGGGCAACAACTCTCTTTGAACATCTCCATAAAATATTAAAAAAAAAAATCAACAAACATCTTTTAGGTATGCCTTTGAAAGTTGAGTTTCTTTTTTAATAAATTAAATATTTATATAGAAATTCCACTGTGAAATTATTTTTAACTCTAGTAATATGTTTCATATAAAACTGTCGCGATTATTATTATTTAAAAACCCTTCGTTGTTGGACAAATTATTAGGTGTTTCCAGTGCAATGCTTTCTTCAAAACCGTCGGATAAATATCTTCAAATTTGTATACTCCTAATAACTTAAATACAAAATCGAGGTACTTTTACAATTTCTCTCTCTTACATCCAACGGTTTAAAACTATCCGTCTCAATGCACCAGGAACATCTAACAATATTTCATTTTCTTGTCAATCAAGAGTCTTTTCCTTCATATAAAAATTAATTATTTTATTTTTTTTGCATATAATAATAATTACATATTTAAGTAACCCTGGGATTTAAAATTAAAAATGGGTTGATTAATTAAGATCCCAACAAAACAAAAATAGTGAAAAAGAAAATTAGAATTGTATTACATCCGTTGATGTATCTTTCACACAAGTCAACCAAATTCACCAACTTGAAAGAAGAGCAATAATTAAATTCAAATCCAATGATATTTTTATGTGTATTATTAGCATAAACTTTACAAATTATAATATTATAATATAAGGTCATGATCAAAGCCAGCCCAAATGGTTCATATAATTGAGAGAAAGAGTTGGGAAATTGTTCTTTAATAAGACCCAGCAGAGCAATTCCATCACCTTTCTCCCTTTTTCAATTTTTTATAAGTAAAAAAATTACATATATAATATATATATATATATATATATATATATATAATAACAATTTTTCCTCAGTATTTTATGCCACCATGTGTTACTTTATTTTATTGTTGTTTTCCTTGCTTGTATGGTTGTTTTGTATAATAAAACTTTATTTTCCCAAATTCTTGACTTGGCCCAAAAAAATAGATCCCCAAAGAATCTATGTACCTTTCATGGAGGTTTAGATGTGATTTTTTTTGTTCTCATTTATTTAACTAGGAAGCATTAATACTATCGTATATGATTGACTCGTGGGATATATATTAAAATAAACCATTTCGTTAGGATGAGGATGCTTATATTAATTATATATTTTCTTCTTCATTACAAAAATATTAGGTTATTTATATCATTAGACTTTCCACAAAGAAAAAAAAATTAAGATCGACATAGAGCTAGGGAACACATCATGAAGGTAAATCAAAATTATGTCATACAAAAATGTATTAGTACCTACAAATGATGAAGACTCTTTTCATATTGGCCCTGGAAGTGACAGGAATAGGGCAAATATCACTATCACAACAAGATTTGAAAGTATCTTTGTAAATAAGTCACGAGGAACCAGTGTGAAATAGAAAAATGTAATATTTGATCACTCAATTGATAGAGAGAAAAGCAGTAAATAGATTTGGCAACGAAATATATACCGCCATATTGTAACTAGACCAAAGTTACAACAAAAGCAAAACGAGCAACACGAAGAAATTAATCACACTTTAATTTAAGACTTTAAAAGTGGCTATTAATCAAAAGTCTATACAACTTTTTTAGAAAATCATGAATTAAACACCATTCAAACATATAGAATAAAAAAATAAAGTTAATAATGCTAAAGTGATAGACATGATGAAAAACAAAACATGAAAATTGGTGTCAAAATTTGACACCAATTTATATATTTTTTAAATACAAATAATGAATTAATTTCTCTTTCATATGTTAGTAATTTAATTAAGAGGTTAGCTATGTCGATGGTCTCTGATACACAATACATTTGACTCGTCATTTTCATTTGGTTCTTAATTTTTTAATAATTCCAACTCCCTTCAATCATTCATCCTCTCAAACGTGTTTTGTGTGCTTTTCTTTCCTACCCTTAAAAACTTTTTTATTGCTTAAAAACCCTCAATTATTACTCTCTCGAGATAAGAGACCTCCCACTCTATTATTTTATTTCTCACCCACCCTTCAGATTGATTTTTTAATCCATAAATTACTCGAGGTAAATTTAAACATGTGGTGAGATTATTTCTTTATTTTAAAATTTCTTTGCCACTGAATGGTACTAAAAAACATTAGCATAAGTTGTGTTGTGAGTGACAGCTAATGTCACATCTTTATATATGTTATATAGTTGTGTGTATATATATTCATGAGAAAGTTAATGTGGTAGGACTTCTCATGAGACATCACTTTCAAGTTTCACGTGATGTTGTTCAACTATTTGATTTAACGTATGAATAATTGATATTTGAGAAATTTTGTGATGTGTAGTTATAAGAATCAGAGAGTGTTCTACACCTACACAATTAAACTTCTAAAAAGATCTAAATTTTTTTGTAATATTTTATTAGGGTCATAAAATTTGCACAAAAAGTTATTTAGTCTTTATCATTAATTTTTCATTAATTATTGAAAAAAACATCAAAATTCAAAACTTAATCCAGTACGAGTGACTTCAAATACTTCAAAACTTGATCCAGTATGAATGATTTCAAATTCTAATTTTGATAGGTATTTTACTCGTCGCGCGGTTAAACGAACAAAAGAAATATATCTACCATGGTAAAGAAAAATGTAAAATTTTTTAATGAAATTGGATCAAAATAGAAATTAGCATGGACAATGGGGATTTGCTAGGCTTGCAAAATCTTTTGCATGGCGTGTTCAACAAGAAACCATCACCAACTAATGTCTATGCCAAATGATATCATTTTTGCATTACATTTGTCGTCTATTAAAAGTGCCTAAATTATTGGCTCTTTGTTTCTTCTCAAAGAGGGCCCAAACCCCTTCTAATCCTTCTTCATTTTGGTATGATTTTTATAAGATACAAACATTTCCATTTCCTAATTGTTTATTGCATTCCCTTTGTTTTCTTTATACCTCTCAATAATTAGGAGTGAGAGAAACTCGGGAATTCGGATCGGACGTGGGATTATTTCAACCTCCATTCGATTTTAAAATCCATCAACATATTTGGTTTACAGGTCAGATCTGTATAAATAGCAAGAGTGATATATATGATGTATCGATATCAGAGAGGAACATTATTGGTACGAAAACAAAAGACGTTGGAGCTGTAAACATAGTATACAACAATTCGAAAAAGGGGTATCGATGATTGGACCACTAAATGTTGGATGAAATATGAGAATGAAACCAAAAACCCATTTTTAGGAACCCTAAAAGCTAAAAGCTAATGAGCTTGGTAGTGATGAAGGGAAGGGTTGGCTGGCATATGAGCTGTGTTATTTTGTTCACACTTTTGATTTACTTTAGGGATTGTACCATGTGATGAATCCAGAAGCCTCCATAAAATACAGTGCTCCCTCACACCCACCACCACCTAATCAACATTTTTCTTTTTTCTTTTTGGGGGAAGAACTTAACTTTCACGTTCGGATTTGACAAAGTGTATCAATTTTTATATCATATTTCGTTGAATTGGAGTTTGTGTGGTAACCTTTATCTTAAACTTGAATAAGTGTTGTAATTTTATCTTTTAATAGACTTTCGATTAAGGAATTGATTAAAAAGAAAAGGTTTAGGAAAGAATTAAATTTTTTTTCTCTAAACTTAACAATCGAGTTGTATGGATTTTCACCGTAAAAATTCATTTTCATCAAATTAAACTCTGAATTTGAACTTATATATGTTACAATTTTTACTTCGTGTTAAATTTTCGTTCAATGAATCCAATATTTTTAACCAAAAGGTAAAGTAAAAACTCTCCGAACTCAATAATTTCAATAAAAATGAAATTTTGCACAACATTAAGCCAAAATTAATGCACAAGATCAATGATTGAAAAATCAACACTAGTTTCGATTTTTTTTTTTAAGCCTCATCAATTTTGTGGTAAACATATGTTTTATATTCGTTAAATATATATTAATTTTTCAAATTATCCCACTTATCAAAATTTACATAACAATTTGATAAATTAAAAATTTAGGACAAAAACTTCATACATACCTTATCAAGTTTAGGGTAAAAATCAGTATTTTTTTTTTCAAAAAAGAAAAGTTGTCACGTAGATTCGTTTAATTAATTATAATTAAACATATGTCCATTCCAAAATTAATATAACTTTTTCTTTTTTGAACCTTAAAAAATTTATATAACATAAAGATAAAAGACAACACTAAAGTTGATTTCTTTTTTCTTTATTGAGATGTCTGATTTTGAAGAGATTTATTCAACAATCAATCCCATGAATTGACCAAACTTTTGATTTTGGTCAAAATTAGGAAGTTTCAAGATATTTACCATAATTCCCTCCCACTAAAACTAGTTAATGAATTTAGTAAAAGTAAAATAAAATGTAAAAATTGTAACTTTTATATCACTCAACTAGACGAAATAGAAAGTTAAAACGAAAATTGATACACTTTATCAAATTCCAAAGTAAAAATTGATATTTTCCCCCTTTTTTATTACTCAACTCCTCTCATTTGAGTTTTTTTTTTTTTTTTTTTTTAATTAACCTCATTTAATTTGAACTTAAAAAATTGAGCCTTGTTTTTTTAATTATTCAAATTGTTTTATTAATAGATTGAGCTGTGTACGACTCAATCTCTGTATGATTGAATTGAACACGTCAAGAAAAAAAAAATTAAAAAAAAAAATCATTGGTTTTTATTTTCATTCCATGATTCCCTCATCCCATAACGTAACAAACTTTCTATGCCTAATTTTATTTTACTTTAATTATCAAAATAATTCTTCGAATTAAAATTTCAAATTAAACCTACTTTTTAGTTGCGTGGCTTACAAAACACAATGTAAGAATGATATTCCACCTCCAATTATTGGTTTTTCACTTTATCTTCTTTCATTCTAACTCCACAAATATTTGTTCAATGCTTCAATTTTTTAAAATTTTGTAGAAAAGTTAAGACCACAAAATAAATAAATGATCAATTATTGGTGTCGTTTTAGGTCAAATGTAGTACTTATATTGTTTATATGGATATACATGTTTTTAGAAAAATTAATTTTTTATAAGCTATCTATTTGAAAATTTGTGTTTTTAAGCAACCCATCTTTGTAAAAAGTTTTTGTGAGGCTTTTGTTCATGTGAAATTTGACGGTGCCAAATTAAAGGAACTTTTTTTTTTTTTTTTTTTAAATTTCAAATTTCGTTTTCATTTTGCATTAGGGTTTGGTTTGTTTGATGGGAGTGAAAATGAGATGAAATGAGCAAAGTTTGAAAATGGGGAGTTCTAATTTTGATTGGGCTATGGAAGTAAAATTTTATGGGAAACTAAAAACTTACATGAAAAAGGGGATTTTTTTTTTCTTGAATGTTAAATGACATGATTAGTCGCTAAAACAGTTTTTTTTTTTTTTTGGAGTTCTCTTGGTCGAGGGTACATGTCAATTACCATTGACTCATTTTGGCTTTACTAAAACGGTGGTGTCTAATAGTTCTTGAACTTTAAAAAGTGTTTAACAGGTCTTAAATTTTCAATTTGTGTTTATTAAAGGACAACAGACTCATTACATATCTTCTCAATTGTATGATATTTGTCCATTTTAGACATGGACCCTTTTACTTTACTTTTGATTTTATCCAAAATGTCTCGTATGATAGTGCAACAAATGTGGGGTATGAGGATTTGAACCTCCTAACCATAAAGAAAATGAGTACATGTCAATTATCACTAAATTTTGGTATCAATGGAGTTATTGTTCTTACTTATATATGTATGCACGAGACTTTCTCCACATCCCAACAAAAAAATTAATAAATCCTTGATCGTTTAAATATATGTGTAGTTTAAGTTTATGTAGATCATCAACCAATTGAGGCAAAACTTAGTGTAAAAAAAAAAAAAAAAAAAAAAAAAAAAAAAAAAAAAACTTAGTGAATTCGACACCAATTACTATTCCAAAAATTAATGTTTTGATCCTCATCCCACAATTATCAAACCGAAAAAGAAAATCCACCAAAATTAAAAGTACACGCACCTATGAAAACATTATACAAAATTGATACTCTTGGAATATATTAGATTTTTTTTTTTTTTTGGAAAATAGGAATATATTAGATGTTATTCTACATTCATGAACCTTCTAGACATGATCCTGAAAATTCCCAAACCAAACTTATAATTGAAAAAAAAAAATTAAAAAAAAATTTAAAAAAAAAATCCATCTTTTACATTTTACATTAAAAATTAATTAATTGGTCCACGTATCCATGAATGATAATTGGAGGTTTCAGCTGGGGTGGGAAAGCATTGGACGGTAAAGGACCAGAAAGGACAAACAGGAGTCCAGCAAGTACAAGCAACCGGACTCCCCATTCTGCCTTTCAAAGTTTGAATCTTTCCCACACCACTTTCTTTCTTTCCTTGAATCATCCCTTTTTGCTTCTTAATTAAACGTGATTAACTTCGAGATTAAAAACTAATTCTTTTTTTGATTTCCCCCTTTCCCTTTCCCTATATAAACCCTCTTTAGCCCTCTCTTTCTCCTCCCCCACTCGCTCCATTCTTCTTCCTCCTCTCTTCAGAAGCTTTGTTTTTGCCCTCTTTCTCTCTCTTTCAAAGCTTCTTCCAATCCCATTTGGTAAGTCTTGTTTCTTCTCATGGGGTTGCCTGATTTTGCATTTTTCTTCCCGTTTCCTTTCTTCTTTGATCTCTGATTTCGATTTCGTTTCTGGGTTTTGATGGGGTTGCGAGGTTTTCCATTGCAATCTTTGCCTGATTTGATGGTTTCTTGAGCTTTTGATTGACCTCTAAATGGCCTCTGAAATGGGTTGAAATTGAATTTGAATATGAACTTGAAGTTTGATTTGATATGATAATACTTAAGTAACAATGGGTGTGATTTTTGGTTGGAAATTGTTGGAGAACTTTGAACCAATGAATGAGATTGTTATGGACTTAACTTTTTCAGAGACAATTTTCTTCTGCATTCTTGAACAAACCCTTAAAACCTTGAAAAATGAAGAGAATATGTGATATTCCAGGCTACTGATGATCAGTTTTGACGATTCTTTGTTGTTCTTGATAGGATTTGTGATCTAAAATGGAATACGAGAATCGGTTCAGGCAGGCTCAGAGACCGAAATATGACTGTCTTCTTTTTGGTAAGAACTTTGTCTGTTCATATGATTCTTTCTTAGTTTTTGCATTGGGAATTCATAGTTCTTTTTCTAATGTGTCTGAAACTGCAGATTTGGATGACACTCTGTATCCCTTGAGTACTGGCATTGCAACTTCATGCTTACAGAATATCAAAGGTAAGATTTCTAAATTTTTAGCCTGAATTTCCCATTGAGTTTTGTAGATCATCAGTTTCTTTATGGTTGTTACTGTCCTTTTTGTAGATTACATGGTTGAAAAACTGGGCATAGAGCAGAGCAAAATCCCTGACCTGTGCAATTTGCTTTACAAGAACTATGGAACAACCATGGCAGGTCTCAGGGTATGGCTTCTTGAACAAATTACAAGTTCTCAAAATGCTTAAAGTGTAAAACAAGAGAAAAAAAAAACTAACGAGGCTTTTTTCTTTTAGGCCATTGGCTATGACTTTGATTATGATGAGTACCATGGTTTTGTTCATGGAAGACTTCCTTATGACAACCTTAAACCTGATCCTGTTCTTAGGAGCCTTCTGTTGAGCCTGCCTTATAGGAAAGTTGTAAGTAATTTGTTTGTTTTTGTTTTTGTTTTTGTTTTTTTCTTTTTCAGTTCTGTTCAAGTGCTGATGTTTTTTCTTTTTTCTCTCTCTCTTTTAGATCTTTACAAATGCTGATAAGGTCCATGCAGTTAAAGTTCTTAAAAAGCTTGGATTAGAAGACTGTTTTCAAGGGATTATCTGCTTTGAAACTCTGAATCCAACCAATAAGAACTTTGTTTCAGTTGATGAAGATGAGCTTGAGTTTCTTGGATCCAACCCAACCCCATCTGACTCAGAAATCTTTGACATCATTGGTCATTTTCTTCAGCCCAATACTGATGTGGAATTACCAAAAACTCCCATCATTTGCAAGCCATCAGAGGCTGCCATTGAAAGGGCTCTCAAAATTGCAGGCCTCAACCCTCAGAGAACTGTAAGAGAACACAAAATCTTACTCTTCTCTGAGCTTTCAACCCTTTCAACTTCAATCCTTTTCTTAACTTGTTGCTTTTGCTCTTTTCAGCTGTTCTTTGAAGATAGTGTTCGAAACATACAAGCCGGGAAGCGTGTCGGGCTCGACACCGTCTTGGTAAGGCATTTCGAAACCATGTTGAGGAAAACAAAGGCCAGTTTCTGCTGCTGATGAAGATGATGATGATTTGAGACATTGTTGGCTGATTTGTTCATTCTTTTTTGTACAGATTGGCACTTCACAGAGAGTTAAAGGAGCTGATTATGCCTTGGAAAGTATCCACAATCTTAGGGAAGGAATACCAGAGCTTTGGAATGTTGAAATCAAATCAGAAATGGGTTATGCTGGCAAGGTTGCAGTTGAAACATCAGTCACAGCTTAGAACTATAACATCCTTGGCTTGTTATGTTCTTCAAACCCTTCCCCAACAAGAAAAAAAGAATGAAATAAAAAAAAAAAGAAAAAAGAAAAAGAAGAAAATTTTCTGTTTTGGGGAAAATGTTTCACTGGGCAGATGTGTTGTTGTAAATAAGCATTTTGATTATATGAGGGGTAAAGTTCATCAGTGTAATCTTTGTCTTTCTACAATCACTTCATTAACAAAATAATAATAATAATAATAATAAATTAGATCTTTTATTTGGTTCCTTAGCTTAGGTTCTTAAACTTTTAATTTTGTATTCAATAAATCTTTTAACTTTAAAAGGGGTATAATATGTTCTTAAACTTACAATTTTTTGTTCAATAGATCTTTGAATTTTCAATATTGTGTCTAATAAGTCCATATATTTTTTTTAAATCCATGGATCTACTAGACAAAAAATTGAAAGTTTAGGGTCATATTGTCCATAAAATTCAATTTTAATTTTAATAGATTAAATAATTTTTTTAAAAATTAAATATGAAAATTTGAAAACTTGTTCCTTTTAAAGTTCAAAACCTTTTTAAGTTGGGAACTCAACTTGTAATTTAAATTTTAAGCCTAACAAAATCATTGAAAACCACTAAAAAGTGTTGCCATCTAAATTAGAATAATAAACACAAGAGTTTCATACTCTCCACTAATTTTCTATCCATTCAAATTCATTGTCACCATGTTTTTGCATGGTTGTAGTTCACATGTATCCTGTCATGACAACTTGATCTATTCTCTCTTTACACCTTAATCACATAAAAAGATATCTTTTTTAAAAAAATTATCTTTAAATCGTCAGGTCTGAATCGCTCATTATTGTAAAATTTATCATTTACTTGGATAAACATTCAAACGTCATCTCTTGAATCAATTCAATATAGTTGATATGGCAAATTCATTAAGCGTGATGTACGAATACTCATTTTCCATTGAATGACTATATTTGGATGTGATATCATGATATAATTAGATTCAATGTAACTCATCAGAATCCTATTTGCATGTACGATAAAAATCTATCATTAGATGATCGCATAATTTTCAAATAATTGCATATATTTGCAATCATAGCTCCGAGGTAAAGGTTAAATGTCAAAATAAAAATAGGAAGTGTCCATTAGTAATTGTAGAAAGGACATGAATGAA
Organism: Luffa aegyptiaca; assembly: GCA_017139565.1. Lineage (NCBI taxonomy): Eukaryota > Viridiplantae > Streptophyta > Magnoliopsida > Cucurbitales > Cucurbitaceae > Luffa > Luffa aegyptiaca. The sequence goes on along the minus strand of CM029400.1, from coordinate 47,194,555 downwards.
TGAGATATACAGTTAGAGAAAGAAAGTGGGAGTGACAAGACATGAAAAGTTTTATAGAATGAAATGAATAGAGATATTGATCAAGTTCAATGAAGTGACTTCTATAATTGGTACATAGAAGGAAAAGCATATTATTAAATAATTTTAGTCCAAAATGGCATAAATGAAAGGGAAGAATCCATTACCAATTGCATTACAGAAAGAAACCAAGTTTGAACATTTGGGCTTTTATAGTAAACATTGCATATGCAAAGGTTCAATATAGGGATTTTTTTTAATCAGCAGTAAGTGAAACTTTTCTATGCTAAATCATCACTCTTTTATTTATATATATATATATATATATATATTTCCTTCAAAGTTCAACAATATGATGAGTAAGAGATTCGAACATCTGACCTCTTGATTCCTTAACCAGTGGAGTTATACTTAGACTATATCTAACGAATCGTCATTATTTTGGAACATATAAAATGAAATAGTATATTTGATATGGTTTAAGTCTATCCTAAGTTGGCCACATAGACACCTATGGGCTGACCTTACAACTCAACCTACTTTTGTTTTGAAGCTTTTCCAAAAGCTTTTGAAGAGTTGAGTTTTATATTTTAAATATATATATATATTTGACAACAAAGAACTTCATTAAATAGAATCAACTCCCGAATGGGATACAAAAAGAGAGCGCTCTTGGCATATCGTCCAAATGAACTTCATTAAACAGAATAATATTTTAAATCGAATATAAGTAGCGTATTCATGTATCTAGATATGTTAATAAAACAATATTTAATGGTACATCAACTTTTTATTTAAACAAAAATTAACATTTTCTTTACGGAAGGACCTACTTGAGAGTTTTCCAGACATTATGCGTAAACTTTTAATGTTTAAAACTAAATTTGAAAATTGCCGAAAAAGCTTAGGAAAAATTGAGTGGATTTAGCCTTTAAATTATTAAAAATTGTTGTAGTGAATTCAGAAGTTATTCCTGTGTCATTAGAGAAATTCTATTCCATTAAGAACAGGTTCCAAATATGTTAATAAAACAAGAATTAAATGATATATTAACTTCTTGTTAAACAATTTTAAGGACTTGGTCATTATAGATAAATTTGAAATTTTCAAAAGATCATGGACTAAATCGAGAATTACCTAAACAATTTGGTACATTTAGCCTAAATTATTAAAATGGTTCAAGTGAATGTAGACGTTGTCCAGGTGCCATTAGAAATTAGAGATTCTTTTTCATTAAAGAATTGGATAAAGAGATTCTGCAAGGAATGGAGAAGGTTCCGCCGATGAAAGATTAAGAACATGATGAGTTGGCTTTGGCTTGGCTGCTTGAGAAGGTTCACAGACTAATTGTAGACAAATTATTCACAAACTAATGATGGATAAATTATTCAACGAGATCATGACAATGTGGCCGACTCTAAAAAGCTTTCGGATGTAGATTTTAAAATCTTTTTATCTCTAATAACCATTGGATACAAAATTTCCTTTTAACAATCTCTCTTTTACATCCAACGATACAAATCTGTCAACCACATTGTAATATCTAAAAAGTTGTTAGATGTAGATCTTAAAATCTTTTTGTCTCTAATAATCATTAGATACAAAATTTCCTTTTAACAATCTCCCTTTTACATCCGACTGTACAAAACTGTCAACCACATTGTGATGATCTCGAATAATTTCTCTTCATCATGGATCCCCTTTTCCTCTCCTTTTGGGAAAGTTATAGCTCATTATTCAAGGAATTGCATGCCATTCGGATCCATGTTCCCCTCCAAACTTGGCTAGGACAAGGTCCCCACACAGCAACATTGGGTTTAGTTCAGAGAAAACAGAGCCCTCATAGGTTGAGGAGAAAGGTCATCATTCAGCTCACTTTTCTCCTAAACAATACTCAATATGCTATATAATAATATCTTACCATACTTCCCAGTTGAAATGTCATTCTGGAAATTCACTTTTTTGAGTTTTCCTATGAACTTTCTGCTATTAAGAAAAGAGAGAGAAACTGTAGGCTTGAGAATGGTTTCTGTAGTTCTATGAGGAAACAGATCTTTATTGAGATGCAATTGGAAGAGAACATTGTAACTACAAAACTCTGAGCACATAGAAGAAGATAGGTTCGTATCTTCTTCTTGTGAAGAACACTCTCAAGATAAAACAGAGAAGACAAAAAAATTTGGTTTCGTGTTTCTACCTGTGGTGTAGAGATCGAATAATTTTGAAGGCTGACATGTCTTAGCCTTGTTGATTCTCCAGCCGAACCTTGAAAGACATTTGCTAAAATTTCAGATTTATTATCTGGGGAGGGAAGAAGTCTCATCGTGATTCCGTCTAAAAAAATTCTACAGGGGGCATCGGAGCCTTCCTCAAAACTTCGTTTCAAAATTGAAACAGCTCCACAGTTAAACCTGTTAAATAATTAGGACAATAATTAGTTGTGACTAGAGATGGATTATTGAAAACTAAGTTAAAAACAGGGGAGGAGTAAAACAAGGAAAGAGAGTGAAAATGGCGCTATATTACCCCTTAGTTCTCGAGCAATCTCATTTGATCTGAACATCTAGGAGCCAAAAGACGCAGACCTGATTAACACAATTCCATCATCATGTTTACCCAGTAGTAGGTTTCCACGCAGAGATGGCATATATAATTCGACCTTTCCATCCCTGCAGTATCCATCTACTATCTTCATCAATCAAAAAATCTTTGTGGTAACTTGACCGCACCTTTTCAACTGCTCTCCCAAAAATCTCAGGATCAAAAGGTAGTTGCACAAATCCAGCCCTCATGATCCGGAATTGCCATTGCTTGTATGTTTCTGGTCTTTCCACTCGCTCCCATCCCTCACATGCTATAACATTTAAAGCTTCCCTGCCAAAGATCTCTCTCTCCAACAGCATTCTCTCCCAATCCTCACGAGGTACAACAGTTTCAAGCATATCAAAGATAGCAGAAAAGTGAAACAAAGCCTCTCGAAATCGGGTAACAAAGAAAGGAGCATTGTATGCCCCATTGACAACGCCACTGATGAATAAGTTAGGATTAATTTTGTGTATCAATCTAAGAACAGTATTTCTAGCACTCTCTGTGGCAACACTCTCCTCAAGCAAATTTTTAGCTCGATACAAACAGTTAACAACTAGGAACTCATCCTGATCTATATTGAGATCTTCAACTGTAATTGTTTCCCATTTTTTTGCTATAGCATTATACTCAAATGGCACGTTAAAACTCTCTGCATAGGCCGCCAAGCGACGGCCTGTCTCCTCAACTCTCTCTGCCGGACGGAAGCCAGGCTGGGGAAATTCTATTCCAGTAATCCGAAGCTTTGGAGGTCCTCCTTTTCTCCATGACAGCCTCTGAATTAAAGTAGGCCACTGGAAACCGTAAAGAATACCAAAATCTATGACATGAAGCTTAGTTGCATTCTCTGCAGCAATCATTATAGTCCTGTTTGAAGTAAAATTAGAAATCTTCCTAAATGGGCATGCAGCAAGATACAGGTGGTAGGCTTTCAATACATCAGCAGCAGATGTTCTTTTATTAATTAGACCTTTGTAAATCTGGCTACCAGTGCCTGCCAAGCGTGCCTCCAGACCATCAGCAAAACAACTAGCCAACCTCTGATTTCCATCCCCAAAAGGAGAAGCATGTTGCCTGACCTGCTTTAGAAGCTCATTGGCATTCCTATGGTCATCAGCTGCAACGGCTTGAGCACAGCTAATTAGAAGAGTTCTCAAATCCACAACCTCCTTTTTCCCACTTTGCTTCTTCCGACGACCCCTCCCACCACTAGACTCTTTAAGTTGCCCAGTCTGCAGCATGCTTTTGAGTTTGGCATTCTGTAATTCCTGTCGAAATGAAACTAACCGATCATGCCCCTCCCCTGCACTACAAAGCAACACAATATCAAACATCTTAGATCGCAAGGTCGATTCTGTAAATACAGCTGCTTGCTTGCTGCTTCTCTCTTCTTCCAAATCTCCATTCTCATCATGAGGATTCTTTCTTCCTCGTGATTCAACCGACAAAACATCCCTCTGATCCTTTCTTGCTGCCTTCACATATATCTGGCTTGTTCCCTCGTCCGAACCCTGAGTTGCTGACCCGTTTGCCTCAAAATCAAGACACAGGTTGTTTCCACCAGGTAAAAATTTGCTTGCCTCTTCAAACCCTTTTTGAAACTGCCAAATAGATTGACTTCTGTTATTAGGCTCCGGGACTCGAATTGTATTATTCGAGAAGTCCACCCACCCATCAGCCCCGCTAATTATACTATTTGAGGAGCTATTAGATGATGGAGAAATGGTATCACCCAAAGTGCTTCTGATTTGAAATACATCTTCACTCTGATGTTGAAAATGATTATCATCACCATAATAAGAAGTATTATTGTAACCATTCAGGTAATTACTACTATCTCCACAAAGTTCTTCATTGAAGCTATCGCTGTATTGATTGGCCAGAGATCTACTTGGTTCTGAGGAAGGAGGATACTGTTTTCCAAGGACCTCGTAGAATTGTTTCTCGGCGGCTTGAAGATCCAAAGAATCTTGAAGCATGCAAGTCTTGTCCTCCATATCTTCTTCCATGAGAATCTGATTTATGAATCTCAAAACAGCATCAGAAAAATCGCAATCTTCCAGATAATCCTCCTCATGACTCGCATCATTAGAAGATGAGGTGATAATACTGGAGCTTGAGGCTATGTTACTCGGTGATGGATCAGGGGGAAGGCAATCAAATTCTTGAAAGTTATGACTCAAAATGGTATTCTGAAATCTAGAACTGCCAAGAGCGTTCTCTTGTGATTGAACCGCAAAAGAACCATTACCTATAAGAATTCCATTCGTGGAACCAGCCTGTCGTCTAAGGAGTGGATCCATTGCTAAGGAGCGATCAATCTAACAAGGAACTCACCCTACGAAACTCAAAACCCTCGGCCTCAGCAATCAAAATTTCAAATGTTCAAACTCTACTAGTTCATTGATTGACATCCACAGAAAGTGAATCACAAAATCCCAACTCCTAGTAAATACTTTACAGTTTACACACAACCAGAACCAGTCATTAAACGAGCTGAAGATAAACAATCAGATAGTGATACTAGAAACTCAAATTTATCAATTATTCAAATGAAGTCGTCAATAGTCAAAATGAATTTCAAACATGCATAGGAGTAGAACGACCACAGAAACTGTAGAGGCACGTAACAAGCTTTGCTTTCAGTGAAGCAACTGCGTACCTCGCAGAAACCCTAGCTTAGAGAGAAGGATAGAGAGAAGCCAAGAAGAAGGTAGCCGGGGGAAACTGAGTTTCGAGTCTATGAACTTCGTCTCTGCTGGTTCGTCTGAAGCTGCGAAGATGCTAAAAAAAGTCGCCGAGGTTCGAAGACCAATCCCAGCCGTTGATTCCGATCACACCGGCTCAGCCAGTTACCCTGATGAAAATTACCGATAATCCACGTTTTTTCTTAATAAACATATGAAAGCAATTTGCTTTTCCAAATTTCCTCCAATCACAGAGCGAAACGTGTCCAATTAAGCCAGCTCCACTCGCATTAAGTACGTAGAGTTACTAAAATACCCCTAACTTAAAAATGCGTGTGGGCGTGGATAGGGACCACTAGTCACGCACGTGTTGGCACGTGGAACAGATCGGACGTGTACGGCGGAGAGAATACCAGGAAAAAAGTTTTGTGTAAATTAAAATAAAGGAAATTATAATAATTTGGACTTGGCCCCACAAAGAAAACCAATGAGATGAAGAGAAAGATTAAGAAGTCTCCAGTAAAGTGCACGTCCACCGTAGGTTTGACCTGTTTGAACTTTACCGCATTTTTGGGTTAGGTGCGAACCGGATTTTAAAAAAAAAAAAAAAAATCCCACCGCGGAGACACAAAAAAATTATTCGATGAATAGGTCAAAAATTCGAACTCCCCACCCTAAAAAAATTTGAAAATTTATATATCCTTAATAATCGTTGGATACAAAATCTTTCTTTAATACATTCAAACGATTTAAAACTGTCAGTCTAATTTCTTTTGACTTAGGACAATTGACATATGCTCTACCAAATATTCAATGCATCACACTTTAAAAGAAATAAGATAAGTATAAAATACCTCTTGTGTTTGTATTTTTATTGAAATAGCTATTTAGTTGTAAATTGTAATTTGTAACGTGGTGTGAATTTAGTTATTCAAATTTGTAATCATTAAGTCGTTGTGGTTTAAGACTTGTTATAATTTAGTTATTGTTCGTAAAATTGTCGCTAAGATTTAATATATCTTCTTTATATATATAGATTGATAAAATATTGAGGAATGTTTTTATAAATACTAAATTAGTATAATAAAAATTAACTAACATTTCAAAATAACACAATGATTTTCTACTATGTTGTTTCTTCTTTTCCAGTGGTATGTTATTAATTAAGGGTGTGTTTGGTTTAATTTTTCAAGTGTTTAATTTTGAAAAAAAAAATCATTTTGAAAAAATTTCTAATGTTTTTGGAAACCACTAAAAATGACTTATTAAAAAATGAGATTGATAAATAAACCATTTTGAGAAAAACACTTGAAACCAACTTTTCTAAAAAAAGTCTTTAAGCATACAATAACTTGTATATAAAAACACTTATGAGGAAATGAAACCAAACATATGAGTGTTTAAATTCTAAACAATTTTTATACAAAATGTTTTTAAAAAAATGCATTCTTGAAAAACATTTAAATTAAAATGTATTCCAAATGGACCCTAACATTTCAAACAAAAATGATTTTTTTTTTTTTTTTGGTATAAAACAAAATAAATGGATAGCTATCTTTATTGATGTTGTTATCTATCTTATCTAATGCAATAAATAAATTTAATGCGGTTTCAAATGTCAAATTTCCAAGACTTTTTTTTTTCCAATTAACTATATTCTGCTAACAAGAGCTTAGCTCAACTGGCATAATCTTGTACTGATAACTACAATGTTTGTGGTTCGAATCCCCCTCCCCACATATTGTAAATAAAAAATAATAATAAATAGATAAATAAATAAAACCGTATTCCATAATATTGTTTTTACTTTATTTTATTTTATTTATTTTTTTAGGATAAGTATTTCATAAATATAATATTGTTGTGTTTTTTTTTTTTTTGTTTAGTACAATAAATATAATATTGTTGAAACAATAAAATATATAATTAAAATTATTAGATTTTTGTATCAAATGTCAACTTGGTACGATTATTCTAACAACTTGAACTAAAAAAAAAAAAGAAAAAAGAAAAAAGAAAAAAAAATTGTTTCGATTTTTATAACGTTGTCCTTCCACAATTTATTTTTCTATAATTAAACTACTGCAATTTGCACCGACTAAAAAACAAATGACTTTTTTTTTTTTTTTTAAACTATTGGATTTTAAATTGATTTATATTGATGGTTTGCAATATTATATCATGAGTTATGACTAATGTATTAATTTTTTTCAACATATAGACATTTTCATATGTCAATAAATTCAACATCGACATAAAGGGTGAATCAACATTTTTATTATAGGGTAGAGAAATCAATAAAATGTAAAGAAAAAAAAAATAGAAACTAAATACGGAATAGTATTATTTTAAATGGTAAAATATTTATTTATTAATTTAAATATTTTTTAAAAAAATATTATTCCAAAAATTAATGGTCGACATTGACATTTTATCGATATTTTTATCGACATTTACATAAAATTAAAATTTCGATATTTTCATCGACCTCAATATATTAACATTTGATCGTGACAAGAAAATTAATTGCATGTTTGGGAGTGAATTTTGAAATGTCTAAGATTACCTCTGTAAAATCAACTTCAGGTTCGATTTTATACTTCTAAATGTGATCTTCATATTAACAAAATTGATTTTGAATTATTAAAACACATGTTTAGAATTATATTGAATATAACAAAAGTAATTTTAACTATTTCAAAATCATTTTCAAACATACCTTAAGTTTTTTTATTATTTTTTTTTTATACCAAACATGCCTTTAAGTTGACTTCTAACAAACATTTATACATTTTATATATATATATATATATATATATATATATATATATATATATATATATATATATATATATATATATATATATATATATATATTTCCATCCAAGTATTACTATTCGCAAATTTTAACTTTTTTTTTTTTTTTTTTTTTTGCTTATAATTTGTTTTTTTTACTTTTTTTTATTTAAACTAAAATTAGATTTTGTTTCACAATTTGTCTATAACAATTATTGGTCTGGATATTTTTATCAATTTATTTAAAGTAAAAAAAATATTTATAATATAGATGATATACAATTTACATAGTTATCTTATGAAAATTTTGAAGTTATATATTAATACAATCTCATACTTAATTAAAATATATGTTTATTTTGGTCATTATTACTACTTCAACGATAATTTAACATTAATTTATCAAAAATTGTAACTTGACTTTCAAGGTTTAAATGAATTTAAAGAAATATTAGGCACAAGCACACAAAAAAAGTTTGGAGTTAAACTTGTAATTTTTATTTAAAAAAAATATAATTTAAAGTTTTTACAATTGGGCTTGGGCTCATAAAAAAAATAGGGGCAACAAGAAAAATGGCTAAGATACTTGAAAAATGGCTAACTATGTTTAGAAATTAAGTAATGGCTAAACGTAATTTTTATTATGATATTAATAATTAGAATGGACAAAAATGCCCCGTTTAGACTTTTTGGAAAGAGAAATACAATCCAGTGAAGTATAATAAGGAAGAAAGAAAATCTAATTTTAAAACAAACTAACCAACTAAATCAAAACAAAAAAAGTAGCGGAAGATTGAAACCGAATTTGACATCTTAACAACCTTGAATTAAATCTATAACCGTAATTAACATCATTTAAACAAAAATTCTAAATTCTTAATATTGAAAAAACTTAAGTTGAACTATGAATATACACTTTTTCGTGCAAAACACTCAATACTTATGTGTATATAATAACACATACATGGAAGCTCATAAGTAATTATATACAAACATGCAATAACTATGACACAACATATAAGCAACATACTCAACGATCCTAATCCATCGCTCGCATACGGATAAGGGCATATATTTCTGGCATTTTTATGTACATACGAGTATATACATTTTGTTAATACAAATAACTCAACCATTACCGGGTTCTCGTCATCTCGAAACTGATGAACTTCTCCAACAATGCATCAATTCCTTCTGAATTAAGAAAACAAACATCATCTTTCCTCGAGTTGCATTCCTTAGTGGATTTGTTCCAACACTGCCTTTGTGTATATTGGTATCTACAGGCTCAACATACACAACAAAAACTTCTCTGTCAAAACTTCTCTGTCAATGTGTTGATTCCATCTGAGTTAATGAACCCAAAATCTTTCTCGCCTAGGGTTGAACATTCTCATGAACCATCATTATGTATATCAATATTTGCAATCTAAGAATTTCAGGTGGCTTACCACACATTCCTTGAGAGGTTGGAATCACACCAAGCAGACACGGTTTCAGACTTAAAATCATTGTAGAAGTTCTTTGACACCGTCGAATACAATCATAATTTGTTATATGACCATTTTATGGGATTTGGGAATATTTAAATTAAGTTATAATAATCATTTAAACGAATAACAAAAATCATTAATGATAAATCCACGTAGATTTAGGAATGACTTGATTTTCAGTTGGAGAGGATATCAGTTACTCCTTTTAAAATCTGTGTGAATAATGACAATTTGCAAACGATTGTAGATGTACGTATATACTAGGGGTAAATAGAATCTTGGATGAGTAACGGTAGTTGGCAAACGGTGGCTTTAGCGATTGTGTAGACGTATATACTAGGGTTAAAATGGGAATACAAAATACCGGTTGGTTGTTCCTGAATTTGCGGTATCCATTCTCCAATTTCAAAACTAATTTAGTCAAAAATCATAGTGGGTTTTTTTCTTAGCCCTTTGTCATAATTTCCCAATGGTTAGGGGATTGGACCTTAAGCCTTAACCCATTTCTTCACTACAAACTAATATTTGAATTACATATATTTCCTTTGAGTAATTACATCTTATATATTCGAACCACAGACCTTGTCAAAAAAAAAAAAATTACATCTTTTATATTTTTATTTGATTGAATTAAATTTTAGTATCAACACACTTTGAGGTATGTGTCTAAGAGGTCTTTAAATTTAAAAAAAAAATATATTCAATAAGTCCTTAAACTTTAAAAATATCTAATAGGTGCTTAAACTTTCAATTTTGTGTTTAACAGATCCTTGATAAATTTAAGTTCTTAAAAATTGAATTGGTTTGTTAGGTATAAAATTTAATTCCAGGTATAATAGGAACCCGAAATTTTAATTTCGTATCTAGTAGGTTTATGAACTTTAAAAAATCTCGATTAATAATCTACCGACACAAAAATTAAAATCCGGAGACTTATTGGACAAAAAAAATTGAATTTTTAAGATCTATTAAATATTTATTTTAAAGTTCAAAAATTTATTAAATATAAAATTAAAATTTTAAAGATCAATTAGACAGGTTTTAATGTTTAGAAACAAAATAGCTAACATTGATTTTTTTAAAAAAAAAAAATTAAATTAAAGGGCTAAATTTGTAATTTAACATTTTTATTTTCAAAATATTGGGAACGGTTATTAGTTATTACCACGTCATAAAAGAATGACTCGCACTTCGCAGCAATCTTTCCCGCCTGTTCCGGCGCGGTTCAGAGAAACGGGAAAAGAATTTGGAAAGAATTGAAACAAACGAAGGTTTACATTGATCTCAACCGTCAATCTTCAATCGCCTGCTCCCATCTTCTCTCTGTGTTGCAGAACCCTAACTGCTATCAGGTTCGATGCTTCTTTTCTTCATCGCTGCTTCATTCCTTTTAATCATTTCATGGAAGCGAACTATTTTTTAAATTTACTAGTGGTTGCTTGATTGCTTCGACGATTGCCCGATTTCTTTTTGTTCAATTTTCAATTCACAAGCATCTATGGCGTCGATTGAAACTGGTTTACTCTCGGCTTAATTGATTGTGCTAGTAGTTGCATCAACGATTGTCTGATTTATTTTGTTCAATTGTGAGTTCAAATGACAGTATCTGTAACGTTGATTAAAACTAGTTTACTCTCAGCTTGTTTGACTTCGAGATGGACTGAAAGCGAAGAATCATTTGAATCAATATTTGTTACTAATTGAAACTAGAACTTGAAATAGTCCGTCTAGAATTTGTGATGTGATTATCTATCCGGCTCTTTTTTTTTCCTCCTAATATTAGTAAATTTTATCATGCTTGTTTTACTAGCTATTTACACTACACTCACTTTTCCTCTTTCCTCGAAAGAATCGTTTTGCATGGCTCTTGCCGAAGAATCTTGATTTTCTAGGTATTTTTGAGTCCGGAGGATTTGGATTTATCAATGTGGACTTGCAGAATACTTGCAGTTATCTGCATGACAAGCGCTTGATAGCCTCAAAGTCGAAAAGTGTTTGCAACCATGCATTTTGTTGCTGTTTGTTTGGCAGTCAACAATGATTGTCAAATTGTCGATTGTGCACGGAGGCCTGAATCTGAAAAGTTGCTTCTGTATCTTAATCTTGAATTGCTATGAAATGCAGTATGCTCGAGTAAAACTTTGTGTTATTTCTTAAGTTTCTTTGGGCCAGATTGGTAAGAGTTTGAATTACGTTTCAGATGCGAATGGTTCACTTAGGATATAAAATTTAAGTGTTTGTCTATGAATTTTACATGCTTTCATTTCTAGGCAAAACTTGTAGATGTATAATTTCAGTCATTGGAAATGGAACGGAGACAATTGGCAGTTTGTACCGTAATGGTTCACTTGGCATGTTTTGCTTTGGTTTCAGTTTATATGCATCCAACCTGCATTCGTGACGTGATGTCGAGCACTGGGGAAAGACGTCTCTAAGACGATGATTCTGGCGAAGCAACTGGTGAAAATGGTGAAAGCAGTCCAGCTCACAAGAGTCGACCGCAGCTTTCGCTGCGAGGAAGGCGTCAATGGCTGATTCATCAAACGAAATCCATTGCTCTATTTTCACGAGCAATGGGGAGATTTGCAGGTGCTCGTTTTGAAGCAAATTGAGTGTCGAAAGAGAGTCAACAACACATATATACAGCAGAGGAAGTATATACAGAGTTAACAAGACTTGAGGTGAGTGATGTAACCACCTTATTTACTGCTTACTCGTTTATCATGATGGATGACAGAATCAAGAATGCTCTTTGGGTTGCCGCCCGAAATGCGCAAGCAGTGGATTGTCTGGAGAATGTCCAATTAAAAAAACAATGACCATAAAAGCATACGGAACACAAAACGCTAATTTAGCTTAATTCAACGCTGATTGCCGAAGCCCCCCATCTTGGATCCAGTCCCTTTGTTTATTTATCTCAACTAGTTTCAGAAGATCTCTTTTGTCTTTGGAATTGATTTATTCAGCCAAGTTTAAGAAAATTAATAACCATCTTCAGTTGATCCTTCTAGCATGAATTAATTATTTTGTGAAACAAATAACAACCATCTTTTAATTATTTTATGGTTTATTATTGACTTTGATTCTTCTCCTTCAGAGTAGGTCAACCAATCCATTTGAAGATTCTGATCGTTGAAATTTTCTTAAAATGGAGTTGCTAGCTCAACTGCAACAGCCTAATCAATGCGGTGTGAGTTCAGGACCTAATTGATATTCTGATCATTGACGTGTGCCTATTACTAAAAAAACAACTTATTGCAGAAAGTTGCATATTCCATTATTAATTAATTGGCGGAAGCGTCCCGTTATTATACAGCCAAAAATTTATATATGCGTAATAGCAATTGAAGTATTGTGGACACACTACAGCTAGCGAATATGTAGACGTTATACGGCATATTATTTTAGTATGTTGTGTTTTTCGGAACTTTAATATATTGTGTTTGTTTCGCGCAATACGCAAGTTGTAATCTCAAATGAATAGCTATTTGTATGGTTGTAAGCATAAAGAAAAGTTTATTTCTTGTTTGTTTGATTGGAAAAGGAAATGAAAAAACGAAGTTAATTGGGTTTTGAATTTTCTTCCTCTTCGGGATTTGATTATTGGCCCTGCATAAGAAGATCCGTTGCCTGAGAGAATTGTAACACAAGCCATCTCTCGGTAAGAACAATCGGGCGTCTCTCATATATCTCAAGCAGCCATGGTAGGTGAACTTTGACTCTTGCACCTTCAAATTATGACTCGGTAAGCATCTATCATTGTCGATCATTTTCACTTTCTAAAGTAAACCAAGTATATAGTTTTTCTTGTTGTTTCTTTCTTCTTTTTGGTTGTTAATCAAGTTCGCCCCATCGTCTCATCCTATTTTGCTCCTCTAACTTGAGAAGAGCTTCAATGGCTGAACACTACTCTTCAGATATTCAAATCAGGGTCAATTCCCGGCGAGGCAGTACTGCAATACACCCCGTAGAAGTGGATGCCCAGTCGTCACAAGCCCCGGGTTCAATTGCTTACCGGGAAATCAAGCAATCCAAGAAATGGTTCCCTTGGTTAATTCCATCATTTGTTATAGCCAATATTGTTATGTTCATTATCACCATGTATGTTAATAATTGCCCCAAGAAATCAGTCTCTTGTATTGCTCGGTTCTTGGGTAGATTCTCTTTCCAACCCTTTAAAGAAAATCCTCTGCTTGGACCTTCATCTCCAACGTAAGTTGATTTCACTGCATTCTTCATATTTTTTTTCTTCCAGAATCCAGTTTGCGTCAATTCAATCTTGATAAATTTTCTGGGTTATCGCTGATTAAAATGGACTGTGCATCGTCCACGGAACCAATTATCGCTTTGTGTTTCAGGCTACGGAGTATGGGTGCACTAGACGTAAATAAAGTGGTTCATGAAGACCAACTGTGGCGTCTCGTCTCATGCAATTGGTTACATGCCGGTGTTTTTCATTTATTGGCGAATATGTTAAGTCTCTTAGTCATTGGAATTCGTCTTGAACAAGAATTCGGATTTAGTATGTATCTTTGATCATTCTTCTTTTTTTCTAGTGTCTTAGAATTATTACCTGAAATGCTAAGACCAATCTCTGATTGTCGGCCACTTTATTTAGAGTTCTGTTTGTTGTTTTTTTATACCCTTCACAAATTCTTTTGTTGATGTCTTGCAGTACGGATCGGATTGCTCTATGTTATATCTGGATTTGGTGGGAGTCTGTTGTCTGCTCTGTTCATCCAGTCGAACATCTCCGTTGGGGCTTCTGGTGCCCTGTTTGGTTTGCTCGGAGCAATGCTTTCTGAACTCATCACTAACTGGACGATATATTCTAATAAGGTACTCTTCAAACTGCATTTCTATTGGAATTTTCAGGTGAATTCTGACACACAGCTTTGTTGCATTTTCTGGTGTCTTTGTCGCTTCAGGTAGCAGCTCTTTTTACTCTGTTGGTCATTATAGCCATCAATTTGGCGGTGGGAATTCTTCCTCATGTTGATAACTTTGCTCATATTGGAGGATTTCTTTCTGGATTTCTTCTGGGGTTCGTGTTTCTTATTCGCCCGCAGTTTGGATGGGTTAGCCAAAGATATTCTCCTCTAGCAAATTCTTCCATGGCTGTCGAACATAAATTCAAGATATATCAATGCATATTGTGGATCCTTTCGCTAATACTTTTGATTGCCGGGTAAGCAATTAGCTCTATGTTTCTGCTGCCCTTTTCCAATTACATTGAGATAGCATAGGAGATTAGAAGTGGAGTTGCAAGGTATACTGAGTTTCTTTTAACCCAAGACATCATAATAAATCACTACGAACTTGATGTCCAAATATTCTTACAAATTTTTTTGTGCCCCATAGAACTTCTTCAGCTATTCGTATTACAAACGACCATGATCTTGACATGAGTATGGGTAGTATTGCATAGAAATGATCTTCCTTTCTACCTGTGGAGTCTTGCAAAAGTTGTTAGTTTGCTCCACGCTGTTTGTGAATTTTGTTTGCCTAAAAACTACACTGCACTTATGAAATGTTGGGTAATTGGTTGTACTAGGAAAATAGACCCGATGTGAAAACTCGAGTGAATTGGAATTAGGAACCTTATACCCCTTGTTCACAAACACTAGAATCTCCAAATTGAATTAATCTTAACTCTAACGTTTAAGAACAAGTCCATTGGTGTAAGAGTCAGACACTCCACAAAATAGGATGATCGATCCTACTTGAAAATTCTTGGCCTACAACTCAACACATGAATTGGAAATGTTCAAAGAACTCTCAACTGAACTCGAAAGAAAAGTGCAAACACTTAACTTCTATTCATCTTAATCTGCCCCAAACAACTTAATGACAAGGCTTTCAAGCCTCCTAATTAAACGTTGAATCCACCTCATCAACTATGACAAAGGAACTAAGATCTATTTAATATGTTTAAGAATGGATAAAATTGAAAAACAATAAAATTACATCAACTTTATTAAATAAAAATGTGAATACAAATATTATGACTCTATGACCGGAATACCGTATTCCTCCCAATGTCTTAGATCTGACTTGTAAAATGAGACCGAAGTCATGACAGTGATCACGAGGCAAATGAGCAGCTAAATCACAGTGAACCATAACGTTTCAAAAAGAATTGTCTGATGAAATTAGAATGTGCATACAACTTTAGATTCGATGTTGGTCGTGAATTTTTCACTTCGAGGCTGCTAATAATTGATCTTAGAACTTAGAAGTAAAAGATTTTTTCTTTCAAAGACATGGTTGAGGTTATATCTATTTAGTAGGCTTGTTTAGGCAAGATGAAGTAGTTTTGAAACTGATCCAAGATGATATTTTCCAGGTTCACCGTTGGCCTGGTTTTACTTCTTCGAGGATTTGATGCAAACCGCCATTGTTCTTGGTGTCATTATTTATCTTGCGTTCCTACTTCCAAATGGAGCTGTAATTCAGAACCTACATACTGCTTGGTAACCTTTTCTTTCGCATTCTCCGTCATTTTCTCCTCCATTTATTCTTGCAGAGGATTTTTCTTTTTTATAATATTTCATATCACACCCTAATCAACAATCATTCAAGGCCTAGTCATTTTGCTCTTAGTTAAAAAAATAAAATAAAATAAAATAATTCCTCACAGTTTCATTACTTTGATCTTACTTAAACACGATTTTAAATTTCTAGCCACGCTTTTATAGACTGAAAAACAAAAGTTCTCAAGATTTGTTTTTATTTATGAAATTTGGTGTGGAATTCAAGTGTATTTAAAAAGGCAGGGAAAAACACGAGTAAATAAAACTTGAAAACACTACTTCCACCTATAAATTTCTTGATTTTATTATCTACTTTCTTCCTAGGTAAACTACGTCAAATTTTGAAAACTAAAAAAATAGTTTTAAAAAACTTGTTTTGTTTTTGGAATTTGGCTAGGAATTCAAATGTGTCTTTAGCAGATATGAAAACCATGATAAAAAAAAAAAATGACAGTTGCATAGATGGCAAATTGGACCAAATTAATAGTAAATATAACACAGTTGAAAACTAATTGCATATATAGCAAAATTAATTATAGAAGACCAAAAAGCTGTCGTCAGATTCTATCCATGTCTATCATTGATAGACTCTGATTATTCAAAGTTTATTAATGTATATCGCTGATAGACACTGATAGACTCTGCAGTAGACTGATAGATTCTGATTAATCAAAGTGATAAACTCTGATAATCGAAGTCTATCAGATAGATTCTAATTAACCAGAGTCTATCAGTGTCTATCAGCAATATACTCTGATAGATTTTGCTATATTTGCAATTTTTTTTACATTATGCTATATTTGTAATTATATAATTCTTATTTGCCACCAACTACAAATTCTCATAAAAAAAAAATGGGGAGAAACAAGCTTAATTTTCAAAAACCAAAAATCAAATGGTTATCAAACGAGGCTTAATTTTAACCTTCAAAATTATAAACGAAGAGAGAGCCTTATTATATTTGTTGGATTGTAGGGCTAGGGCTAGTTTTACCATCTTAGTCATATATAATCTCAAGGGAAAATGGAGGTGAAAAGTGAAGGGGAGTAAAATTAGTTTTTCTTTTCTTTTCTTTTCTTTTTGAGAAAGAGTAAAATTAGCTTATGCAATTAGATATTTACTTTCGAAACATTCAATGCACTTGAATCTAACTTTTACCAATTTTCCATCTTTGGTTTTCAGTCACAGCAAATAGGTAACCAGTTGAACATAACATGCTCGACCAACGGTAAATCCGGGGTATATATTCTGCCAAATGCTACAAATTCTCAAATACAAAGTTTGTGTTCTGGGCTTTGTAACTGATTGAAGGTTATCTAAACCCTTAAGAAAAAACCATCCCTTTGACATATTTCATTGGAAAAATATGCCTCTGTTCTTTGTGTATAGTTCCT
This sequence comes from Luffa aegyptiaca, assembly GCA_017139565.1. Lineage (NCBI taxonomy): Eukaryota > Viridiplantae > Streptophyta > Magnoliopsida > Cucurbitales > Cucurbitaceae > Luffa > Luffa aegyptiaca. The sequence continues at coordinate 47,177,048 of CM029400.1, read as the reverse complement.
ATTTTCCCCTGAAACTCTGAGCAAAATTACAGCAGTGAAAGTCATTCTTATCAGGTTTCATGAATGCAGCTTCAAATGTCCACTCATAACTACAGGAAATTTGGCTCAGACGCTTTTCTTTTTTTTTTTTTAAGAAAAAAAAATCATTTGAACTTTTCTAACGCACGTGGTATTTTCGTTTTAATGATTTCAAATGTATACATCACAATATTAATCATTTTTATCACAAATACTGTTTTTTTAATTTGATATTCTGTCTCAAAGGACGCCTGTTAAGAAAACTTTTGGGTTTAAATGTTCATTTAGTACCACTTTATTGCAGATGTTTATTATTGTTATTATATTTTTTTAGGGATGAATTGGTCAAGAATATTAAGTTAAAAAAAAAATAAATGGGATAACCAAATATCTCAAGCATTTAATAGGTGGAATAACAAGTGTATTTCTTTCCTAAGGTTTGAGCTTCAAATCCTTTCATCTCACCGAAAAACAAATAATAAATAATCTAGATCTCAGGTAACATTTGATTGCATTCGAAATAAATAAATAGTTAAACATTAATATATGACATGCATATTAAGATCAATAATCATTGTTTATTGATTAAAAGGGAATCAATATGTCAACCACTTGTCAAACGAGCATAGTTCTACGACAATTGGCATGTATCCTCGACAGGATGAACAAAAAAATAAAAATAAAAACCCTATTGCTAAAACAAGTTGATGATGTACAAATTTAGTTTTTCACTTCTCAAATTTACGCAATATTTTTTAAAAAATGAAAAAAAATAGGCTAAATTATAAAAAATACCCTTGAACTATAGGGTTTGTTTCAAAAATGCTCCTGAACTTTGAAAAGTTTCAAAAATACCCCTGAACTTTGAAAAATGTTTCAAAAATACCCTTGCTGTTAATTTTTGGATGAAAATTGTTAGAATTTACGTTGAGATGAGGAAAAAAGAAGAAACATTTTTCAATACTGGGTATTTTTTTTAAATTTCTTTAAAGTTCAAGGGTATTTTTTAAACTGAAACTTTAACGGTTTCCATCAAAAAATTAACGACAAGGGTATTTTTGAAACATTTTTCAAAGTTCAGGGGTACTTTTGAAACTTTTCAAGGGCATTTTTGAAATAAACCCCATAGTTCAGGGGTATTTTTTATAATTTAGCAAAAAAAAAAAATATTACGCAATCTTTCTTTAGAAAAATGTAAGTATTCGAAAATCTCCAATTCTGATTCAACTAAAAGGAAAAAAAATGAAAAATGTAAGTATTCGAAAATCTCCAATTCTGATTCAAAGAAAAAAAAATCACGAATCGGATTTTATTTGTTGGCCATATCGTTGATTCCAATGGACGGTTTTAAGTGGGGTGGGGCTTTACAAACCAAACATCCCCAAAAGTTCCACGTGTCGACACCAGACCTCAACTAGGGTGGGGCTCGTCTAGAAGACCTAGCTCTAGGGCTTATTCACACTTCACAGTAAGAAATAATAATGTTTAGAAAAACAAAAAATAAAAAGTCAAAAGCGCCGTCTGTGGGAATCGAACCCACGACCACGTGGTTAAAAGCCACGCGCTCTACCAGCTGAGCTAAGACGGCTTCACGGATAAAATAGTAAAATAAAATGTAAACAAAACATCAGATTTCTTTTTTAGGGAAAAAAATCAATGTTAAAAGTACCATTTTTTTTAAAAAAAAAAATTCTTTCAAATGTTGAAATTGAGTTATTGTATATTCAATAAACTTTAAAATTAGTCTCTATTACTAGTTTATGATTAATTTTTTAAAAAATATCGTCTCCATTGTCTCCATAAAATTTGAAAACGCCCAATATGTTTTCTATCAAATAGAATTTTTTATTATTTTTTTTTTATCAATTTTGATCTAAATTAGCTTTAACTATCAACCAACACCAACTTTGAGATTTTTTTTTTTTTTTGAAAAAACACCAACTTTGAGATTTATTAAAAATTCTATAACCAATTTTAGACATTTGGAAATAAATAGATTAAAATGAAACAAGATATAAACTACAACAACCAAAATGACATTTTACTCACCAAAAAAGAAAACCAAAATAATATTTGAATCAAAGTTTAACGAGATTGTTAGACATGGATTAAAAAATCTACCGTTTGATAGTCATTTGATTTTTTTTTTTTTGTTTTGTTTTTTTAAACTGTGCTTTTTTTCCTCCAAAATTTCCTATAATAATTTGCATCCATTTATTTGAATTCAAAGTCAAAGTCAACAGACAAAAAACAAGCTTTTGAAATTGTTTTTTTTTTCCTTCAAAATTTGACTTGATTTTTGAATACAAGGAAGAACGTAAACACTAAAACAAATAAACTTAATAAGTGAAAGTAGATGGATATGAGTTTAATTTTCAAACCCAAAACACCAAAAATCACAATTATCAAAGGAGACTCGTTTGAATAAGATAGAGATTTTTTTTTTTTTTTTTTTTGAGAAAATCGAATAAGATATAGATTGAAGATACTTTTATAGTCTCTCACATACATCTAACCGTATAAAATTGTCCGTCTCATTATAATCGTTTCCTCTAACAATTATTTTTGGTGATGGCCGGTGACCGGCGCCGGGGATTCCCGTCGGCAAGGATGTGAGTGTCCTTTCGAGATTGCAGGCAATCTTCAATCTCGTAATGGTTCAGTGATAGTCGGCTTTTGCAGAAGAGAATCCCCCTCAATTTCACGGCAGCTTTGAAACATCAAATCATTCTTTTTTTTTAAAAAAAAAAAAGAAATACTATTTTCATAGATACCACCATTTTACTTTCTACATTTTTTTTTTCACTTTTTAAATTGTTTACTATTTTTTCTAAACCCTTTTTCTTTTATGGTCTCCATTTCGTTAATCATAAGCTGCCTTTTTTCCCCGTTTCAGAAAAATATGATGGGACATGAGAGCTTTTTTTGACGCGACAACAAATAAATTATAAATATCCCATTTCCCATGCATTTTCCTTTTTCTCTTAAAAATGTTAGCACTCTTGTTATCATTTTCTTAAAAATTTATTTCAATAGGACTTTTTTTCTAAAAATTAAGACTAAATTATAAAAAATACTCCTCAACTATGGGACTTGTTTAAAAAATGTCCCTGAACTTTGAAAAATGTTAAAAAAATAACGCAATGGTATTTTTGAAACATTTTTCAAAGTTTAAAGGTATTTTTGAAACTTTTCAAAATTCAGGGGCATTTTTTAAACAAACCCCATAGTTCAGGGGTATTTTTTATAATTTAGCCAAAAAATAACATTCATGTTTGTAATTGATCGTTTAGATGGATTGAAATCAAAGAAAGTTTTGATGGCTAACTTGGGCATGATTCTATACTAATATGAAACTTTAGGTCCTCTGTGATAACCATCTATTTTATTATTTTTGAATTTAAAAAATTAAATTTATAAATGTTATCTCCATGTAAGTTTATTTGTTTTGTTATATACTTTTTTCTACTTCATAAAAACTTGTTTTTATTTTTGAAATTAATTTAAGAATCCAAACATTTCATGAATAAAGATGAAACACATTAAAAAAAAAAAAAAACTAACTTAAAAAATCAAATAATTGATAGAAGACATTAGATAAACATACATCTTATAAATTTAGAGATTTCCACTCATCTTTTCAATGTGGGATTCTCAACAGAATGAGCCTTACAAATTCAATCCCCTCAAAACTAAAACACATTTCAATTTGATCCATATAGTCTTTATCTTCATCAGCAACAAATCATGCCAGTTGAGTGCACTAGAGTTTATGTCAAGTGACTAATCTGAACATGACTCAACTAGCTAAACAAATAACATCACCGATCAAATGGTTCGAGCTTCAAATTCTCACCCTGGTAAAAATTTTCCGATTCAAAAGGAAAACATTTTACAATTAATAATACTTTCGAAACCAAATTAAAACTAAACCTAAATTACAACCATTACTACCATCCTTGATCAAAAGTGAGTATAACTCAAAAAAAAAAAAAAAGAGATTGGAATTGAAAAAAATTAACCCTAATCATGGAAATGAGAATGAAAAGAATTGTGGTACGAAAATGCATGATGAAGAAGAAGACTAATTGGTAATGGGGGAGTGTGTGAAATTACGAAAAAACCAGAAGAAATGGAAGGAAGAAGAAGAAGAAAGGGACAAGAAGGAGAGAGTGGGGCAGAGAGAGGAAGATAAACCGACGTAACGCATCACTGACAAAACCTGCGGAGATGGAGAAGGACGACTGAATCCGGCGCAGAGAAGGAAGGTCGAGTCTCCATCAAACTCCGTCACCTCGGGCCGCGAAACCCGGACTACAGTCCACTCTCTCCAACATCCTCCTCCAATGGCCGGGCCCCTCGCTTCTCTCTTTCTAGGGTTTCCTTTTGACGTCACTCTTTCACAATTCGCCTTTTCGGAGGGCCACCGCGATCCTCGTCTCCTCCACTCTGACTCCGACCCGATGGATCGTCAGGTTCGTCGCTATGTTTTTTGTTTAGCCCTAGCTTCCTTAGCCATTGCCGCCTCCCTGCGTCATTCGCTCGCTCGCTCTGATTTTTCTCATCCCATTCGGTTATCCATGCTCTCTGCCTTTTCTTCTCTCATCCACATATTATTACTACTTTTATTGTTATCATTGCTCATTTCCCATCACTTTCTTTCCACTCACTCCCCCCTACCTTTTACTTTTTCCTCACCTCCCTCTTTCTCTCTCTCTATAGCTATGTTAATTGGGGTTAAATTACTAGTTTGATGGATGAAATTTTAGGAGGGTAAGTGTCTATTTTGTAGAAGGGACCTATTAAATACTTAAAAAAAAAAAAAAATCAAACGTGCGTTACGTGGAAATGAAGATTCAAATATCTGATCTTTTAATAGATGATATATGTTTTAGCGGATTAAACTTTAAAATGAACAAAATTTATAATCGAATTCATTTATAGTGTCTTTTCATATAGTACAATTTATATCATGTTGGTTTGATTACCTTTTTCTTATATAATAATGAGGGTGAGGATTCTAGCTTACGATCACCTGAAGTGATTAGAGATGAGTTAAATGTTGAAGTATGCTTGTTTACTTTACTTCTGCAAGTTAATTTTTAGTTTCAATGATATTGAGTTGTTGAAGCATTCCATCGTTAATTTCTACTGTTCACATATAAAATGATATAAAGGAATATCTTAGTGCTGTACAGTAGCAGCACATTTAAGAATGCTACATTATAAATGTTGGAAAGATATTTGAATTTATCTCATAAAGAAAAAGTTTGATCTTTGATTGCTTTAGTCATGCCATGCCTGGGTAAAAAGATGTGAATTAAACTCTGGTCCTTTTAATGTACTATAAGAAACTTTTATGGAAGAAGACAGTGTACAAAAGAGAAAAAATTAAACCAGTTGTATCATTGTATTCTAGGATCACGACCAATAGTTACTTTGGATTTCAATCAGAACTCAATACATTGAAACTATGCACAATGTATTTGAACTTGACGAGGATCTGAGACCCGACAGAAGTAAATGAGTAGAGCAAAAGCCAATTTGAACATAGTTAACTGGTCAAACTATCAATCTTCAACAAAAAAAAAAAGTCAGACATTCCAATCGCTTGTTTGTTTAACTAAAAGAAATTGAGGGGAGTGGGGTGGGGGTGTGGCGCAGGATAAGCGCTGAAACCAAGCTTAAACCTCTCTGCACCATTAAATGCCAAGCAACACCCACTCTCTTTCCGTTTCTCTCTCTCTGCAGCTCTGATCCTCAGCTGTTTCGCTCTGTCTCAATCGTCCCCTCTGGCTTTATACATATATATGGAACAGTGACTAAACGAAAGCTAATGCTGCTGTGGCTGTGCCCGAGTGGAACACCCACTGTTAGCTCTTTCCCTCTTCTTTTGGCTTCTTTCCCAGCCTCCCCCTCTCTCTCTCTTCAATATATCTTTACCTCTTCTCCTCCGCTTTAGCCTTTTCTATTACCATCCTCCTCCATCCTTCAATTCTCTCTCCTTTTGGGGCTTTTACAGAATTGGGGTTCTGCCCTTTGTTTCTTTTCTTTCTTTGTTTCTACTGAATTGGTTCTGTTCTGCTGAGGAGGCTCGTACTTACCACTACCAGTGTATGCACTCATCTCTCTTTTGGCTTTTCATCTTTCTTATGTCTGTTTTCTAGTTTCAATGTGTTTTTAAGGACCTTGAGTGCAGTGCCTTGTGAGGAAAGAGTTCTGATGGCTATGTGATGATGGCTTTAGTCCTCCTTTTCTTCTGCTGTACTCTGTTGCTTTGAAGAATGGGAATTCTGGGTCGCTTTCCTTGTTTAATTCTGATAAGTTTTGCTGAATTTTCTTGGATGAAGGACACTTTTTCGGGTAATGTTCAAATGGGTTTTGTTTGGTGAACCTTTTAAAGGAGTTTGGTGTGTTTTTTTTTGGTATCTGTCTACTTGTATGAAATGATTTCCTTGTGGATGTTTATTCACTTCTTTTTGTTCTCTGTTTGGATTCATGGGTCATTACCAGCATTGCTAATTTTCTAGATTCTTCCTGTTTCTATGGCTGTTCATGTCTGGTTTGTTGTTTGTCTGAGGTTGAGCTTATCTTATGTATCTTGATGGCACAGTAGCTCAGCATCGTCTGATCTGAAATGTATGAAGTAAATAGGCAAAACTTTGTTACTGATTGTTGTTTGTTTGTCAGTCTCTTCCTTAAAATTTGTTTCCATTTTGTCATCTTCTAATGACAATTTCTTTACTTCACATCTTGAAATCCTTTTAGATATGCTATAAAGAAGAAGGCTTTGGAAAGCTCTTGATGATGCAGATAAGAAAACTTGGTCGGTCCTTAGAGGCTTCAACTCAGCAGTGATGCTCAGAAATTGGGGAAGAATAGAATAAAAATCTTACTTTGAATCAAGTCATAAGCCTATCCAGTTAAACCTTATCTCATGGCCACTTCCAATGGGGGCTTTCTTCAAACTGATTCATCAACTCCACCTCCATCTCTTCCTCCATGGCTTTCCAATTCCAACGGCAGCTCTTCGCTCCGGCCGCCTTCTCCATCCGTCACCTTAACTCTCTCTTCCCCCACAGTTCCAGCCTACTCTCCCATCCCCTGGCTGCAGCAACCAGAGAGAATCCCAGAAAACATGCCTCTTGTGTTAGGCAATTTGGCACCTCAGATGTCAATGCCATCATGTGGTGGAAGCCTCTTCGCTTCCGAGCTCGTCGAATGCTGCCGAGAGCTCGACGAAGGCCACCGTGCTTGGGCAGCACACAAGAAGGAAACGGCATGGAGGTTAAGGAGACAGGAGTTGCAATTGGAGTCGGAGAAGGCGTCTAGAATTCGACAAAAGATGGAGGAGGTTGAAGGGAAAGTGAAGGCTCTTAGAGATGAAGAGAAGATTGCTTTGGAGAGGATTGAAGCTGAGTACAAGGAACAATTGGCTGGATTGAGAAAAGATGCAGAGGCCAAAGAACAAAAGTTGGCTGAGCAATGGGCTGCCAAACACTTGAGCCTTACAAAGTTTCTTGAGCATATGGGTTGCAGAACTAGAGTTGCTGAGTCCAGTGGGAGGTGAGAAACCAACCAAACCCCACCACAGTTCAAGTTTTGTAATTTGGCTTTGAATTTTCTTCATGGGAAGTCCTTCCTTTTCAATTACTCTTTTATATTTTTACTTCCATTTTGTATCTATTGACATCTGAAATTATGCATCAATATCCTCCTATATTTGCTTTGTATTGATACACTCTTACAAGCAAAATGTTAAGTATTTTGATTCTGCCAGTTAAGACCCTCACCCCTTCTATTTTTGCAAAAGATTTATTCTTTACTTCTCCAACTTTCATTTTACAATATAACATTACAAAGAGTAGGGGTGAAGATTTAAATACTCACCAAGAAAGAAAGTTACTAATTTTGATTAACAATTGAGCTATGTTCAAAACCACAACGGTTTTGTGGAAATGGATTCAAGCTAGGGTGATGATCACATACCTAATATTTAATATCTTTTAAGTTTTTTTTTTTTTTTTTTTTTTTTCAAAAACATCTTTTGAATTTCTTAGACAATCAAATCTTTGAGTAATTGATGTGGATGACTCTACTAATGAAAGAGGTTTGTGTTTCAAATTTCAAACCCGGTTTGTAAAAAAAAAAAATGTTGACTTGGAATATAATTGAGCTTGACATTGTTTTGTTTCTTTAGTTCTCTCCACCAACTAACTTATTTAAATATTAATATTGATGAACCTCCATCATGAAGTAACCCAGGCAAAACGTTCAACCACTTAGTCAGTTTTTTTTTTTTGAAATGAACCACTTAGTCAGTTGGTTGTTTGATTTTGATGATTCGAATAATCTCAATAGAATATAGACATTGTATATAAATTATTTATTATTTTTTTTTACTTTTAGTTTGGTATACATAAATTATGCTTGGACAGTTATTTTTAGATCTTGTTTTTCCATATTGTGTTATGACTCATTCTACCAAAAATAACAATATTAACAATAATAAATAATTTTTTCTCTAAAAAAAACAATAATAAATAATTTTATTATTTTTTTTTAAAAAAAAAAACAGAACAGATTAATCTTCTTTAGCACAATAGAAGTTGCTATTCTTCTACCCGTGGGTTAAAGTCATGTTTCTAGAAGTAATTTGAACAATTTTTCAAAATAACTATTTAAATCAGTTTCAGAAGCTATCTAAGATATACAGTCAAAATATGAAACTTCTTTTTTTTTTTTTTTTTGAGTACATCAACATTTGGGGATGGAGGGATTCGAACCTCTGACCTCATGGTCGAGGGTACATGCCAATTACCGTTGAGCTAAGCTCGCTTTGGCGTCAAAATATGAAACTTCGCTCGTATTACCGTGGAAAATCTAATGGTCATTCAGTCTTAATTGGAGAATTAAAATATTCTCAAATTCTAATTTCCTTTTTCTTTTCTTAAATAAAATGCAACGCTACCATAAGTTAATTCAAATCATCCTATGTTACAATGTATTCAAACACTTTGAATAAGTCAATAAAATACCAAGCTGTATGATTACATAAATATAAATAAATAATCTAAAAAGAAAAAAAAAAAAAACTCAAGCTGTATGAACACCAATTAAGTAACATTACAACCACTCTCATGATGTGATTTAAAAATTGTAAACATTTTTGTGTTTGTTGGGAGTGGTTTGTCATATTGCGTAGCATCCGGTTACCTATTTTTGAAATATTGATGTTCTTATAATCTTATTGTATTAGATGTATAATTATTTATTTTTCAATAAAAAAAAGTTGTATAATTATTATTTAGACACCTAATATGTTTAATAAAAATTAAAAAGAAAAGACCTTGAATACGTGATAAGACCAAATGAAAATAAGAGGTTGGAAAAATAGTATATTACATTTATAATAGGGTTGTTTGTATAAATAACAAAATCTAAAATTATTGTAAATATAGCAAAATTGAAGTTTATTAGTGATATAAGTCAACAATAAACTTCAATGAAAAGTGTAATGATTGCTAATAAACTATTCTATTAATAGTAGCCTGTTATTGATAGACTAACACGCATTGAGATTGAAGTCTATCAATGATGAACTTGTCATAACTATTTGTAAATATAACAAAATTAAAGTCTATGAGTGATAGTAGTCTTATTAATGATAGACTTTAATCACAATTGCAATTATTGCAGACTAATTATTCTATCAGTGCATTGATAGACTACGTACGAAGTCTATCAGTGACAGATGCCTATCATTAATAGATTTGCCATATTTATAAGTTTTTTCAGGCTAAATTATAAAAAAAAAAAATACCCCTGAACTATGAGATTTGTTCCAAAAATGCCCAACTTTGAAAAGTTTCAAAAATACCTCTGAACTTTGAAAAATGTTTCAAAAATACCCTTGCTGTTAATTTTTGGATGGAAACCGTTAGAATTTACGGTGGGATGGGGGGAAAAAGAAGAAGCATTTTTCAATAAGGGTATTTTTTTATTTTTTATTTTTAAAGTTCAAAGGTATTTTTTAAACTGAAACTTTAACAGTTTTCATCCAAAAATTAATAGCAAGGGTATTTTTGAAACATTTTTCAAAGTGCAGGGGTATTTTTGAAACTTTTCAAAGTTCAGGGGCAATATATTTTTTAAACAAATCCCATAGTTTAGGGGTATTTTTTATAATTTAGCATTTTTTTTAAGTTGCTATATGTAAATAACAAACCGGAAATTGCTCCATATAACGATAACCTTTGTAATATGATATTTGAATTTAATTAATACTAATAAACCACAAAATAAGATACAGACATAATTTCCCTCCTTTTAGTATAACATGTGTAGGAGGAATCAAATCTTTAACCTAATTGGTTCAGAATATATGTCTTAGTTAATTGAACTACGCATCGACCACAAGCGATGATATTTCTAACGTCATGTTTAGAAAAATGTAATATTGTTGTACATATTTAATATTTTTTCTTGTTAATATATTGAGTATTTTTTTTATAACAAATTAAAAGAAAAACAATCTGTAAAAATTGTAATGTATAAGAATTTTGTCACAATATGATAATTTTCATATGCATGACCCTTTATAGTTGTGTTATCTTGACTTCTTCTTAGATCCTACAGAATTTTAAATTATATCAGACTATATGGTTAAAAGATATCTTCGAATAATGGTTCCCACACTATTAACTAAAAAAACAAATATTTGACCAAATAAATTATTTGTTTGTGTTCTTATATTCCAACTACTAATTCACCTTTAAAGCGTTCAAAAAAAAAAAAAAATCACCTTTAAAGTTTTAAAATTGCAGATTCTCAATAAGTTGACAATTTTATAGTCAAGGGATTGAAAAAGAGAGAAGGAGGGAGGTTACGTTATAAAAAATTACTTGATAATAAAATAGTTCACACGATTAAATTTGATAAATTAATTATTGTGAAAATATAATTTTTTTTATTACGTGAAAATATAAAATTGAAAGCAATAAATTTGGAGCAAATTATTTATAGTTAAACTTTTATATATCTATTTTCAAAATAATACATTACGTGACAATACGAACTTGCCAATAAGTATCAATTAGTTAAAAGATATTTGATTAAATTACTAAGTGCAGCTTTTATATATATATATTATCAAGTCATTGAATTTTCAAATCTATATTGATATATTGAATGGGTCATTGACCTTATCAACAACTTTATAAAATTCATAGATTTATTCAATACAAAATTTAAACTTTATCGTCTTAGACAAACACAAAATCAGAAGTTCAAAGACTTATTAGATACGATTAAAGTTCGTATATCATATGACACAAAATTGAAATATAAAAAATCCATGAAACATGTTTTAAAGTTTAAGATGCAAATTCAAAAATTTAGGCCCTATTTGATAACTATTGGTGGTTGGTTGTTAGTTTTTGAAAATTAAGCCTGTTTTCTCATCCATTTTCTCAAGATGATTTTCATCTTTGTTAATTACAATTCCTAGCAAATTTTGAAAAAACAAAAACAAGTTTTTGAAAATTATTTTTTTAGTTGTCTAAACTTGACTTTGGTTTCGAAAAACATGAAAAGGAGGTAGACAATAAAACCAAGAAACTTATGGGTGGAAATAGTGTTTTCAAATTTATCTTTCAAAAAGCAAAAATAAAAATCAAATGGTTATCAAACGGAGTTTTAGATCCTAAACTTACCATTTAATCAAAATATTATTAATCTTTAAGATTGAAAGATTACTCAAGAGATGATTTAGACACTCAAAATTTTATTTAAAAAAAAAAAAATCTTGCCATTTTTAATTTTTTTTAATACGGTTCAATATTGTAAAAAAAAGAAAAAAAAAATAGAGAGAGAGAAAATTTGAGGTGGCCCAGGCAGGCGCACATGTGAAATGGGCCTGGCCTGTTACGAACGAGAACATTTTTAAACATTTCACCGACTCTAAGCATTGCGTGAGACAAAATATGAACTTTATAAAAAAAAAAATAAAAAAGAAAACAAAATAGAACCATAGTTACGCAACCGAAGAAGATACGATCAAGTATCAACTACTTCCTTTCGAAGGGTTTCTGCAATTTTTCCTGTCTAATTTCAACGAATTAGGACGCAATTTTTTACATAACACTTCCCTTCCTAGATGAAATTTCTGTGGACGATGTTTAATTTTCTCTACGGTGATCGTGATTCTCAAATTTGGTGAACCGACCACTGTTGGGAGGGGGAGAGGGATAAAGAAGATAATCTCAGTGCTGAAATTCACTGCTCGAGGATTGAATGATCGACACGGAACGGATTGGAGGATTGAATTTTAGGGTTTCCGGATTCTTATCGAGTAGTTGTTGGCTGGAGTTGAAACCTGGGGAGTGCAAACTCTCGGCTACGGCGCTGTTTTTGTTGCGCTGACTGGTTGGTGCCGTATTGGCGCTCCCGGAGAATGGACGATATGGATATTGGTTCCCCGTCTGAATCTGCGCCACTTAAGCCTCGTGATCGAATTGTGCGGGTATGCGATTCTCTTTTCATGTTTTCTATTTGTACATTGCATTCGCATTCGGTGTTGATTTAGATGGGGATTGTTTTTTTAATCCCTTGTACTTTGCTTTCCATCCTGCAAGCAGTTGCTGTTGGTGTTCTTATTCCTGGGAATGGCTGTATTTTTCTTTTGTTGTCTTTAGTTTGTAAATGTGTTTATCCATTTCTGTAAATTGGAGTTTCTGTTCAATCTCGACTTGGAAACGAGATAGGTATCTACTCTCGTTAGTGCCTCGATCGAATTCTGGTTATCTTCTCGGTTTACTTGTTCTTAATTCTGACTCCTTTGTTTGTCAGCGGCTTGCTGTACTTGGAGTTCCCGATGAGCTATTGGATCAACTTCAACCTGGTTTAGTTTCTTTTGTCAAGGAAAACAAGTTTCTGATACCGCAGGTGGTATCTGTAATTTTGCCTACTGATGTCGAAGTGATAGAAGTTATACGAGAAGCCAAAGCAGGGTCCAAAAAACCTGTGACGGGCCCAACCATGAAAAATCAATTCCGTGAAAGCATGACGTGGTTGCAGTGGTTGATGTTTGAAGGTGAACCAGGTTCTGCTCTGAAGAACCTGTCAAAAATGAGTGTTGGGCAGCGTGGTGTATGTGGTGCTGTTTGGGGACATAATGATATAGCTTACAGGTGTCGAACTTGTGAACACGACCCAACCTGTGCAATTTGTGTCCCTTGCTTTCAAAGTGGGAATCACAAGGACCACGATTATTCCATAATTTATACAGGTGGTGGTTGCTGTGATTGTGGTGATGTGACAGCATGGAAGCGGGAGGGGTTTTGCTCGAAGCATAAAGGTGCAGAACAGATACAACCACTTCCAGAGGAATTTGTTAAATCTGTAGGGCCTATACTAGATGCACTCTTCACTTCTTGGAAAAACAAACTCTTATCTGCAGAAGATATTAGCGTTGAAGACCCTAAATTGAGTGACCGTGTTACAGAGCATAAAAAGTTTGCAAATGAGTTGACATTTGCTGTGGTTGAGATGCTTTTAGACTTCTGCAAGTACAGTGAAAGCTTACTCAGCTTTGTTTCAAAGAGAGTGATTTCTTCAGCTGGCTTATTGGATGTTTTGGTGAGGTTGGAGAGGCTGTTAACTGATATCGTAGTGAAGAAAGTCCACGAGTTACTTCTTAAATTGCTAGGAGAACCTATATTTAAATACGAATTTGCAAAAGTTTTTTTGAATTATTATCCTACTGTTATCAGTGAAGCTATAGAAGACAACAGTGACCATACTCTTAAAAAGTATCCACTACTGCCAACTTTCTCAGTGCAAATATTCACTGTTCCAACGCTTACTCCTCGTTTGGTGGAGGAAATGAACTTATTGTCCATCCTCTTGGGATGTTTAGAAGATATTTTCATTTCTTGTGTAAGTAAAGATGGTCGCTTGCAGGTAAAGCATCCTTTCTTATTTTCAGCTCTGAGCACTCAGTCAATTGTTATGTTGTTCTACATTCATATAACGTGTTTTTACTAGTAGACAGATGTGTAATGTGCACTTAATGTGGAGACAGGCAATGAAATACAAATGATCTAATGTTTTGATGAAGTCATTGACAAATATCCCCTTAAACACTTCATATGTTAATAATAATTAATTTTCTATTAGTACTCTTTTTGTCATGGTTCTGCTTATTTTCTTTCTTATTATTTTTTTTTTTGTCTTTTCCCGTATATAGGTTATAAAGTGGAGTAATTTGTATGAAACCACCATTCGTGTAGTTGAAGATGTTAGATTTGTCATGAGTCATGCTGCAGTGCCCAGATATGTAATCTATGAGCAGCAAGATATCCTAAGAACTTGGTTGAGACTGCTGACTTTTGTGCAAGGAATGGATCCTCAGAAGAGAGAAACAGGCCTCCATATAGAAGAAGAAAATGAAAATGTCCATTTACCTTTTGGTTTAGATCATTCTGTTGCCAACATTCACTCCCTATTGGTGAATGAAGCATTTTCTGCTGCTAGTAGTGAAGATACAGCTGATGCAATGTCTTTCCAAAGGTACCAGCAGAATCCAGATGACATAGATAGTGTTAGACATGCTAAAGTAGGACGTCTATCACAGGAAAGTGCTGCATGTAATGTATTGGGAAAGAGTAGTACATCCACTTCTGCATCAAGAGTTGATGAAGCTTGTTCTGATACAATTTCATCAACTATTATGTGGCTGACTTATGAGTGCTTGAAGATTATTGATAGTTGGTTGGGAACTGAAAATACATCTGGAGATATTCCAAACATGCTTGATGAGAACATTAGCATGACCCCTAGTTGTAAATTTTATTCATTGAGAAAAACGTCTGCCCTGGAATCAAAGAAAATGTCATCTAAGATGGGGAAGGGTAAATTTATTTCTGAGAAGCTTGCTAGAAGAAGCAAAGACCATAATAGGCAATATTTCTCACGTATGTACAGTGGCCTTCAAATGAGTATTGACAATGATCACGGTATAAGTCTTGGAGAAGACAACCAATTGATGGATGTGACCAATGATACAGTTACTGTTGAGGACTATGCCATGGAGATTGATGCACTACATTTTCTAAGCTTGTCTGCTTGGGCAAACATAGTTTATGATGTTAGTTCACAGGACATATCCATTCACATCCCATTACATCGACTGCTTTCCTTGCTTTTACAGAAGGCATTGAGAAGCTGTTTTAGTGAATCTGTGGTGCCAAGTGCAACAGGTGCTAGTTCCTCAAATTTGTCATCTGAATATGTGGACTTCTTTAAAAGTGTTCTTACAGACTGTCACCCATATGGATTTTCTTCATTTGTTATGGAGCATCCTCTACGCATCAAAGTTTTTTGTGCTGAGGTTAATGCTGGAATGTGGCGGAGGAATGGAGATGCAGCCCTATTATCTTGTGAGTTGTATCGATCAATCCGCTGGTAAGTTAACTTTTGGGGAACAATTCTGTCTTCTCATTTTCAAACAGTGTAAGGAAACTTGCTGCTATTTTAATGGCTTCGTCACAGGTCAGAACAATGTCTGGAGCTTGATCTCTTTCTGTTGCAGTGCTGTGCAGCATTGGCTCCACCTGATCTTTATGTCGGTAGAATTTTAGAACGCTTCCGGCTATCAGACTATCTTTCCCTAAATGTTGAACGCCCTAGTGAGTATGTACTCATCTATTACTTTGACTTGGAACGTAATTGTTCTTCAGAAATAGGGTGCAACTCAAACCCTTGTTTAATGCTGCCACGAATCACTCATTATAATATTTATCTATATATAATAACATATCTATATTTTTAAAGATACCAAAATTTTCATTGAATCAGTGAAAAGTTACAATAACACAGAGGAACTGAAAAGAAACCATAGAATCTTCAAGGTCATGAAAAAAGAAACTCCCCTTTTTCCAAATTTTGACGCACTCTACACTAACTCTCCCTTTATATTAAGTCGCTGTTCAGATATTCCTTCCAGTACATAGAAGTTGAGGATACTCCTTATAAAGTTATAGGTTTTTTTTTTTTTTTTGATATCCGTGAGTGTCCGGGCCAGCTTACGCGCACCTCGACTAATCTCACGGGACAACCGCCTGACCCTACTACATTTGGTTGCCAAGGAAACTCGTAGGATATTAAATATCCTAGGTAGGTGGCCACCATGGATTGAACCCATTCCCTCTAAGCCCTTTATTTTTTCTATGGCCCTTATTGACCATTAGGGCCAACCCATGATGGTTTATAAAGTTATAGGTTATAACACATTTGACAAGAATTGCTTTTCATTGAAGTGCAATTAACATTTATCACCCCTGTTTGGTATTTAAACCACTATTGATAAATAATCTTTTAAATCCATGGGATATTTATTATTGGCTGAACACGCCTGTCTTGCTGATGGAGCATCGTACTATGGGTGTGGTATGTTATTGTATCATATCAAAGGGACAAGTTCTGTAGACGTGATGGTTATTTGAGACACTACACCACATCATGAAAGTGTTGAGAAATAGATGGGGGTAATTTTTACTATTTGTCAAATTATGTGGGTATAGATAATTATATTTGAAACAGACACATATAATGGTTGGGAGTGAATTTGCAATCACATTTAACTACATCTACTTTACGACGATCATCACTTTCAGTAATAAATGCTTTGTTTTTTAAATTTTCATATAAAATATAAAACAACTGTTCTTCAGGTACGAGCCTATTTTAGTGCAAGAGATGCTCACATTAATCATACAAGTAGTCAATGAAAGGAGATTTTGTGGACTTACAGTAGCTGAAAGCTTGAAGAGAGAGTTGATTTACAAGCTAGCTATTGGAGATGCTACTCGTAGTCAACTGGTGAAAGCACTTCCTCGTGATCTTTCCAAGTGTCGTCAGCTACAGGAAATTTTAGACACAATTGCTGTGTATTCCAATCCCTCTGGATTTAATCAGGTTATGCCCTTCACCAGTTGGGATCTCTGTTGACATACTTATTTTTGTTCATTAGTATTTATTAAGATCTAAATTTGTTTCAGGGGATGTATTCTTTACATTGGAAGTATTGGAAAGAATTGGATCTGTACCACCCTCGTTGGAGTTTACGGGATCTGCAGATTGCTGAAGAACGATATTTGAGGTCATGTGGTGTCTCTGCTTTGACCTCACAGCTACCTAAATGGACTAAAATCTATCCTCCTTTTAGAGGATTGGCTAGAATAGCCACTTGTAAAACAGTCCTTCAAATTGTTCGTGCTGTGCTGTTTTATTCTGTTTTTACTGAGATATCAACTAAATCACGTGCCCCAGATAGTGTCCTGTTAAGTGCACTGCACTTGTTAGCATTGGCATTGGACATTTGCTTTACACAAAAGGATTCGAGTGATCAATCATTTTATGCTCATGATTCTATTCCCTTGCTTCTTTTTGCTGATGAAGAAATTGATGAGGGTTTGGCATATGGTTTCGGCAGACAAAGTTTGTTATCTCTTCTTATTTTATTAATGAAAATACACAAGAAGGAAGGTCGAGAGAACTTATTGGAGGCTGGAAGTTGCAACCTATCCTCTCTGGTTGAAAGCTTGTTGAAGAAATTTTCAGAGATTGATTCTCGTTGCATGGGCAAAGTCCAGCAACTTGCGCCTGAAATTCTTGGTTACTTGACACAATCTGTGCCTAGTAGTAATACTAATAGCCCAAGTGGAACATCTGATAGTGAGAAGCGGAAGGCAAAGGCTCGAGAGAGACAGGCTGCTATATTGGTAAGATGTCTTCTTCTTTTTGAGTATCTATTTTTTGTCATTTTCTTTTTTTTAACGAGAATCGGAAATTTTCATTGAAAAAAATGAAAAGAGACTATTTCTATTATTTTCTTCCAAGGAAAAATTGTGTTTTCTGATTCTCTTGTATTTGGAGGCATTCTTTTGGTTCTGATCTTGTACGGGTTAAGTTGAAGTTAAAGTTTCTTCGTATATGATAAATTCATTTGCCTTTTATGGTATATTACGGGCCTCATCTACCTTGGTAAACTTCAGCTGCATTCACACACTGGGATGATGTTAATTCCTCTTCTGTTTAAAAGAGAGTTTCATTCAAGGAGGCATGGCAAACAAAACAACCTAAGGGACAAAGGGATAAGGCATCCCCTCTCCCGATGGAAGGGTTACAAAAAGACCCTCTAATTTAAATTAATGGTGTGGATTGAGTAGTTACAAAACAAACTATGTTGGGCACTCCAATTCCACTTCTGTTATTAATAAACTTCGGCTTAATAACTTACTAGCACGGTCGTCATTGTCTGCAGGAAAAAATGAGAGCCGAGCAATCTAAATTTTTGGCCAGTGTTGATGCCTCTGTGGATGATGATGATATAGAATTTGGGAAAGAATCTGAGAAGCCCAATGTCAGTGACAGTGCAGAACAGTCTGAAACTGTTTGCTCACTTTGCCATGATTCTAGTTCCAGTGTTCCTATTTCTTTTCTGATTCTCTTGCAGGTATGTGATTAGCTGTTTTTCAATGCTTGCTACTAACTTCATTTGATTTCTCCATTTTGGTTTCTTTTGAATAATTTGATTCATCCACCTCAGATTTCAGATACTGATTTTAAAATTTATATCTTTCTTAAACAAGAAATCGAAGCTTGTGAGTTTAATTGATCGAGGTCCTGTGTCATGGGATCAACCTTACTGGAGAGATGAACATGCCTCAACAATGTCAAAAAGGGACCTTGATCAATCAGGATTAAGCACCTCCTCTGCAGGTTCAGGAGTGATTTCATCTCCGCAGTTAGCAGAGCTCATTCAGAATGCAGTAAGAGAATATGCCAATCATGGACTACCTGGGGAAGTTGGTGCTTTTCTGGATTTTGTCAAGTCTCATTTTCCTCCTTTACGAAACATTCAAGTGCCTGGTACCTCAAATGTTAAAGGAGAAAAGATAATATTCAGCTTTGATACGCTGGAAGAAGATATTTATTCATATGTTCGAAAAGACATGCACGATATTCTACATTCTAAATTAAATGAGGATGAAAAATTTTCTAAAGTTGTAAGTGGAGAAGATTCCAAGTCTGTGCTGCATGTAAAATATATAGCTGCTCTGTCAAGAGAGCTGGCAGAAAATCATTCAACTTCTGAAAGTGCTCATAACGTTCCCACGCCGGTAGAATCTTTGCAGCCTACTGCATTTAATGAAATTGGTCCTACAGATTGTGATGGAATTTATCTCTCTTCTTGTGGGCATGCTGTGCATCAAGGATGTCTTGATCGATACCTATCTTCATTGAAGGAGAGGTATCCTTCAAACATTATTTCATTTTCGCTCATAACAGATGTTTTGTTTGATTGTGGTTATCTTTTGTTACAGTTTATGGATTTAGAAAATAATTCTGTTTGTGTTTGACAAACCTCAATACTATATAATCTGATATTTCTCAATTATTTGTTTACTCTATCCCAGCATTTTATTCTTTGGAACTTCAGTTTTGATTTGTGAATCTGAGCATTGTCGCATTAGAGAGCAGAGGTTAGGAAGCAGGAAAAACTAGTAGTAAGGAAAGGGAACTTGTTGTGGCAATTTGAGAATTCCTTTCTGTAGGAAGATGAAAGTGATGGTTAAATTTGGCTCTTCAATGGATTGAGAGTTGAATTATCCCTGAAGTAGACCATGGTGTGCCCTAGGTTGTATATGATTGTCTTTAGTCTTCAAACAGTGAAAGAAGCTCTTAGCCTTGAGGTACTTACTGATCCCGATCAAAGATCAAAGTTTTGTATAAAAACGGAGTAGGATTGGACTTCTTAGGTAGTGATGGGTATGATTCGTATGCTGCTTTTTCTGAGGCATCTCTAGGGTTTGGTTCCCAGAGGATTGTACCAACTATGCCATCTGCTTGAAGTTCCAAATAAGTGATTGCTGAAAAGTGAAA
Source organism: Luffa aegyptiaca (assembly GCA_017139565.1). Classification (NCBI taxonomy): domain Eukaryota; kingdom Viridiplantae; phylum Streptophyta; class Magnoliopsida; order Cucurbitales; family Cucurbitaceae; genus Luffa; species Luffa aegyptiaca. Next base: position 47,157,083 of record CM029400.1, on the reverse strand, counting down.
ACAATGCTTTTGGTACATTTTGTAATTTTTGGTCTTAGTTCCAGAGATTTTGGTTATTGCTCACGATGACAAATAGGCCACTGTCTGATAAACTTCACTGTGTTTTTGCTCTCTTTGTTTACTAGTGCTTGGGAGCTTCTGACGTAAGGTCTGAAGGAGGATTTTGTCATACCCTTCCACTGATATATAATTAGAAATAGGACATTGTAGGTTGTATGAGCAAGCGCAAGATGTGCCTTTTTTCTTAGTCTGCTTGTTGGTACAATTTGCTTCTTTCTGTTTCATTATGTTTTAATGCCAAACATATGTTCTTTTATTGTACTTTCAGGTTTGCTCGAAGAATTGTATTTGAAGGAGGGCATATTGTTGATCCTGAGCAGGTATATGAATCTCTCATGTAGTATTTTATTCTGTGTTTTCTTAGAAAAATAACCAGAAATTTTAATTTACATACTCACAGTAACATCTTAATCTAAAGTTCAAAACCCAGCTTAATCCAAAACTTCATATTTTAATCACCTGATCAGAGTATCATCTCAACCAAAATTAATGTTTTCTTTTGTCTAGTCTTTCAGTCTCCATCCTAAAATACTCTCTTTTGACCATATGCAAATGACAGATCTAGATGCTCCATGAAAGCAGGTGTCTGCGTGGTTCTTGTTAAATTGAGTTATATTTCTCTTCAAATAGTAATCTTCCTACATGGTTCTTGTTAAATTGAGTTATATTTCTCCTCAAATATTAGTCTTCCTGAAATCGGAATTAGCATGCACATCTAGTGGTTAGAGTCATAGGCTTTCCAGAGATGAAGGGCAATAAGCATTAATCAACTTCTAACCTTTGGTTTCTGATCAGATGTAAGGGCTCATATACTTGGACTGAGATTTAATCCATATGATATTTGGATTACACCTAGCCTGGTGCTAATCAACCTAACATTAGTCTATATGATCCCTAAACCTACATGGTTCTTGTTAAATTGAGTTATATTTCTCCTCAAATATTAGTCTTCCTGAAATCGGAATTAGCATGCACATCTAGTGGTTAGAGTCATAGGCTTTCCAGAGATGAAGGGCAATAAGCATTAATCAACTTCTAACCTTTGGTTTCTGATCAGATGTAAGGGCTCATATACTTGGACTGAGATTTAATCCATATGATATTTGGATTACACCTAGCCTGGTGCTAATCAACCTAACTTCTGTTCACGCGCTCTTTGTGCTTGACCATGTATCGAAGTTGTACTTCTTTTGACTTTTAGGAATAAGAAGACAATATGGCTTGTGGTTTTTTTTATAATATAATTAATGAAAAATTGGTTTTATGTAACAGGGAGAATTCTTGTGCCCAGTGTGCAGACGCCTTGCAAATTCTACTTTACCTGCATTTCCTAGGGAATTTCAAAAGATTTGGAACCCGTCAATGAGTTCAATTGGGAGTTTGTCACATGTTTCTGGTCATCTAAACAAATCAAGTGAAAAAGTTAATCAACTTTATGTTCAGCAAGCAGTGGCTCTCCTGCAATCTGCAGCTAAGGCTGTTGGGAAGAATAAAGTTCTTAAAGATATTTCTGTACATAGACATAGGAAAGTGAGTCGCAATCTCGAAGCTGTGTCCCTTGTTCTGTCTAAGCTGTATTTTTCTGGGAAACAGGATAAGTTAATAAGCTCCTCCAGGGTTAATCCGTCAATTCTTATGTGGGACACTCTCAAGTATTCCCTCATATCAATGGAAATTGCCGCTCGTAGTAAGACTGATATGAATCCCAATATTGGCCTTAATACATTATATAAGGAGCTTAAAACTTCGGGTGGTTTTATATTGTCATTATTGCTAAAAGTGATACAAAGCATTAAGTGTGAGGATTCTCTCCTTTTGCTTCAAAGATTTTGTGGTATTCAAAGGTTTGCAGATTCCATCTGCTCTGGGTTTTCCCATGAAACTGCTAGTGACTCATGTGGACGAGGTACAACTGGTCTTAGAAGCATCTTTATCTTTTTGCATTATTTTTTGCGCTCCTATATTGGATTTTATCTGTATCAGTCTTTTACTTCGTTCACTGGAGATGTGTGCATTTTAGGACTGAGTTGAATGGATACCTAGAATCTTGTTGAATTGTTCTAAACATCCATCCAAATAAATTAATTTTCAAGGAGACTAGATATGATGACTCTTTACTTATGTACATGATCTTTCAATAAATGCTAAGATAGATTCCTGTCTGGAATTCTTTCCGGGAGTTTCTCTATATATATCTTCGACTGTTCAACTGATAGTTTTCTGATTGATGCTATTTTATTGCAGGTATCCTTCACATCTTGACCAGCCTTCGTGTGGAATTGCCACAATTTGATATCCAGTTTTTGAGCCGAGGATCTGATCCTGTTCTTGCCCATGACCCATTCGCATCATTGATGTGGGTACTCTTTTGCCTTCCTTTCCCCTTCTTATCGTGCAAGGAATCCTTGCTTTCCCTTGTGCATATCTTCTACCTAGTTTCTGTGGCCCAGGTATGTTTTGAGGCATTGAAAGTTTCAATAATGAGTATCTTTTGCCAAATCTAGATTTATAATTTTGAAATATTTTTTACAGTCTATAATCACATCTTGCATCAAGTACCAAGGCAAGGTAGATGGGTTGGGTTCTAGTGATTGCCTGATTGCTGATATTTGCAAAATTATGGGAGAATCTGAATATGCTCGACGGTATTTTGTTTCAAATTACACAGAGCCATCTTGTAATGTTAAGGATATGATACGTAGCTTGACTTTCCCTTATCTTCGGAGATGTGCACTACTTCTAAAACTACTAAATTCTTCGGCACGAGTGCCAATTTTTGATGAAGAGACTGCTTTGGAAACATATCTTGCTGGTGACGATATGATTGACAACATTGCACTGGAACTCAACGAAATTGAGAAGCTGGAGAAAATGTTCGAGATCCCTCCATTGGATTTTGTTCTTAAGGATGGAGCCTCACGGTCACTTGTTTGGAAATGGTTTCGTCATTTTAATAAAGAATTTGAATTTCAGATATATAAAAATATAAAGCACTGTACACCTGCAGTACCTTTTCAATTAATTCGTTTACCTCATGTTTACCACGATCTATTGCAGAGGTGTGTTCAACTTCTATTCAATCTCTTTCTTTTTTTTTTTTTAGTTATATTGAAGTGTGTATAATCAAACTATTTGCTTCAACAGATACATAAAAAAGAGATGTCCTGACTGCAAACATGTTATTGATGATCCTGCATTGTGCCTGCTATGTGGTAGACTGTGCTCTCCAAGCTGGAAATCATGTTGCAGGTCTTTTTGCCTTCTATAATTAATTTTACTTTCAAAATTGACTTCGAATGTGGTCTAATATCATCAAACTTGTTATTCCATGCTTGTTAGCTACGAAGTTTTGAAAGTTAATTATTTTTTGTCTCAAGGGAAAGTGGCTGCCAAGCTCATGCAAATATATGTGCTGCCGGCACTGGTGTATTTTTGCTGATTAGGGTGCGTCAAAATGTCCTTTAACCTTGTGTTTTGGGATCCTTTTGTGTTACATATTTTTTGCCTGAGTGGGATCAACTAAATAAGGTTCCTCTTTATTTTGACAGAGGACCACAATTCTACTGCAGAGATCTGCACGTCAGGCTCCTTGGCCATCTCCTTATTTGGATGCTTTTGGCGAGGAGGTAAATAGGCTTCTATGCAAATTGTGATGTGATGTCCATGGAATCCTTTATCATTTCAAATCAAGTATTCTATAGCATTCTTTTTGGTCATCCATATGCTGCTGTAATCTATAATTTCCTTTCTTGCTGCAGGATATTGAAATGCGTCGAGGAAAACCATTGTATTTGAATGAGGATCGTTATGCTGCCCTATCATATATGGTGAAGAAAACAAACTTCTATGTTTTTATCCTGCAATAATATTTTTTCCCCCTCTTTTTTAAGTGATGAAGTTTTCCGTTCTCTGAATATTTGAACTGAGGGCTCTGTTAAATTATCAAGATCAATATTAATGTTTATCTGTTTTTCCTAAAAAAAAAAAAAAAAAAAGGAAAAACTATTAACCTTGAACGACATATTAAGAAGCACAGACAGATTCGTCCAAACATGCTTCTCACTCATGTCTGACACGCAAAATAACGTGTCCAATATTTTATTATTATTATTATTATTATTTTCTCTCAGACATGGTTAGGACACTTTGGAAAAGATTAAAATCCAAGCACCTTAAGCCCAACCTAAAAAGTAAAAAACAAAATCCACAAACTATTAAATTAAAAACCCTAAAAAGTAAAGACCATCTCAAGGGATCTTGGGTGGGGGACTGAAGTCCACTACCCACTTTATCACTGACAGCTGCAACTGCAAGAGTTTTTTTTTTCCTCTTTTTTCTCCTAAACTTCATAAACAACGGAAGTTATAGAAGACTTCTAAATTCTAATCTTTCCAACAAATCATATATATTTCTTTTCATTTATATAGCCTCAGGAAACATCTATCTTTAACCATAGTCAATAAAATCCTGAGCTTTCCTAATGTTGAAGACAAACAATTGTATACATTTATTCTATTAAAAAAATGTGTTCCCAATGTATCCGTGCCCTACGTTTTTATAAATTGACATGTCACTGGGTCCATGTCATTTCCATATCCCGTGTTTGTGTCCTTGCTTCTTAGACAGCCACCTATCTAGATGTGAATGGCCAAAATTACTCTCAAACATGCCCCAGTTTTGTGATGTTTCCATTTGTTTGTTTTTGTTTTTTGGTTCCCATTACTATTTCTTGTTTACTGTTTGAGGTAGAACCATTTTTTTCTTCTTTTTACCACGTAGTTCATTTTTTCATTTGATAGTTCCTTGACTTCAAACCTAGTGAACTTGTGGAGGCAGAAAATTTCTGTATTTAATAAAAATTATAATTGAAACCGTAAAATTTGAGTTTTTGAATAAAATATGCTTGAATCTTTTTTATTTGATTCTCCATCGTAGATTAAGTTTTTGGTTTTTAGGTTGCTTGTCATGGCCTTGATCGAAGTTCAAAGGTGCTAGGCCAGACTACAATTGGGTCCATCTTCATGATTTAATCTGGAGTATATTTTGAGGCGATTCCTTTGGCCGCCACCACTGTTCAGATTTTGCACTTACCCGTGTTATAGTTCATGCTGAATTCCTTGTCCTAGTTTGCCTAACAGAGAAGTTTTTGACGCCTGGGAGGGCATTGATAGGGATGTCGGATACAGGTATGATGAACATGGAACCCCTACATACCTCTGATATAGAATGAATATCTATTTGAATAGAATTATAGTCGTGTATGTTGTATAGCCTTTCTGGGGCCTTTAAGTAATCAAGCACTAATATGTACTTCAATCATTATTTGGAAAAATGATATTTATATTTTTCTAAGCAAATACTCTCTTTTTGTTGTTATCAAAACATATAATATGATTGAAGGTCGTAAAATTAACTTGCATATGGATAAAAATTCCATCTCCATCTACCTCTGTCTGTCTACTTGCCTATCCTCTTTGTCACTGTTTGCATATAAAATCTAGAAGGGTTGTAAAGGATTCATGAGCTTTTTACAAGCAAGATGAGTAAGCCTTTTGACATTCCAATGTAAATATTCTGCTGCGATGTTGACTATGTTGCTATGCTGCTGCTCTTTCTCTACTTCCGATCTTGCTTCTCTTCATCTGACAGATTTTGCTTCTAAAGCAATATTTTTCTTGATAATGTTTTCATGTTTTAGGTTGTGTAGTTCTTGGTTTTCAAGAATCCGTACTCTCACCGGAAAGAATTCTTCTCCCCAAGTCTTGTCAGAGCTGAGAATGGCCCTTTACTTTCACATGTTGGAGCCAGGAGCCATTGGCCCAGAGGAGAGATATCAAAGATGCATATCACCTTTTCCATGAGCAGTGGGTTGGAAGTAGTTTTGACGTTGACATGTTTAAAGTGCGCTTGTACATAGGGAGGTCACCTGGTATGTATTTTAGTGGTGAAGCTTTGTTTTGGAGTTGCCTTCATTTCTGAATCAAGATTGTTTTACAATTCCATTGGCTTCTTTCTATTTGGGGGTGGTGGTAGGGGTAGGGGTAGGGGTGGTGGCTTGAGAAGTAAGTTCCATTTTGGCAGAAACAAGTTGGAATCAGTTGGTACAATTATAATGGAAGGGTTAGATCTCCAAAAAGGGAAAAACTGAGTTGTTCTGCCTGGTTTTTTGTATGTAGTTTAAAGTTTAAACCCATTGTTAGAAATCTGCACAATGAAGCTTCTTAGTACAGAGAAAGTAGAAGGGGAACTTATTGTGCATTTCTAGTCCACTCAATTTTTTATTTGTTAATTTTCATTGTAAAATATTAACATTCACTTTTATATATTTCTTTCCCCCCTTTTTTTTCAACTCTTATCAGTTATCATACATCCCTCTACCACCTTGATATCCCCCTTTTATATTTCTTACGTCTCTTTAGTTGGAAAATGGGTTTCTTTGAAATATTAACAGTGGGGGGGGAGGGAAGAGAGATTCGACCATGTTTAGGGGGTGCTAGAATTTAGGGTTTGAAGTTATTTTATTATTTTTAATGACATAATGTTTAGCAGTAGTCTGCATTTTATTATTATTATTATAGATAGTTCAACAACATCTGGGGTGGGTTATTCTTATTCGAACTTCTGGCCTCTTGATTAATGGTATATTCCAATTACTGTTGAGCTAGGTTCATTTTGTAACTAGTTTGTATACTGATTCAATTGCTACTTTAAATTATATCACAAAATAATCTCATTTATTTTTGAGTGGTGAACTTGTTTGTTATTCAAAGAGCCATTATATTGTTAAGGCTCTAATTTCTTCTCAGGAAAATTTTTAGTGTTATTGGAGGATCATACTCTCTCCGTTCAAACTATAATTTTGCCTTCATGTGTTTCAAAAAAAAAAATGCCTTCATGAATATATATTAATTTTAGCGAATCCTACGTCCTTTTTAAAAGGAGGATATTGATGTGGCAAGCCATTCCATAAAAAAAAAAAGGAATATGGAATGGTTTTTTAAATCAAAAATAGGAAAAAGTAATGGTAGAGGGTATAAATGTAGTTTCACGCAAAGAATGAGTGCTTTTGAAAGTGTGGACAAGCATTATGCTATTCAAGTATTCATCTAGATATATATTTTTTTATACCAATATTCATCTAAATATTGATCAAGAAGACTGAGTCTCTTAGCGAGAAAAAAGCATTGTCTTTTTGTTGAGAAAATTTTCTTTTTGGTCCCTAAGTTTTAATTATTTTTTGATATTTAATGGTTTTTAAATTTAAAAAAATAAAAAGTTTACATTTAAAAAAATTTTAAAAATAATATAAGAAACCTTTTAAGTCTATTTCTCAAAACACTGGAGCTAAAATTCTTCATTTTGAAAATTTTGAAGAATTTAGGAAACTTGTAAATCTATTTCTCAAAACTTATGGACGGTCTATTTTGAAAACTCGAGGACCAAACACACCTATTCCTCAAAATTCAGGGGCCAAAAAGGTATTTTCCCTTTTTTAATTTAAGATTCCACATTGTTATTGGAGAGTGTTTTTTTTCCCTGAAGATATCATGAAATGTAAGTGAGTTTCAACAAAAGAAATTCAAAACATATTATAAATACTTAATGATTTCTAACTTATTACTTCATGTTTTTTTGTTTTTTTTCGTTTTTAAAGTATTTTTGTCATTAAGTAACTTACTCTCTAGCTCTTCATCTTCTAGTTGTGAAAATGATTCTATATAATTTTTAGGTTTGGGTAACTATCTTTTGAAAAGACGAAATTAAAACTTGGGTCATATAAGGACCTTTTGTTTGGTGGGAATCAAAGATTCTCATGGGATGGATATTTAGATTACTTTGGTTCGTTTTGCAGAAATATAGAGAGTATTTAGATATCTCATAATACGGGGAGGCATCTTAAGAGCTTTTGATCCTTCCTAAATAATGGATTTCCAAGATTCCTATGTGGAGGATATTTTCTTTTTACTTTTTTTTGTCCTTCCTTTTTTCTTGTATACATATATTGTCATTTTTTTTCATTTTATAACTGAAATAAATCGATGTATCCATTCATTAATAAGCAACTCCATGTAATTAACTATATTTATATTTTTCAATGATATATAAAATAAACTTTATTTAAATTGTATAATATATAACATATTTTATTTTCAATTAATATCAAAAGATTTTTTTTTAATTTTATTTGTCCAACAGTGGTCATCCAATATTTCAAAAGAAAATTTATCACAAATTGGTATCATTTCTCTTAAATCTTTTATATTTTGATAATGTATAAATATAATACATTAAACAAAATATTAACCATAAAATTGCCTTCTTTTAAAACAACTTCAAGCATTTCAGGTTAAATTCAAAATTAATATTTAATACCAAATCTTTTATTCAAAACAATATAAATCAATTTTTTTTACAAAAAAAATGTAAATTCATATCAATAAAAATTACATTATTAAAGACACAAAAATGTTATATGAATTAAAATTATATTAAATTAATATATAAATTATCTGAAGGCAGGTTACGATACATCCTCATCCAGAAATCCTAAAAAACAAACATGTTTATCTAAATATCTTAATATCCCTACAATTTTTCATGTAAAACAAACATGATTATATAAAGGTGTCAAACATGAACATCTTGCATAAAATCCCAAAGTAGAAAAGCTCAACAGGTATGGGGTTATTATCATCCGAGGAGCTTACACACTGGTTCTACCAAAGTAATAATATATTGTACCACTCGACCAAAACTCTATGCCCTAAGAATAAAACTTGTGTACTGTCGATATCTTTAGTCCATATCGTTCATCCATGACCAATAAAGATAGCATAGATCATAGATGCAAGACATATACTTTCAATCAAGAGATTAGATGTTTAAATCTCCCCGTTCGAAGGTTGAAAGAAAAAAAAAATATATCTTAGATGTTAGGTGTTCACAGCCATGTTCTCTTTCTCTTTTAATACCTTGAGCTTTGATTGGCTTTAACTGCTTGTAATAAAGAAGAATGTCCCCTAGGTCCACATTTAGTAACTGTCCATGTGCCAAATTACTGTAGAGATTCCGGGAAAATTTCTAGTACTACGGTGGAAAATTTTCCATACTACTTCCATTCATTGTTTGCCATGTAAAGAGTATTTAAGAATGATGTGGGACCCATAGAATAAAATATTATATCATTAAATGACGTGTCAAATGCTGAATGGAAGGAGTAGGTACTACCGTAGTACTAGAAATTTTCCCATTCTAGAGATTCCTAACGGCTCCAATTTCTATAATTATACGATCCAAATATATAATAATAACAACAACAATAATTTTCTTCCTGGAATCAGAACAATACCCCATGAAGAATCAGATTCAAACATCTCTTCGGAATCGTAGAATTTTTTCATTGAAATGTGAATTTTTACAAAGTTAGAAAAATCAATTTTTATTTCATAAATATCAGAACTCTAGCCATTCAAATCTCGTCAGTGTATATAATGAAACATGTTTTCGTGGACACTAAAATAGAAAAAAAAATGTTAGGCCTATCTGCAATTGTAAAAGAAAAAATAAGTTTAAAAATATATGTACGAAGGATCCGAGCAAATCATTGATTTTCGATACCGGTTGCTGCTTCAAGAAACACTTTAGATATGGACAGCATTTTCCTCCATTCCATCGCTCAGGCTGCCAAAGATGGAACTGTATCAGTAAGTTTACAAAAAGCATCTCAAATTGTATATCTCTAGCTATTTACAATGTATTAGTTGAACATTTGGAAGAATAGAGTCAACCTAACAGTTATATAATTATAAACAAGCAGATTGAGTATTTAAAGATCCTTAAAAATCAGATGAAATGCTTTGTTCTAGTCTAATATCTCATAACAAACCAAATACTGCTGTGGTGTCAATTAACTTAGATAATGCACAGAAAGGAGTAAGCATTGAACTTGATAATAATAGCATCCAAAAATTATCAAAAGCCCACCCAAGATCTTTCTTTACTCTGAAGGTTGATCCACACATTTTTTTCATTCACAAAGCAGAATATTAATGACTTTTCAAGGATCTCACTAACTAAATCAACAAGAAAAGAAGATGCACATTATCAATATTCGTGTTACAAGTTCTCAAAGAAAATGAGTATATGACTAAGAGAAGAAGGATTTTCAACAACTTACAGTTCAGATTTTGCATCATGTTCTTTGCTAAAGAATCTCTATCTGGAGGAGATCCCATTTGATTCTACTGACGTGATAGTATGATTGTTTTTCTCCTTGTCGAATGCGAACTCTAATTGCTTTTCCACAGATTTTGAGATGGCTGTTCGCTTGGATGTTAACCGGTATGGAGGAGATGCATTGAAAGCCTTACTGTTTGACCTGCTGGGGCTATGATCATTTCTAGGACTGTCACATAAGCTTCCGTTTGGTGAACCCAACATGCTGTCACTATTATTAAGTGTTTCTGCTTGACCAGATTCTCGGGAAATGTCATTGACTGTTTGTGTCTCCCCTTCCTGCATCTGTTTAGGAGGGAGGCAAGTTTGAGTGTCTGTCTTTCTCTTTCGTAATATTGACGGAGTGCTGGGAAAACTTCTAGCCGCAATTCTCAATATCGACTCTGGACTGTGTATACTCAACTCTCTAGTCTTCACACAAGGAGGAGTGAAGATACCAATAGGCGAAGTAATTGAACTATTATTTGTCTCGTGCATGTACATACTTAAAAGTTCTGAATCTACTGGAATACGACTTTCTAATTGGGGTGGCTCATAGTACAATGAACCATACTTCGGAGATTCGAATCTCAAAGGGGTTCGTGTAATTTTATCTTCATCTAATTTGCTAATCTCATTGTCTGATTCACCATGAGTTTTAGTCCCATTCTTTCGAGCTGACCCAGATTTCCTGTACCTTGGATCCGTAACATTTGAAGGTCCCGGCCAGCATTTGACATGTCTAGAATCCGCAGACTCATTCAAAACACCACTCGTTGAAGCAACCATATCTTCATCAGGAGGTGCTGACGACTCAATCTGGTCCTTGCTACTTTCGTCCAATTTGTGGTAGTCTGTGTTACCCGATGATGTTTGGGCAGTTGAGTCCGATCCTTTACTTGAGTATGGAAGAAAGTTTTTAGTTGGTGGAGTCTTATTGGCATCTCTAGCACCATTCTGGGAACTATTTTTTGCAACTGGTGGAAGCTTCCCAGTCAACAGATAGAAATCTAGCTTTTTCTTCAAGGAACTATTCCAATGATTTTTTATTGCATTGTCGGTCCTGAGAATAGAAAGAATACGCCATATCTCATTTTAACCAAGTTAAGCAGACAAAAATACCGAAGCAAAGACATTCCTTTTCCTTTGCGTGATAAATAACATTCATATTTGTGCCGATTATGTCATAATTTATATAACACGTCTTTCAACATTTTTCTACCATTCATTCACAGCATGATAATAAATTCTTCAAATAAGAGGCGACATAAACTAATATAGGGTTGCTTCCAAATGAATACTGAGAAGAATGTAAGACCATATCAGTAGATACTTTATAAATTTAATCAGATGGGACTGGACAGGCGGCTGAACACATGATGTACATATAGTCATTTGTCCTGACCCTGTGTGTTTCTATCTCTGTTTATCTCTTTTTCCCTTTTCTTTTCTTTTTATTATTTTCATTGAGGTATTGAATTTTACACAAACAAAAATGGGTACCTTCCAGGGAGAACCCTGGCTATTTCAGCCCATTTGTTCCCATGTAACCGATGTGCGTTCATGAGGGCCAATTCCTCTTCCAATGTCCAAGCATCTTTCTTAATATCTGGATTCAAATGATTGTGCCACCTGAGAACAATAGAATATTGCTTTACAACAGATACAAAAATCCACATCCCTTCAATATTGAGAAAGAACAAAACATGAAAATAGATAATGAAATGCTAAAAGTTCAGAAATCACAACCCCCCAAAAATAAATCTCATTGTCCTTTAGGTAAGACACCAAAACACACAATCACTCAATAGGTCAATCGATCAAGCATCAAGGAAAAAGAAGAAGGAAAAGGGAAAAAAAAAAAAAAAAAAGGCATGATGAACATCCGATAAATCTGCATATTGCATTTACAATTCAAAATCAACACTGCAGCTCACAGTTAGTCATAGTAGTTTCAAGGAATACCTCTCTCGACATTGTTTCCCTATGCGACCTGGCAAAGACTTCGCTATCAAAGACCATTTCGTGGGCCCATACTTGGATACAAGTTCGATGATTTTATCATCTTCCTATAAAAAAGAAAATCAAAATGATAAATTTTCACTATACATGCAAGAGCAGAAAGCATCCAAGAAACAAGACACCAAGTAAAAACCTCCTGAGTCCATGGCCCTTTAACGAGATCTGGATTGAGAACCTTCTGCCATCTATGCAGACACTGAACTTCTGACCTATCATGGAAGTACTCAGCTGCATGCAAATTTTATTTGATGAGGTTAATCAAACTAAGAAAGTTGCATACTAAGTATGACCAACAAAAACAAGACCATATTGATAATTGATTCATTAGAGTCATGGCCGGGCTGTTGTAACAAGTGATACTAATTACTAATCAGGCAACCCACTCATCAGAGGTAAAATTTATAATGATACTAAAAAAGATATTCTTAAAGTTGAATGAGAAATATCAGCAAAATTAAGACAAGTGATCATCTACATATTTTGTTTTTCCAAAACTTTCAGCTGTAGCTTATAAAGTTTCAATCATGCAAAATGCAAGCATAGTACAATTCCTTACTACTACTAATGAGATCATCATCCAAAGAATAAAAGCTTCTAATGGCCTTCCCTATAGTGCCACAAATTTAAAAACTGTCAAAATATGTCGTAATTTTTCCTATTAGTTAAATCAAAATGGAAGTATAAAACGCATCAAGACTACCTTAAATGTAGAAAATATCCCAATTCATCAGATAAAATAAAGACATCAACTAAAGCCAAAGGTTAAAATTCTAAAATCATTTTAAAATAATGAATTTCATAGGAACAAGAATAGAAACCTATTTTCTTCCAATTCTTCCCTTTAAAAGCTGCAACAGCATTTCTCAACGTCTCATCCTGAAAAAGAAGTCACCATCACAACTCAAGTCGAGTTCTCCCAATTGTATGAATGTTCTTATTATAAGTTAAGATTTTTGGAAATCGGGTCTTCTTTATTCACTGTAAAACAAAGTCTTTCTAGGGCTGACAGGTCTGAAACATGTCAATGACCACCATAACTAGGAACCATGCAACACAAGCAGCTAAAAGAGGGGATAATCAATGCTTACCTCTTGCGGAGTCCAACCACCCTTAGCTCGACGAATGGGTCCACTAGTCCTCCTGCCAAGTCAAATTACTCATATAAGCATAAATCATATATGTCTGAGAATTCTTTGAACTGATCTTACACAGTGTAGAATCGTTGCATTTTTCAATTACTTTGGCAGTCAACAATATAATACGAATATCTGCCTTATTAACAGAATGTCTAGAAAACAATGACAAAAATTTTCTTCATCAGTAAATATCTCTGCATATTGTTAAATCAAACACTGAGTGCAATAACTTGGTAAAATTACCGATGAGAAGGAGATGTTGATGCTGGACTACACATCCCTGGAGACTTAGCAGTTGCGCTGCCACTACCTTCAGAAACAGAGGAACTCGTAGCAGCCGTAGATTGCTTATTCTCCTGACAACACTCTTCTTGTTTCGCCTCCTCCATCTACTCCTAGAACCATCTCCAAAATTCAAAATCCTAATTACAGAATAAATTCCACCTCAAATTGTAACCGAAAAACCAACAGCAAAATCACTAAACAAACAATCCGGAAAACCCCAACTACTATCAAGTTCACCTAAACCGAAAAACGAAAACAACAAAAACCCAGATCTTAAAACCCGCAATCAGATCGAAAACGCGCGAGGAGAATCGCAATTGTAGGGTTTTAGAAACGAAAAAATCGAAAAACTCAAACAATCCTGCCCCAATCAGAGCAAGGCTCAGAAAAACAACGCAAACACATGATCAAACAGTCGACAAGATTGAGGGAAAAAATCAAGTGAATTAGAAAACAAATTCCAAACATCAAAGAGCATAGAAAGATACCTCTGCTCGCAAGGAAGTGGCGGGAATCGAAGTGGAGCTGAAGGAAGCGATGAAATCAGTTCAACACCAAAGGAACCACCGTTCCCTCAGAAACAAAGAGTTTCTTTTGGTTTCGAAAATCGTCGCCCGTTGAAACAAAAGTAGAGGCGAAACAGAGAGAGAGAGAGAGAGAGAAAGAGAGAGAGAGAGTAAAAGGAAAAAAAAGAAATATATAAATAATAATATAAAAATTTATAAAATTCCCAAAATTTGCAATATTTGTACATAACGAATATATATCTCACCACCGACGTCTCCGTTAATTACCGTTATTGAAGGCTATAGAGTTTCGGATTTTTAAAAAATAAAATAAAATAAAAGCGAAACCCTATCGGCTAACGGTCAATTAACGATTCTAATACGGAAGCCGTTAGGATAACGAGGTTTAAACCTCAAACGGCACTTGAGGTTTCGAGCGTTAAAGGTCGAACATCTCTCGGGGATCAGATTCGCGGGTAGACCATTCGCGGGCAATTCTGGACCGTCCGATTGAAAATAAATGACCACGATTTGAGCCGATTCGTGTAAAGAGATGCGTTAAATTAATACAAATATTAGAATTGATCTAATTGATTTTGGAATATTAGGTTTTTTTTTTTTTTTAATAAAAGCATTAATATCGGCTTGGTTAGTCAATATGGCATTTTCTTATTTTTTCCGTTGATTTGGAGGAAACAAATTGTTGGTTTTTTTTAGTTCAATTGTTGATTTATTCATAATGATATTTGAGAGAAATGTGTGTAATCTTCGTGTAAGTGAATTTAAAATTCAACTTTATTTTGTTAAATTTCTTTTAAAAGAAATGTATTACAAGGTTGAAGATAACTTTTCATGAATTGATGGCATTTATCGTATACTTTATCATCTCGTGTCAATTTTAAAATATCTTTTGAAAAACTAAAATGCAACGGCTATTTAACTTATTTAAGTTCTTAATTATGCCACATAACATTATGCTAATATTTGGTCCAAATACCAACATCTGTAACTAACATAGAACCCATTAAATGAAATAACAATAACAAATGACATTATGATACTAATAGAATAGTTAAGTTCAATTGTAGAGCTAGTAATTTTCACTCCATCAATTAGACAAGGGTGATTTAAGGTATGTTTGGACACCAAATTCACTCCCAAACATGCTCTAAGTGAGTTTAGGTATTTTTCATTTGTCAGGTTTGGAAGAACTTGTCGTACACAAACTCGTGTGTTTGGAATACCTTTTTTAACACTTCTAAAAAAAAAAGTTTAAGATTTCTTTTTCTGTCTTACATCTTCTTACGTTCTTTTAAAAAAGTGATTTAAATAACATTTTTTTGTTATAATATGTAATATATTCAAAAGTGCTTCTATTCATTAGAAATATGAAAGATTTTTTATTAGTTACTCTAAAAGCTATATTTGTTCTTCACTGATGGTTTTAAATTAATACAATTTTTTAAACACGATTTCTATTTACTGAAAAAAAAAAAAAAAAAAAAAAAAAAAAAAAAAAAAAAAAAAAAACTTTTGATCATCTAAAATCACTTCAAATGTTCTAAACACAGTTTAAATTGTTAGTTTTTCCAAGGAGGTTTTGCTTATAGAAAAATTAAATTTATTTAAAAAGTATATATATATATTTTTTTCAAAAGTCATTCCAAACACAATATTAATGAGTCCACGATGTGTTTGAAATGTCACTACCTCTTACCCCTTAAGATTGTAGGATCAAATCTTTACTCCGTATTTGTTTCGTGGTGTATTAATCTAAGAAAGAGGGAAAAAGAACCTAGAATTAGCCAAGCCTGAGTTGCTTAAATTAGATGAAGATGGAAGTGCGTCCAACAGAAGCCTCTACCAAACAAACCCAACTAATTGCTGTTCATCCAACTGTTGAGGATTTGATCTCCAATCATTTTCTATCAAATTGGTTATGGGGATGAAGAAAATGGCATTATACCAACAATAAGCAAACAAACTTAAGTTAAACCAGGTTTGATTGTACGGCTAATGCTTGAGTAAATATGTAATCATCCTAATGAAAATGGAATCTCAAACATCTATTGAAAGTCTGCTACTAAAACTTTAATTTATAAGTCAAATCAAATTACAACTAGATACCAGTTGCAAGATAAACGGAATGATAATACTATAAATCCAGAGGTGAAAGAACTGAAGGTCTCAAGAATATGGAAGAAACATACTATAAAATCCAGAGATTAAAGAACTGGAGGTCTCAAGAATATGTCCAGGTGTCCTCTGATGCGACTTTATTAATCTGAGGTAGCAGCTCCTTGGTTGAGCTCGGCAAATCTCATGCCGACGCGCATCGAGTGCTTCAAGAACTTCTCGGCACACCTACGTACACATGTTTCCTCTTGCTTGGTTAGGGATTTTCGCTGAAAGTTGTCTATGCAATCTGTGAAGCATCTCTCGACCAATGAGTTGTACATTCTCAGACTGCAATTTATTAGAAGGCATATAGTTATCACTCTGAATGTGTTCTGATCTTAGTGTGATGAAAATTGACAACTTTATTCTGTCATATGCAGTAGTTTACAGCACTGAGACCAGAGTAGAATAAAGTCATAAAAAGAAGAAAAATCACACATTGGATACTAACATAAATTAAACTGGAGCAAAAGAGCTGCATGAGCTGAATAGTAGTCTTGTGCAGTCTTTTCAATGTAAATTATATATGGCATCTTACTTCAACTTGAAAAAGTACATTCATCCCAGATCAAATCAAGATCACTACCAAGAACTCCGTCAGTTCCCTTTTCAGTAGTATATTCAGAAGGAAATAGTATTTCCATCTAGATATCGCTTTGATCAGCACTGAAACTGTGTCAAACAAAATGATACCATCAAACCCCTGAAGGGGCGGCCCTCTGTTGGTTGAGGACTTGGGTGCTGGAGGTATGAACTCTGAGTTCCTGTGGCCAGGGTGCACGGTCTCTCAATAGACTAATGGTGCAGAAGCGAATACCACGATTATTTTAAAAAATAAATGATACTATCTATAAAGTGGTTTTTATTAAACATCTGTGTATCCTAGTCAATTTGCACACACTTGACTGTTTTCTTACTACATTTGGTTGCTAAGTTAACTCATCATATATTAAATCCTAATTCACAATATGTAGCCTGATCCTACTACATTTGGTTGCTAAAGTACTCTAACATATTTAAATCCGAAGTAGGTCGTTAGGATAACTCGAACTATTCCCTCTTATCCCCCCCAAAATAAATAAATAAATAAAATAAACTTTAACCTATTCCCTCAAAGGCCTTTGCTATTTACATTGACTTGTATGGATCACTATACCAACCCACGGTAGTTATCTGTGAGGTGGTATCGAAACCTCACAAAAGTTTAATCAAATTATACCAACAAAACAGTACAGTAAACAAGCTCCCAAAATCTAGTGGTGGAAATTTAAGTTGCAGGATCTTTCTCAGAGCACGTCATCTAATGACTTTAAAGCTACGGTACCGTGCTAGACGCTCTTATTCTGGTTGCACCATAATCACACGAGCCCCGAATCCAAGTTTCCATTTTACCACCCACACATTGACCTGTATCTGTAACAATTCCAATCCTTCCACAGTTCATTTAAAGATCTCCAAGCGCATTCAAAAAATCTCCAACCAAACTTGAAACATTAAGGATATAGAAAAAAGAATCATACAAATTAACGAGAAACAAACAAAGACCAATGAATCGGACAAGTAAATTGATCAGGTAAATATCAATCTTCGCGCAATTCAATGCCCTCCCAGCGGATGATATTGAAATCAATTGACGGAGGAAAATTCCAGTCAAAACTTCCCACCATACCGCACCATTCAAGGATACAAACAACATATATAACCAGAGAACGATTCAATAAATTAGTTCCTGTTCAGAACTCGAAGTTTTCAGATATGTAAATAGAACCTGTCTCGGATCTGGAGCTGGTCGATCATGGTGGCCATTTTGAGCTTGTCTTCTTCAGGAAGACCCTCCAAATCAGCAAGCATGCCCTTGTCCATCTTCGATTCCAATGAGAGCAAAGGGTTTAGGGTTTAACTTCTCTGGTTTCTTTTCTAGTATCGGCGCGATTAGCTAAATTTGTAGGTTGGGGAAAGTGAAGTAGTGATTTTGTTGCTAAATGGTCCCTGAATGTTCGTATAATTCAGATCTTGGTCTTCCACTTTATCCCCTATATTTTGAGTAATGCTTTTGTGGCACTATTCTCTTTTTCTTTATACTCTCTATTTATTTTTTCTTTATACTCTCTATTTATTTTTATAAAACACAATTTTTTTAAAATTAAAAATAAGATACCATTTTTATATATTTACTTTGCAACTTATTCTATTTTATTCGGTATTTCTCAAATGTTCAAATTTAGTCTATATGCTTTTGATAAATCTTAAATTTAGTTCCTATAGTATCTTATTAATTATTCATAAAAATGTAATCTACGTTAGTCTTCTCTCCATCTATTTTCAGAATAAATGATTGCATTATATCTTTTAATGAAATCTATTATTGTTATTTTATCAAGATAAAATTTAGTTTCAAACTAATAATAACTTTTAAGATTTATTAGTTTTTTTAAAGGATATTTAAAAGTATAGATACTAAAATAGAATGTGATCTAGTGTGTGTATATATGCATATATTAGAAGAGTGATAAAACACAAACTTCATATACGGTCGAATCTAAACTTTGATTCGGTACATTTAAATAGGTTAGATGTTGTAAAATCAGTTAATCATGAAAGTGGTTTAATTCAATTTTTATATTAAAGATAAAAGATTTGATTCAACTTCAATTTTTAAAAAAGGATCATCAACTTATTTGATATATTTCAACTCTAAAAAAAAACAACTTAATATATATATAAATTATACTCAACTTAGAATATTTATCTAACCCAATGGATTCAACCATTTGAAAATTGATCAAAATTATCTAAATTGAATTGGAAATTATATATATTCAATAAAACTAACACATAAGTATTTGATTAATGAAGTCAACTTGATTTTTGTCAATTACGATGATCGATTTAGTATTTTTAGTTCAACAACATTTGTAGATGAGTTATTTGAAGTGTATGTGTTGGGAGTGATTTTGAAAATGCTAAATTCACTTTTGTCATGTTGAAAATCATCTCGAAACATACCTTTAATTATTCAAAATCAATTTCATATTTGATTTTACACTTTTTAACATGATTTTCATATCATCAAAATTGATTACGAATTACTTAAGGCATGTTTTGGAGTGATTTTAAATACAACAAATGAAAATGAAAGTCCCAATAAAATATTCCAAACTATTTTGAATTTTTCATAGGTGCTACTTTTTAGTTTTTTGGTCAAAAACATCCCTTGCATATAATAATTTTCGTATTAGCCATTTTTTAACAAATTTTAAATGAAACAAATTATTATTTTAAGTTCAAAATTCTCATACGCTATTAAAATATTATATAGAATGTGAAAATACTATATCACAATGGTGGTCATTTTTTATTAATATTATAATTTTTTAAACTTATTATTAGAATATAATAATTTCCAAGCTTATTATTTAAATATTGTAGTTTTAAATAGAGACGATGTGCAAGCCAGCTGGAGATGGTTGTCTCTTTAAGAGACGACCAATACGTAATTTGAACACGATAACATATTTGGTCAAAGTGGCGCCTCCTCCAACTACCATACCTTCATGCACGAGTTTGATCCTGAAGGAGGTGCCACCTTGATATACGATTGCAAATTTAAAACTACAATATTTAAATAATAAGTTTGGAAACTATTATATTTTAATAATAAGTTTTAAAAATTATAATATTAATAAAAAAATATCCTCAAAATGGTCAATTTCGAAATAAATAAACATAGTGGGTAGTATTGAAAATTACTTAGGGCCCGTTTGGTTTAAGGTTTTATAGATGCCTGGGAAAACATGATGCCTGGGAATACTATGCCTGGGAATAAGATTGCTGGGAATCAAAGATAACTGTGTTTGGTTGTGTATGGGAATGTCATCAGGATTTTATGAGAACAAATTATGTCTGTATTTATTTTTTAGAATTAATCAGGTAAACTTTATGTAATTTTAATAAATTAATCAATAAAATAATAAAAATTAATTCAAACTATTAATAAAAATTAATGAAATAATAATCATGAAATGATTTTAATGGGATAAACTATGTTAATTTAACAAACTAAAATTATTTAATTAATTTTTTAATAAATATCTTTAACTACAATAATTTAATATATTGTATCTATAAAAATTAATTAGATAAATATTTAATAATAATATGATTATTTATTTATTATAAGGAAATTTAAAAAAGTAATTAATTGATTATAAATAATCGATAAGTAATTAATTATAATTATTGAAAAATGAATTTTTATACTAAATTCATTTAAATGATTTTAATTCAATAATTAAATATATTTTCGATAATATTGATTAATTAATTATAATTTTAGTAAATATGTAATTACATCTCTTTAATAAACTTGGACTAAGTATTTGTTTAAAAGTCCTAGAAAAAAGTATTTGTTTAAAAAAAATGAAATTTTTGACAAATTATTATTTAATCTAATTAAATAATTTATTATATTATTTTTAATTTAGTATCCATTAGTTAATTAATGAACTATATTCAAAATAAAATTGCATATAAAAATAAAAAAGAAGAGATGGGAAAAGAGAAAACCCATGTTTTTGCAAGGGCATAGAAAACTCTTGCTTATGGGCATAAATGATGCCTGGGAATGTGTTATTTCCTGGGCCCACCACAGACATCTTGAAACAAACAAGGGTATTAGAAACCCTTGCCCATTCCCATCTCCAAAAACCTTGTACCAAACGGGCCCTTAAAATAAACGAGTATTTATGATAAATTTTGTATTTTTAAGGCCACCGAGCCCAACAGCCCCATGAAGCTTGGCCCAGGAGAATTCAAACGAAGGTTACGATTTTTTATTTTTTTATTTTTTTATTTTTTTATTTTTTTTGTTAATTTGAAAAAAGAAAAAGTTCAAATAATAAAGAAGTGGAACACTGCCACCAACGGTCTTGATTTTCAAAATTACCTCCCTCGTCCTTCCCTTTGCTTGATCTCTCACCAGTGCTTACGCTAACAATCTTCCGTATCAATGGCTGCCGAAAATTTTGAACTTCTAGCACCTGCTACGTCGACAAACCACTGTACAATCTCCAAGGTCAGAGTGGTTGCCAGGGTTCGTCCATTCCTCGCCCAAGAAGTTTCAGCCAAAAGTTCTAGGGTTCCAGTTTCTTGCATTTCTGTCGTGGATCAAGGGCGTATCGGTCAGGAAGAGGTCACCGTTCATCTCAAAGATCCGGAAACCAGGTACTTGGTTTTTGTAATTTCTCTGTAGCCTGATTTTCTGCTGTCGAAGAATCTTTAGATTCGATTGGTTATGGTTGTTGGATTTTCTGAGTGTAGCCGGAACGAGTGCTATCAATTGGACTCATATTTTGGCCAAGAAGATCATACGGTGAGGCAGATATTCGATAAAGAAGTTAATCCGTTGATTCCAGGACTCTTCCATGGATGCAACGCTACTGTGTTTGCTTATGGAGCCACTGGCAGTGGAAAGACCTACACCATGCAGGTTATCTTTAATTGGTTGGGGATTTGTTCTATGCAGCTGAAATTAGCTTGAATCAATAGTAGAATCATTAGTTTTCGTTTATGAAATGAAATTCCCTGAAATTGATATGAATAATCAAACAATGGAAATCAAATGCACTCTGAATTGTGTCGAATTTGGTTGAGGATGCAGGGTACTGAAGAGGAACCGGGTCTAATGCCGTTAGCCATGACTAGAATTTTAGCACTTTGTGAGGAAACAGGGTCTAGAGCAGAGATGTCCTACTATGAAGTCTACCTGGAAAGGTGTCTGGATCTTCTGGAACCTAAAGCTAAAGAAATTGCAATTATGGATGATAAAGAAGGGCAGATTCATCTTAGGGGATTGTCTAAGGTTTCTGTAAATTCCATGTCCGAATTCCGGGAGACGTTGGCTCTTGGAATTCAGAGGCGGAAAGTTGCTGATACCGATCTTAATGATGTCTCAAGTAGAAGTCATGGGGTTCTTCTAATTACAGTTTCATCACCCGGGTGTGATGGTTCTGGGGCTTCTGTTACAGGGAAGCTCAACCTCATAGACTTGGCAGGTATATTTCTTAAGCTTTATGGAAGCCTATTCTTAACTTTTCCCTGAATTTGGAAACTCGTTTGATACAAATAAGTTTTATTCGTTCCCCAAGAATTCACTTTTCTCTGGCTAGTTGTGTTATTGTTGCTAATCCAGTCAACCATCCATGTCAGGTAATGAAGATAACAGGAGGACTGGCAACGAAGGGATTCGCCTTCAAGAGAGTGCAAAAATCAACCAGTCTTTGTTTGCACTTTCAAATGTGATATATGCACTAAACAAGAACCTTGCCCGAGTACCTTACAGAGAAAGCAAATTGACCCGCATATTGCAGGATTCTCTCGGCGGAACAAGCCGTGCTTTGATGATTGCTTGCCTGGTAAATTTAATGCTGGTTAAACATCTCTTGTAATCTAATATCACACTTGCTCAGTTTTCTTTCTTCTTTGATAACAGAATCCAGGAGCATATCAGGAGTCTGTCCATACAGTCAGCTTGGCTGCTCGATCACGTCAAATTTCAAACTTTGTTTTGCCGGTACATAAGCAGGGGACTCCACAGGCTAAAGTTGACATGGAAGCAAAGCTGCGAGCTTGGCTTGAATCAAAAGGCACCAAGAGTGCACAAAGAATTGGAGGGGTTGGTTCTCCCTTTTCTAGCAAAACTCCTTGCTCTACTGCTTCAAAATTGAGAAAACCTCTCTTCAACAGTTCTGCCAAAGTTAAAACAACTGCCAACCAGAGTGCTTGTAAACAAGAAAAAGAAAGGTCTGGCAAACATTTGCTTGATCTTCTGATTTTTAATACCATGTGGCCTGTACTAATTGCTTCTGCTTGTACTGCATTGATGATCTCTTCAGGACTGTAGCCGTGGCTTTCAGAAACTTGATTGAAAATGAAGATGAAGTTAATGCTACCACGACCAAAGATCACGGTATTTTTCTATCATAGCTGCCTTTTCTTTTTCACTCGACAAAAGCTTGTTCACTCTGCCACATTGTGTTTCAATATGACTGAATCTTCATCTTTAGATGCAGTAGTTAAGGTGAAATTCAATAGTCCAAGAAAGGCTCTCTCGCCAATCAACAACTCAAATGGAATCCGCAAGGATTTGCAGGAACTCTCGCCAATTACCTTTGAATCAAGGACTCCAAAAACACCATTCCCTGCAAATGAGGAATTCAAATCTTTTGGCACCCCACTAAATAAGTTTGGTGCTCAAGCATCAACTCTGAAGGTATTCAGAAAGCCTATTTAAAATCTCATTCCCTTACTTCTCCGTGCAGTTTGGTTTTCAATAATTCTGGTTTTTCTTGTCATTTTTTCATCATCAGAGTTGTCTTGCACAAGAATATGTGGATTTCTTGAATACAGCAAGCAGGTAGGTCCATAATCATATACAATAATTAGCACTTAATGCAAAAATCCACTAGAAAATGTGGATTTCTTTTTCCTGTCCCCAACTTTTCAATTTGAAATAGAGAGGTTTAATCAATTATCAACTGGCTTTTTTTTTTTTTTTTTTTTGCAGAGAGGAGCTAGTAGAATTGAAGGTAATATTATTTAAGACCACGGCTGAGATTTATATTTAAGAAAATATTACCCTTTTCCCCTACATATCCCCTGATTCTTTTCATCCCCTCAATTCCCAGGGCATTGGAGTGAAAATGGCAGAGTACATACTGGATCTCAGAGAAACTAGTCCATTGAAATCGGTAAGACAAAAGCTGAAACCTCTTAAAGAATTATGTAAAAATGACATTTTTCAACAGTTTTTTACGTGAAGAACCTAACTGTGTTGAAGTCCCTGGTGAACAACCATGGTCCCAAATCTGTCTTTTCATGTCATATGCACTTGGGACCTAACTTTATCCTTTTTCTCTTCTTGTCCAATCTAAGTTCTCAAAAGTCTTCGTTTTCGCGTCCAAAGAATGTGCCAAGAGATCTTATCTCCTTTATCTTTTGACAAATACATTCCCACACATACGTACGTCGGTTTCGTTTCTGATAGTCACTTGACATGTAGAAAACATCACATGTACACTTGATACAAAACCGAAATACAAGTTGAGAAAACAACAGTTTCCAACTTTTTTCCTGAATATTTTCTACTTTGGGTGTCAAAATAATGGACTTTCTTTCCCTTGCTGTGTTTATATAGCTCACTGACTTGAAGAAACTAGGACTCTCATCCAAGCAGGTAATGCTTCAGTAAACTCATCAAATTTACCATTATTTTTCACTTTTGGAAAATCAGGCCCCTGAAAAGATATGGGTTTGTTCTGCAGATTCATAACTTATTCAGCAAAGCTGCAGCTGGGATATTTGATAGAACAGAAGATTTGGCTGCTCCAGAAACTTCATTATCCAACCAATAATGAAGGAAGATATAATGATGAATTGGGAAGAGTGCCATAGCAACATCCTCCAAGTTGCCTGGTATGTTAAAATATTGTAACAAGTAGATAACTGTCTTATTTAGGATTTTGCCTGGTCGGCTTGATGGGCTTCCTTGATGTTCTATAAGCCTATCTGTATCATTTTTTTTAACAAAAATATCTATTTGTATTGCTATGAACTTGTGGCTGATGTAATATATAAATATGATGATCAATTCAGAGTGATGTAATTTTTATGGTCTATATGAAACCAATGTGGATTTTTATTTATTGAGGCTGTTCAAATGAATGGTGTAATATGCAACTTTTCTCTGATAATAGGCTTAATTTTTAGCCACGGAAAGTAACAAAAGTTCATATTTTCTTTTTTTTTTCTGTTGAGAGTATTACATCATAGGACCTACACTTTTAAATGAAATAAGGATGACTTAACGACTGAAAATTTGAATTAAAATTTAAATGAAATGAATATGAAGGGAAGAAAAAAAAAACATAAAGATGAAAATGACATCTTATTAAGGAAATGCTAGGTCTTTTCAATCTAGAATTATTTTTTGTCAAAACCTCTTTACACTTCCAAACTTGGAATTCAAATCTCTCTGGAACCATCTATTGTGTTTTTTTTATTTGAGTTCAACAACATTGAGAATGAGGAGATTCGATGATACATGCCAATTAGTAGTGAACGTTTTTTATTAATGGGTTAAGAACTGAATGGTGGAAGTAGTGCATTTTAGTTAACGATTTTATTTATATGTCAATCTTATTTCTTGCCATTTGCAAATAACAAAATCTCAAAACAGTAATGTTGTAGAGAAGGTCAAATTTTTTTGGAAACTTACAAATATGTTTAATAAAGGTAACTATAGAAAGAATAAATGAAAATATAGATTCTAGATTTACCCAAATGAATGAAAAAGTGTTGGTCATTTTTTTTTTTAAGTGGTTGGTCAATAAAATCAGATTATTTTCCCAAAACAAGGGATCGAAAAACCAAGTGACCTCTTGT
Source organism: Luffa aegyptiaca (assembly GCA_017139565.1). Lineage (NCBI taxonomy): Eukaryota > Viridiplantae > Streptophyta > Magnoliopsida > Cucurbitales > Cucurbitaceae > Luffa > Luffa aegyptiaca. The sequence goes on along the minus strand of CM029400.1, from coordinate 47,131,240 downwards.
TCCAATCTGCCACGTCGATCTGTGGAAAGTAAAATGAATCATCGAAAAAGAGCAATTTTTTTTTTTTTTTTTTGGAACAAGAAAATAAACTTTTTAACACTATGATGATAATGGAGAAGAGATATTCCATGTATTTAAAGATTCTTTGAGATTATTTTATTTTCAAATAGAAATAAATTGAACACGTGTAGCTTTTTACGATAATTATAGATCATTTAACTGTGCAATAATTTGCATTATTTTGAATATTAAATTAATTTTGGGAACTTTCCTCCAAAAAAAAAAAAAAAAAGAACTGTTTTGAACCAAAAGGATGGAAGCAGAAGAATAAAGTGGGTTTGGAAGCATATAGGACTGTCATTGAAATTATATTTTTGAATATAACTTCACAATTACAGGGCTAAATTAATTAGGTTGACTATTATTTTAGTTAATTTAAATAATTGGAATATACATATTTAATAGATATAAATTTTCAAAACGCGATTTAAAAAAGAAAAAGATCTCAATAGACAGGTAACATCGTTCATTAAAATTTAAAATATTTAACTCATTGTAAAAAGTAAAGTGCTTCTATTTATTTAAAAATAAAATCAAATATAATAAAAAAAATAAAAATGTAAGTGATTCTCTATTAACTTTAAATATTCTTTAAAAAAATAAATTTATTGATTCCTTTCATATTTGTTTCAATATCGACATTTATTTAAAACTAAGTTTCAATATCGACATTTTTTAAACTATTTTTTATAAACAAATTTATTGATTTATTCGATATTGTTTCATTATCGACATTTAAACTGCCGACTTATATATTTATAAATAAAATTTTCATTCTGAACTTCACCGACTTAAGGTTGAAATTATGAGTTTTTCCAGAAAGAAGAAACCCATTTAATCTTCAAAAAAAGAAGAATGATGTGCTCAGTTTACCAATCATTCTAAGAGAAGAAAAAAATGGTAAATTGATCAATTCTCAAAACTATTGTAAATTTAGAAAGTTTGGCTATGACAGGAAGAATTCAACAGGTACACGTAAATATGCATTTAATTTTGGATATCGATGAATGGAATGAAGAGTTCAACCGGCCCCCCTAAACTGTTGAGTTTTACTCTACAAGAACTTCACCATATTGAATATAAAAATCGTAGATAATGTTTGAAATAATTGAAATTAAGAGATGTTTTCAAAAAAAAAAAAAAAAAAAGAGAGAGATTTAGAGATATTTATCATGTCAAGATCTTAAAGAACATTCGAACTCTGTTCTTCATTTTCAACGATAGATATGGATAACAGAAGAAACTTTGTTACCTCATAAATTACCACATACCATTTTTCTTTTTATACAGAGAAAAAGCAAACGCTAAACAGACATGGATAAACACAGAAATCTTAAGCTAACAAGATCCTGGTACCATAACAGCATATCAGCTCTTTCACAACTCCACGACTGCTATTATTTAAAAGGAACGCTACAATCGACTCTTAAAGACGCAACGACAGAAGGCAAACGCTGGGAGATTAGATAATTGTTATTACGATTCATACTATTGGTACTTGATGACAATCTCCGCTTGCGAGGATTGGAGCTCTTGCTCATTTACAGTTGCATGGATCGCAGGTGCAGTTGTCACCGCACTTGCAGCCGCTCTCAGCTCCCATCTCTGCAACCTCGAAGGACCTGATATGGAAAACCAGAACCGTTAATTCATGACTAAATTTCTCTTGAAAGATAGAGTAATTTCAAAACCTTACATCTTCTGAGGAGCGAGACCGACGACGAAGGTCCCGATGGTGGCGGTGGTCTCAGAGAAGCTCATGTCAGGGAACATCTTGCACCTGCATAAGGAAAGATCAAAACGTCAGAATCATCGCGATTATCCTCTGTAAACGATTATCGAAGTCATTCCAGAGATTTCAGAAGAATATAGGCCGCGATCGCGCGATCATTTCTCAAACTCAAAAATCAGTGAAGAGAACCAGCACATGATCAGATCGCAATCGAGCGATGAACAAAGATACAGAGATGAAAAATAAATCGAAAGCAACATACAAGCAAACGGAAGATCAGATTCTCGAGAAATCATTTTCTACAGAAAAAATAAATTAAATTCGATTCACACGATCAAATTCAAAGGAGAAAATTAGCGATTACTCACCCTCCACAGCCACTTCCGCACTTGCAGGCGGAGCCGCATCCACAGTTTCCACCACAGCACGACATTTTCAACGATGAACAACGAAGAACGATGTGAGATTGGAAGATTGCTTTTGAAATCAAACCAGAACTTCTTGCTATTGAACGAGTTTAAAGTGGTAAATGATGAGTTCCATATATAGAGGCGGGGAAGGGGAGAGGGAGACGTATCCACCGTCCACGTGTCAAAATCGTAGCGGATAGAAATTCTCGCGTATAGTCCCGAAGCTGCGTCTGTTCTCCTCCACGTATCTCTCGTGTCGATCACTCGTATTGTTTTCAGTTGTATGGGTCTTTTGTGGGGTCCGCAAACGGCGATCAAACAACGTAATCAACGGTTCACATTTGGTCTAATAAAAGATAAATCAACGGTTGATATTGAACTGAAAGATTCTCTCGAGACGTAGAAATCATGGGAGGACGAACGTGGCTGTTGATTTTAAACAGAAACAGCGAAATTGATGGTTTTTAGAACTATTAGGTGTTGGGTGCAATACTCGGGATAGTTTTACACCGTTGAATGAATTGTAAAAGTATCTCGATTTTGTACAACAGTTACTAGGGAACAAACAAATTTGAAGATATACACCCAATTGTGTGAAATTATCTGAAACATTGAACCGGAAGTACTTAATAATTTGTCCAATACATGAACGAAGATTCATACCTCGGATTTCTTGGTCGAGATTATATATTTTATTAATGTCAGTTGTCTTATGTTCGTATTGGCACATAATGCAATTTAAATTATATAAATATGCCTTAAATATTAAAAAAAAAATACCAAACTATTATTAGGAACAATGTATATTTCGAATCTAGTTATTAGAGATAACCATCGTTATGATTGTGACCTTGATTGATGATCTTTTAAAATATTTTTAGTTGAACTATCATTTTGATCTCTTTACTTTGTGAATTGTCCTAATGTAACACCGAGTTAGGAGGGGTACATGAATGAACCGAGATCACATCCGAATGATAGGAATCCTGAGAACATGAAAGTATGGTCAAGATAAGTTTAAAAGAATTGATAGATACTATCTATACAAATAAGGTGCACCTTCCTTTTCGGTGACTCAATCATACGAACTTTGAAGTTAAGTGTGCTTGGCTTGGAGAAGTTTTGGGTGACCTCCTAGGAATTTTCTTAGGGAGCATGTGAGTGGGGACAAAGCATGCTAAAAGGACTCGTGTTGGTTAGGTACTTTTAATATATCTTAAAATCAATCATTATCGTTAGTTTGGAGGTATTTTTGTTTAATTCGACGAAACAAATAATAATACTTTTCATAAAGACACCATGTGAATATGTTTACCAAATATTTAAGCAAAATGCTTATGGGAACTAGATTTTTTGAGTAAAACTTAACCCTAAATGGACTGGAAATACTAGTTTTTAGATACATTAAAAGTAAATGGATGTAGATGGACTTAATTAAAACAAGTTCCAAAGTAGAGACAACAAACTGATATTTAACAAATATTTCAAATATGTGTCAAATGATTATATTATTTATTTATTTTTCATATTTTTAGACATATCAAATGGTTAGTAAAGAATAAAGATCATGTAGATTTCAAATATAAATCACATTGTTATTAGGAGCCGCCACATTGTTAATAGCAATGACCATCTATTAGTTTATCAAGGATTTGTTGATTGTTTTTTTAATCATAATAGAGGTGCTGATCATCATACGGTTTTTAAAATAATAATAGATGTTTTATCAATAAAATCATTCTCAAACTTATATCAGTGTCAATATAAATGTTACATATTATATGTTTGATATTTTAGTGCTTTTTTTGTTGGGAGAATTCAAAACAAACAAAACTAATAATTAACCAGCCCAAACTAAACTTTCTTTTCACTAGCTAGGCAGCTATGAAATAGAGGATACTAAAAAAGAAAAATATTGTCAAACAATGTATTATTGTTTCGTATCGAATATGCAATACAATTTAAAATTAAACCAAAAAGATGAAGTAAAACAACATCAAAGATTTTAGATTAAAGTTATAAGATCATAGATTAGAAGGTCAACAATTGAATTAATTAAATCAATTAATTAAGATCTTTGATTCATGTCTCGATCATTAACGTTCAATCTTCCATGTGACTTTTCTTTTGTCCAAATCTTTAACAAAAAGCACTTCAACAAAATAATGAATTTTCCTACATGAATTACAATATATCTCATATTTATTATGTTTTCTCAAATAAAAAGCTAGTGTAAAATAAATATGTCTAGCGTTTCTAAAAAAAAAAAAAAAAAAAATGTCTAGCGTAACAATATTCTGTTTTCTCAAATCAAATAAAAAAGAAGTATAATATTTATTCCAAAACATATTTAACAATAAGATATGTACTACAAGTGTGTTAATTGATTTTGTAGTACATACGAGCATCATAGTAATAAGACTAGCAAATGTACTACCACTCCTATGCGACTATTTGCAATGATTTCTTTTTTATTGGTCATATAAAAATCACATTGCATCATCACAATGTAAAAAAAAAATAAACAAATAAAATAAAATAAAGGTAGCAAAATCATTTATCAAATAAACAATCTTGCCCTAAATTCATACTATGATGGATTTGGATATAACTTTCAACTTATTAAGTCACTTTTTTCAAATAATACTAGTACGTTGTTGTTAAGTCGTCAATGATCTTTCGCATGAATACAATGTTTAAACTCTCAACTTCACAGGTATAAAGTTGTGTTTTAAAAAAATAATCAAAATATTTTATAATTCATTTTTATACACGTACAAAAACGTTATTTTAAAAGAAACGAGAAGTTAAATTACAAGTTTGTTCTCTAATAATAGTTGTGTCTAGCATGGATTTATAAAATTTAAATTTTGTGTATAATAAGCTGCTTAGCTTTAAAAATGTTTAATAAGTTGTGCATTTTAAATTAATTAACAGTCTTGTTAAATACAAAAAAAAAAAAAAAAAAAAAAAAAAAAACTTTGTGACTAATAGTACCACGATATTCCAACCTACATCTAATAAATTTTTACATAAAACTTATTAGATACTTGTAAATTTAAAAAACCCATTAGATATTTATCCTCACGATCTTACATGTATTAAACTACTAAAGACAACTTAAGCATAACTCAACTGATCGAGACATTATTTCTTCGACCAAAATTTCAGAAGTCGAATCTCCACCCGCATATTGCTCGACTAGAAATAAGAAGGAGGAGAAAAAAAAAAGGGAAAAAAACTTGGTTGCATACCGATTCCTTACATACCCCATTAAAATCTTGACAACTAAGAAAGAGGAAGGGGGAAAATGAGAAAAAAAAAATTTCTCTCCTAGTTGTCAATATTTTAATGGTGGCATGCAGGGGATCCTTACATATCGATATGCTGTCAAGTTTTTTCCACACACAGAAGAAGAAGAAGAAAAGAAAAGAAAAGGAAAGGAGAGAGAAGGAGAAGAAGAAGAGGAAAAAAAAAAAGAAAAAAAGCTCAATAGAATTCCAATCACTTGAGTGGGAGGGTGAAATAATGAGGTGAAATGCCAGAGTTTGTAAGGCCTTTCTTTAGGCAAAGGATGGCACATGGGTCATTCATAGTGTGCGGGACCCACAAAAATTCAATGGGCCCACATCGTCAATCATGCCCTAATCCAATGGGCCCACGGCGAATTCTGTCCATTTGCGGTGGATCGTCCAAAGTCGCACGGCGTGGCCCGAAAGTTGCTCTGATTACGACATTTATCTTTTCAGGAATCTACTTTTTTTCCGCTCCTCCTCCATTATTTTTGGTTTTGTTGTTCGTTTTTTAAAAAAGTTGGCTTCACTCGTGAAATTACCTATATTCACTTCTTATCTACTATGGGAATCATAAAGTTCCATCTCCACATCGGAGGATCAAACTAGGGTCACACCTTGATTGGTCGATATTGAATGTTCAATTTTGATCGATTGGCGATCGTATTAGGAAGAATCAAACGATTGATTGAAAAAATTAACACAAAAGGTAAGAGACAAACACTTGGAAGAAAAGAAACTTTTATTAGAAAAGTGCAAAGGTTGACACTTTTAGGAGAAGACTCCCGTTGTGATTCTTATGGGGGACACACTCCTATTTATAGGCCTAAGATCCTTCGAGCCCAAGCAAAAAGATTTTTCTATGCTCTTTTTAGATCTTAAAATATTCTAGATATTTCTGTTATAGGTAATTTTGGACCGACAAGGAATTGATGAGGACAGCGCGATACCAACCCAAGGAGACAGACAGGAAACGGAACCCGGAGGAAGAACATGCCAAAGTCGAAGGGGTCGGGCTTTTGGCTCGACCCCCTGCTCGGTCTCGACCCATGGTCGCCCCGGTTCCACCTGGTTTGTCCCGAAACGCCTCCGAATTCCTAAAAATCCTAGGAGCATGAGCATGTATTTAAACCCATCTTCGTCACTGAAGAAGGGATCTCGAACTTGGTTCTCTACTCTCTCCTCTTGCTCTCTTCCTTCCGTTTTCTGACTTAAGCATCGGAGGAGGTGTGGCAAGCACCACACCGGTGTGCAGAATGTTTTATGTCTTGCAGGCAACGTCTTCCCCCCTCACAAACAAATTTACCGTTGGTGGCATGTGAAGGTCAGGTGAGTTCCCTCTAACCAAATCTGACCGTCAACAATTTCTATACCTATCCTTATCCCAAGGAATTCTGGAGCCTAAAGAGTAAGCTTCTAGATATAGTTAATGTTGTCTTTTACTTTAACACGATTCGAACCACAGACCTTATGGTCATTGGTACAAGACTTATGCCAGTTGAGTTATACTCATGTTGGCCAGATAGTAGAGAAGTTAAGAGCATAGGTACGAAAAAAGAAAACATAATTGATGAAATGACATCGTTTAATTAAGATGTTGTACATTTTGTAATTTAACCAACTGTATTGATTTTGTACGTTTTCTAATTTAATATATTAGGTATGTAATTTTTTAAAAAATATTTGGTTGGCCAACCAACCAATCTAACATTTTGTTTAAAACTGACTTAGTTCGATCAAATGGGTTGGTTTTTTTTGTGTGTGTGTTTTTTAAAGCACTCCTAATTGAATATACTGGGATTGGGTTGCTTATGAAAAATATACATATTTGTTAATCTATATAGTAATAGAAAGGACCATTTGTGAAATTTTGCTAAACTATAACTAAATTGTAACTTTTATAATCAACAATAATGACTATTTTAAATTTTTAGATTTTGAAAATCAAATTGAAGCAACATCTAAATCATATATATTATTTTTTTAATTTAACCAACTATATTTTACTACATTTAGTAGTACATTTTGTAATTTACAAAAGTAACCAATTTTAGGAGTAAGAACCTAATCATAAGTCCATAGCAAGTTAATTCTTTAATAAATATATTTCTATTAAGATATTTAAACAATGGAAAATAAAAAAAATGCATTTAATATTTTATCATTTTTACTACTATTTTATCGTATTATAAAAAATAAAAACATGGTTAATATATATTTTAGGAAATTGTGCACGTAGCTAAATGATAAATACAAATTTGACTTACGCCCGAAAAAAAAAGAAGCAAATTTGTCAAATTACTTCAACCCCGTTTGATAACCATTTTGTTTTTAGTTTTCGGTTTTTGAAAATTAAACTTATAAACACTATATCCACCTCCAAGTTTATTTGTTTTTGTAATACCTTATTCCCATGTTTTTAAAAATCAAACCAATTTTTGAAAACTAAAAAAAGTATTTCAAAAACTTGTTTTTGTTTTTGGAATTTGACTAGAAATTCAAATGTGTCATTGACAAACATGAAAATCATGGTAAGTAGATTGAGAGAAAACAAGAATAATTTTTTAAAACAAAAAACCAAATGGTTATCAAAAACTGTTTTTGCTGTTCTGCTTTCTGTTTTGATGGATCAGATTTGTTGAGCACTGTAAGGGCCCATATCACTGGGCTCATGAGCCAATATTCTTGCAGGCCCACCACCGTGGACGGTGGCTTCCGTCTCGTCTTTACTAACGACGGCGTTTTACGAGAGTCTCCAGAATTCAAATTGTCAACTCCCGCTAGTTTTTTTTTCCTGGCCAGTGGTCGCTTCAGATCGCTCAGATGGAGCCGGAGATGGCGAACGAGCTTTCTCCGATGGCTTCAGCCTCTTGATTTCAGTAGTTTTCTATCAAATAAGCGAATTTCTCGTTGAATTCGCAGTTCCGAAGTTCAAAATTTCACTTCAATGGCGTCCCCGATCAATTACTCTGCAATCGACGATAAAGATTTCGACGATGCGGCTTTGTGGGCCGTAATTGACTCCGCTGCTGCGGCTGCAGCTTCTTCCTCCTCTTCCTCTAAATCTCGTAAGTCTCTAGCCCTTAATTGCATCAATAAATCAAACCCTTCCCCGCCGCCCAAATTCCCGAAAAGCCCTAGAACTCCGTACCAGCCGCAGAGGAATTCTATGGTTGTTGCAGAGGGTGAAGTGGTGCACGAGCCTTGGGTGTTTCAACCTCCTCGGAAAATCGGGAGGACCTGTACATCGGAAGTGAGTGAGAGCAGTCCTCTTGCAGTTGTCTGTAACAACGCGCTACGGACTCCCCCTGCGCCGGTGTATCTGTCTCCTGAAGCTTACTTGTCGCCGCAAATTGCTTCTGGTTCCGAAGGCTCTCCGGCTGGTAGTGGATGTGGGCTGAACGAGGGGAAGGAAATTACAAGGCATAGCCTCTCTGGGCAGTTCCCTTCAGTTTCTCTCTTTAAGGAGTATCAAAATGCGGCAATGGCGGTATTTTCTAGTTCCGTTTAGTTCTGCCTTTAGTGTTCATATTCCCATGATACTTTCCCTGCGCAAACCAAGCTTCTGTTTGAACAAATTTCAATTGAACCGGAAACTATAGGATAGCTCGAGCACTAGAAGTTAGAAACTTGTTGAATTCAATGTTATGACATTCAGGAATCTTTATTTTGTGTTAGAATATACATTGTGGGAACCCAAGAATTTAGCACTGAAGAGGTGGGAATCACATCAAGTCAAGGTCGTAATCTCAATTAATTTCTAATGTTGAACAATAGTTCTATTGCTGTAGGTTTCTAAAGTTTTAGTTAAAAGACAATAGAAAACGTTTGGTCTCTCATTTGTCTTAAAGATGACGTTAAGCTTTTAAAAATATAGCATGTTACCATGTCTCAATCCAGAACAGGCTGGTGTGAAATATTTATGGCCATAAGACGTCATTATTGGCTCATTTTGGTGGAGGCGATAGAAGAATTCACTGGGTGGATTGAAAAAGAACCTACCTAAATAAAGCATGGTTTAATTCATGGTACAATCCAATTTAAATTTGCTAACCTGCACGAAAATGCATTTAGTTTCTGTCTTTCCATTCTACTGTTGAGGTAATTACCATTGTGCCACTACTTATATCCTAATAATATTGTAACAACTATATAGTTATGTCTATGATTAGTTTTATTTGCTTTTGAAATCTGAATAATCTCACTTTTACTTGTATCATGAGATTGAATTTAGTTTTGTCTCTACATGTTACTACCTTCCTAAATTTTTATTGGTAGTTTTGTAAGTTCACGTAGACTAACAATTTAACATTGTTGTTCAGACTTCAGATCGCATTAACACACCCTGAAAGCCCACGTCTTGTATATAGTTACCTATATTTTGATTGGCACTCGCCTTTGTGAAATCTCGTAAAGTAAATTATTTCAACGTTTCTCAGCATTATTTAAATTCTATATTCTTTAACAATTTCAATGTACAGATTTTAGAGAAATCGGACTTTACTATGATTGCTGGGAACCCTTTCATTAAAAAATCAGGTCGAGTACTGTATTCTATGCCCTTTCGTTACAACATGGACGAATAGATGTAAAAGGGGCAGTTTACTTTATACAGGATGGAGGAAGATATCATTTTATTTCAATCTCTCTTTTGAAATTAAGGACAAGACAATTGAATTTGACGAGAACCGCAATGTCCAGCGTGCTGAGTTTGTTGTTCGAGCATATATGCAGTATGTTTGTGGATGGAACTTAATAACTTATCCATTATTATTCTATTCCTAATCCTATTCGTTTTCATTTATCAAAATGTTCGGTATTAAGCAGTTCCCATGTTATGTAATCTTGAACTGAACTTCAATCATGAATTCGTTTTCTTTCTATTAGAGGTGGTAGATTTTGTGATGGATGGGGCTCGTGTGAACGGCGAGAGAAGAGATTTATAAAACCAAATCATGATATTCCTAGCACAGCAGAAACCAGGGCAAAGAATAAGGCATGCCAAGTAAGTCATCAATTCTCACAACCGACTTAGCCGAATTTATTTTTCCAACAGTTGCTTAATTTTGAAGAATTCCCTAGTGGCGAGTTAGTGTGTTGTTCCTCATCTTCTAGATCAATTTTAGAATGGTTTACATAAAGTTGGAAACTTCTGTTGAATTACCACTAAATGCTAAAGATTAGAATACATATTTAATCTCTTATATCCATTCTTAAGGGTCCCACTCTTCTAATATGTGGGCTCGAATATTAATTCAATTTACGAAGTTAAATACGTGAGTTATTCATATTAGTTAGGAAGGAAATAACATTGTAGGAGTTTGAACACAAGACTCATTAGTTTGATATCATATTATATCACCAATAAACTTTTTATTTTTTATATCTATGAGTGTCTGGGTCAACTTGCACACATCTTGACTATTTTCATGATTCAACTACTTAACCTTACTATATTTGATTGCCAGAAAACTTATAAGCTATTAAATCCTAGATAGGTGGCAACCAGTGTCTTGAACTAAGCCCTTCACTATTTACATTTGTCCTCGTTGATCATAGACCAATCCAAGGTGGTTCATGTGAGAGTACTAGTTAGGGATATATGGGGATTAGTATTAGATTAGTAGTGAGGGCATATTAGTAAATAGTTAGGGAGGCTTGGTTGTGCCTTGGTTATAAATAGGGGAATTAGGGAGTCTTAGTGGGTGTGGAAGATTTTGAATATTGTCTCTTAGTGAGGCTTTGGGAGAGAGTTAGCCCTCTCGAAAGGCTATCGGTTATATTGTAATTTCATTTTGATATTGCAATATAATATATTAGTGTTTGGTGTCTTTTCTTAGTTTGGATTCCTAACAGTTCACCATTAAACTAAAGTATGTGAGCCCGTAAATTTGGATACACATATTTATTATTCATTTTCCATATCTTAGACAACTCTTTCTCTGTATGTAGCATGGATTGGATTTGATAAAAAATGCTGCTACATGTTTCGTCCCCCTGCTAAACCGATTACCTAGTAAGTAGTTGTGATTCTGCTCTAAGCAATTACACATTCAAACATTTTCAGGACCTGCTTGGCATTGGAGAGTATCGACCTGGTGCATGCCAGGGCCAAAAGTAAAGACATGCCAGATTCATCCAGCCATAATATCTTACATGTATTGGAAGGAGTAAGATGCGGGCAATCTCTAACAACAAACAAAACCACAAAAGTTCATTGAATGTAAGTTGTAACCAATCTGAGATCTCAAAGAACAACACCAATGGAGAAACACCAGCTACCAGAGAGAAGTTCATAGCTTCTTCTTGTAATGTTGTAGCCATTTTCTTATATTTGGTAAAACTTTTTATAGAAAGTGATTTAGTCGGTTGCCAATATGTAATAATGTATGATGTTGGTCCCACTCTCCCAGTTGGAGGATCTTTTGGTTGGTGGGAAGTGACTGTTACTTTGTTGGACGCTGGCTATGGGTCAGTTTATCATTGATTCCTCAGTCGGTGGAGGCCATTGGTTTAGTGATACATTTGAATTTTTGTTAAGAGTTTGGAGTTGGATTTCAGGCCATTGGACGAAAAAGGAAAATGGAGCTCTGGATGAAGTAATTTACTTACTATAAAGTGGAACTGTTTCCCTTTTTATGCAGTCCTGAAAAGGAGAAATTAATGGAGAAAATAGACGTAGATATCCTATACTTTCCTTTCCCTTCACTTGCACTCTTTATTTTTTTTGTTCTTTTTTCAATGAACTTTTTTTTTTTCGATTTGTTTTTCAATGAAGTTCTTATTATCAATAAATATGAGATGAAAGGATAGGTTAGACATAATATGTTTTTTAATTGAGACATGTCTCTTCATAAAATAGAAAACTATTTGATTTTGATGATCAAATATGATCAAATTTGAGTAGCTTATCCAACTCAAGATGGCTTGTCATTATGAAATATGGATATATTAAAAAATATTATTATACTAATAACACTCAAAAGATATATTTTTTAGATTTACAATAAAGGTTTGATTAGAAAACTTCAACCTATCATTTTAATGAGATATAATCTAAGCCAAAGTGAGCATAGTTCAACCGTAATTGACATATACCCTCGACTAACAAGTTAGAGGTTCGAATCTCCCCACTTCCAAATATTGTTGAATTCGAAAAAAAAAAAAAAAAGAGATATAATCCAATTTTTTAGGGGATTTAGAAATGGAATTAAAAATAATATAGACATAAAAGGAATCAACGATATATTTAACTATTTTATATTTATGTTACTTAGAATTAGAATTTTATTTTTTTAATTCAATATGTGAGGATAGAAATTTGAACATCTAACATTTTAGGTCTCGTTTAATAATCATTTGGTTTTTGGTTTTTAAAAACTATACTTATTTTCCTCCAATTTTCTTACCATGGTTTATCAAACGAAGAAAAAATATAAATTTTAACTATGTTTTTTTTAGAGGGTGAAAAATTTGAACCTTTGACCACTTGGTGTGTACAACTTTTATGCCAGTTGAACTGCTCTGGTGGGCTATGTTTTAACTAGTTGAACTATGTTTAAGTGGACTAATTTTTAAAAATTTACATAATAAATGATTTATAAATATGATACGTGGGTCTTTTGGAGATATATCCTAATCTAAAACTGGTAGTTAGAAGAGACCTTTTTTTGCAATAGAATTTTCTGGTAGAAGAATGGCTGATAAACCAAAATTACCATGATAAACCCTGGGCTAGTAGCTGAAGATGAAAACAAGGGAGGGTATAACAGTCATTGTGCAAAAAGAGAATTTGGAGTGCATTGCTTCTCTGGCCCTCCACTGGTCCGTTAGTCCAACTTCAAATCGGATGGCAGTACGAAATTATTCTCTCGCGTCCTTTCCTTCCACCAGCTCCAATGTCTGCTCCACAGAAAACCTCATTCCTTCACAGTTCAAATTCTCTCTCTCTCTCTCTCTCTCTCTACAATGAGCTTGATCTTGCAGAGCCAATCGCCAATGGCGTCGTGTGACAGCCATGTGATGCAAATTGCAGGAGCAGTCGTACATTCTTGTTCTCTATAATTTACGGTTTTTGCAATTTCTTCCTTGTCGATTCTGCTTCGTCGATTTCTTTGCTTTAATTATTGCACCTTCCTCCTGAACTCGATTGTTGTATTGGCGGATATGACTCTTCGTCGTATCTCTGAAACTCTGAACTGATCCCCTCCGCTTTCTTCTGGTGCATTATTCCACTTGCTGCTTTCAGATTCAAGCATGGCCGCTCAACAGGTACCTCTCTCTCTCTCTCTCTCTCTCTGTTTGTGGAAATTTTGAGTGCTTAATTTTGCCCTAATTTTGCGGTTGATTTGTGAATGTAGGAAGATGGATGGCCATTAGGCTTGCGGCTTATGAACGCCAGAGTTGGATTGGCGGGAAATCGTGATCTCTCTGCTTCGGTTTCTTTCAATACTTTGCGCACTCATTCTCCTAGCTCCTTCACCGATTCTTCCTCAGATCTTGATACAGAGGTCTGTGACTTCAATGTCTTTTTCTGTTTTTCTTTTGCGTATGCATTAAAGAGGCTGGAAGCTTGTTCGTATGAAAGCACATTATGCTTGGTTTGTGCTGGGAAACACTAAAATAATGCTTGATTAGAATAGAATATGTGTGGTTAAAAAAACCTTCTCGTAATTGAATTTTTATGAAAATAACAATTTAGTCTCCTAACTTTAGTCGGTAAAACTTAGTCCATGAAGTTTAGTATGAATAATTTAGTTCTTTATTTTAAAAATTGTAATAATCTAATTCCTACCATGAAAAATTCCAATGTTGATTATGCAACGACTTAGTTTTGTGGTTAAACATAATTTATCTCAAATCAATTTATCGATCTACATGTGTAAGAAATCTCATCAAATATTTATCACAATAGGGACTAAATCATTACAAATTTTAAAGTACAGGGACTACTAAATTGTTATAAAATTGAAGGTATAAAGAGTAAATCGTTATAAACTAAAGTCTAAGGATTAAATTGTTACTTTCATGAAAGTTTAGAGACCAAAATTGTTTTTTAACCGATTCCGGATGCCAATACATTGCATTGGCTCGCCTCACAGTTAAAGACTAGTAGACTACATTTCTTTATTTTATTTTTCTGAAGGGATTGAGTTGAAGCAACAGTTTGGCCTTCTTCAAAATGTGTATTGATTTCTTTAGAGCTCAATTAGGCCATCTGATACAATTTGTATAGGAACTGGAAACTACCAACTGTAGATTTTTCCCACAAAAGCTTTGGTATTGTCTTTTTGGACTCTGCTTTTTCTAAATTCCATTGGATAATTGGTTTTTAGTCAACTGGATCATTCTACCATGACAAGAGCATCACGCTCGGGAGTCTCATTGGTGTCTCTAGCATTCTGGAGCTATCACGAAGATCAACAAAAGGAAACAAGGTGGAAACACTTGAAGACAAAAAGAAGTACAAGTCCAAGCCATGGTTGTTTTCTCTATCTTTATGCATTAAACTCCGCCCCGATGCCGTGAGCTTGAGCAGCTCTCCTTCACTTGAACACTCTCTTGAAACAGAAAGGAGAGCTACAAGAAATCACAGGATTCACAACCCGACCATGTATGGACCGAACGATTACTCACCTATTCGCCCTGTTTCTGGAACCAGCTCTTTGTTTTCCAATGATCAAGTTGCTCCTGTGTCGTATGCACCGGTGGTCGAAGAGAGAACCAGAAGATCAGATGGAGAACTTGTTCAAGATGGTAACAGTCAAGGGAGTCCTCTACTCTTTTCATGTCTATATTGCCAATTAATCAAATAATTCTTTCTTTGTTTCATATCATATCGTTTGAATACATTGTTTCAATACAACTTTTTCTTGATGGAAAAATGATGCATGTCAAAAGTTAAATGGTCATCTGTTTCATTCTACCATTTGATTTGTAGGAGACTTGTCATAATCATCATTGAGCCATTTTGTTTGAGTCAGACAAGTCAAGGCATTCATAGCTCCTACATGCAGTCTTTTTCGTATCGGTTAGCATATGATAGAAGAAAAAACTTCAAATGGTCGTATAGATTTGCTATATTTGCTAGTTTCGTGACTCGAAAATCTGTTGTAAATGACTGACAATGATAAAAAATATTCGGGCAAACGAACCTTCTCGTATGTTTGCCCACATCGCACCGCACGACCCTTACATACTTTAGATTGGGTGCCAGCCTCAGTACATTCAAATATTGATGCTCTATAGGTGAAGTAAAAATCATATACCCAGTTGGACCGAATCTGAGGTTTTGCCATATCCGCTGGATCATCTATCTGGTAAGGCCATTTTTAAGACTTGATAAACGTCCCTGAATTTTGTTCACTCAACTTCCCAAACAGGGCAGATAAGCTCTTCAAGCTGCCATTTTCTTCATTGAAATTTGACGTTCTCAATCCTTTCAGTTTCAAGGGGGAAATTTCTTGGTCTACATTGTCATTAATCTTCACCTCAGCAACAAGAAGCTGGGTGATGCTGCTTCTGCAAAAGGGACAAACAGGGGCAGTTGGACAAGCTGTTGTTGGATTAGGCTTCTTGTGGCAGCATAAAGATAATGTGCAATGAGCGCACATTCTATGTCCACATGGTTGAGCCTCAATATTGCACATCTGTTCAAAGCATATGCTGCACAACTCTGTATCACTAGCCTGCTCGTAAGGATTTCCACAAGTAATATAAGATCGGTGCGTACATAATCGATGAGTAATAGTCTAAATCGAAATATAAGAAACAGAGGAGTATACTGAGAAGTAAAACTAAAACATTGAGGGGAAGTCCTCTCAGATTCATTGCACGTATGTATTCTGACACCTGACTTGAAATTATTCAACAAAAAGCTAAAATGAACAGTGTGGTCGTATTACCTCAGATGCCAAGTCGTTGTCAACATCGTCATCCATGTCGACATCAGATGGCAAAGGACATGGAGGTGAGATGAATGTTTCCTTCAATATGGCCTTCTCTCTCTCCATGTTTGCATCCATCAAAGCCTTTTCTAGCAAAACTTTTGCATCTGGATCTAGCTCAATGATTAACTTCAAAGGTGAAGGCCAGACGAGAGGTTCTGGTGATGAAGGGTTTAATAAAGCTGCACAAGCCTGATGCTTATGCTTCAAAGCAACCGTAAATGGTATCCTCCTGCAAATGGCCAAGCAGATATTTTGAGAAAACTTCATTAGGATGTCCATCGTACTTCTTGTTCTAACTAATGACTATTTTAAGATAAGCATGTGGATAGCTTAATTGCTTATCGCCAAGGCTTTATTTAGTGATGGAGAAGCAAGCAGATCAGGAAAAGATAGTCTAGAGGTCTGATATTTGCAAGCCTACATGATCACAGAGTTCAAAGAGTTATATCTGAACACCCCTATAATATCCTATTCATACAAGGTGATCATCTCCAATAATGGTCGTCTTGATCTATGTTTCACTGCATAGATGTAATGCTTAGTCATTCACTACTATTTTCAGACCAAGTTGGAAGAACTTTGAGAATGGCACAACTTCTCTTGATTTTTTGAGCTGGCATCTGAGTTCTTACAAAGGCAAAATGTCGAAGGCGTCACATATTTCATAAGGGATTATGTTTTTTACGACTCCGTGTTTATTTTCTCTCAATTTCTTTACATTAGGTTTTACCTTTCTTAAGGAAACATTTGAATTCTTAATCAAAATTTAAAAAATAAAAGAAGTTTTTCCAAACTTTTTTTTTTTTTTTTCGAGTTTTCAAAACTTTGGCTTGGATTTTGAAAACATTTGAAAGATGTAACATTACAAATCAATTCATTGATGAAATTGGTGTTTCGAAGCTTAATTTTCAAAACATGAAAACAAAAAACCAAATAGTTATCAAACGGGCTTAAAATTTTGATAACCAAATATGTCAAACTAATCATAAATCTTTCTTGAAGCTTACCCATATGAGTCAAACTGAAATCTGTCAGCTCCCCAAGCAAGCAATTCTCGAACACATTCCAACGAACCACCACGGGCAGCTAAATGAAGTGGCGAACTACCTGGACAACTGCATAACATGAATCACAATATAGTTCCTCCATCAAAAACAACAAACCATCATTCTTTGGCAAAGCTCAAAATGAAAGAATGAAAGACCATTCCTCATACCTGCAAGTGGAGACACAAACAAGAGCACCATTGTTTAGAAGGATACGAACACACTCAGGCTGGCTCTGCCTGGAGGCTAAATGCAATGGAGTTGAGCCATCCCCATCTCTAATGTTCACAAATCTCGCAAAACCCCTACCATTTCCATTCAATCCAAATCAAAATCTCATCACATGAAGCCGAAACTCGAAATCGAATGAGGCAAGAAGAAGAAGAAGAAATTATCTAACCAAGAATCGGAAACAGGGGTGGTATGGGCAGCAGAGAGGATCGCTTGCAGACAATCTGAATGTCCATAATAAGCTGCGTAATGCAAGCAAGTTCTTCGATGTATAGAATCAAACATCAATATCTACGGAAATCAAATACGCAACAGTAAGTAAAATCGCAGCAAAAGAAGAAATAAACTTCTGAAAATCGCCTAAATCGGAATACGTACATTAGCTCCTGCTTCGATCAGCCTTTGAACACAAGCTATCTTCCCGCTCATTACAGCCAACATCAGAGGAGTCTAAATCAAGCGAAACAACAATCGATTCAATCGAAAGGAGAATCGAACCGGCAAAGAGTTCAAAACACAGATTCAATCAAACGAACCAAAAACCTGATTATGCCGATTCAGAACATCGGGATTCGCATTCCAGTCCAAGAGCAAGGAAAGAATCTATCATCAACAAATACATAACTAAATCCTTCCGAAAACTAAAGAAAACTCAGCATCAACATCAAATACAGAAACATTTCTTGAACTTAAACTCAAACTCACATCGATCTGTCCATTGGCAGCCGCCACATGTAGCGCAGATAGTCTTTGATGTTTGGTAGTGTGGTGTAAGAGAGACGGATCAATCTCCACCATAGCTCGAACAACATCCACATCCCCATTCTGCAGAGCTCTGAAGAATGATCCACTTTCATGGCGGTCTGCGCAGCTCAGGCCCTGGCCCATGCCTCCCTCTGCAACCTCAAATCAAAAATCGCCTCCTAGAACATGGAGAGGAGCTCGAGAAGAAGCTCGCTCACCAGGTTGCAATGGCGGCCGTACAATTGGAGATCAGTGGGGGAATTGCAGGCGTGGATGGGAAGGAAGAGAGTGATATTGAATGAATGAATGAATTGAATTGAAGTGGCCTCGTAATTTGAACCTGCCCGCCAAAGGAGCGGGCAACTTCGTCGTGTGGGTAATAAGGAGATACTTTTTTTTTTTTTTTTTTTTTTTTTGGGATTTTGGCGTCAGTGTCGGATATTTTGGGAAATTCGTATTATTTTATATTATCTCCTCATCTCCTCATGCACGATATGATTTTGCTGTCTCTTTCATGACTGTGAGAATTTCAACCTGTTATTGTCTTATTTTAATTTTAACCAATCAACTTTCATATTCGGGTTTTTTTTTTTTTTTTTTTTTTTTCTTCTTCTTCTTCTTCTTCTTCTTCTTCTTCTTCTTCTTCTTCTTCTTCTTCTTCTTCTTCTTCTTCTTTCTTTCTTTCTTTCTTTCTTTTTCTTTTGAACTTTTAGATCTTTTGTTACAATTACATCAAACTTTATTATACAACTGGTTGGTCCGTAATTCTGATCGAATAGGTTGTTGTTGGATCAATAGACTTGATATGCTTCGAGGTGTAGTA
This sequence comes from Luffa aegyptiaca, assembly GCA_017139565.1. NCBI lineage: Eukaryota > Viridiplantae > Streptophyta > Magnoliopsida > Cucurbitales > Cucurbitaceae > Luffa > Luffa aegyptiaca. Next base: position 47,111,952 of record CM029400.1, on the reverse strand, counting down.
CCCTTTCAGGTTTGAGGCCTGCAATGTGAGATCTAGTATCATGATGATGCTATACGCAACACATTCTAGTGCCTAAGTCAGCAAATAATCAATATTGTAATCGTCTAGCAGACTCAGGTTAGGTTGCGTAACTTTAATGTGAGACAATTCTCTATTTTTAGTTCCCAATGTCTTTGATGTGAGCATTAGGAATATACAATTAACTGGCTATAATTCTAGAGCTCAAATTCGGTGCTTTGGCTCGGTTGTTGTTGACTCAACACACTCTCTTTTTTGTCAGGTTAGTTAGTTTGTTATCATCGATCCAACCTATGCCCGACTCGAACGCATTCAGTTAGTTTGGGTCAATGCACTGGACTCGACTTAGTGGGCTTATGGCCCTTGGGATATTTTCCCACAATAATACTTGATATGACGATGGACGGAGGATTGGAATGATTGACATCAGTTATCTTATTATGACACTCGTGATTTAAGCTCAATCAAATAGGCAATGCATTATAAAGAAGAGAAGTTGGTTAGAGAGCAAGCTTTCACAGAAATAAAGAAAATAAGTGAACGAATGGATAACCGTATGAGAGACTTGGTGGTCATTGAATTTGAATGGAGAATTTTTGAATAATCGAATAATGGGATTGGTTAGAAGAGTGAAAGATGGTCAATAGGATGTAAGCCAATATAACATCTCCATTAGGTATATATCTGGTAAGCAAAACCAAATACAATGTCACTCAAATTTAGACATAAAGTAGACCATAACATGTTATCATAAAAAGAAATATGCAGAAATTTATCATCGTATCAAATATTAGTAGTCAAAGTGAAAATATCTTATTTTAGCGTATTAATAATGAGTGTAACGAATATTAACAGTGAAGTGAAATTGACCTATTTTAGCATAATGTTCTTTTCAAATCCATGATTTATTTGAGTTTTTTTTTCGTTCTCTTTGAGTCTAATGAATCTCAACTAAACATACCGAACATAATATAAATATTAGATATAACTTTCCCTATCCAAAATAACTAACTTACATCAATTCCGCTTTCTCAAAAAAAAAAAAAAAAAACTTACATTAATTCCCCAAATTCCTAAATTAAATTAACTTATTACAATTTTAAAATACACAATACAATTATTTAATTACAATCAAATCTCATACTTATAAATTATAATAATACAACTCTTAGTCTTAATTAACCAATTTAAGCAATATTTATTTTCCACCGATTTTTGTTTTCAAAAAGGAAATATAAAACGTGCTTTTATTTATAATGATGCCTTGGTTTTATTGGACAAAAAACTGTTGTACGTTAGACCAATTTCCTCCATTTTAGCCATCAACCTCGTTCGCCTCTTTTCCTTTTCTGCAGCTATTTCAGTCATTCGTCAATTGCTTACGGCTGTAAAGTAAAAAGCAACGCACGGCCGCACAGTATAGATTCTCCAATTATTACCAAACTTTCCCCAATGGGCTCAACAACACTTCAGCCCAAACCACCTCGAATATTGGGCCTCAGCCCATAAACCAACCCATTGCATAATTGGGCCTCATTCTCTTATTCGAGCCCAATCCAACAAAATTTCAGGCCCAGTACTGAGAAGAAGCCCAACAAGCCCATATATATTACCATCAGCGTCTAAAACCACCGGCTGTCGTCTAAGTTCGTCTCCTCTAAAACCCTAGAGAAAACCATTTCCTCTGCAGTCTTCAGACTCGCAGCTTATTCCTCGGCTTTCTGAAGTTCAGCCATGTCGGAAGTTGAGATTTCTTGTTCGGAGAAGAAGAAGAAGAAGCACAGGAGCAAGGATGACGAAGTGTCACCGGCGGTAGGTTCCGACGAGCAGCCGCAGAAGGATGTTGCCGACTTCATGATCAAGCCTCAGAGTTTTACTCCTCCGGTGGATACATCTCAATGGCCTATTCTTTTGAAGAACTATGACCGTCTCAATGTACGTACTGGTCACTACACTCCTCTGCCGTCCGGTTTCTCTCCTCTCAAGCGGCCTCTGGCTGAGTACATCAGGTATGGTATTCTCAATCTTGATAAACCGGCGAATCCTTCGTCGCACGAAGTTGTGGCTTGGATTAAACGGATTCTTCGGGTTGATAAAACGGGTCACAGTGGTACTCTCGACCCGAAGGTTACTGGGAATTTGATTGTGTGCATTGATCGAGCCACGCGGCTCGTGAAGTCGCAGCAGGGTGCGGGTAAGGAGTATGTGTGTGTTGCTCGGTTGCATTCTGCCGTGCCCGATGTTGCTAAGGTTGCTCGGGCTCTGGAGACGCTCACTGGAGCTGTGTTTCAGAGGCCGCCGTTGATTTCGGCTGTGAAAAGACAGCTTCGGATTAGGACTATCTATGAAAGTAAGCTTCTTGAGTATGATGCTGATAAACATTTGGTTGTGTTTTGGATTTCTTGTGAAGCTGGAACTTATGTTAGGACGTTGTGTGTGCACTTGGGTCTGATTCTTGGTGTTGGAGGGCATATGCAAGAACTTAGGAGGGTGAGATCTGGGATTTTGGGTGAGAAGGATAACATGGTTACAATGCATGATGTAATGGATGCTCAATGGGTTTATGATAATTTCAAGGATGAGAGTTATCTGAGGAGGGTAATTATGCCTCTTGAAGTGGTTTTGACGAGCTATAAAAGATTGGTTGTTAAGGATTCTGCTGTTAATGCCATTTGTTATGGTGCGAAGTTGATGATTCCGGGGTTGTTGAGATTTGAGAATGATATTGAGGTTGGGGAAGAAGTTGTACTTATGACCACCAAGGGTGAAGCCATTGCCCTTGGTATTGCAGAGATGACAACTGCAGTGATGGCCACTTGTGATCATGGTGTTGTTGCAAAGATCAAAAGGGTTGTTATGGATCGAGATACTTACCCAAGGAAATGGGGATTGGGTCCAAGGGCATCGATGAAGAAAAAACTTATTGGAGAAGGGAAGTTGGATAAGCATGGAAAACCAAATGAGAACACTCCTCAGGAGTGGCTGAGGAATTTGGTGTTACCCACTGGTGGGGATTCCTTGGTTGCAAGCGTTTTCGCTACTGATGCCGCAACTGAAAAGCAGACTGCTGCAGTTGATGAGGGCAAGAAAGAGACAGAAAAAGACGGTGGGGGGCGGAAGCGGAAACTCGATGAAGACACAGAAGCTGCTCCTGCTAAGAAACTGAAATCTGAAAAGGCTGAAGAAGCTGAAGAAGTTGAAGAAGTCGGGAAGAAAGAAAAGAAGAAGAAGAAGAAAGATAAAGAGAAGGCCACTGCAGAACCTTCGGATGAGGAGAATGCTCCAAAATCAGAGAAGAAAAAGAAGAAGAAAGACAAAGATGCAAAAGAAGCAGGTACACCCGAGACAGAGAAGTCCGAGAAGAAAAAGAAGAAGAAAGATAAGGACTCCGGAAATGATATTCAAAATGGTGAAGCAGATGGTCATGTTGATGGGGGGAGTGACAAGAAAAAGAAGAAGAAAAAGAAGAATAAAGAAGATGCAGAAGAATAAGATACAGGGATCAGATTCTACTTTTATTTGGGTAACTCTGATTGTATGGCAATCTATTTCAGTTTCTAGATTTTGCAAGTTCATTTTATGCATTTTCTGTAGAATTTTTGTTTCAACATTTCAGCTCTAAATGTAGGCTGTTCGATTCTACCAAATCTTCCTTGCTATTCCCTCTTGGATTCATAGTCTCTCTTGATATCTTTTATTTCATCTTTTGCTAGCTGGTGATCTTGCTCTGCTCTGCTTCCCCAGCACTCGTTCTGGGGACAAGCAAGGATTTGATCTTTTAAAATCAGCAAATGTTGGATTATCAAGAAGCCGGAGCCTGGAAGGAGGAATGGCTATATAGAACATCTATGAACGCAAGCAAATCAATTTTGTTTTTGTTTGTATAATTGAATTTGAGATGTGAAATCAAGTTGACATTTAGTATTTGCTTATTCCCGAACATGGGTTTTGTTAATTTCATTTGTTGTGATAGTGATGTTTAGATTTCAGGCTTCATGTTTTTCGAAATTTTGTTTTTGTATTCATCTTATAACTTCCAAATTTACGTGGTCATGAATATGTCAAAGAATCACAATATATATTTTTTTCTTTTTATAATATGATAAATTTTGGTACGGATTTAACTCCAATAAATATGTATTTGGCAAGTTCAATAGAAGAAAATTTACCTCTGATAGTGCTAAATTAAGAATATAAGCCAATAAAAAACACTTGAATTTGAATTGATTTACCTAACCATATTAAGTTCACGGAATTTATTATTGGAATGAATATTAATAACTTGAAAGAAACAATATGCCTTAATTGGTTGATTTATATTAAACAACTAACTACATATTATTAATAAATATCCCTTTAAGCTATCTTATGAGCGTAAATTCAAATTACCCTATGCATTGAGATATTTGAATGTTACCATTCTTCAACCGATATCAAATCAGACGGGTTAATTTCCATTATTCACCATGCCACTTGTTTTAATAAGATCGTATATCTCAAAAAAGAATATAGAAAATGGGGAAAAAACTAAAAAGAATTGAAATAAATTTAAATAAATAAAGCTTCTTTTATCTATTCTTTCAACAAGGACTCCATGGCCCAATGGATAAGGCGCTGGTCTACGGAACCAGAGATTCTGGGTTCGATCCCCAGTGGAGTCGTTTAATTTTTTTTGCTCAACAGGCCAATATTGGGCTAAGATAGAGATCTAATGGGTTTCTTTTTTGATTGGGCCAATCCTGGGCCGGCCCAACTAGTTAAGACCCAACAGTTTCAAACTTTCAATATCATTCAATAATGAATTGCCACGTGTCCACCCCTGAAAGACATAAGCAAATATAGCGGGAACGCTCCAGTTTCTTTCCAAATGCTTCAAATCTCGCGCGTTGCCGGCTTCTCACGATTCCTCTCGATTTCCCGATGAACAATGGCGATGGCTTTATCATCTTCTGGTATCTACCTCATCTAAGACCTTTTCTCCATTCTGTACTTCGTGTTTCCTTACATTTCTTAGCATTCTTCATGCGAGTTTTTATGACTGGTTGATCTTTCTGCTCTGTTCGTGAATGTTCACTTTAGCAAATGCCATGTAATTGATCGATAAGTAGGATCATCGCTATCTTCGAAATCAATTCAATAATTTAGTTTACTTAATGCATTTGATTACTGCGTTTCGGGAATTTGATCGCATTTCCAATCAATAAGATGATCTGCCGAGGTATCTAAACTTCGTCACTGATTGAGTAGAAGTCTAGTTTCGCTAAAATTTTCCTTTGTCATTGAAACCAGCCAGCCGGTGTATTGACTTTACCAATGCATGATCATAAACTGAAATTCCTGACGAACATCTGCTCCAATTTGTAGCAGTAGTTAGTAATTTTGGAGATGATTTCATTTGTTTGAAATGAATAAAATACAACTAGTTTGATGGATTTTGAATCACCGCAGTTTGAAAATTGTTTTTCTGTGTATTGAAGAGATCGTTCCACCTGCCAAATGTGCAGCAGTAAAGTAATCGAATCAACTTTATCAAGATGATTCAATACGGGAAAAGACTCGAATACAGATAGCGTTTGATCGAATTTGAAGTACCGCAGTCTTTTCGTTCGAGGAATTTGATTCTCCTTTTATTGAAGGGGAACAATACAAGTGGTTTTTGTTAGTGGAAGCGTGAGTTGTGATTGCTGTCAATCTAATATTCTTTCTTCTGCATTGATTATGTGCTGTGAAGCTCTTTGTATCTCATATCTTGGTTACCTCATTGCAATCAGAATTGCATGAAAGATGAAAGAACAAAGTAGGATAAAGAGATTGACTGAGAAGATGAACTCAAGAGTTCTAAGAGGTTCGACAGTTGCCTATGTCCACTCTCAAAGGAGCCAGAGCAAGATATATATATATATATATATATATATATATATATATATATATATATTTTTTTTTTTTTTTTTTATTGATGATCAGTCTAAAGATTTTGTACAAGATGCAATATGAAAGAGCGATAAGTAAGTTGGCAATTAAAATTGGATATAACAAAAATCAGTTGTAAAGGCTCTAGCAAACTTTCTTCTTGTTGCAAAACCGTAGTGGCAATTTAAACTGGATAATGTCAGGAGTATTGTTCAAATACTACAGTTTTGGATTCTCAAGAATCCTGATCGAATTCAAATTTCCATGAAAAATATCAGTTTGGAATTGACTGGTGTTTTCCTAACTCTACTGGAGAAATGTTATTCTATTTTACGCATCTTAGTAGTTTCTTACACTCTTTTTCTTTATATATGGTTAATAGCTTCCTGAATTGTTATTTCCAGCCTAACAAGTCCAATCAGCAATTGACTTAGCTTTCAATAGTTGCAGTTTTTGGTCGGACAAATTAGCACGGAAGGGAAAAGACAAACATGGAAGAATAATGGGACTTTTCTTAAGAAAGTGCAAAGATGACTTCTTTGAAGAGAAGACTCTTACTCCATATTCTTGGAATACACTTCTATTTATAGGTATGAGATTCTAAAGTTATTTTTTTCCTGGACTCTTCTTGAATCTAAAATATTCTAGATATTTCTATGAAGTTTATCTTTATCCAAAGAAATTCTAGAATTCTGGAGTCTTAGGGAGACTAGGATATTTCTAAATCTTTTCTTTTAAGATATTTATTTACCATCTTGAAAGATAAATCTAGATAGAAAAGTAGAACCAATATATGCATTTAAGAGGAGACTCTCTCACTCTCTCATCACTCATGATAGTGCTATACCGGATGATTCACGCTTTTACCTTTCATACCATTTCGAAATTTCCATAGTCTTTTAATAGGATAAAAATAGAGGTTAAGACATATACCCTCAATTAAATGGTTGGATATTCGCATTCCTTACCTGGTTGAACTAAGAAAAGGATAAAAATAGAAAGTTTGAGCTAGATTGTTTATACATATCAATTATCATCATGTAATTTCATTGAATGGTATTAAGTTAATCTTGATTAAGTTTGCCTTAGCAATAGTCATTATTGTCGACAAGCGCGTTAATTGTGCAGCTAAAAGCCGAAGTATCTTCTATTAGTAAAGATTAATATGGGCTTTCAAACAAGGACTCCATGGCCCAATGGATAAGGCGCTGGTCTACGGAACCAGAGATTCTGGGTTCGATCCCCAGTGGAGTCGTTCATTTCCTTTTGCTGCTATAACATATTGGGCCAAGTGAGGGATCTATAATGGGCTTCTTTTTTGGGTTGGGCCAATGGGTTGAAAGGCCTGTCAAGTCAGTATATTAGCATGGGCCGGCCCAGCTAGTTGTGACCCAACAGTTTCAAACTTTCGCCATCATCCAATAATGACTTTCCACGTGTCGACTCCAGACAGGGATCGGCAAATATAGCGGGAACACTCCCAATTTCTCTTCCAAATGCTTCAAATCTCGCGCGTTGCCGCCTTCTAATGGTTCCTCTCGATTTCCCGATCAACAATGGTTATGGCCATATCATCTTCTGGTATCTACCTCATCCAATTTCTTTTCTCCGGTTTACACTTTGTTTTTGTTTACATTTCGTAATATTCTGGATGCGAGTTTTTGTCTCTGGATTATCTTTGTTCTGATCGATTACTTGGACAGTTACTATTATGGAAATCAGTTCAGGTGTTTAGTTTTTACTTAGGGAATTTGAACACCATTTAATTTTCAACCAAGAATTCGATCCGTTAAAGTTACCTAAACTTTGTTCCTGAGTAGAAGTTGAATTTCGCAATAACTTTTCTTTTACTATAGAAACCAGCGAGCCGATCGTTTTGAGTTATACTGATGCCTGATCACGAACTGAAATTGCAGACGGATTTCGAATTAATTTGCAGCAGAGTGTACTGTTTGGAAATATTTCATTTCTCTCAAATGAATAAAATATAACTAGTTTGATGGATTTCGAATCACTGCAGTCTTTTCGTTCTTGGAATTCAATTTTCCGTGTATTTAAGAGATGATTGTATCTGCTGAATGTGCTGCAGAAACTAATCGTATTTACTGTTTGGAGATGATTCTATTTGTTGGAAATGAATCAAACGCATCTGGTGTTTGTTTGATCGATTTCGAAGTATTGCAGTTTTTTCGTTTTCGAAATTTGACTCTCTTTGTAGTGAAAGGGAACGGTTCTCATGAACCCTGATCGAATCCAAATTCCAATGAGAAATATCAGTTCGAATTGACCTGTAATTTTCTCACTCATGAGTAAAATATTAGTCTATTTTAATTTTTTCTATGGCCCTTATTGACCATTAGGGCCAACCCATGATGGTTTCGCATCTTACTAATTTCATTTACTCTTTCCCGTTATATACGGTTAATAACTTCTTGAACTGTTATTTCCAGCAATGATTCGAGGATATAGGTTACTGCTGGAGAATGTGAATTATTCGGGAGATACAGTTAGTGTTTTTGGGGCCAAACATTCTTGTGGGCAGATTGCTTGCCATTGCAGTTTCCATAATCTGGTAAGCAGGGTCAACCTCTGCATGCCTGATGATCAACACAAATATTAAACTGCTACTCATATTACCAGTGCTGGTCTGTCTTGGTGTACTCTCGCTAAGGTTCTGATATTTCCTTTCTTTTTTGGTTCCAGTTAATATGATTCGAATAGGTGTATTTATCATAAACCAGATCAACCAGGTTGGTATTGCAGCTGGTGACCATGATTTGTGCTTGACACGTCAGGTGCATTCTATTCTTGTTTTGTATTAGAGATGTTTAAATGATGGGGGCTTGTTAGGCAGACTTGTATTATAGTTTAAACAGAACATTGTAAAGGCTCGACCTCCATTCTCAGTTCGTAATTAGCGGTAGAACAGGGAAGGACATGTAACCTTATATTTATTAGTCCACAATTGTCTCTCTTTTTTTTTTTTTCCTCTCTTCTACTTTTTGATGAAAAGAACATGGGGATATTGTATTATAAAGGTATCCTCATCGGATGGTCTTTTGTACTCTGCTTGACGGTAATGTGAATATATAACAAGTCAATTTAGCAATTGACTTGGCTTTCAATTGTTGCAGTCTTTTCAATCATTTGAATTTTTATGACTTTTAGCTTTGAAATGTATTATTGTATTGGAGTGGAGCATTTGTTTCCAACTCAATATGCTATTTTACAGGAGCATTCATTTCCAAGTTAGTGCTTCCGTTCAAATAATGTTGAACCCAAACAACCAACCAGGAAGGTTTTGTTTCTATTCCATGACTTTATTTTTCCCCTGATTATCGTTATGGCCTTATTTTGAGTGGATACTTTAATGTTTGTTTTGATATTCTTCACTAGACTTGCTGATATTTATTCCATCTATTAACTTGTTTAAAAGTTTAATTTATTGATGACTTTAGGACCCTAAAATCTGGCATTATTGAATCTGAAGACAATCATTGCAGTACTGCTATAGTGCTATAGTAGGATTCACTTTTACCTTTCATACTATTTCGAGATTTTTCCCTTGTCTATTACCTTTTTATTTTCTGAAATGTCATATTTTTTAAAATATTCTCTTTTAATAGGATAAAAAATAAAAAGTTTGAGCTAAATTGTTGACGCATATCATCATGTAATTTAATTGAATGGTATGGTATTCATTTAATTTTGATTAAGTTTTTGTCTTAGGAATAGTCATTATTGTTGAACCATAAACACGTATTCTTGGTTTGGAATTGATTTCCATTTTTTTTTTTAAATTTTATTATGCAAGATACACCTTAAGACTACTTTGTAGCTAAAAGCGAAGCCTGAAAGTGGTCTTCCATTAGCCAAAGACTAGGTCTCAATTGGTCTTCCCTTAGCTAAGGACTAAGCCTAAAGTGGACTTTAATTGGCTTGGATTTAGCTAGAGACTAAGTTTGAACTGGTGTTCCATTAAGAATTACTTTGTAAAATTGACTACTTGAAAAACTGAAGAACCATCCTGCAATTAAGTGAAGAATTTTCACCTAACGACCATACCTTATTGGCATATTACTTTCCAAGTTTCCATAGAATCTCCTTAACCGTTACTCGCATAGTGGCCTGTTCATTTTAGCCGACAATTTCAATAGTTTATCCTTCCCTCTTGCAGATTGAAATTCTGAGAACAAAAAGTCTTTGCATCTCAATTCTTATCCTTGATTGGTCATACTGCTTTGCAACCTATATATGGAGGATTCTTAGTATAAAGTAATTTATTTTCTTATCCATTTATGTCAAATTTGGAAGTTAATGCAATACCTATCCATTTTCTTGAAGCAGGTTTATATTTGTTCTTCAGTTCCATCTTCTTCAAGTCTCAGCATATTTACACATAACGAACAACGAATAGCTTTTATTGGTCCTCCTGAGCAATTGCTTCCTTCTGCAGTGAAGGTACTTAGTTGTGTTCAAGTCTCTGAATTCTGATGTGTACAAATTTGAGTATGGCTTCATCTATTATGTAGTTTGGAGTTTTAGCCATTAGTTGGATCCTTTATGCTGAGACTAGGGAGCTTGACTAATTCATACTTGGTTCAAGATTTTGTAGCTTGTCTAGCATTGGAAGATATAATTTTGACGTGATATTCTCTTTTTCCCAACACAATATTCTCAAATATTACATTACAAAATGAGGTTTGATTGAGATTCGAATTTATCCCCACAAGCATCAATATTTAACTATTTAAGTTACTCTTGTTTGCCAGAAACAGATCTTGAAGATGGGTTCAAGCTATGGTGACTATCTATTTAGGATTGAATATTTGTACGAGTTACATTGACAACCAAATGTAACAAAGTTACTCACAAGTTCATCCAAACTCCACTACAACAAAGTTGACTTTTAAGGATGGACTAAAAAATTCGTATGAGAAATGGGTGTAATTTACCTTTATTTGAATGTTTCAAATTTAGAACTTCCAAAGAAATTTTGATCCTTGATTTAAGCAAAAAGAGTACCACAATTATAACATTTATCACAACTATTTAAATTTTAAGAATCTAAATGCTACGAAAAATCCTAATAACATTCTCTAATTTGACATTTCTCCATTGTAGTATAAACATACTTTAGTCTTTTGTTTCTTTTCCCCTCTCTTTTTCAGCAGTGGTAACATTTGAAAATCTTGTCTAACTTTGAACAAGAATCACCACTAAAATTTTAAAAAGTTAACATCAAAGTCCATACTCCTTTTTCATGGGCTTGAACAAGCAGACCATTTTTCTTAGTTGTGAGAAAGTTTGCTCCAATTTTTACCAGTAATTCTTGATATAAACTCTAATGGAAAATATTACAACTTTAGCCTTCTGTTCTGATAAATACGGCGTCGTTTCAAAGATACCAACCCATTCTTCCCAAGCATGGTCTTGTAGGGGCCCACTTATATTCCCATGCAAAAAATATAAAAGAAAGACTGTCGTACACCACAAAAGCCCCAATCTAACTTCTTTTAATTATGATCTCAAAAAAAAAAAAAAAAAAAGACAATTCTTTTTAAAATTATTTAAAATAATTAAGAATATGGGATATTGTATTTGACTGCATACCTGTGTCTACGAATCTCCTTACACACCGACAATTGAGAGATTAAATAAATTTCTCATTTTTTTCGGTGTCAAGATTTTAATGAGATGTCTAGGAATATCTCTACAAACTGGTACGTAGCTTCTCGTTTTTCTTTTCATAAAAATTTAAAAAGTGTTTTTTTTTTTTCTTCAAAGAAAAAAAAAATCAAATCAAATGTCATTTGTGCTTTGTGCATGCAAAGATGAGAACCACTAATCTCTCTCCTCTCTAAGAATTAGCTAAGCCCACAGTGATGAGAGAGAAAGGTAAAAGGATCAAAAGAAGCTTATGGACTAAGAAACAACATCTCTTATGCCCTAAAAAAGCAATAGAGAACAAAAGGAAAGGAGAGAATGACAACTACTATTTTTTTCTTATATAACATTATATATATATATATATATTTAATTATATAAATACATTAAAGAAAAGTTCATTCCTTTATTTTTTGCTCCCTTCTTCCTCCTTCTTCATTCCTCTCTCTCTCTCTCTCTCTTTTTCTCTCTCTTCCTCTTTGATGTGATTCTCCACTATTTATCTCTCTCCCAAAACCCATCAACCTTTACAAAAGAGAAAGAGAACCCAGAAAAACACCATGAATTTTTCCTCCATTCCTGCTTATCTTGATCCTTCCAACTGGCAACAGGTATAAGGATTTTTTTTTCTTTTTTTTTTTTCTCTTTTTTTTGGGTTTCTTTTGGCTTCTCCATGGATTTTTTTTTTCTTTGCTACTAAAGCTAAAAAACAATGGAACCCCATATGAAAAAGATAAATATTCCCCTATTTTGCTTTCTATATACCTTGTGTTGGATTTGAATATACTTGAGATATTTGATTTCATTCCCTTACAATTTTTTTCTTGCTCACAGCAAGTCACCCATCAAGTGGGAAGTGGCAGCAGCACTGGAGTTAGTTCTCAGCTTCCACCACCTCCGCCTCCTCCACCGCCTCCTCCGCCGCCACCCCATGGCGTCGGTGGTAGCGGTTCGATCCGGCCCGGCTCGATGGCCGAGCGAGCTCGATTGGCGAATATTCCTATGCCTGAGGCAGCATTGAAATGCCCAAGATGTGAATCAACCAACACTAAGTTCTGTTACTTCAACAATTACAGCCTCACTCAGCCTCGCCACTTTTGCAAGACTTGTAGAAGGTAATCACAACTTATATTCAAATTATATAAAAAAAGAAAAAAAAAACTCAAGATTTTATATTTTCTCTTTAATTTTTGTATAATTATATAGTAGGTTAAAATGTAAAATTTTGTTCTTCTCTGAATAAAATTTTTATTCCGTCCTTGAAAGGGTTGGACGGAATAACCTAGTTTGTCGTAAATTCAAAAAGAATATATAAAATATTTGAGAATTCATATTTTTCTCTAATTTACTTTTCTCTAAAGAAAAATTTCTGGCTCCGCTCCTGAAGGTACTGGACAAGAGGTGGGGCCCTCAGGAACGTCCCGGTCGGGGGCGGGTGCCGGAGGAACAAAAGAAGCAAAGGGAGCAGCTCGAAATCGCCGCCGGTCAGCTCGGACCGGCAACAAACCAGCGGTTCAGGCAATTCCTCATCAAGTGCAATAGCTTCCAACAACAGTGGAGGCCTTTCCCCACAGATCCCACCACTCCGGTTCATGGCTCCTCTCCACCAACAGCTCACTGACTTCGACATGGGACCCTTCAACTACGGCGGCGGCCTCTCATCTCCGGCCACCGCCGCCGGCGACCTGAGTTTCCAATTGGGCAACACCAATTTAGCTGGAGGAACAAGCATTGGATCTCTCTTGGGATTTGACCAACAATGGCGGCTCCAGCAACAAGCTCCCCAATTTCCCTTCCTGTCCGGCCTCGACCCTTTCGACGGCGGTAGCAGCGGTGGCGGCGGAGACGCGTCCGGCTGGCAAATGAGGCCAAAATTACCATCAAGTTCAAGGAATTTAAGCCAAATTGGGAATAATTCAGTGAAAATGGAAGAAACCCCAGATCATCAAGTTAATGTTGGAAGACAATTTCTTGGCAATGAGCAATATTGGAGCAGTGGATCAATGGCATGGTCAGATCTTTCTGGTTTCAGTTCTTCATCTTCAACAAGAAACCCATTATAGAAATCTTCACAATTAACACATTGGGATGAAGAAAAATGGAGCTCAATACAAGTTTATTTCTTCATGTCTCATGATCATGATCAGCTAAAACCCTAGAAAGAAATGTGCTAGTTTTTTTTTTTTCTTTTTCAAAATCATATCTTTTTGGGTTTTTTTTTTTTTTCTTTTGTTTAGTTTTAGTATTTAGGTTTGGAGTTGGGATGAGAAGTGAGAACATTTTATTACCATATAGATAGAGAATGTGTGTTCCCTTAATTAATCTTTGATATGATCATATCAATTTCTCAAAATGGATGCTTTCAATCTGCATAGAATGATTTGTGTTGGAAAATCAATGCAACTCAATCCAAATTTTATATATTATAAATTTCTCTCTCAAGTTTACTAATTGTTGCATAATAATGACATGTCTCAAAAACCTAAAACATGTATCACATTTTATCTTTTATATTCATTTGAAAATAATTATCACTCTCGTAATCGTTAGATTAACGATATATAGTACATCCACGTAAATATTTAACGACACCGACATAACCCTAATTGTTCTATTATATTTGTGGGATTATTTAAATTTTCATGTATTAGTTATATATATGTGTGTGTTTCTTTTATAATTAACCTCATGGGTCTAAAATGTGCCAATTGGAAGAAGTAAAAGCTATGAAAGCTTTTATTTGTTTAAAACAATCCCATAAAGGCTACATATTATATATGGTTATGGGAAATGTAGTTATATATATATTCTGCAAAGTGAGTTTTTGTTTTCTATAAAATTTATCTTCATTCTAGACAAAGGTTTGTAGTAAAACAAAGGGATGTCTTTTATTTTTTTAGGCACTTTTTATTTCTTCTCTTTTTCTTCCTCCCCCCAAAAAAATGCTATATACCAATGAAGTTTGACTCTGAAAGAATGTGTCATTTTTCAAGCTATTTCCCAACATATTTTCCTAATCTTTTTCGGTATCGAAAAAAGTCGAGATGTGAATTGGAAAGACGTTTTTCTGAATCGCATACGAAAAAAAGAAAAAAAGTTCCCAAAAGAGAGAATGAATATTAGTTATATCCCTCAAAATGAAGACATTTAGTTAAAGCAATCTCTCTTACCCCCAAAACCCACTTGGATTTGAGTGAAAACAAAGGTAACAAAGTACCAAAACGGTGCCGTTTTGGTTCATTGGTTAGTATTTACTATTACAACAACCAAATTTAGAGAGCATGACTTGGAGTTTGCATAGGCTATGTTGCTTGTTTTGGTGATTACTTCAACTTGTCAGTTCAACAAATCTTGAGACAAGAAAATGTGAAAACTTGGCAAATTTGTTACTTGAAAGAGTTGGTTTACAGAATCTTGGATTTGACAAACTGCAGCTCTACAGTTGAATCACAAGGGTAAAAAGTCTAGATTTGTACAAGTTTGTTAGTTATTATTTGGATTATTTAGAGGAAATGACCAATTAAAGAAATTTGAATTTATAATATAGTTTGTGTTTGATTTATTAGTTAGTAATTAGTAAAAAGTAAGAGTATATATATGGCAACCTGAAACTTGAACTTTTTTTTTTCAAACATCACAATATTATATGCATCATACATATATAATGACTTTATTACCTATATAAGTATTGTTTGAAAACATTACAATTACAATCCAAATGTTGTATGATTCTAGTTAGTAAGTGTAAGAGAAAACGGTCAAACTCATCGAATCAATCTAATAGTGGTTGAAAGTGACTAAGTTGAAATAATTAGGTCTCGTTTGATAACTATTTGGTTTTTTGTTTTTGAAAATTACGCTTATAAACACTACTTCCAACGCTATAAGTTTCTTTGTTTTGTTATCTACCTTCTTCACATGTTTTCAAAAACCAAGTCAAATTTTGAAAACTAAATAAAGTAGTTTTCAACACTAACTTGTTTTTGTTTTTAGAATTTGTCTAGAAATTCAAATGTGTATCCTTAACAAAAAAAAAAAAAAAACATAGTAAGAAAATTGAAAGAAAACAAGCATAATTTTTAAAAACCAAATGGTTATAAAAACACAAGCGTAATTTTCAGAAACTGCTTTTTATAAAGGACCTGCAAAGAATCAGTGCAATTTGCATATTCTTCGCCAAAGTGAGAATAGTCTCAGCACTAATCAGTACGTAACATCAACCAAGAGATTAGATATTCAAATTCTCATCCCTAAGAGTGTTATTGAACTCAAAAAAGAAAGTTACATGTTCTTCTATCAGTCTCGATCAATTCACATACAATCATCGATTTGGTTTTAGAGAATATCGATATTGACAAAAAAACCGACCCTCTTACACCCCTAATGATTAGGATATTCCTTATCTATGTGAGGAAGTAAGATATTGGGAAACCCATGTTTGAATGAAGAAGTTAGGGGGACAAAAGGGCTAAATGCAGGGAAAACACTATCCAACACATATAGCAAAAAGCCAGAGATTTTGGCAAAATCAGCTCTTCCTTCTAGAAATATAATCCATTCAACTGATTTTGGGGTTTGGTGCATTTAGGAAAAATCTTTGTTCTTCTCACAGCTTCTTAGTCAGAGACAGATTCAAATAAATAAATATAATAATAATAATAATAATAATAAATAAAACAATTTATAAAACTAATCTCTCACTTTGATAGTCATTGTCCCAATAATTTGGTCTGCAACAATTCCAATGAAATGGGGTGTTGTATTAATTGGTTTTGTACAACCCAAATGATTAACAAGTCAAACTTTGAGCACATTTTTTTAAAGTAAATTATTAGAGAAGAAACTTCATGTCCTGAAAACTTTAGTATTGTTCAAATTGTTAAGCCATCGAAGTTTCAGATTCGATTTCTCTTTTCTTATTTCATTTTTCTTTATTTAGGTACTTAATCGTGTTTGTCAAACGAACGGTCAAGACAAAATTCATTTTATTCTTTTACGTCGATACTTAATTTAATAAGTCAATGTAACTTTAACTTTAAACTATCAATTTTTTCGAATTAGTTAACTTTTTTTTTTTAGATATGTAACTAATTATTTTATGAGCATTATTGTGGTAAAGAGATATTATTTTTGTTGTGATTTATTCTTTTGAATAAAACTCTTTAATTAGGTTTCTATTCTACTTAACCTTGATTATGTTGCTAAGTCCAAACATTTCTCTATGATACTTAATTAGTTTTAAGTATTTTTGTGAATCGTGTGATCGTTTTTTTTCACCGAGTTGTGTGGTTTACTGGTTCATTTTTTCACATGATTTTTTCAATTTAGTTTCGAAGAAGACAAAGGGATAAAGTTCACTTTTTATATAGTTTTTAACATTAAATTTCATTTAGTATAATGACAAAAACCAATTTGAACATATCTTAATTAATCGTTAAAACATACAAACATTTTCAAAAGTTGAATGCTCGATCCTCCACTTATTTCTTTATTAAACTCAAAATAAAAATAAAAGTTTAGATGTAAAAAAAAAAAAAAAAAAAAAAAAAAAACAATTCTTTTGTAAAAATAAATTTTACACATAAAATAGGAAAAAAGGAGAAACAAATAAGAAAGTGGATTTAGTCCCCAAAAATAGAACAAAGGGCAATGACGAAGTCTCTCAAAAGAAAAGAAGCCAAAAACGAAACCCCACGCGCCTGAGGAAAAATGTGTGTGTCAAAAGAGAATTACACGCGCCAGAGGGGTGTAGTTAGTTCACGCATCACAAGGCGACAAAGCTCTGTTTTGTCAGTATTGTGGTGGGCCCCACTTTTACCTCCCATGTTTGAATTGCACGCACTTTTCGACTGCGTGAAATTGCACACACAACTTACAAAAATGGCCCCCCGTTTTTTTTTTCTTTTTTTTCTTCTGTACCCTCAATTTCCTCAATTATTATATAAAATCCCCTAAACTCACTTAAATTACATAAAGTACACAGTACACTCCCCCAGCACGGACCCCCCGACTCAAAATTTCATCCTTTTTTATTTTTATTCTCAATTTTTTTTTTTTTTTTAAATTAGGGCTATAAATATATATATAAAAATAAATAAAAATTGCTGAATATGTCTGAATAAATAGTACAATTTTTCTTCATTTTTGTGCATTACTTAAAAAAGGAAGTAGTCAAAAGCTCGCATTGAGTTTAAAGCTGAATCTAAGCTGCTTTCTTTTTTAGTTTCTACTGTACTTTTCTTTTGATTATTATTTTCATTTATTGGTTTCTTTTATATAAAAATTATTGATTTTACTGTTTATTGTGATGGGAGATATTATTTAAGTTAATTTTGAACGGATGTGATTCACTCTCGATCTTGAAAATTCATTTTTGGGATAGTTTTATTCTATACCTATGCAAGTCTAATTTATTCGTTCTTTATTAACATAAAGATTTAGGGTTTATTAGGTTCATTTGACTATATAGTTTAGTTGGTCAAGATATTATTGTCTTTCTTAATCAAAATTTCAACCTCGTATTTGAATTGTATTGCTCTAAAAATGTTTAATAGTCTTGAAGTTATTGATTAACACTAATATGGGTCTCGAGTTGAGATATTTATACGTTTTATTTATTTTAGCATACCTAACTCATTTATTCAAAATCTAATTGGATTTACCATTTTATTTGTAATCATCCATCTACGCGTTGTCAGATTACATAACTTCATTCAAATTTTATCTAATAAAATGTCACGTGTCTTGCATCACAATCCATGTTACCGTTGTAAGCTAAAGAGAAGTATATATATTAGTATGGTGATTATAGGATAATCCTTGATAAGTGAATAATATATATTTGCCATTCCACAAATTCTTTTTGGGTTTTTTAAGCCAGTAATTTTTTTTTTAAAAAAAAAATCATTTTAGCCAAACCTTAATTAATTAAACCAAAACTACATCTCATATCAATATTAATTTATGTACACATAGAAATAATAAAAAAAGATTAGTGTATGGCCCACATTGTAGTTAAATAACAATTCACTTAGAGATTAACAAATATAGACCTCCTATTCTAATATAAATCACCAATCTTTCCAAAAATTTAAGTTAATGAGTTATGGTAAATTTAATTATATCAACACATTCGTAATAGGAGATGATAAAACTATAAATATATATACATAATTGATACATTATTTTTTTAGCTTAACAATGTGTGGAGATGAAGATTCAGATCGATGATATAATACTTTAATCAATTGAATATATATATAAAGGAAGCTTTAGTTTTTCCAAGAAACTGAAGGAGATGTAGCCATGCAAAAAGGTGAAACAACTTAGATTATATTGATTGGTGATATCAACACACACAGTTGAATTGAATGTATCCATAAGACCCAAAATCCAAATCCAAATCTTTGTATATATATATACAAATAAATCATATTGTAAATAAATTAATTTAAAAAAAAAGAGGAAAAAAAAAAAAGAGAGATTGGGTATGTAGAAAGAAAGGAATCTTGGAGGGTGTTTGGATTTTGCTTTTGCAACAATCGAGGATGTGCTTACTAACAACGAATAAAGCACTCACATTCAACAACACACACTCTGGAAAGAAAAAAAAATTAAAACTTTTTCTTTCTTTTTTTTTTCTCTCTCTCTTCCAACAGTATTAAGAGAAAATCTCGTGGTTGGTCGGTTTGTCGACGTAAAGGTATCTTCATACACATCACCATTAAAACGTCGAGGAAGAGTTGGGTTGTTAATAACTCCACTCAACTCATTGTTTTTCCCGAATGGTATACAACACTCAATTTGTGGAACCCACAAACTTATAAATTCTTATTCCAACACTTTAGTGTGAGTTCTACAGACTTATTAACTTCGACTCCAACTCTCTTAGAGACAAAATAACAACTCCAGATTTCATGATTTCAATTCTTTGGACCAAACATCGAACATACCTATCCAGTCAAATATTGTGTTTAATTAAAATATATGAAAATACTATAATATTTAGTATGTGGGAGATCTGAATGGGACTGTTTGGTTATGGAAAAAATAGAGACCCAGCATTTTCATAATCTCTTGAAAAGATACCTTGATTCAGTGAGCATGCAAAGGAAGAACAAAATAAAGAAGAAACTCTATAAGAATAGTGTACGAAGAGAGAGAAAATGGCTCGGAATTCCAAGGGAAATCTATATGTTTTTGTAAAAAAATGAAATGAAATGTATGAATATGTGGTTTAATTTTTTTTCTATGTTGGTCGTCATATATCATTACCACGAACCCACACATTGATCTTCGTGCTCTCTCTCTCTCTATCACTTCCTTCTTCATTTTTTTTTTCATAATCTCTCTCTCTCTCTCTCTCCTTTTCTAAGTCTCTCCCAAGCTACTTGGATTGTGTCCATGTCTTGTTTCGTGCTCTAAAGAGGTGATTTAGGGTGCGGGTTTGGCATGTCTAGTTCGAGAGAGCTAAGCTTGGAAGTTCAAATGGGTAGGTTTAGGAAGTCTGGATTTAGAATAATCTAAATTCGAGAGAGATTATTTAAATAATGTGGCGGGTAGTTTTATACACTATTAGGATTATAAAAGTGAAATTACAAAATGTATTGATGTCAAGGAAAGAACAAAATTTGAACCCACATCTAACTGTTAGTCTTCAGGGTTTTGGCCAATAACATGAGGAAGCTCCAACTATAGCCATATCTTTGATAAAGTTAGGGATTCATCCTCTGACGTGATTTCTCAAGTGTCTATTTCTCGTTTGTAGGTAAGTGAGGAAAAAACAAGAAATAGTAACCATGAGAACTCATAACCAAAGTAGAAAATATCATACTATTGCAGAGAAATATTGTAGGAGGCAGGATAGTTAAAATTAGTTAGGAAGTAACCCTAAACAAAGACATCGGTAAAATGAATAGACAACCCTAGACCTATGTTATTCGGTATCTTAAGCCAAACCCACTTAGTATAGAGCTTTCACTTTTGTAGAGAGTTTAGTAGCTGTGTGTGCTGAAAGATATATGCATATTCTCTCTCTCTAGAAGATTTTCTCTCTTCCTAAAGAGAGAGAAGAATGAAGGATTTTTGCTCAAGTTCTCACATTCTCCCACATGAACTCAATCATACAACCATGGCCCATACACACATTTGAGATTCCCAATTAAACATATCACACACCAAATTTTGCATTTTGGTCCCCTTCATTAGTGGACCTACCTCTATCCAAACCCTAAAAACAACCTAACCGTAACCCGTCTCGTCCCTTTACCTTCTGTTCCTAACTTTCTTTTGCTATTTGTTAAGATCCCGTTTGATAAATGAATTTGTTTTTTTATTATCTGTGGTTAACCATGTTAACTTACGATTTAAGAAAATGGGTAGGGTGATTGCTTAGGACTCTTGTTTTTATGGATGTTATTTATTTTGTTCTCTTTATAATAATATATAATAATAATAAATGTTATTGATTTTGTTTATAGGTAGTTGTAAAAATTTTAGGGCATGCCCATATTTCCTTAGGTTATCCAACTTTAACTTCTAGCTAAATTTTGAAAATGCAGTTTTTAAAATGTTAAAATGAAAGGAAGAGAATTGTGAGTAAAGTCAACAAGAGCATAGCTCAACTGGCGTAAAGTTGTATTAATGACCACGAGGTCTGTGGTTTAAATCCCCCATCATCACATATTGTCAAAAAAAAAAAAAAGGGAGTATTGTGAGTAAAAACTAACTTTTTTGGACAAAATTAAATCAATTTATACTCCTTAAATTTGGGTTTAGTTTAACTTTTCAAGTGTTTAATTTTGAAAAAAAAAAAATTAGTGTTTGGTAACCACTAAAAATGACTTATTAAAAATGAGATTGAGAAATAAGGGCATGTTTGGGAGTGATTTTGAAATATTTAAAATCACATTTGTCATGTTCGAAATCACTCCGAAACATAATTTTAATTATTCAAAATCAATTTTATGTTTGATTTTACACTTTAAGACGTGATTTTCATACCATCAAAATTAATTTTGGATTATTAAAGACGTGTTTTAGAGTGATTTTGAATATAACAAAAGTGATTTTGACCATTTCAAAATCACTCCCAAACATGCACTAAACCATTTTGAGAGAAACACTTGAAAGCAAATTTTGTTAAAAATAGTTTTTAAGTATATAATAACTTGTGTATAAAAACACTTATGAGGAAATGTAACCAAACCTATGAGTGTTTAAATTCTAAACAATTTTTATACAAAATGTTTTTAAAAATTTGCATTCTTGAAAACATTTAAACTAAAAGGTATTCCAAACGGACCCTTAGACTCTCTGTTTCAAACAATGGAAAATTTTCAAATAGATGGGTCTAGATTTTTTAAGAAGTCTACACACGCATAAGAATTGATGCATGGATGATTTTCAAATTGATGGTCTAAATTAATTCATTTATGAAAATTAAGGAGTTTATGTAAACTAACATTTTTCAAACGAAATCTAATAGAGATTGTGTAAATTGATACACTAATAAAACATCACGATTTAAATTGACACAATTATATTAAGTTTAGGGTTTTTATTGATACAACTCCCAAAGTTTAGAGGTATATATAAATTGATTTTTGTGCAACTTTTCTTTTAATTAAAAAAATAGGGAGTAGGAAGAAATGAAATCATGATCAAACAGGTATTTCTGACGATCTTAATTAAGCTTTAGAGCGTTTGAGATTCAAAACTCTTATTCGCTCCACTTGGATCGACATAACAAAAAAGAGAAAAAATCGAAAAAAAAAATTGATGGGAATTTTGAAATGCTTTGTCAAAAAATAATCATCTTTCTAACAAGTTGAAAGGGCCTACTAACATTTGGCCATCACTACCTTTTCAATAGTTCCTTCCTTCGCCCATTAACTTTGACCCTATCTCAATAGGAGAGACCAAGCATCCAATGAAAAACAAAAGCTTTCTTTTCCTCTCTTCATCTCTCTCTTTGGATTCGTTTGAGAGAAAAAAAAAATCAAGAATTTCATTCAAAATCAATCTTTTTAAATCAAAGATTAAATTTTTTAAAAAGTAGACCAATCTTTCTTTGTGACATAAATTCATAAAGAGAGAATGGGAACATCAAGTTATGCTTACACGTTTTTCACTCTAAATAGTTCTTAAATCGTCACTATACCAAACAAATGATCGTACACATTCTTAACACGATCGCTTGTTGGAAAATTAGTTTGAAATCTAACCAGTGATTATCAATATTAATTAAAGAGAAAATAACATGATAGTGTAAGAGTCGATATCCAATCTCTTGTTCTAATATCATATTAACTCATCGTACAAAAAAAAAAAAAAAAAAAAAAAAAAAAAAAAAAAGCTAATTATCGAGTTGTTTTAGTTTTTACTCTATGATTTCAATTTCGCCAAATTTACACCTCAAACTTAGATAAGTGTAATGATTTTAATCTTAAACTTGAAAAGGTGTTGCAATTTTTACTCTAATAAATTTTCATTTGAAAATTCGTTAAAAAAAATATTATAATATGCTTTCAATGGGTTATAAAACACATGTATGACATAAAATTGATAAGATTTCAAAGAAAAGCAACATTAGAGCTAATTCTTTGTTAAAATTTGTGAGATTAAGAAAAGTTATTCAATGGTTAATTTGTGCATTAATCAAACTTAAACTCATTCAAAACTCGATATTATTGAAATTAGTGAGTTTATGAAGATCTTTACATATTATTTTTTTAATTACAATTAGTAGATGAATTAGCCAAAATTAAATAAAGAGAGTCAAAATTGCGACATTTAACATAAAAATAACTCAACTTGCATAAAACTTGTACAAATAATCAAGAGGTATGTGGTTAGAATCCCAGTAACTTGACAGTATGGTTATTATTATAATTAACCACATTAGAATGATTAATAAAAACTAAAAAATTCCACTTGGATTTAGTATATGTGAAATTTGACTCAGTGGGAGCTCCAATCATTGTACAATTTTTATTTTTTTTTTTAATTAAAAGTTATTTTAATTTATGGATAGAGTATATGGATGCTTGCGTGAGGGAGCACTTAAAAAAAAAAAAGAAAAGAAAAGAAAAGAAAGGAAGAATATTAAACTTTATTTTTGGATTAAAATTGGCAGACGACATCACGACAAGACCAAAAGCACACACACCTTTCTTCAATGAATCGAAGAACGACAACTAATGAAATGGTCGAACGTTTGGTGCCTTTGGATTTTGCAAAACGACAACTATTCTTCAAGCCTTGAGACTGACTTCAACGTTCCAAGCCCAAGTACCTGCAGTTGGGCCCAAGTTACAAGAGGTTTGGGCCTTAGCCCAAATATAAAATAAAAGTTAAATAATTACAAAATTAGTCTAAATTCCACTATCCTATGTTTCTATTCTTAAAAGATTACAATTTTTTTTTCTCTTATATCAATGACAGGAAAATGCAATATATGTATACACAGTTTAAAAAAAAAAATTTAAACACTTAAAAAATCATCCCAAAAACACTCAATTTAGTTTGAAAAAGAAAACATCTTTAGTGTGAAAATTTCTATTCAAAATAATGTAAAAAGTTTTAAGATTGGTCACTTTTATTTATTTTATTTTTATATTTGCCCATTTTCTTTAAAGAATTTGAAATATATATATATATATATATATATATATATATATATATATATATATATATATATATATATATATCCATTCATTTGGTTTGTGGCATGTATTCAAAATTTACTTGACTAATCTCAATATAAACAAATATGAGTTGGAAAATTGAATCTTTAACCTTATAAAAGATAATATTATCTCATTTTTTAACAAAGATATTATATGTTGTCAAAACGATTATATCTCAACGGTAATTGACATGTACCCTCGACCAAGAAGTTAGAGGTTCGAATCCTCCCACCTCCAAATGTTGTTGATTGTTGATTCATACTTGATATTTTATATTACATTATAGTTTTTCCTCAATCTAATTTTTAACTATGAAGAATGTGCTTGATTGATTATCTAAATACATAAATTAAATGTGGATTTAATAAACCACAGTTGTATTATATGTTTTTTTTTAAAAAAAAATTATTTAATGTGTTTGGGAGCAATTTAGAATCTAATCATGTAAAACACGTAAATGTTGTTTCGTAAAATTTTCATTTTTTAGGTCAAACGATACACATACAATTCAAATATTGTTTCTACAAATAAATCTACCAAACAAAAATTAACTGAATTCATTCGATTTAATGAATGTAAAACAATAAATTTAATCTGAATAGGATACCATCAAATGATCTAATTTAGACATGAGAATAATAGAAAAGCTTTAGCATTACGGTATAATTTCACTTCACATAGTCAAAGTAAGCATAGCTTTAGCAGTAATTGACACGTATTCTTGACCAAGATGTTAGACATTCCAATTCCCTATTCTCAAATCTGGTTGAACTGAAAAAAAATCACTTCACATTACCAAAAATAACTGCTGTTTCAAATTTTCTGTACAGAGGAATCACTCTGCCCTGTAGCTGCTGCACAGGACAAAAAAAAAGGGATTCAAAGAATTCAGTGGGAAAGTTTATATGTTTACCAGATTATCTACATTGTCTGGGTCTGAAGTTCTCATGATCAAGAAGTTTCATCAGAAGCTTTTCCAGCCTCTTTGAGCTGCTGGTTGGTTTAACAGCATGGGGACTGCCATAGGCCACACAAGGGCCCTTCTCCGATGCCACCGAGTTCCTCACGCACCAGGCACCTGGTGTGAACTGCCCGTTTGACCTCTTTAAAAGTTCCTCGTCTATTCTGTTAAGTACTGAACTGTTCTCGGCAAAACTCCGAGCAAAAGGGAGACCGCTTTGGACCATGTCGATGAAATGTTCAGACGTTAGATTAATCGGGTGTTGGTTTGGAGGATTGTCCCACTTCATATAATGCAAGTCTTGGTTCACAGTAGTGTTTTGGTAGTCCTTGTGGTTGCAGATGATAGTGTGGAAGTAACCCTCTGGAGAAGATAAGAAATTGGTGTAGTACATGAGGAGAATGCGAGGGAGATTGTCCCATCCCCATATGCAAAATTCCAGAAATGGCTTTGTGAGAACCACCCATGAAGATCCTGGCAATTAATTTTCTTCATCTGAGTATATTACTTCAAAGAATATCGAACTACTCGAGTGGATCAATTAAATGTCTAAGCTTTTAAATTCTGTCACCGCAATCTGTTAATATCTAGAACTTTCCGTCTCATTTACTCGAGTCTAGCACGATTTATATCTCATCCAACGTTATTATGATGGAAATATCAAGAATAATAAACCATCCAAATGTTGGTAAAAATGTTACATAGGGTTATAGGAACTGCCTTACCTGTAAACAACTTGAATGATGAGGGTATCGACCTTCTCTCTTTTGCCCAAAACACTCCAGATTTCTTTGTATGATATAAGCCAGGATCTATTATTATAGTCTTTGCTCCCAAGTCCCTAGATCATTGATAACACAGTTTAGATAATAATGTTCATATCCAAAAGGGATATTTGTGAATTGTGATGAAATGAGAGGGGCGGGCTTACTCTTTCCAACCAAGATTACTCGAGTGCTCAACAAAGTTCAAATCCCTTGGCAAGAAGGAGAATACATGCAAAAGATCTGGAAAACCAACATATAGACAGTTACATGAGTCAAGGAAAATTAAACTCAAGAGTCACACATAGTAGTACTGCAAGTTTAGTTATTCTTCCTAAATATCAGAAAGAAGAAATTATGAGTTCTTGCAACATGATTTTACGAATTTCAACCAGAACAAAATAGTTCAATCGAACTTTCTTCTTGTTCTTTGGAAGGTAATGCAAATGGCTGCTTGAACAGAGAAATGTATGTAGCCTAACAAGCTTACAATATGCAGCAAGATCAAAATTCATGAAAAGTATCCTAAATATCTGGATACTGTACAACATATGAGTTTTAAAAATTATAGCATCAGATAATCGAGATCCAAGTCAGCAACAGTTTAAACAGATGGAAGCTTATGACAAATTTATTGAGGCCCTCAGGAAACTTGTCTAATTCAAGTGAGGCACATCAATCTAAAGGAACAAGACCTCAGCTAGATTATGAACTGAACACCAAGAACTCAACCTCTAAACCCCAGGACAATTTAGACATCTACCAATTATTGCTTGCTGAACTTTGGGATTTACTCACAACATGAAATTGAATGGTGTTTATGCATAAATTCAGAATGAAAGTAAACAAATACCTAGGAAAATGTTGATATCAACAAAATAAATAGAAAACTTATTGAATTCTATATTGAAATACTTATTCCCATTTTAGTATAAACTTATATACAGGGAACATACCGAAAATAAAATCAATGTAGTGTCTAAAGTCAGTTACAATGCCACTAGACTAAGTTTAATCTTTGAAATATATTTTTAACATGCTCTAGCGCAGGTTCAGATTTTAACACCAAGTTCAATAGTTTATAGTCAACATACACTTAACAAACTCGACAGACAATCAAATTACATACCAGAAATTTCATTCTTAACCAATATTAATCTAAATGGACCTCAATTAAGAAGCAAATAACAATGAGACAATGTATTAAGCATTCAACTTAAGAAAATGCTGTAGAAATGAGCTAAAAAAAACTACCGTCTTGCGAAACCAGAGGATAATCAGAGGCGCTGAGATTGATGAACCAATCCCAATCCTTAGCACGCTTCAGCAAAATCGCAATCGCCTGAAGCGTGGAAGCAATCATAGTTGGACCTTTATCAGTGATCAAATTGGCCTTGCCCACAACCATCACATTCCTGAATTCTCTCAATACATTCTCCGATTTCACATATTTCGCCAGTTCGAGTCTCTCGGAATCCGAAGCTTCCAGATCGAGATGCAGCAGATAGTAGTTCCTCGGATGATATGCCGCCTGAAGAAGCCGCCTCATCGAGCCACCATCTCCTTTCGTTCCTGATATCAAATACGCAAATCTCGGTAATGGCGGAAGCCCTAGCTCTAGCCTTTCATTCCCATTGGAGTCTAGCACGAATCTCGTCGCGCCATGGGAAAAATCAGCGTCGGAAGAAGATTTAGGGTACCCGGAAGTAACAATTAGAAGGAATATCAGAAAGAACAAGCAAAATACCGCCAATGGCATCAGCCATTTCCGATCTGGATAATAGGGATTGTGATTCTTCTTCATTTGAACTTCGCAATGTCAAATTGGAATGCGATTTCTGAAGACGAACTGATGCAAATTGGTTGCTAGAAGCTTAAACCCAAAACCTCGATCTGAAGTTGCAACTCAGAAGTAGCTGAATCGAATCGTTGAACTTGAACCCAAAGTAGCTGAAAATTGCTGCGGTTTTCTTTGGATTTTAGGGCGCGTTTGAAGATTTTGATGCTCGAGAAAGAGCTCGGAAGGTGAAAGTGAGCTGTCGGTGCGCCGGTCAGTGGCAGAATCGGTTGGTATGAAATAAAATCAAAGAGGGAAAAATATTAACTTCGAAAGAAATTTAAAATGTCCGTCACACAATATTGTACTCAATTTGTACTTGAATTCCAGCATTTAATTTCCATGTAAAATTATATATATATTATATATATTTCAAAAAATATATTTTTTTTAAAAAAAGAATATATAGGTTAAATTATCAAAAATACTCCTAGCGTTGGTTTCAATTCTAGTTTGAAGTTTGTTTCAAAACAACCATTGAAGACTTTTTCTTTTTTTTGGTCAAATACATTGATGGGGAATGACGTGTTTGCATATATATTATTGCTTACCTGAATAGATTTGAACACATATGTGGAAAAAAAAATAAAAACACATGCAAACATAATTTCTTGTCCATAAATTTAACAAAAAAATGTCTTCAGATGTTATTTTGAAACAAACTTCAAATTTCAAGGGTTAAAATAAAACTTTTGAAAATTCACAGGTATAATTGAAACTAATCCCATAGTTTAGGGACATTTTTAATAATTTAACCTACGTATTATTAATTTTATGAGAACATTGGTAAGATATTAATAATGTAAACCAACATTGAATTCAAGTAGATTCAATATTGTTAAATCAATATTCATTTATTTGCACAAGTACAGTTATGTTAGTTGAAATGAGTTTCATTTTCTTCTACTTATAGACTAAGGAAGAAAAGGGAATTCTACAAGACTTTCTACCTATAATGCAAGCTTTTCTTCACTAAGCGGAAACACTTTAGTCTTAAAAGAGTCAAATGTAAAACAATAGATGGGTAACGCCAAATCGAGGTAATTGGCCTATATCTTCGATCAAACGGTAATTTACCTATTCATTTTGTTTTGGTTTCTAAACCTTTTTTTTTTTTAAATTTAGTGTAGAAACAAAAAAATAGAGATTACAAATTAGAAATAAAATAAATAAGAGTGTCTTCCATCAGCGTTTTAACTTTGAAGAACACAAGAATGACATTCTTGTACCCAAACTTTAAAGTGAGCATTTCACTTTGTATGTTGAGCAAGTATGTGTTTTATTGCACTTTCTAGTATATAATATTGCAATAGTGAGAATAATAATCGAACTTTAAACCAATAATAAAGGATTTTAATAATTAATGGTTAAACTCCACTCAAGTTGTCATCTAACAAAATCTCAAATCTATTGGGTATATCTCTAACACTAGTAAATATCATTCACCATTTAGGAATACCTTCCAATTGATTTTGACTTGTAGTTATATCTAAATCAACAACCTAATTCATACCTAACATTAAACTCAATTGATTCAAATAAATAACTCATATTCCTATCTAATATGAGAATTAGGATTTTAAAAATGTTAAACTAGAGTGGTAAAATAACACGCGTAATCATCAAAGTGAGCATAGTTATCTGAATCCTCGAGAAAGGAAAAAATAATAATGTAAAATAAGATTCAGAAATCAATTTACAATACCCAGAAAAAAAAAATCCAAAATTTCAAAATTCTATGGAAATTGAGACTTATCTAATTCGAAATTATCCACAAAATTTCACGAAATCGAGACAAGATTTGGAAGTAATTTTCGATCTGTGGTTCGAATTTGCTGCAATCGGAATCTCGCTAAATACAGAAATGGAAGAAGAAGAAGAAGAAAGAATTTCAAACTAAATTTCCGGCATCTGGCAGACCTTGCTGGTAATCGTCGTTTCTAGAAGCCGCCGACCGCGACGGTGCACGGTTGTTAATCGGCCGTTTAACGGCGACGGCGACGGCGGCGCGACAAACAGGGCAATTAGGGTGAGAATAGAGCCACATATCGATGCAATCCACATGAAAAGAGTGCTTACAGGCGGCGAGTAGCCGGACCTCCTCGCCGTCGGCGAACGCCGACAGGCACACCGGACACTCGTTGCCGACTTCCTTACAGTGCTCGTCCTTCTTGTACTTTACAGCCGTCGCCACGTCACTAGAAGAAGTAGGATTCCCAGCCACCACGGTGACGGCGGCGCCGGAGAGCCTGGCGGATCTCCGCCGCCAGAGACGGAGGAGATTGGGCGGGCACTTGATGGCGAAGAAGAAGGAGTAGACGAGGGCGGGGATGGTGATGACGGCGACGAGGCCGAGGATGAACTCGATCGGAGAGAAATCAACGGTCCGATGCGGCGACGGGTACGGCGGCGTTGGTCGATTGGTCACGGTGGCGCTGGTGTCCATGGCGGAGGAGAAGTGGAAGGGCTTGCAAGGTTGTGGACTTGGTTTCTTATCATTTGGAGCTTAGGTAGAAGATCGGCGTTTTATTATTATTATTTATTATTTTTTGATAAAATAGGTGTTTTATTAATTTTGTTTGGATTTGTTGGATTATTATTTTTATTGGCACAAACTAAATTAATTTTGAATTAATTTTGTCGTTTTTTTTTTTACTATATGTGGGGTGGGAAATTCGAACCACATACCTCATGGTCATTAGTACAACTTTATGCCAGTTGAGCTATGCACTGTAGATAGAATTAATTTTGTCTTAAGTTCTTAACCAAATAGGGTTGAAATGTTTTTTTTTTTAATGTATTTCATTTAATAAAGTATACAAATAGATTTATCTTCTTTTGTTCATCAAGTAAATTTTTGTTTATATCTTTGATGATGATGGTTTACAATAATTGACTACGAAATAAATACATGACTATTACAGATATAGTCGGGACACATTGATGCAACTTTCAAATACCAAAAATTGATTTTTTTTCTTCAAAAATATTATTTCATAAATATAAGGTGAGAGTTTGGAACTATGACTTTTTAAACGACTAAAATATCTTAAACATGGAGTTTAGGTTAAATTTTAGAATTCCTCGTACTCATCTTATATTGTTAATATTATCATGAGGTTAAAATGTTATTTTGGTCTCTGTAATTTGAGACTTATTATATTTTTGTCCATGTAGTTTCAATAAATCTTAAAATTAATCATAATGCTAGTTTAAGGTTGATTTTTGGGAAAAATACCTTTTTGGTCCCCGAGTTTTAAGGAATAGGTGCGTTTGGTCTACGAGTTTTCAAAATATAATTTTTTTAGTCAATGAGTTTTGAAAAATAGGTTTAAAAGGCCGTTAAGTTTTCAAAATAGACCTTTTTCGTCCGTGAGTTTTGAGAAATAGATTTAAAAGATCACTCATATTATTTTTCTACTTTTTTAAAATTAATATTTTTTTATTAATATTAAATGATTTTTTAAATTTTAAAAATTTTAAAAAAATAATTTAAAAAATTGAAAAAAAAAAATTAATACGAAGGACCTTTTAAACCAATTTGTCAAAACTTAGGGACTAAAAAGGTTCATTTTGAAAATTCAAGGACCTTTTAAATCTATTTCTCAAAACTCAATTACTAAAAAGTTCCATTTTGAAAACTCAGGGACAAAAAACATATTTTTCCCTTAATTTTTTCTATAAAGAAAAAAAAAAGTCTCTATTAACCTTTTTGCTATGAATTTTGATAACATGTCCACATATGTATTTTCTTAAATTGTAACTATTATTATTTTTTTTTTTTTTATCAATTTTGATTAAAAAGATAATTTCAAACAAACAATCAGAACTATTTTCTTATAAAAACTAAATTTTGATATTTGAAAATATAGGAATTAATATAAGATGGAGTCTCTAACTACATAACTTAAATTTTAGGCAGGAAGTTAGCAACAAACATTATTAAAGCAATGGAATCTAATGCCCAATTTTCATATATTTGGTTTCTTTA
This sequence comes from Luffa aegyptiaca, assembly GCA_017139565.1. Classification (NCBI taxonomy): domain Eukaryota; kingdom Viridiplantae; phylum Streptophyta; class Magnoliopsida; order Cucurbitales; family Cucurbitaceae; genus Luffa; species Luffa aegyptiaca. The sequence goes on along the minus strand of CM029400.1, from coordinate 47,080,115 downwards.
AAAAAATGCCTTTTTTTAAAAAAAAAAAAAAGGAAAAATACCTTAATTGTTAATAATAGTCTTGTATTGTTCGTAGATGAGGAAAAAAAAAGGTCCTTTTTGCTAAAATAATAAAAATTTATGAATTAGGTAAGGAAAAAAAAATTGTTAATAAATATGAGGAAAGCAATAATTGAGGGGTTGGGGCTGCCGTCAGCGTGATGGCTATGCAACTTGAAAATGTGGGCCACTGCCAAGCCCATAGACAATACATAGCTTTCCCTTTGCCCATAGTCGCCGTTAACCAATTAAATGCGGCCGACTTCAAATTTGGGATGATGATACGTAGAGATGAGAAGATTTGAATCTTTTACCTTTTAATCGAGAGTATATGACTTAACTAATTAGTATATTTAGCTGCGAATCGTTGATTCAAACTTAGTTGAAAAGAAACAATATTTATTATTAAGTTAATGGTTCAATTTTGAGCTTTGGATCAGTGGATGAGACACTTGTTACCATGTTGGTGGTTTTGATTTTCACCCCGCAACTATTGAAATAAAATTTTTTAAAAATTTGTGAAGCATAGCACAGTTCAACAAATAAGATACCTATTACCTTTTCTATTGGTGCGAGCTCGTTTTCTTATTATGTATTTGTTAAATTAAAAATAAATAATAATTAGACACATTAACAACTTTTCAAAGTTTTGATTTGAATCAATACTTTCATATTTATAACTAAATGTTATTGGAAAATAATTATATTTTAGAATTTATCAAAATTATTCCCATGGATGAATATATATTATAAAATCAAGGTTAAAATATTATTTTGGTCATCGTACGGTAAGCTTTATTCTATTTTAGTCATTGTACTTTCAAATGTCCAATTTTAATCTTTGTACTCTCAATAAAACTTAAAATTAATCTCTACCATAAGTTTAAAGTTGATTTTTATTGAAGTTGGTTAGATAACAATAATAATCTTCATATAAGAAAATACACAATGTGAATATATTTCTAGAATTTATAGAATGAATGCTAAAAAAGACTAATTTTTTTTAAAGAAAAAATAACAACAAACTCAGTGTAAAGACAAATTTTAAGTTTTATTAAAATTACATAGACTAAAATGGAACAAAACCAACCATATTTTAACCTAAAATCAATAACTTTGTGTATGTTTAGTTATATTTCATCAATATTGATATAATGAATTAGAAACATCAATGGTTATAATTTTGACTATGGGCTTTTATTCGTGGGCTTGGTTTGTCATGGGCCGACAAGCAAATCAGCATCGGATTGAAGCCCAAACCCAAAAAAAGCCCAAATGGTAGACGGTTGCAGACCACTATCAATTAGACCGGCCCATTTTCCGTCGCTTACCCCAACTGGACGAGAAAGGTCGGTCATGGCCCAAATGATCTCAAGGCCCATTAAGATCCAAAATGTAAGGCTCTACCGGCCCAATAAAACAGTCTCTAAATGGGAAAAAAAACCATACCCTTTTGTAGGTGTTAAAATTTTGGTTAAAAATCACTTTTAGTCCCTAAACTTTCATGAAAGTAACAATTTGGTCCATGAACTTTGATTTGTAACGATTTAGTCCCTGTGCTTTCAATTTTGTAACAATTTAGTCCCTAAACTTTAATAAGTTACAATTTAATCCCTATACTTTCAAATTTGTAACAATTTAATCCTTGTTGCAAAACAAAAAAAAAAAATCATCAAAATTAAATGTCGATTTTTTATTATTTAATTATTAAACTTTGTAGCTTATTAACATATCGGGTCCCAAATTAGTTTATTGATCTATCTAGGTAAGAAATTTCATTAAATCTTTACATTAATTTTTCACAATAGGGACTAAATCGTTACAAATTTGAAAGTATAAGGACTAAATTGTTATTTATTAAAGTTTAGGGACTAAATCGTTACAAAATTGAAAGTACATGGACTAAATCATTACAAAATTGAAAGTACAGAGACTAAATCGTTACAAATCAAAGTTCAGGGATTAAATTGTTACTTTCATTAAAGTTTAGGGACCAAAAGTGATTTTTAACCTAAAATTTTTTATAGTACCTACCAAGTACCATAGCCATAATTCTCATTAAAATTTTATACAATTCTACACTTATTTTTATAATAAAAAACTGGACCAAACATTTTAACAAACTATAATTAATTGACTTTTTTGGTCTATTATTAATTTGCAGCCATTGAATCATAACCGTCGACCTTTTTTTTTTTTTTTTTTTTTTTTTTTTTTTTTTTTTTAAATTAATGCAGAATCTCTTACACTTTAAATAATTATTTAGCATCGTACTTGATAATTTGAATAATCTATTAATTCCAAAATGAAACCAAGAAACAATTTTTTTTTTTTTTAAAAAAATGAGAATGATTGTGAATATTTTATGAGAAAAATAAGTGAGGTGGGCAATGGAGAATATAAAGATAAAAAGAGGGTTAGGCAGGCAGATAGGGGTCAATAACTAAAATTAAAAAAAGAAAGAAAATTTTGTTTTGACAATTTGTGATGCTAAAGCTATGAGCTAATTACCAAACCCACTAGATTGGAATTCGTATCTCTCAAAAAAAAAAAAAAAAAAAGATTGGAATTCGTATGTCATTGTAAAAATTAAAATACTACTAATAATTATTATTATTAAAAAAAAAGGAAAAATTTTGGTAATTTTATTGGACGACAGCCGATAGGAACAGTGGTAGAGCCATGTCTGGTTCTGCCGGCTCATGCTGTCTGATTGACAATACTTAGTTACATATTGTTTTTTTTTGACAATATGGGGTGGGGGGATTTGAACCACGGACCCCATGGTTATCGGTACAACCTTATGCCAGTTGAACTATGCTCTTGTTGGCCTTAGTTACATATTGTTATGTAAGTACCCCCTTACACGCTACATTAAAATATCGACAACTAGGAGAGATAAGGTAATATTTCATTTTCTATCATTCTCTTAGTTGTCAAGATTTAAATGAGAGATCACTATACACCGTTATGTAACCAAATATTGTTCGTTCTAATATTTTTAGTGTATTTATAATTCTTATTTATTTTATTTTTAGTTCAACAACGACAGATATGAGATCAAACCGAATTATCATATATGAAATTTTGATTCACAAATTAGATTTTGTATAACTTAAAGTCGAATTGGTTCTTAGATAATATTTATTAAATTATAAGCTTTTTAAAAACAATTTCATAAAAGTAAATTAGCACCAATCCCTTAAACGCTGCTATTGATATATCATATCAAATCATTGTTCACTAGTCTAATCAACACATCACATCAACATTTAATCAGTAATTTGTAATCGTGTAAAAAATAATAATTTCTTAAATTCAAAATTAAAGTTAAAAATCGAAATTAGAATTTTTAAAAACTTAATAATTGAAGGATTAAATTTGTAATTTGACCCACCGAAAACCTTATAAATTATAATTCAAGAGTCATGACTAAAATACAATTTGTATACAATTTTAGGTTTTTATGATTGTCATTAAAAAAAAGAAATGAAAAAGAAGAACTTAAATATATAAATATATATATATATATATATATATATATATATATATATATATATATATATATATATATATATATATCCTCCATAAAGTACAAGGCTTCTCAATCCCTAATCTTAACAAACTTATTGAAAGTTGAAACTAATTGCTTAAGCTCTTAAAATTAATAATAATCATATTGGACACATTGATTCATAAATTAATTATAAATGGCCAAATAGAAAAGTTCATTATAAAAAATACTAAATTAATGCACACCTTTTTAATGTTGTGGTTTCCTATTTTCTATTTGTCCTTTTGCTTGGATTCAACATAAGAAAGTACTATGAAAGAACATAGGATTATGACCATTATTATTTTTTAATTAAAAACAAAACAAAAAAGAAGATGAACTTGATCTTCTTTACTTTCTTTTTGAAAGTTAATCTCTTTTTATAATTAATAAAGGAGACATCATATATTTTTCATCCTCTTTTGCTCACTCTTTTTTATATATATAATTTCCACTTTGAATTTAAGGGGGAAAATGAAACCCCAGCCAACCCTTTGAAAGTGTTTGTTACAAAGAAAGCACTTTGACATAATTAAGATAAAAGTAGGGATGGAAATGGAGAGTATATTTCTATAATATTCTTTTTATTCGGTTATTAACATTAAAATGATAATTTATACTGTTATAAGTAATTCTGGACCATGGGAATGAGCCATAGGGTTGGGCCAAGGCCGAAGGGATTCGACCTTGGCCCAACCCCGCTTGGCCCGCTTGTGCGAGCCGAGTTTCCTCCCCTCCGCTTTGTCCCTGGAGTCTTTTGGCTGCCCCTGTTCAACTTGGTTCAGCCCGAATCGTCTTCCAACCCAGGTATAAATACCATTCTTCACGACTGGAGAAGGGTTCGAAACCTTAATTCTTGTCACTCTTAACTTCCTATTTTTCTGACTTAAGCATCGGAGTCGGTGTGACAAGCACCACAACTGCGTGCAGTTTTTGCTGGTTTTGCAGGTCACGTCTTCTACAGCTTCTACAAATTCACTGTTGGTGTCACATGAAGATCAAGTGAGTCTTCTGTCCGGATTTGGACATCAACATATACCTGACACGAGTAATGGATGATATTACATCATGTTTTAACCCTATCTTAATCAAAATAATATTTTATGATAGGATAAAATTGAAGTTCAATAAAAATTAAAGGACTAAAATTAAAATTTTAAAGAAGAAAAGATAAAAAGATAAAGTGGACAAAAACCCAAAGTAGTTAAGATAAAAAAAAATGATAAAAGTTTAATAAGTAATAATATCTATTGTAATTTGTAAATCATTTCATGCCAGCAAGTATGAAATTGAAAGTTTTGATCTGATAATATTGACCCAAAATATTCAATTATTGCTTAATTGCATTATGTTACTCTATGAAAGTTTCAATTTAGGTGTGCATTCTCAAGCCTAATAAAACATGCATTACCCTATAATATTATTGTGAAGAAAAGTCAAATTTTCATGTGATATTCTTTTGAATCTTGCCTATGGTGGGATAAATAATTATAGTAATTCTCATCTTTCAAACAGGTCTCTTCTCCGTCCATCAATAAACATTAAAAAAAAAAAAAAATCAGTAGTCTATCCTCTAATATTTGATAAATTATATGAATGCTTAAAATAATATTCATTTTTACAATTGAACCAGATATTGTTCAATCTTTCTCAAATCTTAATTACTTTAAATTACAAATCAGTGATGCAACTTTAAAACTTTAAAATGAGGAAAAATATTGTAATTGGTGGATCTAATCCTCCAAATCTTATGAATAAAATAATGATCTACATGTCATAATTTATCATTACTGGTGAAGGTTTATCTACGTAAGAAGCGCTACTATAGTGTATTATACATTTTGGGTAATTTTAATTTGAAACTAATTGTTCTCCTTCAATAATACATTGGAGATTAATAATTCAAGAAGGAATAGGGAATAAGAGAAGAAAAGTACAAAGAAATATAAGCAAGCATTAGCTTGAAGAACATGATATTGTCAAAATTATCACCCACTTATCATAATGGACCACCAAGACATTATTGAGATGTAGACTAAGTCTAATATAATGCTCCATTAGAATGAATAATTAAGCACATTTAATTAAATATAGACATCATTATTACTTTTTAGAAAAGAGAGGTTGTGGGACATTGAGGAATAACTTTTAGTCAAATCGAAAGTTACATTTTAAATAGCAATACTTTCATCCAATAAATATTTAGGTCACCGACCAACACAAAGTAGAAAGTCACATTTATATTTGATGAGTGAATTTGTTTACCTTAAACTACGAATTTGTAAATTGCATAAACTACCGTTTCTAAAATATACTGCGTTTCACAAATCATAAACCTACCTACCGAACACAAGTTATTTAAATCAAAATTAATCTTCTAAACTAGCGCAGTAGGAATGAGTCTTACAAATCATAAGAAAACTCTTTAAGGCTTGTCTCTAATTTAAATCAAAATGAACTACATATTGTAATGCAAATGGTACTCTCTAGCATTTTCTTAAGTAATGGCACTATTCTGAATTTATGTTTATGTTCTTTATTCAAGTATTCCTTTCCATTTAACCAACTGATTGAAGTCAACAACCCGTCATAATACTGAGAGGGTTATGGTATGTGAAAATGATCAAATAGAGCGAGAGTGAACTAAACTTCACTAGATTGCTTTAGACATAAAGAAACCACTTTGTAAAGCAATAATGGTCCAAGGAGAATTACATTCTAGCATGTTTAAGTATAGACATACATGATCGGAGCGGACTGCAAGCAAGAGGTTTAAATTGGTCAATCAAGAATCTAGAAGGGAAGACAATTATCGAAGGGCTGAAAGCGTACTCGAAATTGGTCATCGATGAAGACAGAGGGCCTAGTCCCCCTCTAATCATGGAATCAGACTCCCTTGAAATCATCAAAGCGATCAACAGGGAAGGTGGAGATATAACGGAGACCTCTCTGATTGTTGAAACAATTTGCGATCTGGCTTGCGAAGGACTATTTCAGTTCTCCAAATGTTCTATAGCCAGCAATGATTTAGCTCATAATGTTTCTCATGCAGTAGCTATAAATGAGAATTTCTTTCTTTTCTTTTTTTTTTTGGCAATTCTTCTTCCCTTGTGTTTGGAAGAAAGTGCGATCAGAAGGGATGATAGTATCACTCTCTGATTTGCATCGACTTTAGTCGTGAACAATAATAAATTTTGGTTGATTCTTTATGAAGCTTTTATTTCTTCTAAAAAAAAGTATAGACATACATTATAAGGTGTTAGAATCGTCTAGATAGCAGCTTGAGAGAGCATGGTAGACCGAGATTTGCCATGCTTTAATTTAGTATTTAAATTATTTAAGATTTGAGCTAGCATAAAGTGAGTACTTCAGTATAAGGGGATTCATGCATGGAGCGGAGCCTTTTTTTCATTGTCGTTTCACTACTTTATCATTCCTTTTAGAATTTTATTTTCATTGTCCCAATCAACCAATATTCATTTGTCCTAATTACATTGTTGTATCACAAACATATTCGTAATTGTTATCAGCTAAATTTCTTTGTGGATTCGATCTTGGAATACTCTTTCTCGTATTATTTGTCAACATCTAGTGTGCACTTTGAGTGGCATTGTGTGTGATTATCATCACTTTTACAAATTTGAATGGTTTAAATTTATATTTTAGTCTTTTTTTTTGAAAAAAAAAATTATATTTTAGTCTTTAATATTTGATTATTTTCTCAATTTAATTCATATTGTTTAAACAAAATATAACTCCGAAAAAGAATAATTAAGAGAAAAAAAGTCTTTTTTTTTTTTTACTATTTTCATAATTTATGAAAAATACCAAAAAAAAAAAAAAAAAAAAAAACCTCATGGTAGCATAAGTCAAAAATGTCAAAAACTTTGTTGTGTCACATAGAGTATATTATTGGTTTCTTTTGAGGTGAAAGAATTAGAGATATTTTATTTTGATAGGGAACCTCAAGAAAAAGTTGAATATAATGAAATGAATATGCACCACAAGAATATAAAAGCAAACCACCCCTTTATTTAAAATAATAATAATAATAATAATAAAAGCAAAGCACCCCACTTTTTTGCAATTGTTTTTATTTAGGGTAAAATACCTTTTTGGTCCCTCATGTTTCGGGTTCGTTTCCAATAGGTCCCTAGGTTTCAAAATCGGACAATCAAGTCCCTACTGTTTAGGAAATACTTCTATTGAGTCCCTCCACCGTTAATTTTTTTAACGGTGCTGACGTGGCAACTAAAAAAATAAAATATTAATTTTTAATTTAAAATAAATAATATAATAATAAATTAAAAATTAAAAAAAATATTTAAAAAAAAGGAAAATTTTCTCTTCTCTCTCCCCGATTCCCCCGTTCTTCTCCCTCTCCCTCCTCTTCTCTCTCTTTCCTTCATCTTCTTGGCAGCCATGGCCGCCGCCGTCCTCCAACACCGTCACCGCCCCCTTCTTTTTTTCTCTTCTTCTCCCTTTCCCTCCTCTCCACATTCACCGCCCTCCAACACCGTCACCACCCCTTCATCTTCTCAGCACCATTTACATCTCCCCCTCCTTCCTCTTCTCTCCCTTTCCCCCATTCCCAAAATACAAATCTTCTTTTCTTCCTCAACAAACACTCACAGAGCAGCAAAAAAAAAAAAAAACAAACGAAATTTAAACGAAATCAAACGAAATCGATTTTTGGAATCTCAATCTCCACTGTGCACCAGCAAATCAAACGAAATAAAACCCAAGAAGGCGAAGAAGAACGCGAAAGAGGGGGAAGACGAAGGCGAAGGGAGGGAAGCGTGGATGCTTGCCGGAGAGAGGAGTCTTCATGCGTGCGAAGAAGCGGTGCTGCGGGAGATGACGTCGGCGCTCGAGAGACGAGTTCCACGAGCCTCTGGCTGCCAACGGAGAAGACGAACGAGGGAGAGAGAGAGCGGCGGTGTGGCTCGGGCTAGGGCTGCAACTACAACGACGGCGATGCGGTAGGCTGGGCTACCGATGGGAAGAAGAAACCGAGAGAGTGAGGGAGTTGCTGCCGAGATGAAGAACGAGAGAATGGGGGGTCTGGCGACTGGTTCACGAAGGCGGCGCTGGAGGAGGGTTTCGGGTGGGAGAGAAGGAGGAGAGAGAGTGATTTCTTTTTTTTTATTATTATTATTATTTAATTTTAAATTTAAAATTATTATTTTATTTATTATTTAAATTTAATTAAAAAAATTATTATTTTATTATTTTTTAACTGACACGTCAGCACCGTTATTGCCACGTCAGCACCGTTAAAAAAATTAACGGTGGAGAGACTTAATAGAAGTATTTCCTAAACAGTAGGGACTTGATTGTCCGATTTTGAAACCTAGGGACCTATTAGAAACGAACCCGAAACATGAGGGACCACAAAGGTATTTTACCCTTTTATTTATTATTTATTTTATTTATTTATTTTTGAATATCTCACCTTGCATTGGAGAAGATTTCTAATAAGACTTTTAAAGGCATTTAAAAAAAAAAATGAAAAAAATATGATGCTATTGTCTGTGCACTGCAGTGGCTTAGTTAGTGCCCAACACATGTTGGTTTCTACTTTCTATATATCCTTCACGTGTCCTCTCTTCTTTTTTTACACCCGGTTCGGTTTGATAACGTTTCTATTTCTCGTTTCTTACTACGATTTTAAAACGACACGTGTAACTTATCAAAGTTTTTTTTTTTTTTTTTTTTTTTTTTTTTATAGATTGTGTTAGTGTATTTTATCTCTCTTTTTTTTTTTTCTTTTGACAATCTAGGTTAAGTTACAAGTTAAGGACCCATTTGATAATCATTTTGTTTTCTATTTTCTGTTTTTGTTTTTCATTTTTAAAAAACAGGGATGTTTGATAACCATTTCTGTTTTCTGTTTTCTGTTTTTTAAAAACGTTTTTGAAATTATAAGTAAATTTCAAAAACCAAAAAAAGTAGTTTTTAAAAACAGATTTCTGTTTTTTAAAAACTCATTTTTCTTCTAATGCTTACTTTTCTCCTCTTTTACCTCTCTCTACAACAAATTTTTTTCTCTATTTTTTTTCTCTCTCAAAACTTTTTTTTTTCTCTATAACTTGTCTATTTCTAAAAACTTGTCATACCTTTTCTCTCCTTAATAAACATGTTCTAATTTTTCTTTTGGAAAAAAAAAGTCACCAAAATTTTCTATCGCTACAACTTTTCTTTATTTTTCTAATTTATCGTTGGTTCTTTAGCATATCTTTTACTCTTAACTTTACTATCTCTCTAAATTTTCTTTTTTTATTTAATTTTTTAAATCTAAAATTTATCGCTTTTACTCTAACTTGCTTTCTATTTTTACTCTAACTAATATCTTTTCTCGAGTCTAACTAATATTCTTTCTCTAAACATTTTCTTTCATCTCTCTAAATTTTCTATGTTTAACTTTTCTCTCGTCTTTTCAAAAAAAAAAAAAAAAAACTCTTGGAAACAATTATATTTGTGTCTCTAAATTTTTGTTTCAACGTCTTTACACATTTTTCTCTCTTTAAAATATATATATTTTTTGACAATATGGAGGTGAGAGGATTTGAACCACAAATCTCAGTTGAGTTATGCTCTTGTTGGCCCTCAAAGACAGGTATGACTATCAAAAAAGTTAAAAATTATTTTTTTTAACTACATTAAAAACTAAATTTATAACTTAGGAAAATCAAAAACCAAAAATAAAAAAATAAAGCAAAAAAGTTACAAAGTGAACAATAAATTATCAAAAAGTTTGGTCCTTTATTTAGTGGGAATCAACTGTTTGGACTTCATCTAATAAGCTTTGTATAACCCATCAGCTGTACATCTAAATTTCAAATTTTCAGCTTTAAATTCTGATCAGCAGCCTTTGAAATTCACCCAAAATTTTGAATGAATTATATTCCATTTCCAATAGAACTTATAACGTAATCATTGATCCAAATCAACTTCTTCTTCCACTTTTTTTTTGTGTTTGAAGAAACTATTTCCTTCAATAATGCTCTGCACTTTCCCCTTTCCCTTTTTTCCTTTCTGGGTGGTGATTAGATTAGACTGCCTAATACAGATCTTTAACTTTTCTTTAAATGAATCTTAATCAAATAACAAACCCCATTTTACTTTATGGGCAGTGACGATCTTAAATTCAAAAAGCTTGTTGTTTTGGTTGGAGTTTTGATAAGAAATATTTCCTAGTGTAGTAAAAAAGTGGAGAATAAAAAGCCAACAGAGATTTTTCCAAGTGGGTTATGCTGTAGTTGTGGTTTTGACCATCGAAATTTCTCCTTTAAAGCAAGGCTGCGGCGTTCGGCTCCAAAATCCCTCGTTCCCCTTTTCATTGTACCTGCTGCAGCAGCCCTTTTTGTTTTCGTTTCTTCTCTGGATTTTTGGACGGGAAGAAGAAGGGGAACAGGAAGAAGAAATTGAAGAACTGAGGTGTTGGAGGGATGGTTGTTGACGATACGATGGAGATGAACGTCGTTGTCGGTTTTGGAGGCCCTTCTACTTCTCGATTTCCCGATGCTTATCCCAAAAGGTAGATCTCTTCGGCTTTGTTCTTCATGATTTCTGGGTTTTCTTTTGATTTTCTTGAGCATTTCTCAGTTTCTGTTTGTGGGTTAATCGTCGATTTCTGTGATGGATTTGATTGGGGATTGTTTCGGGATCTGAAATCGGCGTTTCCGAGTGAGTTTGGAGAGATTTAGGGCTTTTTTTAGGGAGGTTTCGATTCGATTTAGTGTAGCTGTGTAAGATGTTTTAGTAGAACATTGGTTTCTTCTTGTTGTGGATTGGATTTTGTTTTGTATTGGGATGTTATTGTTTTGCTTATCTGTTCTTTGTTGGGATTGTTTGTTGTTCATTTTTCTTTGATCATTGAGTTTGTGAGTAATTTGTTTTCTGGATGGTTAATCTAGGGTTTTGATGGAGGGGAGATACACTGGGGATTGACATCATCAGAGTGTTTACAGGGCTATTTTCTTCAGTTGTTGTTTTAGTTTTTTCCCTTTTGCAATGGCAATATTCAACTTCTCTGAAACAAATATGAGTTCATAAGAGATGAGCTGAAAGCCTGAAATGGGAGATTCTCTCCTCACAGCCCTTTCACTGGAGAATCATCACCCATCTACACTTTTGTTCATGGATTCGAGTGCCTCGTCTCACGAAGAACTGGATTTGGAAATGAAGAGACAGATTGTCCTTTCCCGTCCGCCTGATATAAATCTACCATTGTCAACTGATTGCAGCTACACTCTGCAGCCTTGGAATTCTGATCACTGTAACATTTTAGATGTTGGGCTTGCTTCACAGGTTTACGAGACTGAAAGTTTTCTTACCGTTCCGAAGGTTGTAAGAAAATGCACCAAGCGAGTAGACAGCATTTGGGGTGCTTGGTTTTTCTTTAGTTTCTACTTCAAGCCTGTGTTGAATGAGAAATCGAAGGCTAAAATTACCCGTGATAGCAACGGTGTTTCGGGATTTGAGAAGTCGGATCTTAAGGTCGATGTTTTTATGGTCCAACATGACATGGAGAACATGTACATGTGGGCTTTCAAGGAGAGGCCTGAGAATGCATTAGGTAAAATGCAGCTTAGAAGTTACATGAACGGGCATTCTCGCCAAGGTGAGCCTCCCTTCCCATTTGGTGCTGAGAAAGGTTTTGTTCGATCACACAGAATGCAACGAAAGCATTATCGGGGTCTCTCGAATCCTCAGTGTGTACATGGGATTGAGGTTGTTGCATCTCCCAATCTAATGTCTCTCGACGAAGAACTACGAAAGAGATGGGTAGAACTAACAGGTAGAGACTTTAACTTCACTATCCCACCTGAAGCAAGTGATTTTAGCTCATGGAGGAACATTCCTAGCCCAGATTTTGAACTTGAGAGGCCAGTTCCTTCCGTCAAAAGTGCTTTAAATCCTCAACCAAAGAAATTGCTCAACGGATCTACACTAAATTTATCGAACCAGATGTCAAACCACAACAACTGTGATATGATGGATTTATCACCTGTTACCAGCAAGAGGAGGAAAAGTTCATCTCCTAATATGAACGACGACGATTGCGTATTGACGGTCAATCCTCCCGACTGGATTTCGGATATGGACAAGCACTCGAATGGTCTGCAGTGGTTGAACGACTTTAGTGGAGTTATGAAGAACATTTACGGGCCCGTTACAGCTGCAAAGACAATATATGAAGACGGTGAAGGTTATTTAATAATCATCAGTTTGCCTTTCGTGGATCTACAGAGGGTCAAAGTTTCGTGGAGGAATACGCTCACACATGGTATTATAAAGGTTTCTTGTGTGAGCACATCTCGCGTACCGTTCATCAAGAGGCACGACAGAACTTTCAAGCTTTTAGGTTCGTCTACCGAACATTGTCCTCCAGGTGAATTTGTGAGGGAAATTCCTCTTTTGACTCGAATTCCCGAAGATGCTAACATTGAAGCATACTACGATGGACCAGGATCTGTTCTTGAGATTATGGTCCCCAAACTCCGGGAAGGTTCCGAAGAACACGAGGTCCATGTTTGCCTTCGACCGCTCCTTGGAGTCAAATCTAGTGTTAAGTTGAGATAGGCACTCTGCAAACAGAATTTAAAAGGTTGTTGGCTTGTTGCCATGGTCGATGCTTGATTGGTTTACTAACTTATACCACAAGATAGAATTTTATGAACCTCAATCTGCTATCACATTTTTCTTTTTCAATTTTCGTCCGTAGTCTATTGCATCTGATCTCGTTTTGATAGAACCCGACGCTGATCATCAAAGTCATGATTCTTGAGAAATGGCTGATCATTTGGACAATATCAATACTGAAACTTATTCCTACTTTACATTTCTTGTGTTACCAGATTTGCATTCAGTTGTAATTAAGCAATCGTTTCGAGTTTCTTCCGAGTAATTACACAGTGCCGAAGGGTACCTGGTTTGCATCTAACTTTCTGTTAGTAGCGGCTTTCATTCAAATGATACGACTGGGAATCTTACGGCAATATACTATGGTATTTCAACTTCAGTAATGTTGGCATTTCATCCTTGTTGTCTTCTGAGAATTGTATCTATTTCTCAACTCTTAAAGTCTTAACAGCATGTAAATGCTGCTACTCGGTTTCTTACATTGTTCAAAATGCCTATGAATTTCCCATCTTATTGGATGTAAATCTTGAGGAAGGCGATATCGCTGTCTCGGGATCTTACTAGGTTGTAAATTGTAGTAGTTGCATTTAACGTGTATTCTGATGTTATTCCCTGTTAACTCAACTACTTGATTATGATAATTTACACATCTTTGCGAATGGTTGAAGAAAACAATTTCAATGAGCAAGAGTGTGACTAAAAACTAATCCGACGGTGAATTTCGAGTGGCTCAACTGTTGAATTTGTGTTGATTCCATCATCAGTAAAATATACTATTTTACAGTATAACTGATGGGATTACAGGAGATGACCCAGAAAATGAAACGTTAACATAACTCGAACGCTCGCATGTATGATAGAATCTTCATTTGATCAACAAATCTCCAAAATCTGAATGAATCCAATGGATATGAGTAGAAGAATCTCCTAACAAGCATGTCGTGCTCCGGTACAATTGACACGATCAATTGGAATCTATTGTCTATCAGATTGGTTTATTTGGAGAAGATGTATACCCTTGGGGACTTCTAGGCCTTGCATATTCTGCAAATATCACCCACCCATCAAAAAACTGCACCAACCAAAAAACAGATAGAGTTTCAGATTATTTTCCCCCACAGGACAAGGATAGATAACATAGCTGAGGGTGAGGAACCCACTCTTTTTCTTGAGACAACCTGGTCAACAGATTAAATACAAACCATGACATAAACCCTCTGTGAAGCCCACAGGGTTCAAGGTGGCAGACATTCAATAAAGCCATCCTTATGGCTAATATCTTGTTCAAAGTTTGAATTCCTCATACCTCACAAGATATATGTACGTGTATATACATATAGAACACAAATAGTAGCATAAGATGAGACATGAGTTATAATCAAATGATAGAATGAATTTTAATCTGAAGTTTCAATTTCAGGATTATAAGTAACTGAATCCTTTCCTTCCTATTCATATTTCATCCATCCAAAAGGTTCAACGGACTTTCAAAAATCGAACTCAATGATCCTTTTACTCTGCCATGGCCTCTTCTTCTTCTTCTCTTCCGATTTAGTAAGCATTTATAATGTTCAATTAAAAAACATAACTGTAATTGAAAGGTGGAGTAATGAACCTGTGCATCCATCCCTTTCATTTCTTTCTCTGCTTCTTCTAAGGTAGCATATCTTAAAATATAACATTATCAATCTCACCCACCAAGGATTTGAAGGTAATGCAAAGTACAAATAATAAGCAAGCAATGCAAGATGGGAGAGAAAAAGCAAATGAAAGAAGGAATAAGCAAAAAACAACAGAAAAAATGAGATGACCCTGAACAACTTCACCAAATTTGGAGAATGCTTCCCCAAGTTTTTCAGATGTACTTCCCTTATTCAGCCCTGCATCATCAAACAATCCCATGAATATGCAGTTAAACAATGGCAGAACCCTATAACCAGGCAGTGGGCAGAGTACAGCCTGATACAAGAAAATCTTCTTGTCTTTTCAAACATACAGAAAATAGCCCATAAAAATTTATTCTAAAATTTGAACAATCGGATCGATGGGATTATGAAAAAACCTCTAAACACCTTTGGCTTGTAAGCTACACATGTAATCTGTATTCATACCCAATCACTGATATGCATACGAAAATGAAAATGTGTAATCAGACAACAGTAAAATGGCATACAAAAACGAAGAATCAGAAAGAATGATGAAATGATTACCGGAGACGAAAATGATCGTTGAAGGAATCGGCACAGGTTTCTGGTTATCATAGTTAGAACTAAAATTGAAAGTATGGTTAAAGAACAGGCAGTGGAAACTGCAGCTGTGGATTGCGAAGAAAACCTTGAAATTGAGAGAATTCTTCATCGAGATAGTACAGTTTTCATTGCCAATTGTTCCCCTTTGTTCGACATTGAAGAATTTTTTCACAGACGGAAACCGGAGGGGAAAAGGGGAAAATCCTGAACCCTAATTTGAAGGTCAAATATGGTTTTGGTATTTGTAATTTGTAATTTGAAAGATGTCGTGGGGTGGGAGATTCCAACCGTCGAGGATACATGTCAATTACTGTTGAGCTATGCTCGCTCATTTTCGTCACTTTTATGGCTTAGTAATAAGATTTAGGAGCATGTTAGCTCAAGTCATAAAATATTCATTATTATTATCTTAAAAGTCAATGAATGGATCCTCTAATTCGTATGTCAACCTAGGTAAAGATTAACATTATTCTTTCTTTTCCAAAAAAAAAAAAAAGATTAACATTATTCTTTGACCAAAATGTAAGAGATTCAAATATCCATCTCACGTGGTGCATCTTGTTGAACTAAATAAAAGTACATACCAACGTTCCTCCTCTTCTAAAATACTTCATATGTCGTTGAACTAAAAAAAACGAAGAAGTACATATAACATACTAACTTTTCTTCCCTAGAAGTACTTTTAAGTACTCAAGAATTTTTTTTAAGAAAAATTTAAAGTACATAAGTTGTTGAACTAAAAAAAATGAGTACATATTATTCGAACTTCTAACTTGGTGGTCGAAGATATATGCTAACTACCGCTGAACTATGCTCACTTTGGCCAATAAGTACACTATTTGTTAGGTCCTTGTACCGAATTTGAAAATGTAAATAAATCAAATTTCACTTCAATCAAATATATAGATATTTACCAACTTGGACATGATACAACTACTGTTAGAATCTCCACTTTCACATGAATATTATAATATTAACAATTTTCTTTTACCAAAAAAGGAACAACATCAAAATATTTCTCAAGAAATTCCCCTATTTATTCTCTAACTTTTTGCATTAAATCTTTAGTGGAGAGGGAGGTACAAGTCAACACAGGATTTTTGTTGTTTTATGTGCTTTCTAAAAATAAATTACTTTTTTATCTCAAAAAATAAGTAAAGAAATAAATTACTTTTAAAAATCAGTTTTAGAATAGAAGCATTGATAAAGACAATGTTTTTACTTAATACTATTGTGGTTTTTGACCAAACTAAGATACAAACACATTAAATTCTTTAGAAAACTACTATACATTGGAAAAAGAACCATCCCAACAAATTGTGGATTTGGTTATGATTATCACATAGATTTTTTTTTTCCTCACCATGGGATCCCTACGTACCACATAAAAATGTTGACAACTAAGAGAGATTAAAAAAGAATTCTCATTTTCTATCTCTCTTTCTTAGTTGTCAAGATTTTTTGATGGGATTCCTACGTACAAGACCAATATTGAAATCAAAATTTCCCAGGTTGGTTTTGCCACATCCGAGATCGACCATTCAACCGAATCCACATTAAAGATGGTAAAGAACAATTTGAACGAAATCATCAAATCAAGATTACCAAATCGTTCAACAAAGCTCAAAACAAATGGGACTTTTCAATCAAATAATAGCATTTGTATTTACGTTGCAAGCTACCGAGTCCTGTGAGGATAAGCTCCAGTGTACTGTTTTTTATAACCATAGTGTCACGAAGACGGGCGCCACACAGGAGGCTAGTTTGTGCCATGGTCTATGCGACAAACCCGAATGGAGATTGCGTGGGGGAAAGGAGAGGATAATTTCCTGTTATTTATTATCTACAATGTGCCAATGATCAAACTGACTCTGAGTTCTAATTCTACACAACAGCAAAATGGTGACTACCATTTTAATTTCACATAAGAACTTGAACACAGCCTGCTACCAGAAATGCAAGCTCGACGAAAGGCTACCAAACATTCATATTAGTTGCGCTACATCCAAGAATCCTAATGTTCTTAACCATTCAAACAGATGAACTCTCTTGAAATCAAATCAAATTCTTCCGAGTGGCTCAATCGCAATCAGACAAACATACACAAGGGATGAATGTCATTAACTTCTATTCATTACAAAACAAATACAGAGAGAAAATTTCAATTTGAAGTCACAAATAATGTTGCCAAACACATAATAAACAGTGTCTTTAATTTGGGGGTTTACCACTATTGACGCTTTTTTTGATGATACAGCACTTGCAAATACAACACGACCCCCCACCCCCCCTCCCCTCAAAAAAAAAAAAAAAAACCAAAAAGAAAAAGAAAAAAGAAAACGACTGGAAATGTACTGACCTCAAGAAAACATGAGCGACCCATGTGGGATTTGATATCCACTTCCATAAGAATCTTATCAGCTCTATTTCTATAAGTTCTTGTAATCATCGTCTTTACCAATGTGTTGACCAGCCATCCGTATGAGCTACTCCAACTATTCAATTTTTCATCATTTGTGGTGTATTCAGATGCTACCTAATCATACAACGATCTTTTTATTACTTCGGGATAAAAATCTACGGAGAATTGATTCAGGAATACAATTCTCGTTCATAAGTAATCAAGAATGCAAATTAGAAAGTATTACAGGTTATGAAGCCAAATAAGCAATGAGTTTAGACTCTTAAAAGGGTATTTATGCCAATAAAACCATGTAAATATATCATGGCTCCTATGGAGATATGGGGGATCTAAGAAGATCCAGAAAACTATTGAGAATTAGGTTCGTTGTTACCAACCTCAGAGAAAGCCTCCCTCTGACCATGTACCATCACCTGCTTTTCCGTTTTGACCGACAGTTTTCCGATCAGACGCTTGATAATAGTGATCATATCCATCATCTTTTTGGTCATCCCAACCAGCCCAGCCATCATTATTATTAGTAGTAGTATTATGGGTTCCACTCCCTTTGGTTGTTTCCTCCTTCTTGCTGTCCTTGGTGTCCCAATCATCCCAAGAACTTGAGCTGTAAGAATTGTTATGTCCATGATGTCCACTTCCTGATGATTGCCCTGTTCCAGTAGAAGAATTCCATCCTTTGTTATCATGCTCGAATTCTTGATAATATCCATTTTTCTCATTTTCGTTCCGTTGCCAGCCATCATTCTTCCAGTTCATACCATCTTTGGTGTACTCTTCAACCTTCTGTGAAGCCATTGCCATTACACCTCTCATAATTCCCCACGTCCTTTGCCCAATTTCTGTTGTTTTTGCTGTGACAACATTGACCGTTTCATTTACTTTGTAATCATAGCCACCCTCCTTCACCTGTAATAAAAATTTACAAACACACATTTAATTTCAGTATCAATCTGAAGTTAGTTCCCATTAGGATCATGGAACAAATCACAAGCTATAAAGTTTACAAAAAACGCATACCAACCAGAAGCAAAGTGGTCAAGAAATTGTTATTACAAAGATGCAATTGAAGAGATTTCATGGAAAAGAAAACAAGTATCAAAACTGACGAGGGAAAAATGAGTCACAGATACCAACGCTAATCTGTATTTATAGAGTGACAAATCAACATGGATAAGAACTTTTCAAAAGCCGAAGAAGACATAAATAAAAGGATTCGTGATATTCCATATGAAGTACCAACACTAAAACTCTTTCAATTTGCAACGATATCTATTTCATTCCAAGTAGTTACATTACAACATGAAAATGCTAACACCAAGCTGAGAAATGTAAATACCTTGGTGGTCAGCTCTTTTGTGCCTGCTTGAACAGCATTCGCTGCCGACTGAGCCGCAGACGCAGCAACCAGAGATAATTTACCAAAGCCCTGAAATGAAATGAGGCATCAATTGATCAAGCTTACATGAAAAATCACTACAAAAGCATAAAAACAAACAGGCAATGTTGATTACACAACAACATAATACCTGAGAAACAACAGAGAAAACGTCACTTTGGGCATCATTCTTACGAGTAGGAGGAGGACTCGACCCAAATCCAACATATTTTCCTCCTTGTGATGGTGGAATTCCTTCAGGCCGCGAGTCATTCTCTGCCATTTTCCTAGCGAAAAAGTTATCTTTATTTGCAGCAGAGGCCTCCAATTGAGACCGCGTAAAAATATCCTCGGTCGATCTCGACCTGGACGGCATCCCTCCGCCGGCCATGCCTCGAACATCGCCGGTCGATTGGTTTCGCCTCATATCACTTGAAGATCTAAAATTATCGTCGTTATCCCAATTATCCCAACCTCCATTGTTCACCTTACTCCCTCCTCCTCCTCCTCCTCCTCCACCAGCACTTTGCGCCAATGGAGGCCTCGATTTTCCTACTCCGACGTTCTCCTTCACCGCGGGTGGATCCTTCCAAGATCGGCCCTCGGCTAGGGCTTGAATTCGATCCCTATAGATGCCAGCCGCATTGGTATTGTATTTGGTCACAATATCAGTCTCCTTAGCGATTCCATATTGCGCAAGGAAGGCGTTGAGCTGCTCGTTGCCCCCAGCCTCCATCTTCTTGATCTGGATCTCAGACCAAGAATCCATGGTGACGGATCTAACAAAGGAGATGTGAACACCGAGGCCGCGGTGCTTCCCGGAGCATTCCAAACACATGAAAACGCCATAGG
The DNA here is from genome assembly GCA_017139565.1 of Luffa aegyptiaca. Taxonomy (NCBI): domain Eukaryota; kingdom Viridiplantae; phylum Streptophyta; class Magnoliopsida; order Cucurbitales; family Cucurbitaceae; genus Luffa; species Luffa aegyptiaca. The sequence continues at coordinate 47,059,977 of CM029400.1, read as the reverse complement.
AGACGGAGGCCCATTGCGGATTCTTCTGGGAACAATCGACACAGATCTTATTCCCGGGCCGTGATTGAAGGTCCCGAAGCCGCCGTGACGCCGCCATTTAGATCGGATCCAATCGATCGGAAAAGAAAAGGGGATGGAATTGAAAAGGGAAAATGGGATTGCCGCAAAAACCAAAACAGAAATCGGAAAATCCGAAAAGAGAAGAAAAACCTGAGAAATGGAAAGGAAATTGTTGAATAATGTAAAGGAGACGAGAGCCGCCGAAGGTTTAAATTCTAATGGATTTCTTCTGTGTTTCGTTGCTTCAACCTCTTCCTCTTTCGGCGAGACACCGACGCCCTCACAAATCGTCAAAACCTCCTCCTTTTTAGCGTTCCGTTTGCATAAAAAGGAAGGAGAGAGAGAGAGAATGAATGAATATAGAATCCTCCCACTATAATAATTCCATTTATATTTTTTTTATAATTTATAATTGAATAATACTCGGTTGGATACCCGTATGGAAAGATGGAGAAAGGTATGAAATGAGAAAATTAAAAAATAATTTTTTATTAAAATAACAGTATCACGTCAGTAAAATTTAACGACGGAGGGACCAAATGTGTAACGAAATCCAAACCTCCAGTAATTTTGTTAAGTTTTAAAACTCAAGACCAAGGTGTAACTTAACCCAACCAAGAGTGTATTTTTTCCTAATAATAATAAATAAAATACTAATCTAAACTAAATAATTGTTATGGGTGAATTTGGACCTAGTTCTAAGGAAGTCGGAATGACGTGAGCCCAAGGAAGAAACAAGCCCACAAAGGCCCATTGGACCCGAATCAATCTCTAGAGTTATTCCCTCTCCTAAAAGAAAGGGGAAAACCCTAATTTCAACTATAAATATAAGAGATATATAAGAGATATAAGAGGCTAATAACGTCAGGGGACTCAACTAGGTATTGAACCTTCTCCCTAATTCGTAATTTACTTGCACACCAGTTTTCTCTTATTTTGTAGGCCACGTCTTTCCCCTTCAAATAAATTCAGGTCAAATTTTGGCATCAACAATGATAGTTGAAATATATATCATCTTAAATATTCGAATATTTTGTTATCACTTTAAAGGTGGAGATTCGATTTCTCACTTTTGTCATTGTTGAACTTAAAAAAGGTTAAATCACTAGTCTTATGACCCGTTTGGAATACATTTCAGTTTTAATGATTGTGAAGAAAATATTTTTTTAAAAAAAAATTGTATAAAAAATGTATAGAATTTAAACACTCATATGTTTGGTTACATTTCCTCGTAAGTGTTTTTATACACAAGTTATTAGTTTTGAAGTGTTTCTTATGATTTATTTCTCAATCTCATTTTTTTAATAAGTCATTTTTAGTGGTTGCTAAACACTAATTTCTTTTTCAAAATTAAACAATTGAAAAGTTAAACCAACCCTACCCTTAATATTATTGAACTAATGGATTATATCTTGTTTCTTAATCTTAATTAGTTTTATTTTACCGTCAAATTTTGACTCCCTAATTTAAATTTTAAAGATTTGGTTTGTCCTTCAAAATTTTAGGTTTATATATATTTTAGTTTCTATATTTTTAACATAAAATGTCTATTATAGTTCATTTACTCTCAAAATATTTGTTTTGGTTACTATAGTTTAAAAATGTTAATGTTTTGCCAAAACTTTAGATTGTTTCAGTTTTTTTTTTTTTTTTTTTTTTGATAATATGTGGGGAGGGGGGCTTGAACCACAGACCTCGTGGTTGTCAATACGACTTTATGCCAGTTAAGCTATGCTCTTGTTGGCAACTTTAGATTGTTTCAGTTGTGTATATAATTTGTGTGAAAATTTTCAAATATGGACTGTAATGGTCATGTTTTTTTTTTAGTTCAACAACGATCGGAGATAGAAGAATTTGAACATTTGATCTCTTGGTCAAGAGTATATGTCAATTATTGTTGAGCTATGTTCACCCGGTGGAAGAATTAAACACAAATATTTTGAAAATACAAAATTAAAATATGATAATTTTTTTCCTTTTTGAGAAGGATTTTTTTTGGGAGTATGAGTGAAGAAGTCCAAGTATAAATGATTTTTTTTTTCTTTGAGCACAAAAAATGTAAGGTATAAAAATGTAAACCTTAACTTAGAGAAAAAAAATAAATATGAATTCTTGTCGAGCTAGACTCGCTTGGATCAAATCAAACAGAATTATCAATAACAAATATCATAACATAATCAAGTATGGTAGTTATTTTTGTTTCAAAACATTTCCAACCAAAAAAACAATTCAGTTTCTATGCCCCAAAACAAAACAATTGAGTATTTAGTTAGTTATGGTCATGTTGCCAACTTTAATTGTTGATATTAATTTACGACAAATAATTAAATTCCAACTAATAATATATTTAGGAAAAAAAAAAAACAATTTATAACCTAAATTTTGAGATTATATCAATTAAAATTGTTATATGTAATTTTGGACCACCCTGAGAGCTGATGAGGACAATCGGGCAGAGATAGGACTAGGAAACCGACCCAGAGGAAGACCAGACCAAAGGGTCGGGCCAACTTGGTCCGACCCATATGGTCGGCCTCGACTCGAGGCCGAGCTCATTCGCCTCCATTCGGTCCCTGCTGCCTCTCGCTGCCCCGATTCCACCTGGTTCGTCCCGAAAGGCCTCCGAATTCCTAGAAACCCTAGGAGCATGAGCAGGTATTTAAACCTCTCTTCATCACTGAAGAGAGTATCCCGAACTCTATTCTCGACTTCTCCTCTTGCTCTCTAGCTCTTTCTTCTGTTTTCTGACTTAAGCATCGTAGGCGGTGTGACAAGCACCACACCGGTGTGCAGGTTTTCTGTCTTGCAGGCCACGTCTTCCCCTCTCTCAAACAAATTTACCGTTGGTGGCACGTGAAGGTCAGGTGAGTTCCTCCCGACCAAACTTGACCATCAACAAAAATTTCAAACTAAAAATGATAATAATTTAAACATTAAGATTTCACAAATGAATAAATTTAGACCATTGGTTAGTAATTATAACATAGGGTCTAAGTTGATTCTCATGGCAATGATATGATTATAACATTAAATTATCCCTTATGTTATAATTCTTGAATTGGATTTACATTCCCGCATGTAGGTATGCGATAGCCCACAAAAGCATAACTTAACTGGCATAAAGTATGTGCTTATGACCAAAAGGTCATGAGTTCGAATTCCCAACTCCCAAAATGTTGTTGAACTAAACAAAAAAAAATGTAAGTATGAAATAAATATGAGGTTCTATCTCAAAACTAATTAACAATGAGAGAAATAACTCATTTGTCTTATAAATTGTGAGGTCTCTACTCATCTTTCCTATGTGGGATCTACGTTCAGTCTACATACATCAATTTAAAAATAATATGAACTAAAAAAAACACGTACTTTTGAGTGGGCTTCATTCATTTTGTAGATGGGCTTTCAATGCTTTACTTTGGGTTACATTTTCGCGGGCTTCATTGATTTCCGAGTTGAGCCTGGTCGTAGCCCATTTCTCCACACAATTTAGTTGTCGATATATGGGCCTGAGCCCAAAAAACCAAGTAATGGGCTAAACCAGCAGCTTACTCTTGGGCTTCTGCCTCGTTTGAGAGAATCGGCCCAATGATGGCCCACTAATCTTACAACAAAAGTCATCAAATATCCAGAACGAGAATAACAGAATTTAAAAAATGGAATAATAATATAACGAAGAATAAGCTAAATCTAAATATATAATTACTCTATTAAATCGAAATTGTCTCAAAATATATATATATATATATATATATATATATATATCTAAATATATAATTACTCAATTAAAGGAAAAATGAAAGTCGAGTTGAAACTATTACCTGATATAAGCTCTTCTAAGTTAGGGTCCGTTTGGAATACATTTTAATTTAAATGTTTTTCAAGAATGCATTTTTTAAAAAACATTTTATATATAAAAAAAATTGTAAAAAAAAAACTATCTTAATTATACTTTTGGGAAATTAACTAATTAAGTACCCTACCTATAATCAATGCTTTAAAAGAATAGGGACCAGGGTTTTTTTTTTTTTTTTTTTTTTTTTTTTTTAATTTTATTTTAAAAAGCATATTGTTACATATAAAACATCAAAATAACGTTTATAGTGAGATTAAGTTGACTTTTTTTTTTTAAAAAAAATACTTTTAAATTAAAGCACTTGGACTTTACTGAATTGAGTAAATGTCCAAAGCTTCAGCTGACTCAGCAAAGTAATGCTGACTGGAAATTACATATCCATGTGTCACCATAATTTTGACTTGGCTACCAAAGAAATTAATTAACCATTTTCATAGTATTTAATTACATAATCAAACATGAATTTGATTTATAGAATTTATGTTAAATGACAAGCTTTAAATTTTTAGTATTATGTCAATTTGGTCCATGAACTTTAAAAAATGTCTAATAAGTCTCTGAACCTTCAATTTTGTATCTAATAGGTCTCTAGATTTTAAAAATGTTTTAATAGATTCTTGAACTTTTAATTTTGTGTATAATAAGTCACTGACATGTTTGAGATTTTTAAAAATTAAATAATAGAAACTTTTTCGCATGATAAAATATTTTCCAAAAATAAAAGAAATTTAAAACCCTATATATTTAAGTGATGATATACATATATCATTTGTATGTTTTTTTTTTTTTTTTTTGAAATGATCATTTGTATGGTTTATCAATGGTACAAAAGTCTATGGATGACATATTTATACATTGGTATATCAATGATATATGACCAGATCAAGTTAAAAAATAAAATGTCAACTTGAGCCTATTTTATTGGCATAAGATTGTACTGATGATCAAGAGGTTTGTAGTTTGAATCCTCCCACCCCACATATTGTCAAAAAAAAAAAAAGTTGAAAAAGAAAATGGTCATATTTATTCTATTGTTTTATCCATGCACCAAATTTGGTCACTTATTACAATTTTTCTTTTATAAACCTATTTTTCATAAATCATAGGAATCTTTATTAAAAAAAAAAACTTAAAAAACTAAAAATAAACAAATCATAGGAATGAATGTCCAAATAAAAACTAATAAAAGTTTCTTGCCCAAAGCTGTCGGTCTCTTCTTTCCCTTTCTGAAAGGGAAGAAATGCATTGTTTCTAATTAACTAAAGACGTGAAGCCCATGTTCTTTTAATGGTGTCTAATATTTCCCCAAAAAAAAGAAAAAAAATCTTCCCTCTATTTTTTTTTTAATCTCTAAATGTAGAATTTTAGAAAGAAATAAAAATAATTTATATCTTTGAATTTAACGGGATGCGATGTAACAATTTTCGTCCTAAACCTTCAATTTCGTCTAATGGAATCTTACGCCCACAAGTGTTACAAATTTTACATTCAAGAATTTTCGTTCCCTTTCAAAAACTAAGGTAATTAAAAAAAAATCATTGATTTTAACGAAAATCCAGCTTTATACAAAATTAAGTTTGAAAATGCATATCAAACACGTGTTGTTTTTCAATTTCAATAAAAGGAAAGTAGGTCTAATGTTGTTTTTCAATCAAACACGTGTTTAAAGTACAATTAGATGGAATTGAAAGTTGTAAAATTTAAGACACTTTGTCGAGTTCATAATAAATTTATTACACGACGTGAGTACTGAGTAGATTTTTCAATTTTATAGACAGACTTACATCTACGAATAAACTACACCGTGTAACGACCATTTCGATCGAGGAAAGAACATGTTGATAAGAACCTCAAAACTAACATTGAAAAAGAAAAAAAAATCATGTGAAAAGCTTAGAAAATCCAAAAATAAAAAAGAAAATTAAATTTGACCAAGAATGCCAAGTTGGTCTTTAATTGTTGCCATTAATTGTGGGCGGCTTTGTTTAACCACAAAGGCGTCGGTCATGTGCACGTAATTGGCAAATTGCAGCGTTTTTTTTTTTCCTTTTTTTTTTTATAAAAAAAAATTATTTTTATTTTTATTTTTCAAGTTTTAAAAAAAATACAACTTGCAAGAAAAAAAAAAAAGAAATGCCCATCATGCAGTAGCCCAGCCATCGAGAAAATTTCTAGTACTACGGTAGTATGGAAAATTTTCCATACTACCTCCATTCAATGTTTGCCATTAAAGAAACATTTAAGAATGATGTGGGTCCGGTGGAATAAAATATTATATCATTAAATGACGTGTCAAATGTTGAATGGAGGGAGTATGTACTACGGTAGTCGGTAGTACTAGCCGTCATATTTCACTATTCAAATAATAGTAAAATCCATTTCTAATAATAATAACAATAATGCCAAAGCGAGCTTAGCTCAGCGGTGATTGACATGTACCCTCGACCATGAGGTCAGAGGTTCGAATCCCCCTACCCCAAATGTTGATGTACTAAAAAAAAATAATAATAACAATAATAAAAAAATTACCATTTCATTAAATTTTTGTTATACTATATAAAATGCCATTGAGGTATAAGATTGGTTTCAATTATGTCTCCACTGTTTTTTAAGTTTTACTTTAACCTTTCTGCTTTCAAGTCGGTTTTTTTTTTTTTTAACTCTTTATTTTGTTCATGAGATTACTAACGTACCCCGTTCATGTCCAGCAATATGATTATCTTCTCCTTATTGATACATAGGGTGAGTAGCTACAATTTCTTGATATTTTTCAAGTTCTAGAGTCCTAAGTTCTATTCTATGTGAAAAGATGATGTTCCAAATTTTGTCTATTGATCGTGACGAAGAAAAGTAAATAAAAATTATAGTCGTTATACTATTTTTTTTTTTCCTCTCTCTTAAACTTTAAACATCTAAGTTAGATTCAATCAAAGAAGAATTCCATTTTGATTTTAACAAGAAGCTAATGAAGGGTGTTCGTATTTCTAAAACAACTTAAAAGTTTAGGGTTAAAATAAAAGTTTTGAAAGGACGATATAACTAAAATCAATTTAGTTTAAAGATGTTTGATATAATTTTGCCTTACATTTTAGAATACGTTTTTTTAGTATTTGACATTATTAATGGAATGTTAATCTAACACGTCATTATTTTTTTTTTATAACATCTTGGGGTGAGGAGATTTAAACCACATACCTCTTAGTTACGTCATTAATCTATTTATTTGTCTAATAACCATGTTATGTTTGATATTTTTGTTTTTTGTTTTTTTAATAACTATTTCTAATTTTCTTTTCTTTGGTTTAATGTTTCCAAACTTGTATAGAAAACTGAAAAAAAAAATCCTCCCTGCAAAAAAAAACTAAACATAACCAAGTAATTTTAAATATTTTATTTTATGAAACCAATTTTGACGTAAAACATTGAAACAAGAAACGAGAAGGAAACAAAAAAAAACCATCCTAACAAACATGATTTTATTTTATTTTTCTTAAAAAGGAAAAAAAAAAGAAACAGAAAATAAAAATATTATCAAACCACCCTTAAATATCTTAAAATTATACCATGTCATAAATTTTACTTATTTCAATCACAAAAATAGTTACATTTCATAAAAAGTTATAAAATAAATAGGAAAAAAAGGAAAAGAAAACATACGGGCAGACATGTCAATAACTCAAAAGTACCCTCTTTTGTTTTTTTGTTTTGTTTTTTTTTTTTTTATTTGACTTGTGGGGGTGGGATAACTCAGAAGTACTTTCAAATACATTTTGAAGAAACATTTAATAAATTTAAGCACCACAGTGAAAGATTTTTTTTTTTGGGTTGAAATACAGTGAAGGGAGTTTTTTTTTTTTTTTTTTTTTTTTTTTTTTTTTTTTTTTTTTTCTTTCTTTCTTTCTTCCTTGGAACCTGAATACTTTATTAGGAAACGGGAAAGTTAGTTACACCAACCTCTTTCTCAATTAAGGAGGACAACCACGATGGGGGATTAACCTCACTAAAAAAAACTCATCTTCCAGCATGGAAGAATGACCAAAATCAGTTGATCCAAGAACACGAGGGTTGCTATCGACTTCAACGGACGACAGAGGAGGCACCGGCAAGAATCCAGCCGCTGCTCGTGCGAGGGTGTGCGCAATTCGGTTACCCGCCCTAGAACATTTAGCGAAGGAAATTACCCCTGCTTCAGACGCAATGGCTTAAGATTATCAATACAAACATTTTTAATTATTTAGCTCTTGTTTATTAAGTTTTTTTTTTTTTTTTCTTTTCCCAACTCTATACAAATTACGTTCGTCTTCAAATATTACATCTCACTCTTGAGATTTTAACTTTCATATTCTAAAACCAGTCAGGCAGACTGAGGAAGAGTCAACGAAAAGAGCTCATCCGGCTCCCCATCTTCGACACAATATAGGGCAACACCTAACTAAGTTGAACTATGTGTATGCCACTAATGAGAATTCATGTTACAAGATGTCAAGTATGAACTAATAGTATGACAGAGTGGTGGTCATCAAGACTCCTAATAAATAGTAGAATATGTCTCACACATACGTACGTGACTTCACTATTTCTTTTCGTACAACCTTGATCTAAACACTAATTTAACCATCGAAGTGTGTATTAATTGGACACAACATCACACCAGTGCGAGTACTCTAGGCAGGTCGTCACCTCGACCGACTCATCTCCACCGTGGATCCAACATTAGCAAGGTCATCCTCTTGTTCCAAAACCACACATTAAGGTCCTCATAATTCTTAAAGTTTCTCATCCCAATTCATTTTGATATATCTATCTGATAGAGTTTGGATTGCACGAACTTATTTCGTGCAAAATCTAATAGAGACGATGGATCATTTTTAACTGGCAAGTTTTCTTTTAGGCCTTTAATAATCTTATTCTCACACATCTTCGTCAATCTTATTCACGAGCTTCGGGTCTCCATAACTTTAGTTCCAATTTTAGTATATGGAAAAAAAAAATCCATTAATTAGACTTGTCAAGTCAAATAAAAAATAATTATTTGAAACACAAGCAAGTTAAGAGCTAGCAGATGGGCATATTTACTTCCATGTTGTGGATTCACATAACAATATGGACCATATATTGCCTTCACTCTCATTACAACAAATCACATTAAATGATGACAATATGTTTTTCTGCCAAAACACTGCCAAGAGAAAAAGAGAAAAAAAATATTTGGCTTAAATATTTTACAGCTTTAAGTCAGAAAGGTAAAAAATAAAAAGTTGAAATTTTTTTACTCTTCTCTCCTAATGGTAAAAAATTAATGGGGATGAATAGGAAAATATCTACCCACCCGTGTGCAACTAAGTGTTATATATATATATATATATATATATATATATATAATTAGATTATATAGATACATACGCTATAAGATTAAAGAAGGACCACACATTGTACTACCAAAAGTTGACTCGTTCATATCTCAACTAAATACTCATATTTATGACTGAAAGCTTTAAGTTCCAACCTATCAAAGAAAATTCAAAGCTAACTTCGTATATGACCATCAACATATTTTGACAAGACGATTCTAAGTTTTGAGTCGTTCGGAGCTGTTTTCAAAATAGAGCTATCTAATCCTTTTGAGAACATGTTAATAATTTTTCATGAGTGTGAATATGGTCTTATATACCGCTTAAAAAGTGAGGAAGATCCATTATTAGATAACATGGGCTTCCATCTCAAAACCAATTGGCAATGAGTGGAGTGACCCTTGTAGCTTATATATTGTGAGGTCTCCACCAATCTTTTCAATGTGGGATCCTCAACATGCCCCCTCAAGATGGTGCCTCTTTGGGTTCACCATTCTTGGATCGGAATTTCTTTTTATTGGACCGAATACCCGTTTGGGTTTAATAGGCTCTGATACCATATTAGATAACATGGGCTTCCATCTCAAAACCAATTGGCAATGAGTGGAGTGACCCTTGTAGCTTATATATTGTGAGGTCTCCACCAATTTTTTCAATGTGGGATCCTCAACATCCATTATAAGACGTCTCTTACGTGAAACTTAAAGCATATTGATGTGAGTTTAGGTCCAAAGTAGACAATATCATACCAAAATCGTGAAATATATCATTAATTTCTATTACTATAGTTAATCAACATATAAGTTTTTGGTATATTAAGTGTAATTGTTGTTTGTGTAGTAGATAAAGATGGATAATTTTCTTTATTTAAAAAAAAAAAAACACTAAATTTACAATTATTTTTAACAATATTTTTCACTACAATTACTTTTATAAAAGACAAACATTTCTAAACATTTTAGAATATTATGCTACTCCTTAATTGAAGTTTCCTTTTTTTAAGTTTGAAACTTGTAACTCAATTTCTAAAGTTGAGAAAATAGCATTGACATAGTATAAGAAAATAATTATTTATTAAACAAAATGATATTAATAGATTTAATCAAGGTTATAAAATTAATTAGTTATAAAAGAATAATTTTTAGACTATAAATAAATAGATCACATTTTACACTCATATTCTTGCATATTAAATACAATAATCCTATTTTCAGATCTTACATCCTTAGCTACTTCCATACTTGTTTGGTTGTAAATGACATTAAAGTTTTTTGATAAATTTAAGAACCACTTTTCAAAGTTCTATGCACAAAGACATGATGTTGATAAAAAAATATATTCAACGAGTTCACTTATATCAACAATAAATTGGATGTACCATTCAAAATGTCTCGAAAATATATTATTTTTCTATAAAATATATAAGAGTGAGAGTTATAAAATGTAAATAAAATATTATGTGTGTTTTTTTTTTTTCAGTTCAACAACATTGGAGGTGGGAGGATTTGAACCTCTGACCTCTTGGTCGATGGTACATGTCAATTACTGTTGAGCTATACTCCATTTGACAATTAAAATATCATGTATAGAGTTGGATTAAATTTATTGATGATTAAAATTTAAAATGTCAATGTCCAAAATTTAATACTAGTATGGGCTTCTAATGTTAAATCCCTTTCTTGTCATTATTGTATATCAAACAATTTTTTAGGCAATTTTGATGAATGAGATGTGAAAGTTGAAGAAATTGGATAAGTATGTTTGAATAATTTGCCAAACAAGTAGACAAAAAAAAATCCTAACCTTCTTAGTTTAGTGGACTCTTACTAACTTTCAATGAAACATATTTTTCAAGAAAGAGAGAGTTTCACATTGGATCAATGACAACTAAGTTTTTTTTTTAAAAAAAAATAAAAATCCATTGATTCATTATTCTACCATTTTTCTTTTCCTTTGTAACTTTTTTTTTAAAAGGTACAATAACAAATTTAATCGTGAAGTTTTAGGTTTGTGTCAATTTAGTTCATAAACTTTAAAAAGTGTCAAATAAATCCTCAAATTTTCAATTTTGTGTCCAATGGGTCCCTGAACTTTAAAAAGTAGTTAAACTTTCACTTTTGTGTCTAGTACACTCTTTAACTTTAAATTTTGTGTCTAATAAGTCCTTGATCTATTCGATGTTTTTAAAATTCACATGCCCACTATTCGATGTTTTTTAAAATTCACTTGCCCACTAGATACAAAATTGGAAGTTTAGGGTTTCAATAGACATAAAATTCAATTTTATATATAATATATTGGTTAATTTTTAAAAACCTTGAATATACGAGGGACTTATATTGGACAAAAAATTAAAAGTTCAATGACCTATTAGACATTTTAAGTCCAAGGACCTATTAAAGGCTTCTTAAAGTTCTGGGATCAAATTGACACAACTTAGGCCCCGTTTGATAACCATTTCGTTTTTTGTTTCTAGTTTTTTTAAATTAAGCCTACAAACTACTATTTTTACTCACAAGTTTCTTTGTTTTGTTATCTACATCTTTCCCTCGTTTTCAAAAACCAAGTCAAATTTTGAAAACTAAAAAAAGTAGTTTTCAAAAACTTGTTTTTGTTTTTAGAATTAGGCTAGGAATTCAAATATGTCCTTAACAAAGATGAAAACCATAGTAAGAAAATTGGGAGGAAACAAGCATAATTTTCAAAAACAAAAACCAAATGGTTATCAAGCGGGGGTTGTAATTTAACTTAAAAAAATAAAAATAAATCAAATAAATAAAACCATTCAACTAGCCTAACCAACCACATTCAATACAACCATATGAATATGATACATGATCCAAACCCATGAAAATACTTTAGAAAAAATTGAGTCTACCAATGAACTAATAACATTTCTTTTTCTTTTTTAAAATTAGAGTTTGAAAGATTTGTAATAAAAGAGGATAATTGCATATTAAATCTCTTTAATCGCATAATTAGTATATCACACACTCATGTCCTTACTCCTTCCTTTTTTTTTTTCTCGTTCTATAATTTTTTATTTATAAAATTTTGTATCTGATATCTTCGCGTTAATTACATTTATCAATTCTATTTAAAATTGTCAACATGAACCTAATTCAACTAATAAAGACATATATATTCAACCAAAAGTTCAGTGGTTCATGTTCTTATCTAACTAAAAAAAACTATTTAAAATTATGATTCAATTTGGTTAAAACTAGATTGAGGGGGAAAAAAATAATACTGGAAAATATTAAAATTCCTAAAATAATCAATTGAAAAAGTGGCACGACTTTTTCGGTAATATTATTAATTGAAGATTGGTGTTGCGAGATTATTTTAAATTGTTAAATAAACTTAAAGAATTAAATAATTGTTTCTGAACTGTAGAGATCAAATCGAATGATTTCTCAAATATAAAAAAAAGGTTTAAAATCACTTTTGGTTTCTAAATGTTCGTGAAGCAAACAATTTAGTCCCGAATTTTGATTTATAACGATTTATTCTCTGTATTTTCAATTTTGTAACAATTTAGTCCACAACTTTAATAAGTAACAATTCAGTCCTTGTACTTTCAAATTTGTAACAATTTAATCATTGTCGCAAAAAAATTCATCAAAATTAAAATTTGATTTTTATTATTTAATGATTAGACTTTGTAGCTTATAAATCTATTAGATCCCAAATTAGTTTATCAATCTGTAAGAAATTTCATTAAATGTTATTATTAATTTTCACGATAGAAATTAAATTGTTATTATTTTTGAAGTACATGAACTAAATCGTTACAAATTTTAAAGTACAGGAACTAAATTCTTTGTTATTTTAAAATTTAGGGACCAAAAGTGATTTTTAACTTATATATATATATATATATATATATAAAGTAATTTTCATTTTTTTATAGAAACCAATCAAGATGGATGAACTCAATATATATATATATATATATAAACATTAAAGAAGTTTCATGGTATACAGTGTACCAATGGGGGTTGAAACCATAAAAGCTAACTATTTAATAGGACAGTTTGATTTTAATGATTAAACAAAAAAAAAAAGTTGTCCAAAAAACACTTAATGTCAAGTCACAAAAATATGACAACAAAAACACCTAAATTTATTGTTTCAGAAATAAAAATTTTCAAACCAAACTAAAACAATATCCCTTCCAAGAAATCAATACACCTATAAAAATAAGCATCTAAGAAAATATAATTAAATTGATTAAACTAACATATTCTCGATCAAAATGGTAGAAATGATGTGGGTGTATATATATATATTATAATGAAAACTCGAACTAATTGTGAGCATTACTATCTTAGAGTTTAATTTAATTAAATTAAGAGTTTAGAGTTAAAAATGTACGATTAAATTAAGTGGATTAAAAAAAATGATTTTTTTTTTTAATTTTTTGGACAGACGACGTGTCACGTGAAGAGACGACCTATCGACATGAAAAAAAACTGCAATATTATAATAATAAGTTTACCAACAAACTTGTTATTTTAATAAGTTTTAAAAAGTACAATTTTAATTTTAAAAAAATCCCATTTAATATAGTATTAAATTACCATATTATTTGTACTAACGAAGAAGTACCATATTATTATAATAAATTAAGCTATTAAGCTAGCCTTTTACTATTATTATTATTATTATTATTATTATTATTTTGGATAAGAGCTATTAAGCTAGTCATCCAGTGACTTTTTTTTTTTTTTTTTTTTTTTTGTCTGTAATCAAGAACATAATTTTTTTTTTTGTTTGAATAATCAAGAACATAAATGTTTACTTGTTAACTAATTGAATAATTTTTTTATCTTATTGGAGCAGTCTACCAGTGAAATATCTAGAATTTATTGCATTAATTGATGTCACATATAATTGATGCATTATTTTTCTATTTTTCGAGTTTAACAGTGTAGTTTTTTTAAAATAAAAAAAAAAATAGGAGTAGAAATTTGAATATCTAATTTTTAGGATAGAGGTACAGAATAACTTTATTATATTTTTAAATAAATGATAGAACCAGTTTGGAATACCTTTTAGTTTAAGTGTTTTCAACAATACATTTTTTTAAAATATTTTGCATAAAAATTGTTTAGAATTTAAACACTTATATGTTTTGTTACATTTTCTCGCACGTGTTTTTATACACAAATTATATATAAATAGACTTAAAACTTTTTTTAAAAAATTTGCTTTAAAGGGCTTCTATCAAAATTGTTTATTTTTCAATCTCATTTTTTTAATAAATCATTTTTAGTGGTCGTCAAACACTATAATTTTTTTCAAAATTAAGTTAAACATACCCTTAATTAGTTAAGCTATATTCAAGTTTCTTGGACATATCCATCCATTTTCAATTAATAGTATGTTTTAAAAAATTGATTGAGATGATGGTTTCAGAAAGTATAGTAATTTAAAATTTTAAAAAGAAAGGAAAAAAAAATATCTGCAACAAAATATTTTTACCAAGCATTATATAGCTTCGTCAATGAAAGTTAACACCAATAGTCATTAGTGAAAATTTAGAAGTAAAATATAACATGTTATAGGCAATTTCGGACCACTCGACGCACAAGGAGCTGACGAGGACGTCCGGGCGAAAATAAGGCTAGGAGACCGAGCTCGAGGAGCACGAGCAGGTATTTATACCCCTCTTCGCCACTGAAGAAGGGGACCCGAACTCAATTCTTAACTCTCTTCTCTTACTCTCTTGCTCTCCTCATCCGTTTTCTGACTTAAGCATCGGAGGCGGTGTGGCTAGCACCACACCGGTGTGCAGGTTTACTCTTTTGCAGGCCACGTCTTCCCCCGCTCTCAAACAAATTCACTGTCGATTATCACGTGGAACGAAGGTAATTTACCTAGCGAAATTTGATCATCAACCTAACATTTTAAAACTTATAGATAAAATAGAAACTAAAATCAAAAGGTGGAGAAAGGGCACTTTTTTCAAAACTTTAGAAACATCAAAATCATCCCTTTTTTTTCTTTTTTTCTTTTTTAAAAAAATCTTCCTTAATCTTTGTAGTTTTTTTTTTTTTTACATCAACATTTGGAGTGAAGGGATTCGAACCTCTGACCTCTTGGTCGAGGGTACATGTCAATTATCGTTGAGTTATGCTCGTTTTGGCCTTAATTCATGTAATTATTAAAGACAAGAAAACAAAAAGAGAGGGGAGACGAATCAATTAAAGCGGAAGAGAAAATCATTAATTATGAAAATGAAAAAGATAAAAGATAAGGGCATGGTACCCTATTGGAAATGGGTAACCCCTATTATTCATGAAAATTAAATGGATGAGAAATAAGAGTATGGGAACAGTCATTATTATTGAGGGCGGTGTGGGCCAATGATCCTTTATAATATAAGGTGGGTAGATGAGACTTCTTATTTGAGAATTAAAAAAGAAATGGAATCTTGTGATTTTTTTTTTCTTAGGTTAGATTGTAAAAAATATCTCTGAACTTCGGGTTTTAGATTTTTTTTTTTTTTACAATATGTATGGTAGAGAATTTGAATCTCTGAATTCTTGATCGAGAATACAAACTTTACACCAGCTGAACTATGTTCTTATTGTCGAGATAAGTTTTAATTATACCCATATACTTCAAAAGGTTTTATTTTTACTCTTGGACTTTGAAATTTGTGTTAAAAAAATGCCCTTAAATTTTAAAATTGTTCAAAAAGAAAAAAAAAATCGTTCAAATAAAGGATGAAATTGACGTGACTAATGATATGCATTTTTAGAAGTGTGCGTTATATTATTTACAAGTATATAGAAAGTTAGGTTCGTTGTTGTCATTTATGCAAAAGATATTGTTAAAATCATTTACATAATCAATTTTTACACCTCATTTACGTGAATCGTATTTGTAAATGATGTTATATATGCCTTCAAGCTTTACATATTGGTTGTTGCATCAATTTCCATCTAGATTTTTTTTTTTTAACTAATTTTTAAGTTCAAAACGTAAAATATTAAACTTTTCAAAGTATAGAGCTATAATTGAGACTTAAGCAAAAGTTCAGGGATATTTTGTATAATTTAACCATTTTTTATATGCATAAATTTTAGGTGATTACGAATTACATAGAGTTTATCTTAATCTTTCTTTTTTTTTTTTTTTTTGCTAACTTCTCAAGAGAAGAATTTATGATCTTTTAATTTACTATTTTTTCATTTAAGTTCACTAAATGATGGGTAAAAATAATATTTATAAACTTAATTTTCAAAAACAAAAAATGAAATGATTATCAAACGAAATGATATTTTTCTACATAATAATTTATATTAACCCCACTGAGTTTTTTTTTTTTTTTTTGAGAAATAACCCCACTGAGTTCTTTTTACATTGTTTACTTTTTGGGGAAGAAAATAATAAATAAAGAGTATTTTCTCCACCTCATCTCTCTCTGTACAAAATGTAATGGAGGGCACATTTTTTTTTTTTTTTTTGATAAATAATGGAGGGCACATGAAGGGAAATGTTGTTTCCAAAAAAAAAAAAAGAAAGAAAAAGAAAAAATCTACCCACCATACTAATAATTAAAAAAAAAAAAATATATATATATATATATAACTTCAACTCATAGCTTTTTTTTTCCTAAGAGGTTTTTTTTTTCTGAAAAATACTTCAAAAATTTATATTACGCCACAAGGGCAATCAAAGATTGATCCAACTCGATCCATTTACAAAGCCTATTTGGACAATTTCTATCCCATGTCTCTTGATAAATTCTAGATCTACCAAATTGTACTATCTCATGATGCAGAGATAATTATAATATAGTTTATGTAGAATTAAAAATCTTTAACACAAAATATCTCAAATTATTTTAATTTTATGAAGAGATTGTTTAAATGTTTTTTTTTTTTAATATGGTGTTAGTTGTGCCTTGGTTTATAAAAGGATTAAAATCCTCTCAACACATGAAATATTTATCGTTGCTACGATTTAGAAATATTTAGTTACAATGGAGAAAGAGTAGTAAATTATTTGAATTTTTTAATAATGCTAACAATAACATGACTTAACCGACTAAAGTCAATTAAAAAAAATCTTAATATAGTAATAACAATAAATTAATTAATTAAATATATATATATATATATATATATATATATATATATATATATATATATAATATGTCTCCACACACTGACATTACTAAAAAAAGAGTTTTTTTTTTTTTTTTTTTTTTTTTTTTTTTTTTTGAGAAAACTAAAAAAAGGAGTTACTTGTAGCAATTTTCTTCCTTATAAATATGCTTTATAGTAATAGTTTTATTTGTATACTTATAGACTTCTAAAAATCATACTTCTACTAGTAAAATTAGGTAAGAATTTAAAAAACTGACAGTTTTTTTTTTTATTTCTTTTTTAATTTGTCAAGTTTGAGTTTGATGTATATATATAATTTAAAAAATTATATTTATATATATATTTAACATTTTGCTTCTAACACTTATTTCACCTAGGCGTTTTTTTGCTTTGTCTTAATACTCTTTAAAAATATTTTCAAAATCTAAGTTTTTTTTTTTTTTTTTAATAAAAAAAGTGTACCCTATTTAATAATCATTTATTTTTTGTTCACTGTTTTTTTAAGTTATATTTGTTTTCTCATAATTTTTTTTTTTTTTTTTTGGGTAAGTTTTTCACCTTCTCTATAAACATATTTGAATTCTAAGCCAAATTTCAAAACCAGAATCAAGTTTTTAAAATTAGTTTTTTTAGTTTTCAAATTTTGGCCTAGTTTTTTAACAAGTGTAAATAATAAGATAA
This sequence comes from Luffa aegyptiaca, assembly GCA_017139565.1. Classification (NCBI taxonomy): domain Eukaryota; kingdom Viridiplantae; phylum Streptophyta; class Magnoliopsida; order Cucurbitales; family Cucurbitaceae; genus Luffa; species Luffa aegyptiaca. Next base: position 47,041,906 of record CM029400.1, on the reverse strand, counting down.
GAAAACTATTGATAGAAGAAGTGTTTATAAACTAAACTTTCAAAAATAGAAAACTAAAAACAAAATAGTTATAGAATAAGATCTAGTTTTTAAAATTTTATTTTTGTGTTGTGAAAATTGGTTAAAAATTCCAATGTGTTTGTAAAAGAGAGTGAAAACATACCATAGAAATTGAGGAGTAGTAGACATAGTTTTTAAAAACAGATAATTACGACCTCGTTTGATAACTATTTGGTTTTTGAAAATAATGTTCGTTTTCTTCAAATTTTCTTACAATGATTTTCATCTTTATTAAAAACACATTTGAATTCTGAGTCAAATTTCAAAAACAAAATACTAGTTTTTGAAAACTACTTTGTTTGTATATATATATATATTTTTTTTTAATTTTCAAAACTTGACTTGATTTCAAGTTTTGAAAACTCGAGAAACGGGAAGAATGTAGATAACCAATAAAAAAGACTTATAGATGAAAATAATATTTATCAATCCAATTTTCAAAAACCAAAAGGTTATTATACGGAGGAAAAAAAAACAAAATGGTGATCAAATTGGGGCCTAAAGAGTTTGGTTTTCAAAAACCAGATTTTTATTTCGTAAAATTTAGCTAATAATATTTTAAAAAGGTAAAAAAAAAAAAAAAAAAAAAAAAAAAAAAAAAAAAAAAAAAAGTTGGTTGTTGAATAAAAACAACCTAAGATTTTTATAGTTAACTTCTATCCTAAAATTACCATGCACCAAATTATATTCAATTAAGACTTACTAAATTAGAACAATTTATGTCACATCCAATAACCCAAAAGTGGAAAAAAAAAAAAAGAAATTATATAGTCTTATCAAATTTTTCTTTATAAATATATCAACAATAAATTCGAAATTGAGAGATTTTCATACATGTTTTTATTTATCATCGTTATTTTCAAAGAAAATGAAAGCCCCAAGACTCCAAACCCTACAATAATAACAATAATTAATAATTTTCTCAAAAAAAAAAAAAAGTAATTAATAAAAGCCGATAAGAAATGTGAAACGGCGACGTTTCAACGTATAACCCGGCGCCGCTGGATCCAAATTGCAATTACCATTTTAATTCCTAAATAAATAGTAGATCCTAATGAGTATATTTTCTTTTCTTTTCTTTTTTTTTTACAAAATCAAGGTCCCATAATTAAATTTAATTTTAATTAAAACAAATTTAACAATGTTTTCTTTTTTTAGAAAAACAAATTTAACAATGAGTTAATCCATTTATAGATACTAGTTCGAAACTACGTGCGTTGCACGTGTTATAATATCTTTTAAAGTATAAGTAGTTAATTAGAAAATTTGAAATATGACTTAATAATGTACCAAAAAAATATAAAAAATGAATAAATACACACATAAATTTATAATTGTTGCAAAAATTGATCATATTTAGATGTATGTGACCAAATTGAGTCATTCTAATAAAAATGGTTTATAACCAATATCATGAATATAAATCATACCTTATACCATATCAAATTTTAAAAGTTTTTTTTATTGCACATTTAAATTCTCAATATTATTTAGATGTATAAATTATCATACAATTTTTAAATATAAAAAATCTCACCCGCTTAAACCTTTTTTTTAAGATTGAAGATAACGAAAAGTCTTTCAAATTACCTATATAAGCATTTATATTTTCCAAAATCTTAATTTTGTAATCAATTAATAATTACTTCCTATCATCTTGTCTAAAAAAAAATCTCAAAAATATATGAAAAATTTTGGAGGTCGGAGAAAAGCATGATGGAGAGAGATCGATTTTAAAAAAAGAAGATAAAAGTGATCGATCTTCTTTCCCATTTCAGAAAGAATAAGAAAGACAATACTAATGAACTCACACAAAGGTGTACTCGCTCCTATTAGAGAAATAAACAGAAAATATTTATTATTCATATGAAACTCGTAGGGGTGGCGAAAATATAATATAAAGTAATAAAATCTTGACACTAAAGAAAACTAACAAAATCTCCTAAGGATACCTTAGTCTACTTGAAAAAGAAATAAGAAAAACATGATTTGATTTAATCGAAAATTAAACTCAATTATTTTTTTATTTTTGAAAAATCAAAACAATTCAAAACAATTGATCTAAATTTAGAATTCACAAAATTTAATTTTAAAAATTTTATTTATTATAACCACCGAAAACCAAATAGAATTAATAATTCAACGTGAGGATAAAGATGATTTTTTTTTTTTAAAACCAATTATTAATCTTATCAAAGATGAGATTTTTTATTAAAAAAGAAAACCTAAACGGAAAAGAGTTTTTTAAAAAAAAAACCAATTCTTAATCAAGATGAGATGAGATTATTTTTTTAAACCAATTCAAAAAATCTTCTAATTTTCACTACCGAAAATTAATTAGAATTTGGAATGAAGATGAGAGTTTTTTTTTAAAAAAAAAAAATAAAACCTAAACGTGAGAATGAAGATGAGATTTTTTTTAAAACCAATTCTTAATTTTATCATATATGAGATTTTTTTAAAAACAACAACCTAAAGGTGGGAATCAAGATTTCTTTTTAAACCAATTCTTAATATTATTGAAGATGAGATTTTTTTTTTTAAAAAAAAAACAACACAAACGTGGGATGAAGATTGTTTTTTAAACCAATTCTTAATTTTATAGATTTTTTAAAAAACAACAACCTAAAGGTGTGAATCAAGATTTTTTTTCAATTTTTAATCTTATCGAAGATGAGATTTTTTGTTTAAAAAAAAAAAACAAAACCTAACCGTGAGAATGAGATTTTTTTTTAACCAATTCTTAATCTTATGAAAGATGAGATTTAAAAAAAAAAAAAAAAAAAACACAACCTAAACGTGATAATGAAGATTTTTTTAAAAACCAATTCTTAATCTTAAACGTGGGAATGATCTACCCGTGGGAATTTAAATAATAAAATATTGAATAATTAAATAGGAAGGACAAATAAGGAATTTGAAGATTAAAAAGGGGCTTAAAAGGAAATCAAAAGTTTCTCCCCTTAAGCACCTTTTAATATAGTATATAGATATAGATATATAGATATATAGATATATAGATTTTTCACATCTTCTTATTACACTAATTAATTCTTTGATTAAAAAAAAAAGATATATCAAGCTCTAATTCATACTAAAAACATAACATAACCCATTGATAATATGGTGAAATTTTCAAAAATCAAATATATGGAAGGTTATTTTCTTCATATTTTGTAAAATATTCAATTTGTTAGATCATAAATTACCTATGCAAATAAAAGAAGAAATATATATATTTATCAATACTAGAGATACTATCAAAACGAGTAAGTCAGAGGATAGAAATGAAATTAAAAATTTTAAAAATAAATGAATATAGTGGGAAAAGAAAAAAGAGTTATAACAAACAACAAAAATAATAATAATAATAATAATAATTTAAAACCCACATCTAAAAAAAAAAAAAAGTTGATACATATTAAATATGAACATAAAGAAGGGGCAAAAGGTGAAAGAAAAACTTTAACCAAACAACAACCTATTTACTATCCAAAACCTGCCAAATCCCTATCACATTTATTCCTTCCACACTTTTTACATCCCTTCCCCCACTCCAAAATGCTCTATAAATTTATCCCCTTTCTTCCTCCTCTTGTTCCTCCATCCCCACCACAATTTCTTCCATCGTTCGTCCCCGTCGACAAATCGAAGAGAGAAAAGCCCTTCCATCTCTGAAAAGTTGTTCATCGATCGTATTCGTGCGGAAGATTGAGAGTTTTTGCTAGACCTTTCTTTAAAGAGAATGTCGATCATTTCACTAATAACTGGATGGCCAGGGCCTAGTGGGTTCGGATCGGCCTCTACGGCAGAGGAGGTGACTCGAGGGATTGACGTTGCTGGTCTTACTGCCATTGTCACTGGTCAGTTTTCTATTTCTACGCAAACTTCTCTCTTCCTATTTTCTTTTAATGAAGATGTGAAAGTATAATAAAAGATTGAGATGTCTCAACTACTAAACGTTCGTATATTTCATTTATGTATTTTGTTTTTTCTTTTAGTTAATTTGGTGGGTATATATATATATATGTTGGTGTATTTTTTCAGCCAATCTCTCTTTTGTGGGGGAGAGATATGCTGTTTTTTTTTTTTTTATAATAAATTTTATTTTATGTTTCCATTTTTTTTTAAGAAAAAACATGTATTATTATGTTGCTCTCTTATTTATTTATTTTTAAAGTATATAATTAAAGTAACATATTTGTTGGATTCATGAAGTCTTCTAGAAAGTCCATTTCCTTAAAATTCAAATTAAAAGAAGAAAATCTTTGACTTTAAACAGACTCATCTATCACTTCTTTTGAACTATTATTATTGAAAATTCTAATTCAAATGTCTTTGTTCATCCTTGGACTCAAATTAAATTAAGTTTATAGATTTAATACATTTGATTTCTCAAAATTTTTTAAAATACTTTTTATGTTTTATCACGTGGGATTTGACTATTAATTTTACTCTAACAAACTATTATTAATATGAAAATGAAAGAAAATAGTTTTTTTAATGCTTTTAATTCAAGGTTTTCAATTGTAATACGTCATTAATTTAAAACCTTAAAGTCAGTGATTAGGGGTTAGGAGCTATTTTCTCAAATATATTATCAATAGTGTGTTAAATTTATATATTATTTTAGATAGGATAAATTTTATTTTATTTTTTTCCAAATATATTGCCAATATACTTTCTTGAGTTTAGATACAATTTTTTATTCACAAACCCAATAAGAAATAAATAGAAAACAACTCTATAATATTTTGAATTAAGGATTTTATTTTAGGTAAAAAATATGTGGAGGGGAGGATTCGAATCTAGGATTTCTTATTTAGTTATTTATGTTACACTTGCACCAAGATTCAATTGAAAATGTTAGGTCGATAAAATAAGACAAATTTTTAATAGTTTCTAAGGTATTGTACCTACTTTTTCGGTCCTAGTTTCTAATTATGGAAAAGAGTTTTGAATTTGTATACTCTATCACAAGATATGGGACAAGGCTCATATGTCTAAAAGCATTAAATTTAGAAGCAAGTAGGCATATGGAGAAAAACAAATTGAAAAACATCATATCTATGACGTGCAACGAAGGGAAATCGAAGAGAAAGTACAACTATCTTTTTCAATTTCAAAGAGATGAATTAACGAAACGAGTATCTTAGGGCCCGTTTGGTAACGTTCTCGTTTCTTGTTTCCGTTTCTTCATTTTTAATAAAGAAAAATAGAATTTCATGACCCTAACACCTATACATTCAATAATAATAAACCTATATTCTTATTTATGTTTGGAAAAAATTGGAAACAAGAACAAAAAAGGAGAAACTAGTTTTAGTTGTTCCCAAAAGTTCTATACAAATTTTGGGAGTGTTTCTAAAAAATGAGAAACAAGAAACATACATAGTTATTAAATGCTTAGATTTCTTAATAAAATTGGAAACAAGAAACAAGAAACGAGAACGTTAACTTTTATGGTATTTACAGGAGGAGCAAGTGGGATCGGATTGGAGACGGTGAGAGTTTTAGCAATGCGAAAGGTACACGTGATTATAGGTGCGAGAAATTTAGAGGCTGCAAATAAAGCAAAACAACAACTGTTCGAAGAAAACCCATCCGCCAAATTGGACGTTCTCAAACTCGACCTTTCATCCATCAAATCCACACGAGAATTTGCTGAAAATTTCCTCGCTCTTAATCTCCCTCTCAACATCTTAATGTAAATTTCTTTTTCTCTCTCTCTAAATAATTTTTATTATAATGTCTATTTTGAAGTGACATTTTTTGCTCCAATTTCAGAAACAATGCTGGTGTTATGTTTTGCCCATTTCAACTTTCTCAAGATGGAATAGAGATGCAATTTGCCACCAACCACCTTGGTAATATATATATATATATATATATATATATATAAATATTTAAATTTTATTGATTCTGATAATTTCTGGTGCTATAGTTTTCATAGGTGGTATTAGCTATGACAAGAGATTAATGACACGGTACTAAAGTAGGTTGAGATAATTATGATACGGTCAATAATTTTTTACGATATAAATTATTGGGACAGAGGACCAATAAATTAAAAGTACGAGAACAAAACTAAAACTTTTAAGAGTCTACGAGGATATAATTGACAAAAATGTGTAAGTACGTGAATGAAAGATATAATTTTAACTCTAAATAAATACAAGTCCCATATATATATTTTGTTTTTAATTATGGTTTTTTTTTTTTTCTTCTTTTAGGTCATTTTCTATTAACAAACCTTCTTCTTGAGAAAATGAAGAACACTGCAAAAAGCACAGGAATTGAGGGTAGAATTGTCAATTTGTCATCTATAGCTCATGTCCACACTTATGGAGATGGAATTCGCTTCAATAAAATCAATGATAAGAATGGGTATTTTTTTTATTTTTTTTTTTATTCTTTTGGGAGTTTCAAATTATTGTTTGATTTTTTTTTTTTTTTTTTTGTGTAATTATAAAGCTAAGTTATTAATTTGTAGGTATTCGGATAAAAGAGCATACGGGCAATCAAAATTAGCGAACATTTTGCACATCAAGGAGCTTACCCGTCGATTCCAAGTGATTCCCTAAACTTTTAATTTTTATTTTCAGTAACTCTACTTTCATCCCACTCGAAAATATAATATCATTTTATATATATTGCATAATTTAAAAGGCGTGGCATAGATGGCAAATTGAACCAAATTAATAGCAAATATAGCACAATTACAAACTAATTGCATATATAGCAAAATTAATTGTACAAGACCAAAAAGCTGTTGTCAAATTCTATCCGTGTCTATCACTGATAGACTTTGATTATTCAGAGTCTATCAGTGTCTATCGCTGATAGACTTCGGTTAATCGAAATCTATCAGTGACTATCGCTGATAGACTTCGGTTAATCGAAATTTATCAGTGACTATCATTGATAGACTTCGGTTTAGATTTCGATTAATCGGAGTCTATCAGCGATAGACACTGATAGACTCTGAATAATCAAAGTCTATCAGATAGATTCTAATTAACCATAGCCTATCAGTGTCTATCAGTAATATACTCTAGATAGATTCTGATTAATCAGAGTCTATCACTGATAAACTCTGATAATCAAAGTTTATCAGATATATTCTGATTAACAAGAGTCTATCAGTAATATACTCTAATAGATTTTGCTATATTTGCTATTTTTTTTACATTGTGCTATATTTGCAATTATATAATTATTAGTTGTCACTCACTGCAAATTCTCTAATTTAAATTTGAACCTAATCTTTTTCAAATTTAAATTTTAGTAGTTTTTCTTTTATTACACTCTAAAATATGACATCATTTTATAGCATATTGCAAAGTCTAATACTATTATTTCCTCAAAAAAAAAAAAAAAAAAAAGTCTAATACTATTATGAAATAAAATAACATGTTTTAAATGTTAAACGTTTGACCTTCCACTCATTATTTGTTGAACTAAAAAAACAGTTATTTAATTATTTATTTTGTGAATAAACACTCCACTGTTGAGTAATTAAAATGGTATTAAATAAAATTGGTAAAAGAAAAAAAAAAAGGTATTAAATAAAAAAAAAAATGAATTAGATATTAAAATTATTTTTTTGTTGGTTGTAGGAAGAGGGAGTGAACATAACGGCTAACGCGGTGCATCCAGGGTTGATAATGACGCCTCTTATGAGGCATTCTTTGCTTCTAATGCGTACGACATGTCGACTCCTTTTTTATTTCTTATAAATGTTTCATTTTACGACATGTCGTTATTTACCGAACTTTATTTCTCTCTCTCTAGGGCTTTTGCAGGCTTTCACCTTCTTAATCTGGAAGAATGTCCCTCAGGTAAATTAAAGCATTTCCTTTTTTTTTTTTTTTTTTTTTGTTATTGTTAATTATCAGCATTTCTTATTTAGAGATTTTTTTTTTTTCAAAAAAAAAAAGGATTGTTTTTGGTTTTTTTTTTTTTTATTATTAAAAAGATAGTTTGTTTCTTAGAGAAATGATTTTGAATAATAATTTAGATTTAAGGTTTAGGATTTAGAGAAAATAATATAGAAACTATTTATTTAGTCTATATTTTTTTTTTTTTAAAAAAAAGTACTATATTGAAAAAAACACATAACATAAACGTGCGGTGAAAATTTGACTTTGTTATTATTTAGGAAGGTAAATATGTCTTGACCACTAACATGCACCCTAGTAAAATGGACGACTAACTTTATTATGTAAATATTAAATGAGAGAGAATCGACGTTTATATTTCTTACTGATCAAATTACCAACCCAAACATGACTTAATAGTTAAAGACATCATAATTAAAAAAACAAAAAATAAAGTTAATGACATCGACTATCTTTCCTAAATAGTCATAGGTTCAAATCTTCACTCCAATATTGGAAACGTAATATTCTAAAAGAAAAGTGTCCACACCAGTCTATTCTTCTTTATTTATAATGTAATCCTCGAAAAAGAATCGTCGTTAATCAATAAAAATATTTTTTTTAGGGGGCAGCGACAACGTGCTACGTGGCACTCCACCCGAGCTTGAAGGGAGTGAGCGGGAAATACTTTTTGGACTGCAACGAGAAGCGACCGAGCTCCTATGCAAGAGACGAAACACTTGCAAAGAAACTATGGGACTTCAGCAAGAACATGATAAGTTCAATCTCTAAAGTATGAAACAAAGTGGCTTTAGACCCACACTACTCGAGCTTCAAGTCTCATGCCAACTCAACCTTATAAAGAATTAAGAGAAATTAAATAATGTGATTCTTATAAAAAAAAAAAATATTATATTTTAGTCCATAGTTTTCTTTTGTAAGAAACATGGTGTTATGGGCATTGGGAGCCCGTAGTATGGTGTGATTATATTCCATTCATATTGTTTGATAATTATGATATTCAATCGATTAAACTAAGTATATATGGTTTCTTTTTCCAACTTTTTTGCTAGTTGTGGATGGTGATTTTCTAGAATTAGAGTGAATATTTTTCTTGGGCTGAGGGGCCCAATTGGTTTATAGCAATTGGGCTCGACACCCTTCCACAAGCCCATAACCTACATCAAACAATTTCAGATATTTTTGTTTCAGTCTCCTGAAACAAAAAAGGTCAAATCATTCAATGAAGTCGCCACAATGTAGCTGAACGTTTGTCCGCCCCTTAATAACCGTTGAATACAACATCTTTTACATTCAACAATGCAAAACTACCAGCCTAATTGTGGCGACCTCGTCGAATAAATTCTCCTCTACTTAATTTTACTTGAAAACAATTATATAATCTTAAATGAAGTCCATCCTAAGGCTCCTTTCAAGAAAGAAAGAAAATACAATTACAAACAAGCAAACTCTTGTGGTCTTAAGAATTGTTGGAACTTTCTAAGGATTCAATAATAACACCATATGGATTTACTTTAAAAAACAAAAACAACTTATATGGTTAAAAGATTGAAATAATCTGTAGTTATACACACTAGAGGAGATTGATAATTGACACCTAAGCCAAGTAGAATTACAGTAAAGTACAAGAAGAAAGCTATATAAATAACAGTTTAAAAAACACAGTGATGGTCCAAGGATTAATGAAGTAGGCTACGAGCTAACATAAGAGCAGTGTTCCTAATACCTCGATTACAAACTCGATTAAAAACGAAGAAAAAGAAGACGACGACGAGCGAGATTGAAATATGCCTCAAGATGAACAAAAGCTACAATCACATTCGCTTTCCAATTTGTATGGAAGAGATACATTTTACACAAGATTGGTTGACGAAGAAAATGAACAGTTTGACAGAAATCAATTGGCGAAAGGACAGATTTCTTATGCAGCAATGACATGAATATAGGCGCATATATATCTGTCTAGACATTACAATATTGAAGAGAATGATTTCTCTACCCAAACGGTCAAAGTCAGAAAAGCAACATATGAGAGGCAGAGAACAGAAAGTATAATCACCAGCATTGCGTGCATCGAAATGTATGGACTGAGAAAGAAAACGACCGAAATAGCTGCGCTCTGCCAGACCAACAGCTGGGCGAATGCTCCTTCCTGTGAACCAAAAGATAATGCCATATGAGATCCCATTCTTGACCAGCAATTCGTGGATTCATAGATGTTAAGAAACAAGCAACATCCAGCATTTATAGTATTATATGAGGAGAACAGCAGCAACAGATGTAACTTGAGGATATGAAACCGACAAATGAGGTTGCTACGTTGAGAGATTCATAACCTCTATTTTCAAAGGATCAAAAGATCACTTATTGACCCACCAGTTTCTATCTTGAGAAAGCAATGAAGGATAAATGAGTACCTTGTGGTGTTTGAAAAGTATTCCGAGCAAAGCATTCAGCTGTGTGTTAAAAATTCCATCACCGACTCCCAGTAAGGCTGATATAAGAAGCAGGTATACAACGCCAAGTGCTTCACTAGTTATGAAGAGTAAAGACAGGCATAGCAAGGTGTTATGACAGTAATCGTAAATCAACAAAACAAGAATGAAAGGGAGAAGAAACAACACAGATTTTACATGGTTCACTAACGGTGTGTTAGCTACATCCACGGGCAGAGGGAGAGAATGATCTTATTAGTGAGGAGAAAACATATGCAAATTAGATTAGGAGGGTTTATATATGGCACCACTCTTAACCCTAACACAATAGACCCAAAATAAAGTCCAAAACGGAAATAACATATCTAATCTCTATACATAATTTAGCTTAGGGGGTGTTGCCCCCAAACCCCCACCGGGCACTTCGCCCTTGGACCCCGACTCGTTGACCGGGCAACAAGACCTCCGTACTTGGTCATTCGGAGCGCTTCATAACAGATTCAAGGCATATCAAACATGGTAAGTACACTCCAAAATGATTCTAAAAGTAAAAAGTTCTCCAATGTTGCTAACCTCTGTGCCAGTAGAAGCCAAATAAAAACAATAGCTTGAATGGCAGCTCCACCAGATACTAAGAAAGTGATCGATGGGAGACCAGATGTAAGACGACCAGCAACCAATGAACACTGGAACAGAAAAAGGTGAGATTATAATTAAAAGATGACGAAACCACAAGAGTAATAATATGTTAAGACAAGGCAAGGAAATTACACCAGAACATCATTGCTCTATTATATTAGCATATTAAAAAACAATACTATTTAACAATAAAAATTCACTTTTTCTGCAAGCAATATCTTTGATGAAAGATACGCAGTAGAAAGTGAATATATGAATGTTGCAAGACACGTCCCAGGGCCAAAATTGCGAGAGACAGAAGTCAGAAAATGCCAAAGTACTTAAGTAGCTTCGCTCTACTAACTTGGACGAGCAGCCATCATATACAATATAAAGATCATAATGAACTTTCTACATGCAGCGTAGACAAGTATGTTCAAATCTACCTTCACAAGCTTAATGGATATTTCAACCCATCCAATGATGATTTTACCAGTTGAAGTAGAAAACAAAAGGGAAAACGAACAAGTATGCATACTTACAATTGCATCCGACGCCCCATAAACTGCCATTGCACCACCAACATCTGACACACCAAGTGACGGTGTGACAACATATTTTGTGAACTCGGCCCTATGTTTAAAAGTCTTCAATGCTTAGTGAGGAAAAAAATGTGCTACTGCAACAAAGAGCATGTAATACTTTGTTCCAGTAATTACCATACAAATGCCTGTTGTAGTCCTGAATATGCGATCAGAGGAATGGCCAAGATCATTCTTATATCAGCCAATGGAGCAACTACTGATTTTGACAGAGACAATATAGAAGCACATAGGCTGGACGAGGACAATGATGATTCTTCTTCTTTACTGTCTTCCTTCCTTAAGAAGCACATAAGTGCTATACCTGATGTCACAACGCAAAGGAAGATAATGAACAATACAGTTGTGCCACTAGTTCTTCCACCCTGCAGTATTTACGTGGCAAAAAACATGATTCAATCTAGAGATGTTATTGATATACTAAAAAGATTCAAGTGTGGACTATTGAAAGAAGAAATGTGATCAAAGGTCAACCAGCATTGCATGACCCAGCAATTTTCTGCTTCAGCATCATTCTAGTTGTTTCTAACGTGTTGAACGTGCAAACTCTAAAATGGAACTCTTTAAGAAGGTAATTAAAAGGAGAATACATACTGTTTCATTTTTCAGCACGACAAGAGATATAATATTTCCAATGACCTGCAATATTCAGATCACATATGAGATTAGAAATTACAAATTTAGAAAGGTATGAACCTTACTACTAAGTTTAAAGCATTATATTGATGAATAAAAGTTCATAAATTTTAGAAATCAATGGACTCACCTGGTAACTTGCATATACTCCCCAAAATTCTCCATTGAAGTTGCCAATGATAGTTCCTTCATGTAAACCATTACTTCTTGCATGATTACGTGCAGTTGAAGTGAGATATGTACCCTTAGAAATTCATTATACAACTGAAATCAAAGACTTGTTTACTCTACAAATATTGAGATCATCCATGATATAATATAAAATTAAAAAATATTTACTACATTGCACCTGCCCAACCCATATTATTGAAGCAGCAAAACCAAGGTAGACAGAAGCTGGAACCATCGTAAACCTGAAAAAAGTGTTCGGAAAACCATCTCAACTTTTGCAATCACAAAAACATCGAGTAACAGTGTTTTGAAATTTGACTTAAGTTCAAGTAAATCATCATCTTTAAGACTGATTTTTTATTCATATGAGAATTTGTAGGCAAGGCAAGTTCATGAGAGTATGACATCGATGACTTATTGAAAATAATATAAGCATTTAGTCCAAAGAATCTTCGAGAAGGCCATCTTACACCTTGCTAGCCTTCACAAATCACATAGAAGTTATGCAAGGTACTCTATTTTTCTTGTGCTTTCCATGGAGTGCAATGTTATTTGCCATCAGTTCCATTAAAACAAATGTTCTTCGAGACACTATCATACGGTAGTTTTTCAAATAACTTATATAAAAAAATGACTTCATCACTTGGATGAACATCAAACACAGTCACCGATGCCCAATGGTCACTGAAGAACGGACATACAGCCTAGTTTTCGTTTAATCATGTCTAGAAAATGCTTTGAGTAATACATAATGCCAGAATGCTCTATAACATGTTGTCTTCATTATGTTATACTCTTTTCATACATAGATAATTGCACAGTCAAAGCAGAGCACTAAAATCAAATGTAATTGGGATTTCTCCAATACAACATGGAGCTTCGACCCGATTACTATAGATTAGTCACTCTCTAAGAAGTTACTCTCAAGCTCGCGTATGTATCTACGGGATTAGAAGTTGATTGAGATTTGAGAGGATAAAAAATCTTACCAAGTTGGCTTCAAATTTGCAGCTATGAACAACCAATAACCAGTAGTCCCAAGAACCAAAGCATTCTTAGTCCCCAGTGCTCGAACCACCAAAGAAGCTACCAGAGAGAAAAACGTTAAAGATAAATACAATATCCCGAGCGAGGTAGTCCCCAAATCCTCCTCCTGAATAGAAATTTCATAGTCGAACAAATTATTTCAGCTCAAATCACTTGACCCCAAAAAGACCCATCAACCAAAGTATCTAAACAAGGATTTTCGTCCATTCCTTCAACATCCTCCCCAAATACCTAAACAACACAGCACTAACAGAGTTAACAGAAACTTACAGTATTGACAGTACTCTCCAAGTTCTGCGCAGCTCCATAAGCAAGGAAAATCAACAGGAACGCGAAGCTCAAAACATGAACATCCCTCGCATGATTCACCGGGGCTCGAATTGGCGCGTTGTGAAGTAGCAACCGCGCCTCTTCGTCTACAGGGTCGGCGTGATCCATGGTCTCGGCGATTCAATCCGATTGCTGCTCGTAGAAACGCTTATAAAGAGAACCCAAATGGAGTGAGGTCAAACCAGGAGAATTTCAAATCATACTCCATCTGTAACTATAACTGTCCACTAACCATCTTGATGGAAAGAATTTTCTCATTGATATGAAATGCTACACTACAAGGCTATTTATAAGCGTGGTACACTTATTAAAGGCTTATTAACAGATAACCAAGATATTAATAACAATAATACAAAGCCAAAGCGAGCTTAGCTCAGCGGTAATTGGCATGTACCCTCGACCATGAGGTCAGAGGTTCGAATCCCCCCATCCCCAAATGTTGATGTACTCAAAAAAAAAAAAAAAAAAAAAAAAATAACAATAATACAACAAAATAATAATTAACATATAATTCCTCTAAGTTTCAAAAAAAAAAAAACATATAATTCCTCTAATATCGCCCCTCAAACGAAAGTCCAATTGAGTTTGGCTTTTAAAGACCAAAGACAATCACGAGTTAAAGGCTTTGTAAATAAATCAGCAACCTGATGTTGTGTAGGCACATAATGAAGAAGAACATCCTTTCGTACAACTCGTTCTCGAATAAAATGGAAGTCAATTTCTACATGCTTCGTGTGACCAGGAAATATTGGATTTTTTGCAAACTGTAACACTACAGAATTTTCACACCACAACGATGGAGGTTGAGAGACATACACTTGAAGATCCCGAAGAAGTTGCTTTACCCAAAATAACTCAGCAGTTGTAACAGTCAATGTCCTATACTCAGCCTCTGTTGAACTATGAGAGACAGTACTCTATTTCTTAACTGACCATGAAATAGGATTAGCTCCTAGAAAAAGAACAAAGCCAATAGTAGATCGACGATCAATAGAATCACTGGTCCAATCCGAATCAGAAAAGGCATGAAGTTTAGAAATATCAGTAGAGCTGCGTTTGAACAAAATTCCAGCAGACAAACTTCCATGAAGATAATGCAAAATACGCTTTGAGATAGTTCACCCACTGAGAATGAAATATTCGACCATGTAAAACTTAAATAATGTAAGGCACCAATAAGAGATCGGAAAATGAGAAGCATCATCAGAAGAACATAAAGAACCATCATCAGAAGGAGCTTTTAAAGCAATAGGAGTAGAACAAGGCTTTGCACCCGTCATACTAAAACAAATTAACAAATCTCTTGTGTACTTGGTTTGAGAAACAAAGATGCCTTTGCTAGTGTACTCAACCTCCAGTCCAAGAAAAAACTTTAAACGACCCAGATCAATCATATCAAATTTGGCACGAACTTGAGTAACCAAAGTATCTATATACGAAGGATGACGTCTAGAGATAATGATGTCATCGACATATAGTAGTAAATAAGTAATATAATCATTAGCAACATGAACAACCAAAGATGAATTAGCCAAAGAAGCAGTAAAACCAAGTGTCAACAAATGAGAGATGAAACATTCAAACCAAGCCATTGATCCTTGCTTCAAACCATAAAGAGATTTCAGCGGTTTGCAAGCATAATTAGGAAAAAAAGGATTAACAAAACCTTGAGGTTGTTGCATATACACTTCATCATGAAGATGACCGTGCAATAAGGTATTCTTCACGTCAAGTTGGCGAAGTGACCAGCCATGTTGAGCAGCTAATGAAAGAACAATACGAACATTAATCTTTTTAACGACTGGACTAAAAGTTTCAACATAGTCAATACCTTATTCTTGATGATACCCTTGTGCAACAAGACGAGCTTTATGTCTAGCAACACTCTCATCTGGATGACGCTTGATTCGATAGACCCACTTACAACCAATAGTAGTTTTACCAGGTGGTAAAGGTTGTAATTCCCAAGTGCCTTGTTTGATGAGAGCGGTAAACTCATCACTCATAGCGTGTTGCCAAACAGGAAAACGAAAGGCTTTAGAAAAACAAGTAGGCTCAAGCTCATCATTTTGTACAGATGCAACAAAAAGTTTCCGTTTGGAAATTAATTCCACATTTGCTCCTAGTCTGCATTGGATAAGAGACAACTTTGAACCAACAGAAATATCAATAGCATGGCCTAAAGCTTGTGTGTGAACACTTTTATCACCAAGAGGAACAACATTACCAATTGGTAACATCATCATAGGACTGTGGTACCCGAAAAGATTTAAGAAGCAAGGGAATAGGAGAATAAGATGACGGTGAAGATATAGAAGTATTGGAAGAAGTAGTGGAGATAGGAATAGAGAATGGAAAAGTGGTTTCATAAAAAATAACATGACGATCAAGAGGTTAAGAACTTGTCAGTGCTCATGTTGTAGCAAAGATAACCCTTAAAATCTAGAGGATGGCCCAAAAACACATGTTGAGAGGTGTGAAGCTGTAGTTTGTGAGCGTTATAAGGTCGAAGAAGAGGAAAACATTCACAACCAAAAGATTTTAGATGAGAATAATCAGGAGGACGACGAAAGAGACTCTCAAACGAAGATTTATGAGCAAGAGTAGGACTAGGGAGATGGTTAATAAGGAAAACAGCAGTGTTAAAAGAAAAATTCCAGAATCTAAGAGGTAAAGAATACTTGGATATAAGAGTAAGAGCAACCTAGCTCATGGCGATGCTTATGTTCGACGACACCATTTAGTTGAGGAGTATAGGGACAGGACTTTTGATGATGAATGTCATGAGAATATGTAAATGAGGTAAGTTGATTTGTCAAACTCACCACCACCATCATTGCGTAAGATTTTGATTTTGGTGGAGAAAATATTTTCAACAAGAGCCTTAAATTTAACAAAAATAGAGAATACATCAGACTTTCGAATGAGAGGAAATATCCAAGTGTATTTAGACATAGTATTTATATCCATTAATAGAAGTTTCAGGGGCAACACCAGTGTGGATCAAAAGGACATACGAAAGTAGTATTAGATAAGGAAAATGGTAAAGTCTTCATTTTGCCATGAAGACAGTGTTGACAAAGTGAAGAATCATTACAAGTAGGTAGATGTAAATTGTGAAAAAACAGTATTAAGAATAGATAAACTAAGGTGTCCTAGTCTATCATGGCAGATTTCAGAGGACACTTTGGTAGCAACATGAGCAACGACAATGGCAGAACTGTGAGTAGTAGATGGAGCAAGTGTAAAAAACGAAGTAGATGTAATTGTATAGAGATCATTGACACTAGGTCCTTGGTATAAAATTCAGTCCGTAATGCAATTAGAATAAAAAATAATAATGCAATTATTGTGTAAAGAAAGCTTGTGGACAAACAAGAGATTATAAGCTATTGTAGGAACACTGAATAAAATATGACATCATTTTACAGCATATTGCAAATTTTAATACTTTTTTTTTTACAATATGTGGGGATGAGGGATTCAAACCACAAACCTTATGGTCATTAGTACAATGTTTATTCTCTCAAAAAAAAAAATAGTACAATGTTTAAGTCAATGGTCATTAGTATAAGGTCTATGTCAGTTGAGCTATGCTTATGTCGGAAATTTAATAACATTATTAAAGAAAACAACAATGCTGACTTTTTTTTTTTTAATATAGTTTAGTAGATGAGACACTTATTACCTTCTTTAAATGTTAAAGGTTTGAACTCAAAAAAAAAATTATAAATTTATTTATTTATTTTGTGAATGAACACTCCACTATTGAGTAAATAAAATGGTATTGAATAAAATTGATTAAAAAAAAGTATTAAATAAAATAATTGGATTAGATATTTAAAAAAAAAAATATTGTTGGTTGCTAGAAAAGGGAGTGAACATAACGCCTCGTATGAGGCATTCTTTGCGTCTAATCCGTACGACATGTCGACTATTTTTGTATTTCTTATAAATGTTTCATTTTACGACATGTCGTTATTTGCCGAACTTTATTTCTCTCTCTCTAGGGCTTTGGCAGGTTTTCACCTTCTTTATCTGGAAGAGTGTCCCTTAGGTAAATTAAAGCATTTCCATTTTTTTTTTGTTATTATTAATTGTTTTTTGTTATTTTTAGAAATAGCTAATGTAAAGAGGATTTATTTAAAAAAATATTTTTTTTATTATTAAAAAAGATAGTTTGTTTCTTAGTGAAATGGTTTTGAATGATACTTTAGATTTAAGGTTTGGGATTTAGAGAAAATAATATAGAAACTATTTATTTAGTCTAGTTTTTTTTACCTAAAAAAAGGTACTTTAATAAAAAAAAATACATAAGATAACTGTGTCCAGTTTCCACAGATGGAAGGGCGAACTCCTCAACAAAAGAGGTGGCATCTACTTCTACTTACTTTGGAAGCGCAAAGAGTAATTGATCATATTCGTGGACGTTCCTACGAAGAAACAATGATGATACTCGAACTCATGCCTTATCGAGTATGTTATCCAATTTTAAAATTGGTTTATTCGACAGCATCAATTACTAATCACAATATGGGTTTCAACGAAAGAAATTTAGTGCGGTGAAATTTTGACTTTGTTACTATTTAGGAAGGTAAATATGTCTTGATCACTACTATGAACCCTAGTAAAATGGATGACTGACTTTCTTATGTAAATATTAAATCAGAGAGAATCGACGTTTATATTTCTTACCCATCAAATCACCAACCCAAACATGACTTAATAGTTAAAGACATCGGCTATCTTTCCTAAATAGTCATAGGTTCAAATCTTCACTCCATTATTGGAAATGTAATATTCTAAAAGAAAAGTGTCAATGTGAGTCTATTCTTCCTTATTTATAATGTAATCCTCGGAAAAGAATCGTCACTAATCAATAAAATAACTTTTTTTTAAGGGGGCAGCAACAACGTGCTACATGGCGCTCCACCCGAGCTTGAAGAGAGTGAGCGGGAAATACTTTTTGGATTGCAACAAAAAGCGACCGAGCTCCTATGCAAGAGAAGAAATACTAGCAAAGAAACTATGGGACTTTAGCAAGAACATGATAAGTTCAATCTCTAAAGTATGAAACGAATTGGCTTTAGACCCATACTACTCGAGCTTCAAGTCACCTGCCAACTCAACTTTATAAAGAATTAAGAGATTAAATGTTGTGATTCTTAGAAAAAAACATTATATTTTAGTCCATATGTTTTTTTTTTTTTTTTAAGAAACATGGTGTTATGGGCATTGGGAGCCCCAGTATGTTTTATATCCAATCGATTAACCAAGTATATATGGTTTCTTTTTCCAACTTTTTTGCTAGTTGTGTATTTTTCTTGGGCTGATGGGCCCAATTGGTTTATAGCACTTGGGCTTGACACACCCTTCCACAAGCCCAGAGCCTACAGTTTCAGATGTTTTTGTTTCATTCTCCTAAATGACAAATCATTCAATGAGGCCACTATACTCTAGCTGTCTCATTAAAACCATCGGATTTAAACCTTAAAGTTTGTTTGCCCCTCAATAACTATTGAATACAAAATCTCTTACATTTAACAGTACAAAACTACCAACCTCATTGTAGCGACCTCGTCGAATAAATTGTCAACTACTTAATTTTTCTTCAAAACAACTATACAAACAAACAAACTCTTTGATCTTAAGAATTGTTGGAACTTTTTAAGGATTCAATAATAACACCATATGGATTTACTTTAAAAAAACAAAAACATAAAGATGAAAAATGATCTCAATATTTATACACACTAGAGAAGATTGATAATTGACTACTAAGCTAAGTAGAACTACAGTTAAGTACAAGAAGAAAGCAATATATAGAACAGTTTTAAAAAAAACACAGTGATGGTCCACGGATTAATGAAGTATGCTACGAGCTAATATGAGCAGTGCTCCCAATACCTTGATCAAAAATGAAGAAAAAGAAGACGACGACGAGCGAGATTGAAATATACCTCAAGATGAACAAAAGCTACAATCACATTTGCTTTCCAATTTGTATGGAAGAGATACATTTTACACAAGATTGGTTGGCGAAGAAAATGAACAGTTTGACAGAAATCAATTGGCGAAAGGACAGATTTCTTGTGCAGAAATGACATGAATATAGGCACATAATATCTGTCTAGACATTACAATATTGAAGAGAATGATTTCTCTACCCAAACGGTCAAAGTCAGAAAAGCAACATATGAGAGGCAGAGAACAGAAAGTATAATCACCAGCATTGCGTGCAACGAAATGTATGGACTGAGAAAGAAGACGACCGCAATAGTTGCGCTCTGCCAGACCTTCAGCTGGGCGAATGCTCCTTCCTGTGAACCAAAAGATAATGCCATATGAGATCCCATTCTTGACCAGCAATCGGATTCATAGATGTTAAGAAACCAGCAACATACAGCATTTATAGTATTATATGTGGAAAACAGTGGCAACAGATGTAACTTGATGGTATGAACAAATGAGGTTGCTACGTTGAGAGAATCAGAACCTCAATTCCTATCTTCAGAAAGCAATGAAGGATAAATGAGTACCGTGTCGTGTTTGAAAAGTATTCCGAGCAGAGCATTCAGCTGTGTGTTAAAAATTCCATCACCGACTCCCAGTAAGGCTGATATAAGAAGCAGGTATACAACGCCAAGTGCTTCACTGGTTATGAAGAGTAAAGACAGGCATTGCAAGGTTTAGTAAGTACACTCACAGCATCTATTACAAAATGAATTTAAAAGTAAAAAGTTCTCCAATGTTGCTAACCTCCGCCCTAGTAGAAGCCAAACAAAAACCATAGCTTGAATGGCAGCTCCACCGGATACTAAGAAAGTGATCGATGGGAGACCAGATGTAAGACGACCAGCAACCAATGAACACTAGAACAGGAAAAGGCGAGATTATAATTAAAAGATGACGAAACCACAAGAGTAATGATATGTTAAGACAAGGCAAGAAAATTACACCAGAACGTCATTGATCTATTATATTTGCATATTAAAAAATACAATTTACAAGAAAAACTCACTTTTTCTGCAAGCAATATCTTTGATGAAAGATACATAGTAGAAAGTGAATCTATGAATGTTGCAGGACACGTCCTAGAGCCAAAATTGAGAGAGAGAGAGAGAGAGAGAGAGAATGCCAAAATACTTAAGTAGCTCCCCTCTACTAACTTGGACGAGCAGCCATTATATACAATATGAAGATCTTAATGAACTTTCTACATGCAGCGTAGACAAATACCATTCAAATCTACCTCTGCAGCTTAATGCATATTTTAACCCATCCAATGATGATTTTACAATTGATACTTACAATTATGTTACTGAACAAGTATGCATACTTACAATTGCATCCGAGGCCCCATAAACTGCCATTGCACCACCAACCCCTGACACACCAAGTGACGGCGTGACGACATGTTTTGTGAACTCGGCCCTATGTTTGAAACTCTTCAATGCTTAGTGAGGAAAAAAAAATATGCTACTGCAACAAAGAGCATGTAATACTTTGTTTCAGTAATTACCATACAAATGCTGCTTGTAGTCCTGAATATGCGATCAGAGGAATGGCCAAGATCATTCTTATATCAGCCAATGGAGCAACTACTGATTTTGACAGAGACAATATAGAAGCACGTAGGCTGGACGAGGACAATGATGATTCTTCTTCTTTACTGTCTTCCTTCCTTAAGAAGCACATGAGTGTTATACCTAATGTCACAACGCAGAGGAAGATAATGAACAATACAGTTGTGCCACTAGTTCTTCCACCCTGCAGTATTTACGGGGCAAAAAAACATGATTCAATCTAGAGAGGTTATTAATGTACTAAAAAGATTCAAGTGTGGACTATTGAAAGAAGAAATATGGTCAAAGGTCAAACAGCATTGCATGACTCGGCAATTTTCTGCTTCAGCATCATTCTGGTTGTTTCTAATGTGGTTGAACGTGCAAACTCTAAAATGGAACTCTTTAAGAAGGTAATTAAAAGGAGAATACATACTGTTTCATTTTTCAGCACGACAAGAGATATAATATTTCCAATGACCTGCAACATTCA
This sequence comes from Luffa aegyptiaca, assembly GCA_017139565.1. Classification (NCBI taxonomy): domain Eukaryota; kingdom Viridiplantae; phylum Streptophyta; class Magnoliopsida; order Cucurbitales; family Cucurbitaceae; genus Luffa; species Luffa aegyptiaca. The sequence goes on along the minus strand of CM029400.1, from coordinate 47,020,048 downwards.
TATCACATATGAGATTAGAAATTTACAAATTTAGAAAGGTATGAACCTTACTATTAAGTTTAAGCATTGTATTGATGAACCAAAGTTCATAAATTTTTTAAATCAATGGACTCACCTGGTGACTTGCAAATACTCCCCAAAATTCTCCATTGAAGTTGCCAATGATTGTTCCTTCATGTAAACCATTACTTCTTGCATGATTACGTGCAGTTGAAGTGAGATATGTACCCTGAGAAATTCATTATACAACGGACATCAAAGATATGTTTACTCTACAAATATTGAAATCATCCATGATATACTATAAAATCCAAAAGTATTTACTACACTGCACCTGCCCAACCCATATTATTGAAGCAGCAAAACCAAGGTAGACAGAAGCTGGAACCATCGTAAACCTGAAAAGAAGTGTTCGGAAAATCATCTCAACTTTTGCAATCACCTAAACATTGAGTAACAATATATTGAAATTTGACTTAAGTTCAAGTAAATCATCATCTTTAAGACTGATTCTTTATTCATATGAGAATTTGTAGGCAAGCCAAGTTCATGACAGTATGACACTGATGACTTATTGAAAATAATATAAACATTCAGTCCAAAGAATCTTCGAGAAGGCCATCTAACACCTTGCTAGCCTTCACAAATCACATAAAAGTTATGCAAGGTACTCTATTTTTCTTGTGCTTTCCATGGAGTACAGTGTTATTTGCCATCAGTTTCGCTAAAACAAATGTTCTTCGAAACACTATCATAAGGTAGTTTTTCAAATAACTTATACAACAAATGACTTCATCACTTGGATGAACATCAAACACAGTCACTGGTGCCCAATGGTCGCTGAAGAACTGACATACAGTCTATTTTTCATTTAATCGTGACTGGAAAATGCTTTGAGTAATACAAAATGCCAGAATCAGCTCTATAACATGTTGTCTTCATCATGTTATACTTTTTTCATACATAGATAATTGCACGGTCAAAGCAGAGCATTAAAATCACAATGTAATTGGGGTTTCTCCAATACAACAGGGAGCTTCGACCCAATTACTTAATGTTGTAATGGACTATAGATTAGTCACTCTCTAAGAAGTAACTCTCGAGCTCACGTATATGTACATCTACGGGATTAGAAGTTGATTGAGAGCATAAAAAAATCTTACCAAGTTGGCTTCAAATTTGCAGCAATGAACAACCAATAACCAGTAGTCCCAAGAATCAAAGCATTCTTAGTCCCCAGTGCTCGAACCACCAAAGAAGCCACTAGAGAGAAAAACGTGAAAGATAAATACAATATCCCGAGCGAGGTAGTCCCCAAATCCTCCTCCTGAATAGAAATTTCATAGTCGAACAAATTAATTCAGCTCAAATAACTTGAACCCAAAAAGACCCATCAAAACAAAGTATCTAAACAAGGATTTTCGTCCATTTCTTCAACATCCTCCACAAATACCTAAACAGTTAACAGAAACTTACAGTATTAACAGTACTCTCCAAGTTCTGCGCAGCTCCATAAGCAAGGAAAATCAACAGGAAAGCGAAGCTCAAAACATGAACATCCCTCGTATGATTCACCGGGGCTCGAATTGGGGCGTTGTGAACAAGCAACCGCGCCTCTTCGTCTACAGGGTCGGCGTGATCCATGGTCTCGGCGATTCAATCCGATTGCTGCTCGTAGAAACTCTTATAAAGAAAACCCAAATGGGGTGAGGTCAAACCAGGAGAATTGCCGGCTGAAAGTGGAGACAATCAAATGGGTCAGTGTTCGATTAAATTATGCTCGATCGAGATCGAAATCTTCTGTTTGTTTGATTCGAAAATCGAATGTGAGATTAGAAGAGAGCTGGCCGATTACCATTCGTGAAATTTTTTGCCGCTTCGCTCGCCGCCCGGTGGTGGGGCGTTGGTGTCCGTATTCGGAACCTCTTCTTCTAACTACCGGAATCTGAATCTAAAATTTGAACCCAATAAATCAATAAATAAAATAAAATAAAACTTAAATCAATAAACTGTGCATCTGAAATTTTAGGTTTAAATCCTATTTTAGTCTCAAAACTTTCTGAAGTATATTTTATTTTGGTCATTGAACTTTTAATTGGTTCGTTTTTGTCCTTATACTTTAAAGTTTGTTATATTTTGGTCACTGGACTTTTAAAAATTCAATTTTAGTATTTGAACTTTCAAAAAACAACTATTTTGGTCATCGCTTTAATTTCAATTTTAACAAATTAAGGACGTATTTTTGAGTATGTGTATTAGCGATGCTAATATGAACATGATTTCAAGTCAAATAAGTTAGAGATAAACTCGAGCAAAACAGATTTAAGGTAGAAAAGTAACATAGCAATGACAAAAATGGTTATATCTAAAAAGTTTAGGAACTAAAATAGACATTTTGAAAGTGTAGGGACGAAAATAAAACAAACTCGAAAATTCAGAAATTAAAATGAGGTTTAAACCAAAAATTTATTATTGTTGTTGTTTATAACTATATGTTTTATTAGTGGATGTTTGGATTTTTTTTCCCCATTTAATGTCTCTGGTTTAAAAAGTCTTCTATGTGTTTACTTTTTGCAAATTAATCCTCACTGCTAGTGAATGTTGAAAATATGTTAAAAGTGGTCAAAAGAAAATGTGTAAAAGTACTAAAGTATAATTCAAAAATTGACACATGGATCCATTCACGAAATCATTGATAATCCAATTCCATCGGGTGAGAAATAAAATTTTCAATAATTTGTTTTTTTTTTCTTTTTGAGTACATCAACATTTGGGGGTGGGGAGATTCGAACCTCTGACCTCATGGTCGAGGATACATGCCAATTACCGCTGAGCTCGCTTTGGCAAATTTTCAATAACTTGTTGATCTCTATTCCCCACTTCTCCATATTAATACAATTTTCAATACCTTAGTAGTCTTTTTATGAGGTTTAATAAATTGAGTTTTCTTTAGTTCAACCTTATATGAAATTGGAGGTTGGACTTCTTGCTTTAACCGGTTTGAATTATGCTTTAGTTTTTAATTAGTTTAACAATGTTCAAATAGGTTTTTTTTTTTTTTTTATGAGAATTTAAATTAATAAATTGAGTTTTCTTAATTCAAGACTATGTAGAGATGGAGATTCAAATTTCAGATATTTTAGTGAAAAAATATATCTTATCCACTTTGTCCATTAATAAATTTAGTCAAAATGAACATATTCAGTGGTAATTGACATGTACTTTCGACCAATCAAGAGGTCTGAAGTTAAAAAAAATGTTAAATTATGAATATATTAAATAATCATCCACATATAATGTTCATTTGATTATTATTATTATTACTACTACTATTATTGTGTTTATTTTTTGCCAATACTTACGATACTTCTTAAAAAATGAAATATTATCGAATTACAATGTAATGTTATCTATTGAGTGAAGTTAGGATATCAACAAAGAAAATGACAATGTAACTAAAATTATTTTATCAATTGCCTTACAAGTCCTATTAACTCTCTCCGTTCATAACCAACTCACCCCTATCTAATTACCATCATGCCCCTATTCATCATAAATCCTAATAACATTTCCAATATATTTCCTTTTAGAACTCTAAGTATTTGATTAGATTTCATCTGTAAGGTAATTATAGTTTTGTTAAGCATTTATTAAACAAAAAACTAAAAATAAAATCTCTAGGTGATTCCAATCCAAGCAAATAAATACTTTTTTTTGACGTCAAAATGACTTGAGCCTAGCTTAGCGATAAGAGGTCAGAGATTTAAATCTCCGACCAAGTAGCGAACACTAACAGCAAAATTACATCAATATTGCTCAAATACAAATATTCACTCCTCTTGTATATTAATCTATGGAGTACAAGCAGAACAGCAGCTGAAATCTGTCAACATCCTGCTGCAATATCTCCCCTAAAGGGTAAAATTATACATATATATGTTGTCAAACAACTAAGAGGTGTACTAGCTCGAACACAAAAGGCCATTTAGAACATAAATTCAAAACACATTATATACCACAAAACCAGGACCAGGACGCTCGTTTCACCTTGAAAAGAAGATGTGCAGGGAAATTGATATTGATACCATTTTAGCCGAATTTCGACACCAGAATGTACCATTCAGCCAGCTCGGCTTCGAATGACATCGAGACCCATCTCAGTCGGATCCGTTGCTTGCAGCTCAACCTGAAAGCCATCCAGCTCTCTCTTGAATCTGTCTTTGGAGCTGGCATATATCATCTTGCTTCTGACTCTTGAATTATCAGGGGACCTTCAAACAATGGTGATTTTGTAAGCGCGACAGTTGGAAAGATAAACATGAAAGTAATGTGGTAAAGGAGATGTCAGCTATACCAGGCAATGAAGAAGATTCTGCTCTTTTGACAGTTCTCTTCAGTAACAAAGTCGAAATCATAGATGGCGTAACGACATTCGTCGGAAGGGAGGCTAGCAGCAAAGTCCTCATAACTTTGAGTTGGTTCGCCAACTTTCTCTACTACAACTTGCTTTTGCTTCTCCTCAATCTTAAACACAATAAAACGATAGGTTCTTTTTGCCTTGAGCTCCAAAAACTTCAGCTTGCAATCATCATGCACGGCCATTCCCGAAGCTGCATTGGCCTATGTAATGCAGAACGAAACGACTTAATATAACTTTGAAGTCCAGAACAGATGCATACAGAACAAGTCGAGAAAGCAGAACAAAATTGAAAAACAAAACGTTCTTGATAACACAGCTATAAAACCAAACGCTGCAAAGCAAAGCAACGGGTTGAGTATTGATTAATCTACCACTGGAAAGGCAGAAAGTTGGGGAATTTTCTGATCTGATCAGATTTAGCAAAATTTCAACAATTGTTCTATTTCTCCCGAGAGAACTGCATCTTAGCCATCCATTTTTGGTCGTAATTAGTCAAAAGACCACGATCATGTAACAAGTAAATAGTACGGATTCTCTTCTATAGCCACGCAAGATTATAACTCGATATTGATTTCCACCCAAATTTAAAACAAAGGCACAAACAAAATATGGATCCGATGCAGGCATCACAACTCAACAAAGTTTCCACTTCGTTCACAACATGATGCCCAAGGAGATTAATAGCAACTCAACTGAAAAAGGTGAAATACGCCAGTATAACTAGTGATTGCAATCCCTGACAGAATAACAAAACAAGAACTACAAAAATAACAACACTGATCAAATCATAATAGATCCACGGCCACCCGATCACTCGAATTCCACAATAAATTTTAAAAAAACCACAGTAGAATTCAAGTCGGATCTCGTAGAAAACAGAACGCATTCACTTCCCAATCCCCGTAAACAGCATGCAAATCACGACTTCAAAATTAAAAACAGAGATTCAAAGATTCCACAAATTGCAAGAAACTCGCGATCGCGGGAGTGCAGTAATTTTCAAAAGGAAGCAAACTAGAAATACAATCCAACATTCTCAAGAACCTAACAGATCATCGAACCACGAACGAAAGCAGAGTAAGTAAACTTCAGAGAACTCACCATTTCGAGAGGATAAAGAAGAAACTCCGATGAAGAAGAAGAAGAAGAAAGCAGTGGATTCAGAAATGAGAAAAAATGCAGAGAGGTTTTTATAGTGGTTTTTGGTTCTTGTGTTGGTGCTCGGGAGCAACGCTATCGTGCCGGTGATTTATATGTGAAAGTTGGCGGTGAGATGCTGACGGGCCAACCAACATGCGCCACGTGTACATGGAGTGTGGGGCGGTCCCTCTGGCTGCGCCGCGGCTTCATATGAGCCGGCTCAGCTGGCTTATGTTAATCTTATCTTATGTTTCAATTTGTTTTTAATCAAAGTCAATTTTAATTTGACTTGTAATTAATAAAATCTTGGTTCAGTTATAAGTTTAGTCCCTAACGTTATATCAATTGGGTCTCTCAATTTAAAAAAATATCAAATAAATCTTCGAACTTTCAGTTTTGTTTCAAATAAGTCCTTAACCTTTAAAAATATACCATAGATCCTTAAAATTTCATTTTTGTATCCGATAGGTCTCTCAACTCTCAATTTTGTGTCTAATAAGTCATCGACGTATTCGACAATTTTAAAATTCATAAGCCCCGTAGATTAAAAAAAAATGGAAGTATAGGGTCTCAATAGACATAAGATTCGATTTTTTATCTAATAGATTTGTTAATTTAAAAAAAAAAAATAGAATATGTCAGATCTGTTAGACACAAAAATTAAAGTTCATGAACATATTAGAGATTTTTAAAGTTCAGGGACCAAAATAAACAACATATATAATCTTAAAATAAATTTAAAAAATGTTAAATTACAAATTTAGTCCCTGAATTTTCAAGGTTGCGTCAATTTGGTCCCTAAATTTTAAAATGTGTCTAATAGGTCTATGAACTTTAAATTTTGTGTCTAATAAGTTCGTGAACTTTAAAAATGTCTAATACTGTCAAGGGACCTATTGCCACATAGAAGTGAAAGTTTAATGACCTACCGAATACTTTTAGGGGCTGTTTGGGGCGCGGGTTGATTATAATAGCTGGGGGATTATAATAGTCTGGGGGTTATAATAATCTGTGTTTGGGGTGCAGATTATTATAGTCTGGGATAAAATAGTATGTGTTTGGGGTGCAGTGTTTTGGGATGCAAATTATTTTAGTCTGGGTTCAAATAATCTATGTTTCAAGCTGACTGTTTTTTTTTTCTTGACTTTTTTTTTTGTTTATTTTCCTCATACAACTTTGTACTTCAAATATTAATAATAAAAAAAAAGGTTTAGTTGTAAAAAAAATAAAAGTTTTGAGTATAGGGGTTAAATTATGTGTTTAGCTTAAAAGGAAACAAAAATAACCTAAAGTAAAGGTTGATTTTCTTTGTTTTAGAGTCATGGTTTTTTCACAAAATAAGTCATTTTATGATTTCATATAGAAAAACCATATTTGTTTCATTTATGTATTTCCAACATAAAAATGGTAAATGTTTATTCAAAACTCATTTTACCTTTATTATCAAAAGAATCAAATAAAATAGAAATCACATAAAATAAAAACTTGAGTAGTATTTTTTTAAAAATTATTATTATCACGGTAAACTTAAAAACGATAAGTATAATTTGGAATGAAAAATATGGTACGATGAAGATAAACATTCATATACTTCATTATCAAAAGTAATTATGTAATGAAACTCCATATTTATATATATGTATAAAGACAACCTAGTATCTAACTCTCCCTAGAAATTTTATGATTTTTCCGACGACCACCAACAAATTTTTCGGCGATCGAAAATTTTTCCCTCTTTTTTCCTTTCATTTTCTTCTACCTCTTTTTTCTTTCTTTATTTTCGTTTTTTATATTTTTCGAAATGAAAATGAGAAGAAGATTTAAAAAAAAAAAAAAAAAAAAAAAAAAAAAAAAAAATCGCCGGAAAAGTCGTTGGTGATTGCCGGAAAAGTGGCCGGAAAGTCGACGGCGGTCGTCGGAAAAGTTGTCGGTGGTCGCCGGAAAAGTCGTCGGCCGGTCGTCGGTAGAAAAATCAATGAGTCACATGGAAGAAGAGAGAAAAGAGTTACTGTAGAGAATGGATAGAATAATTGGAATGAGTTGAATAGTGGTTACTGTAGCAACACGGAGGGGAAAAATAACCAACTCCGCCCCTTATTTTTGTTGGTGCCCCAAACACTGGGTTGGTTATAATAGCGGGGGCTATTATAACCAACACAGTGGGCCAAACGGCCCCTTAGAGACCTGTTGAACAGAAATTTGAAATTTTGAAGAACCACACTTTTTTAAGTTTATGGACGAAATTGACAAGATATTGAAAATTCATGAACTAAACTTGTTAACCTTATTTAATCTTTAAATATATATTTTGTTTAATTCAGTTCCTAATCTTATTTCAAAAAAAAAAAATCAGTTCTTAATCTTTTAAATTTATTATGAACCATTAAATAAAGAAAACCAGAGGCTACAGCTGGTAGACACGGCGAGCGGCTCGGCGGAGTCGGGGCGCCATTGAAGACAGCGACGAGTTTCAGTTCGTTGGTTGACATATTTTATTAAATTAAAACAAAAAAGGAAAAACTTTTATTTAAAATTTGAAAAAATGGAATAAAATAATTGGCCATTTCCCTTTCTCGAGATTCCTTCCACTGCGTCGATCTAACGCTACTCTTTTTATTTCTTTTATTATTTATTTATTTTTTTAAAATGCAAATAAATTAATTAATAAATAAATAAAAAGCACATCCTTCCCACGCCTTCCATTTTTCCACCATTGGGCTTTGCTTGTTTTGTTGCCAATGCCAACCGTTTCTTTTGCTTTCTCTTTTTTTGCTCTCCTTCTTCTTAGCCGTTCAATAAGCTTTTCTTTCCTTTGCTTCACATTTTCTAATTATTGTATCACATGAATTTGCATCTCACTTTATTTCTATATCTCTTTTTCTTTTCTTTTTTTGGGTTTTAAATGTTTATTGCCATATGAATGAGGTAGATGGTGAAGCTAATGGGTGTAATTCGAGACCGAAAGCCTAAAAATAGGAGATCGGTCGATCTGGATAGTATATATCTCGTTTGGTTTTTTAAAATGATATTTGTTTTCTTCCAGTTTTACAACTTTATGTCAGTTGAGTTGTGTTCTTGTTGGTAATTCTTAGTCAGATTTCAAAAACATAAACAAGTGTTTTAAAACTACTTTTTTAGTTTTCAAATTTTGACTGGGTTTTTGAAAACATGAGTAGGAGGTAGATAATAACACAGAGAAACCAAACCTAAAGATTATCAAACGGCTCTTTAGTGGGTTTGGATAAGCATGTTGATGGATTTGATATTGTAGAACATATGGAATAAAATTGTCTTTCTTTTAACTTTAGTTTGTTTTGGTTCCTATATGTGTATTTTGTATATTTTAGTCAAAGTACTTATGTTTGTTTTTGTTCTTGTATATTTTATGATGAGTGTAGTAGCGTTCTGTATTGTGCTTGTTTTCTCCCCGTTTCCTTTCAATTGTCTTCATCTTTGTTAAAGACATTTGAATTATTAGCCAAATTTGAAAAACAAAAGCAAGTTTTTTAAAATTATTTTTTCAAGTTTCCAAATTTGACTTGATTTTTGAAAACATATGAAGAACGTAAATCACAAAACAAAGAAACTTACAGGGGAAAGTAGTATATATAAGCTTAATTTTCAAAAATCAAATAGTTATCAAACGAGCTCGGATTATTGAAAATTTAATAACAGTCGAAGTACATTATTTAATTGAAACACATGGTGTTTTTTTCTTTTTCTCTTTAGGTTGCGAAACAAATAAGGTACTTCAAAAAAAAAAAAAAAATTTAGTGGAATGAAGTTTTCTTTTTCTTCATTTTTATCCATTGAAAGAATATACATCAAATAAGTCAACCACATTAAATGTCAATCCAATAGTGTCAACTACACGACGTTCGATATTTATTGTTACTTCGATAGCACCAAAATGCGTCTCGAGCATCCTATAGACGCATTCCTAACAATAAATAATGAAGACCTCCTTGATTCCTAAACATCTAACTATTCACATAATAGTAATGACTTATAAAAATAATCTATTCACCTTTGTAATTTAGCTATTTTACAAACAATACACTACTGTTTGTGTGAATAGCCAATTGTACTAATGGTTGACTTTTATTGGTTTTCAATGAAATTAGAACATATGGTGTGACTTTCTAATGAATAATTAAATGAAATTAGGGCATATAGTGTGATTTATAATTGAAATAATTAAATGGTATGATTGTAATGTGTAGATCACATGAGTGATTGTTTTAAAAATACACATATTTATGATTCACTAAATAGTTTGATGAACCTTAAATCCTATAAACCTCGCTACTTACGCAATTATAAATCTGTATCATTGAATTTGACTACTTAAGTATCGATTGAGATTTTATAATTGACTCTTAAATTAGATTAAAAACTTTATATATTGCATTAACAATCATATTAAATTGTCATGAAAGTTAGATTTAAATCATTTTCATTGATCGTTGTATTGTATTGTACTAGTATGGTCATATTAAATCGACTTAAAACAAAACATTTGAACTTGGGAAGTACTAAATCAAAAAATGGCAAGGAACCAGATAAACTCACGAATTTCAACTTGAATCAACCTCAATTAATTAAGACATTAATAACTTTTCTTTTTACGAGAAGTACATTAAAATCCACATATATTTTTATTTGAATGATAATACTTTAAAAGAAAGGGATAATTTCTTTTTTTTTTTTTAGTTCAACAATATGGGATCAAAGGATTCAAATTCATGACCTCTTGGTCATAAGTACACACTTTATGCCTATTGAGCTCTTCGAGATAATCTATTATTAAATTTTAGGTCATGCTATTTTTTTTTTTTTTTTTACATCAAATAAACGAAGTAAAGAAAATTAGCCATATGTGGCTATCATTTGGGTGTCATGTTTTGTTTTTTTTTTTTTTAAAGTTTACAACATTTGACCTGAGGGATTCGAATCGCATACCTCTTGGTCATTAGTACAAGTTTTATGTCAATTGAGCTACGCTCATGTTGGCCATTTGGGTGTCATGTTTGATTACAAATTTGGTTTTGATAAACTTTTTATTATGAATCTAATAAGTCTTTGAATCGACACTATTAATTACATCAGTATCAATTAACAACACGATATCCCAAATAATCGTTACAGGTAATGAGATGTCACAATACGAGACAAAAAATAGATTGAGTAGATAAAATAAAGTCACGAAACTAGTAAGAGAAATACATTTCAAACTAAGTTTTTGGCCAATCGACTGCTTATTTTGTCAAATTAGCTTATTTCATCATGTTAAATCGTTACATAGATCTCGTTTTGTTTTATTGTTTTTTAAAATTAAGTTTATAAACATTACTTCCACCTATACAGATTTTTTTGTTTCCATCTACTCCTTACTAATAATTTCAAAAATCAAGTCAATATTTAGAGACTAAAAAAAAGTATTTAAAAACTTGTTTTTAATCTTTGGAATTTGACCAAAATGATTCAAATGTTTATTTAAGGAATGTGAAAATCATGATAAAGAAACGGTAAGAAACAAGTACAAATTTCAAAAACAAAAAATCAAATAGTTACCAACAAAAATTTATTAATTCAACTAACATGCAAATCAACAATTAATTACCAGTTTCAACAACATCGATATCCGACGTGTTAAAATCGAAAGTTAAAAAATGCAAATTGAAATTGAGAGACGTATGTAGTGGACATAACTCAACAATAATTAACATTGTATCATCGAGACAAAAAATTCAAATTCTTCTATCCCAAATGTCGTTCAACTAAAAAAATTGAGTAACTAAATAGACACGACAATCGAAACAGTTTGGGTCCCATTGAAGCACCGATTTCCGCTCACAAAACGTCAAATGCAAAGACTACCTTTCTAAGAGTCAACATAGAAAAATACCATAAAAGATAAAGAGAGTAAAAATTTAAAAAGAAAAAGAAACTGAAATTTAACTGCAAATTTCCCCACAATTTCTGTGAGATAAGATTCCATGCACATCAACTAAACCAAATCTTACCAAAAAAACAAAGAAAAAAAAAAGGAACGAAACGAAACGACAGATCGAACACAGAACCTACATCTTCATCTTCAAATTCCGATCGACCAAAACGTCGCCGTCGAATCCGGCGGCGGTTGGTCCATTAGCTGGCCGGATTCGGACCTGCATTCGAACCTGCCGGAGCAGGAGGCTTTGCCGCCGCCGGATCAGCGTTGCGGCTCTGCTGCGGCGGCCGAGACAGGAGAGTCGAGTGCGGGGCGGCAGATTCAACCGTCTGGACCGGTCCGGCCGGCGGAGGCGGTTCGGAGAGGTAATCGGCTGCCATGAAAACGCCCTGCGAAGGCCTCCTCTGGTGCCTGCCCGGTCGCTGCGACATTCTCCGGCGGAGATTTGAGAATGGAGAGAGCGGATTTGGGAATGGCGAAAGAAGGGGAAAGCAGAGAGAAAGAGAGAGAGAGAAAGAAATAGTGAGAGTCGCCGGCGTAACCGTGGAGTTGACTGGTTTTTATATACGTTTAATTCATAAGTTAAATTACATAATTGGTCTTTGGATCACTTCAGCGTGACCGATTTGAATATAACTCAACTAGTTAAAAATATTGGTCAAAGTGAGCACAACTCACCACTAATTGGTGTGGACCATCTATTATGAATTTGGACCTTTGAATCTTCATTCTAAATGTAGTTGTACTAAAAAAAAGTAAATGACGGTGTAATTTTGATCCATTTATGAGGATATCTAAATCTATAATACAATGTATTTTGTTGAACTAAATAAAATAAATACTAACAAAATAAATAGATAAAGTAATTTTCTCTTTACAATATTAATAATTTCAAATTTATCTCTATGGTTTTTTTTTTTTTTTTTTTTTTTTTAAATTCAATATTATGTGAGGGTGAAAATTTGAACATTCGACATTTTGGTGAAAACATGACGTTTTAATCATTATAACTATATGCTCAAGTTGGCAACCTCTATAATTATAATTTAGTTTCAAATTTAGTATGGTGTCTTAAAAAAAAAATCATCATATGTCGTTGACAATAAATTGGTGTTTTCTATTTAGCTAATTGTGTTTAGTTGATTATGTTAGAGTTCGAGTGGATAGACGATAATGTGTAGACGATCTGAATTGAAAGTTATAAAAATCGCAAAGATCCAATCGAAAATTTGTCTAGATAGTAAAAACTAAAATTTTAATTTAACTTGATTTATAGGTTTATTGTTTTCTTAAACTTTCAATATTACGTCTCTTTAGTTAATATATATTTTAAGAAATTTCTAATAAGCCTATAAAATTTTAGTTGTATATTAAAAGTTATCCCATTTAACATCCAAATATGTGTTGAACTCCAACACACAGTCAATTTGCAATGCAACTCCTAAATAATGGTCAATCCAAACATAATTCATTGGATAAGATACTTTTATTTACTACAAGATAAGACACTTTTTTTTTTTTGTTAAAATACCATCTTGGTCAGTTTGTTTCATTTTAGTCATTGTAATTTCAAATGTCTAATTTTAGTCACCGTACTTTCAATAAATCTTAAAATTACTTCATACAATGTATTTATTGTTAATTTTTCTTAAAAAAATAGTCTTTACTAACTTTTCTTCTATAAATTTGAAAGTAGGTTCACAATATGTATTTTCTTGTATGAAAAATATTATTATTATTATTTAATCAATTTCGATAAAAATTAACTTTTTTTTTTTACGACAAATAATTTAAATCTCATTTGGTATTAGATAACATGAGTTCATCTTAAAACCAATTGACCGATAAAAAATAACTTTAAACTTATATTAACCAATTTTAAACTTTAGTACTTGACTAAAATTAGACATTTAAAGTACAAGAACTAAAATTAAACAAACATGGACCAAAATCGTATCTTAACCTTTTTTTTTTCTTTTTTTTTTTTTGTAGAGAATTTGCAGTGAAAAATAAGAATTATATAATTGCAAATATAGCAAAATGTAAAAAAAATTGCAAATATATCAAAATCTATCAGATTATATTACTGATAGACACTGGTTAATTAGAATCTATCTGATAGACTTCGATTATCAGAGTTTATCAGCGATAGACTCTGATTAATCAGAATATATCAGTTTACTGATAGACTCCGATTATTCAGAGTCTATCAGTGTCTATCGCTGATAGACTCCGATTAATCAAAATATATCAGTGACTATCACTTGTAGACTTAATCAGTGATAGTCACTGATAGATTTTGATTAATCGGAGTCTATCAGCGATAGACACTAATAGACTTTGAATAATCAGAGTCTATCAATGGTAGACACAGATAGAATATGACGACAACTTTTTGGTCTTGTACAATTAATTTTGCTATATATGCAATTAATTTGTAATTGTGTTATATTTGCTATTAATTTGGTTCAATTTGTCATTTATGCAACTATTCTTTTTTTTTACTACAAAATAAGACACCAGTTATTATCACATAAAAGTCGTTTGATCTATTAGACACAATATTAAAAATTAAATTATATGGATAAGTTTGAAAGTTTGAAATTTTAATTTGAAATTTAACGTTTTCTTTATATAAATGGTAGGGTATTTATGAGGGCAATAACGGAGCTCCGAGATTTATGGACGTTATTACCGTAGAAAATTGAAAGGGGAAACTTCCTAACTGCCCCTGCGATTCATGCACCAAACAGTGCCATTGTACCAATGCAATTTAATGAACGCAACGGACACTTACATATGTTTGGTTTGGATAAGATCTTAAATACCATCCATTATCCAAAAAACAACCTTAATTTATAAGTGGTTGGGTTAGGTTAAAGCCCTTTTAGACAATTTTTAATTATTTTAGGCTACAAATTTATTCCATCAAACCAATTCTAACTAGATGGTAGGCTTGAATGTGAACATAAACATAGTTCAACTGACCTAAAATTTGTATTAATGACCTAGGTCTGTGGTTCGAACCCCCCACATGTTGTAAAAAAAAAAAAATGATGGACCTGTATATATATAATTATCTTCAATTGTTCTATTGTCGTGTTTTCATTTTGTATTTTAACTAAAAAATACGAAGTGATGATTTTGACATGCAAAGATTTTTTTTTTTTTTTTTTAATAACATGTGGGGTTAGAAATTTGAACCACATGCCTTTGATAATATTATTAACTACTTTATCAGTTGAGTTATACTAAGTGGATGACATTCAAAATATATATATATATATATATATATATATATATATATATATATATATATATATATATATTCAACTGGATGAATTATTTTTAAAACAAAATAAAGGTATATGTCCATTGAACAATTATTTATTTTCTTGTTTTCAAATATTTAATTTACTAAGGGCCCGTTTGATAACCATTTCAGTTTTTGGTTTTTGGTTTTTCTGTTTTTGGTTTCCTGTTTTTTAAAAACAAAAACCACATATGTTTGATAACTGTTTTTTGTTTTATGTTTTTAAAAAACAGAAAACCAACCTTGTTTGATAACTGTTTTTGGTTTTCAGTTTTTTAAAAATTAGAAAGATGAAAAGATATTTTAGAGAGAGAAAAATGTGTAAAGACGTTGAAACAAAAATTTAGAGACACAAATATAAATGTTTTCAAGAGAATTTTTTTTTTTTGAAAAGACGAGAGAAAAGTTAAACATAGAAAATTTAGAGAGAAGAAAGAAAATGTTTCGAGAAAGAATATTAGTTAGACTCGAGAAAAGATATTAGTTAGAGAAAAAATAGAACACAAGTTAGAGTAAAAGCGATAAATTTTAGATTAAAAAAATTAAATAAAAAAATAAAATTTAGAGAGATAGTAAAGTTAAGAGTAAAAGATATGTTAAAGAACTAACGATAAATTAGAAAAATAAAGAAAAGTTATAGCGATAGAAAATTTTGGTGACCTTTTTTTTTCAAAAGAAAAATTAGAACATGTTTATTGAAGAGAGAAAATGTATTGACAAGTTTTTAGAAATAGACAAGTTAGAGAGAAAAAAAAAGTTTTGAGAGAGAAAATTTTAGATAGAGAAAAAAATAGAGAAATAAATTTGTTGGAGAAAAGTAAGCATCAGAAGAAAAATGAGTTTTTGAAAAACAGAAATCTGTTTTTAAAAACTACTTTTTTTGGTTTTTGAAATTTACTTATAATTTCAAAAACGTTTTTAAAAAACAGAAAACAGAAAACAGAAAACAGAAATGGTTATCAAACACCCCTGTTTTTTAAAAATGAAAAACAAAAACAGAAAACAGAAAACGAAATGGTTATCAAACGGGCCCTAAATGATTCATTTTTTTTTTAACAACATGTGGAGGTGGGGTAATTTGAACTACAAACCTCTTGATTATTAGTACAATCTTTATGTTGGTCCAACCATGCTCACGTTGGCATTTAATTTTGTAGTTTGGTAGAGGTTATAATGTTTTACCTATAATAAAATATATGTAACAATTTAATATATGAATTTCAATCTATAACACTTTATTGGTCTAGTTTACACTTTGTAAATATTTGGTATATATATTGTGAAAATTCAAAATTCATGTTAGGGCTTGATGATCATTTTCCCGTGCATGTAGATTGATAGGTTGCTATATAGTTAATGTGTTTTTACTTTTTAAATTACATTAGCTAAAATTTTATGTATTAGAATTTTGGAAAAATACACTTTTAATCTCGGTGAAGTAAGTTTATCGTCTGGCTATGTCTCTTGAGACTCAGAATGAGGGTTCTCCTTTAGAAGGGGAAATTCCATAAGCTTTTGGAAATCTATTTGGAGCCTCTCCTCTGAGAGATTATCAATGATTTAATTCATTCTAAAGTGAACCTCCTCAAAAAAGGGATGAATATTAACCCTGCTTGTTTCTTGTGCAGGAAAAAGTTGGAGACCTCTGCTCATGCCTTATGGTTTTGTAAGTTTTCTAAAAAGAGTTGGCTCAATTTCCTTCTCCACTTAGACGATTTCTATCCTGTGTGCAAGGCTAATTGGAATATGATCGAAATTTGGGAAGGTTTGTTAATTAGACTCTCTGGGGATGAGATTCTAATGACTGCTATCATCCTTTGGAATTTATGGAATTTTCGTAACAAGGTGGGGCTCAACGGACTTCAAGCAGACCAGTCTCAAATTCTCAGTTGAATTGCATCGAGCTACAAATAGCACAGTGGTATTGAGTTTAGGAGTTCTAACCTGGAAAGTGCCAGTGCGGAGATCCTTTCAAGTCACGTTTCATGGCAACCTTCTCCTCCATCCAAGTTGAAGCTTAACGTGGACGCATCGTGGAACTCCTCCATCCAATTTGGCGGCATGAGGTGGGTGATTCGTGACTTCAAAGGATCTCTAGTGGCTGCTGGCTACAAGGAAATCAAAAGACCATGGTCAATTATCATGCTGGAAGCTTGTATGATTAAAGAAGAGGTGATCAACTACCTAAATCAGTGTAGAGATCTCAAATTACCTCTCATTGTGGAGTTGGATTCTGAATCGCTGATCAATGTGATCAACCGCCAAATCGATAATTTCTCAGAAGTTCAGGACGTCATAAGCGAAATCCGGGACCTCACGAAATTGATGAAAGATATTTGCTTATCGTGGTGCCCTAGGGCTGGAAATGTAGTGGTGCACTCCTTGGCGCGCAGAGCTTCCTCACTGTCGTCGTCTCTACCTCAGGGGGGGCTCTATTTTGTAATTCTATTCATTCTTTTGTGGAGAATGCTTTTCTCCCTTCCCTCTCGCGGGAAGATGTCCTTTATTCGGTTTTTGTTGGGGCTTTTGATATCCCCGTTTGGCTCTCCTCTGCTTTGTCTGAGGATCTTAGTGACTCTTTTGTTCCCTGTTCCTTTTAATGAAGTGTTCTTTTTTTTTTTAAAAAAAAAAAAAAAAGTCACGTTTGATAATGACTCATTTGAATAACAAATTTTTGAAAATTATATATTTTTTAATTCTAAAAAATTGACTTGGTTTTTGAAAACACAGAAAAAATATATATAACCAAAAAAAAAAAAACTTGTAGATGGAACCAGTGTTACAAGTTTCATTTAAAAAAAACCAAAAAACCAAATGGTTATCCAGTGGAGTTCAAATAATTATCTAAATTTTCACTTTTCTTCTAAAAAAAATCAAATTTATCTTATGTTTTCAAATTTTCATGTCTATTAAATATGAGCGTGAGAAAAACAAAGGGTTTAAAGAGAATGAGATTAATCCATAATGACAACCTACTTAGTATTTAATATCTTATGTGTTTCTTGACAACCAAATGTAGTAGTCTCATAAGATTAGTTGAGTTGCGTGCAAACTACACTTGTGGATATATAAAAAAAATAATAAATAAGTTTAGAAACATATTAACTAAAAATTGAAAGTCAAAAGACTTATTAGATGGACCTTTTTGACTTAAATTTTAATATTATGAGACCCTACTAATATTCCCTTTTTACCCCTATGCAGCCTGTAAATTTGTAATTTAATAATAAAATTTGATATTGAGAATTTTGATCGTATGACCAAAAGCTGAGGGTAGTTTTGAAACATGTAAAAAAAAGAAAAAAATCACTGAAAAAATGTCCCACGGGATTTTTGCATGACCAAGTTTTCCAAGTATTCCCTTTTTACCCCTATGCACAACAAATTGAATCTTTACAAAAATCCTAAACTCAAGACTTTTAAAAATCAGGTGTATCTCAACAAACTAAATCTTTTTAAAATTTAGATTATTTTATATTTATCTGATAAGATTCCAATCTTCTTCTCCAACTTCCTCTCCCATATTTCTATTGTTTTCTTCCTCCGATAACTCGTCTTGTCCTCAAAGCACGAAGAGTTTCCACTAGTATTCATCAGCGATGCTTGAGGCTATACTCCGATTTTCAACTCCGATGTAGGGCTGCAGATTCTCACTCTCACAAAACTTATGATCTCGAAAAGCTCTCAATATAGGTACGAATCTTATCCAACTGGTATTGGAAGATGCCAAAACTGTAGTCAATATATATATATTTTTTAATAAATTTGTTTGTGTTGCAATGTTGATTTATTATTATTTAGCTGCAAATACTCATTTGATGCTCACCCATTTTGTAGTTATCAAACTGCAAAGATACTAATTCCAACATTCTCGCTTTAATTGAGAAAAATTAAGGTCTAGATTTACGTTTTTTTTTTTGTTTTTTTGTTGTTTTTGTTGTTGATTTTTTTTTTAATTTTTAATTTTATTCTCGATGTACGGATTTTGCTTGGAAAATGGATGTTTTTTTTTGTTTTTAACTCTATGTCTTAGATATTTTAGTTAATTTTAGAATAATAAGTTTTTAATTTTTTTTTTTGGTTGGCAAATGGATGATTTTGAAGATACATTGGGATATTATTTGAGAATCTTCAAAGAATCAAACAAACGTGCATTTTCCATTCAAGGATATTTTGGTCAGTTTGAAGCAATTAGTAAATTTCCAGTTCTATCATTTTGTCATTTTCACAATAAAAAAGATTTTTGGTCTTTTTTTTTTTAATGAGCTTTTTATTGGGACAACGAGAAAAATAGCTAGATTTAATAGGTGAGTTTTGAAAAATGGCTAAAAAAGTTTAGAAATTAAATAACTGACCCCCCTAAAAAGTACCTAACGTTTAGATTAGAGTTTATTAGGAAGAGAGATAAATATATTTTTGCAACAACCTAACAACCTAATTCAGGAAACTCTAGCCTCTTTCTAATATTGAAGATCTAGTTTCTAGAAAAAAAAAATCGATATCCCTGGATGAAACAATGATTTACAAACAAAAATGAAGAATGAATACACTCAACTACATGGCCACAAATGACAAATGGAATAATCACACTACATCACTCCGTAGCGTAATTACAAAGAATTACACCCATGGCTGTGTAAACATTGTATAACCTTTGAACTTCCAAATAAAAACCATGACTGTGGAAAAATCCCCCCACCAAAACGTTAATGTTCAAACTGGGTATAAAAAAAAATGAATTTAAAAACTTACCTGACGCATTGATGGCATGTCAAATCGAGTAAAACCCCGGGATGAGCTTGTGATTGCCCCTGGTTGTGTATACCAGTATCTACATCATGCACTTCGACAACTACACAACAATCCCTGTACATACCATTATGAGTTAACAAACTAAAAATTTGTCTCCCCCGAGATGAGCTTGCGACTGCCCCCAGTTGTGTATACTAGTATCTACATCCTGCACGTCGACAACTACACAACAATCCCTGTACGTACCATTTTGAAACCCGCTGACCATCCAAAAAAACATCATTATCTTCTGAAAGGACTATATTGACCGGGTTGCTTGATCAGTTTCTGAAGAGTGTTAACTGGCAGATACTATTACTGTCAGACAGATCTAGGTAGTTCGCAACACATACCTTGACTTGAGAGAGGTTAGAATCACAAGGAACCGTCACAGTTCTAGACTTGAAATCACTATAGAGTCTCGCGACATTCTAGACACCATCGAGCATAATCGTAATCTGTTGTACCATCATTTTGTGCTATTGGGGAAGTTTTCAATCAAAGTATGACAGAGACACTATTTCCAACGTGTTATGAAAAGACCTAGATTCAGCTATATATTTGAACGAGGTTTAAACACTAATTGAGAGAGAGAAAGACTTTTTTGACGGTTGGAGAAGGAGAAGAAAATGAGAATATAAAGAAAATGGTTTTTGATTGTTAGAATGAAGAAGAAAATGGAATCTATGGAATTTAGTTGGAGACCAAAACGGCAGGGATCCCATGAAATTTGGAAAAAAGGATCGGCGTTGTAAACGACGTCTGTATATACACTAAATACCAGGGGTAAAATGGGAAGGAAAAAACTGGCTGGTTGTTCCTTGATTTGCCGCAGCCACAACCGAGAATACGAAAGTTTTTTAGCCAAAAAACTGAATGGCTTATTTTTTTCCTAGCCATCTTGCACAATTTCCCCGGGATATATGCCTTAATAGTCTTACAAGGCTATAACCTTGATCCAATAAAATCCAGTTCAGTTGAGACTCGGTCCAATAAGGTCGGCCCATTCAAACATCCTCACACATTCCTCTTCTATATGCACCACAAACAAACAAACAATTTTTTATTTTTTTTAATTTTTTGTAATTTTAAATAATACAAATTTAAATATAATTATACGAAAACTTTAATCACAATTTTTTTAAAAATTGTCCCATAAAAAAGATATCAGAAAGCTACCAATAGAAAAAAAGATATAAAAAAACTACCAATTTGTACAAAAAGAAAAATTCAAATTCAGACACAATGACGTGGCATAATCCAACGGCCCAAAATCAAGTTTGTTACACCAAAAACAACCGCCAGGATCTTCAAATTACACGTCACCAAGTGATAAGGAAGGGAAAGGCAACGAAAAATTCAATATTTTTTATAAAAAAAAAAATCTCCCAAACGTTGCTGCTGATAACGTGGTCCCGACCCCTGTACATGTGACACATCATCACAAAACTCTCCACGTAAGCGAAATAGCTGGCGTATCGATAACACGTGGTAGTTTCTCATTGGATTGAAAAGTGGACCCCATGGACTTTTCCAACTGTCATCTCGTTTCCTTCTAGATCGTGAACCGTGACGAACTTTACTATTTTTGTTGTTGCTTTTAAAATAAATAAATAAAAATATATTTAAATAATAAATAAAAAAATATTATTTTAATTTTGAAGAGAGTTTCTCTCTCTATCTCTCTCGCTCTATCTCTTACAAAGCTAAAATCTTGACCGCGAACCAAAAGCTTTTTCATTTCGGTTTTTTGCCGCTCTGCTCTTCTCTTCTCTTCTCTCTCGATTTTCTCTTTCAGGTTTTCGCGGACAAAACCCTAGCCCTAACTAATCCGCTGTTCGTCGTATTCCGATTCCGATTCTATTGTTTCGAGACCTGAAATCTGTTGCCGACCTGGCAGATCTCAGATCCGTAGTTGTTGGGAATTCAATCGGAGGCTCTGGTGTTCGCGGCTTGGATTTTCTCGGTCTTTTTGTTCTGATTCTTGAGTTTTTTTTCTGATCGGATTCTTCCTACACAAGTTTCAGAAATGGCGTCGAGGTTAAGATTTCTTGATTTTTACGAGTGAACTCTCGGTTTTTGATTTGATGATAACCGTTGGCGGTTATTTTTGGGAATTTTTGGTTTTCTGATATTCTTTTCGTTTGGTTGATTTTAGGTTTTCTTGAAGTTTAGCATTCGAATTCTCTGTCTCTAAGGAATTTTAGTCGGTTTTTTACGTGAATCTGGATTTTCATTTCCACTCTGTGTGGGCTTTTTGGATGCTGCCGATTGGGTTTGCGGTATTGTTAGCTACTGGCTCTGCAGATTTGGAGGAATATATATTGGATGGGAGAAGAAGCAGCTGGTTTGGCTGCAGTTACAAATGAGCCGCTGGGGAAAGAGAGTGCTTCGAGTACCGAATTGAAGCGGGACCATCAGTGTCTTGATGAAGATACGGAACCCGAGGCGTTTCACAACAAGAAGCTGGCAAAAGAAGTGTCGAATGAAGACGTTCGTTCAGAAGTTTCGAATCCCGTAATTTCTCCGAAAGGGAACCATTTCCAAGATATTACTAGCCAGCCAGACGAGCAAGAAAATACCAACCAAGTCGAGCGCGGGGACCTTACGTCAGCTTGTTCGGGAAATTCAAGCTCAGAGGATACCTCAAGCGATGGAGTTCCTTGCCAGAACAATACGTCTCGAAATGACGCTGATATGTGTGATGTTGATGAGGTCTCCCGGTTTGTGATTGAAATTCCTAAGCATGCTAGTTCAACTGGAATTAGGAAAATTACGTTCAAATTCAGCAAAACAAAGGACAACAAAATTCATTCTTATGGAAACTCTGACAAGGACGGTAAACCAGAACCATCAACAGTGGATGATGCTTATACGGAGACGTCTGCACATAGCTGGGAAGGCTGTTCTGAGAGCAGCAGATTTCCTTCAGGCCCAAATAAAATGGAATTGAAAATGTCGAAGAAGGTTTTACCAAACAATTACCCGTCAAATGTTAAAAAGCTGCTGTCGACTGGTATACTTGACGGAGCTCGAGTCAAGTATATATCTACGACAAGTGAGGTATTTGTTGTTTTTTCCTACTTTCTAATAGTGCTCGAATGCTATTTTTATTCTTGGCCTGATTTTTTATTTGATTTTATTTTCACTTTGCTGTCAGATAAAGCTAAATGGTATTATAAATGGCGGAGGTTATATGTGCGGATGTTCAATATGCAATTTTACAACTGTAAGCAATAAGCAATTCTATTACATGATTTCCGGACTTCCTTAGAGTGACCATATAATTAATTTGAAAATTTTGAACAGATCCTCAGTGCTTATGAGTTTGAGCAGCATGCTGGTTTCAAGACTAGACATCCAAATAATCATATATACCTGGAAAATGGGAGGCCAATTTATAATGTCATACAGGAAATTAAGAGTGCACCTCTTAGCATATTAGATGAAGTGATTAAGGAAGTAGCGGGGTCATCTGTTAACGTGGATTCATTTGAGGCTTGGAAAGGTATTGATGTTTCTGATTTTTATTAACAAATTTTATCTCTCCTTTCTAGAAGATTATTGAAGTGCTTATGGTCGTTTTGTTTTTTATGTATATGATAGAAGATTACATTTACATGCCTTTTACCTAAATGAGCCAGTTTGCTCCATTCAAGCCTGAAAATATTCAGGATTAGAGCTGTCTTTATCTGCTCTTTTGGTATTAACCATTAAGTATGAGACTAAGTTCTGGATAAGTAATGAATTTGCTGGGCTCTCTTCTTTTAATGACAATGTTATGTTCTGCAGCAAGTTTCCACCAAAACAGTGCAAGTATTGAAGTGGAAAATGATGATGCGAAGCTTCCTAAATTGTCACATTCCATTGAGAGGTATAAAATAATAACCAGATAACCCTTCTCTAAGTTTGTTGAAAAAACGTTATTCTTCTTTATGTTATTTCTAGCTGGCTTATATACATCCCCTTCGCCCACTTGCATTAAACAATTGCCATGATGTTTTTTTGCTGCTCGATTTATTTTTTCATTGCCAGTGAGCTAAAACTTCTATGTTATAGTGCCTCTTTTATTTGAAAACTTCAAGTCGACTAAGATGTAGTTCTGTTTGATTCTAGGGTTTGAGGGGCAAGGAATATTTAAAGAAATTCCCTGAGATTTTGGGTTAGCAACCTTACTGACCATACCCAAGTAAATACTCTTGAATGGACTAGACATTTTTTGTGCTAGACAAATGAAGATGCGTGAACCTTTTTCTGTCAGCAACTGTTTCTATTTGTACCCAAATGCATTTTATCAGTGACCTGGTAGCAGTTTGCTTCCTGGTATTGCATTAAAAGCATGAAGCTACAAGCTAGCATTGTTTTGGGATTGTTAGCTTTTCTGATAATTATTAGAATTTTGAAAATGCTGGCTGCTGTGCGCTGTATTAGGTTTTCCTTTAAGAGACATCTTTAGTTCGCATTTACATGATAAATATTGGTTTCTGGAATACTCTCGTGCTTTGGTTGAAATAATACTTTTCTTTTTGTGCAGACCAAACCCTAATTTATCCAACCCAGTCATGCAACAGAAGAAAACGGCAGAAAAAGGCACAAAAAGAAGGTATTTTTCTCTTATTGGTTGACAAGTACATTTTTATTTATTTATTTATTTATCTATTAAAAAAAAACATTTTCTATTTACTTTTTTGAAAAGAAAAAGTTTATTTTTCCCCTATATTGGCAGGGATAATGATCTTCACAGGCTACTTTTCATGCCAAATGGGCTTCCGGATGGGGCTGAGCTGGCTTACTTTGTCAAAGGACAGGTAAATAGAAACTTAGCTGATGTATGTATGTGATGAACAAGTTTGTCAGTTGACCTGACCTTTTTTCCTTTCTATTTCCCCTACTATCCAAAGAGAATACTTGGAGGCTACAAGCAAGGAAATGGTATACTCTGTAGTCACTGTAATCGAGAGGTTAGGTGCTGCAACTTTTATTGATAGAGTAACTCTCCCTTTCTACTGTATTGATCTATTTTTCTGTCTGTGTTTTTCTATTTCTAAACCATTCCACAAATTTGAAACAGATTAGCCCTTCCCAATTTGAAGCCCATGCAGGGATGGCTGCCAGACGTCAACCGTGAGTATAGTGTAAAGTGTTATATTTTCTTGAAGATGCTAGATTGTCATACTAAAAAAATGTTTGATGTAATGCAGCTACCGCCACATTTATACTACAAATGGACTTACACTTCATGATATTGCCATTTCCCTGGCTAGTGGGCAAAAACTTACCACCGGAGACAGTGATGATATGTGTGCTGCATGTGGTAATGGAGGGGATTTGATTTTCTGTGATCGCTGTCCTCGAGCTTTCCATACAGGTGGGTCCTTATTATTATTATGTATTTAATGTAATATGCCTGCAGTATGGATTTCAGTTTGACATCTGCACGGATTGGCTTAGCATTGTCATTTTCCCCCCACTCTGGCCAGTGGCCGTGTTCATTTTGACTTTCTCGCATTGCTAATTGCTTTGAACTATATCTGCTGCTTATTTTCTCAATTGGATGCTAGTTCTGCTCTCCTAAAGAATTTTTTTCCCAGGGTGCCTGCATCTGCAAAATGTTCCTGAAGGTGTTTGGTGTTGCCCTAACTGTAGAGATAAAGTGGGTTCCAGTTTGAAGGCTGCTTCCGGAGGTTCTTTGAGTTTTCCAAAGCCAATTGTATTCAGGTTGACACGAGTTGTTAAAGCACCTGAGTATGAAATTGGTGGTTGTGTTGTTTGCAGGTAGTTACTTTTTTCTCCCATTCTTCTCGTAACTCTTCAATCACGCCTTCTCCTTTAGGAAATTATTGGTTCTGAGTTAGTTAGGAGAATGTGACTGCCACCTTTAATTGACATCTAGGGTAGTAAATCTCTGCACCACTTTTAACTGGATAAATATTAATAATTTTTAAAGAACCTGTTTTCGGGCCATATTTGTATTGTTTTTAATTTTTTCCTCCAGATTTTGTTTTCGTTTTAAACTTATATCATGTATGGCCCTCTTATTTTTATATATTTTATTTAGCTGAAATTCCGATTCAGTAGTGGCTGGATATATATATATATTTTTTAATTGGTTTAAAAATTGAGGCAATATTTACTATTTGTACTTGTAGATTTAGTAAGTTTGTTTGAGTGAAGTCGACTGGGTGTTGTTTCCTTAGTAGATGGATGACGGTGGGATATCAACAAACTGAAGGGCTAATATATGTAATTGAGTGTTTCATGATAAATCTAAAGCTTTCCTTAGTCGTTATTGTGTTTCTTATAAATTAAAAAAAAAAGAGAGAAGAAAAAAAGGAAATTTCATATCTCATTATCTTTTAGGTATATGATTTATATGACCTTTGACTGATGCAAATTCTTCTAATCTTGTAGGCGACATGATTTCAGTGCAGCTAAATTTGATGATCGAACTGTACTGCTATGTGATCAAGTATGAACATTATGTTATATTTTCTATTTGAATATTTTGTATGTTTCTTTTGCTTTCTCTAATTTAATGTCTAATTTTTTTTTCTTGTTCAGTGTGAAAGAGAATTCCATGTAGGCTGTCTGCGGGATAGTGGATTATGTGATCTGAAGGTATTTAAAAGCAATCTAATAGTATTTTATTCTTAAATAATAAATAATGTTATGAAGTTACTTAGTGGAACCGAATCTTCCTGTAGGAACTCCCCAAGGATAAGTGGTTCTGCTGTGACGAGTGCAGTAATATCCATGTGGCCCTTCAGAATACAGTTTTGAACGGGGCACAGATTATCCCAGATTCATTATCAGATTTAATAATCAGAAAGCACGTTGGAAAAGGATTATTAGTTGATGAAGCTCTTAATGATGTTCGGTGGCAAATTTTAAGTGGAAAAAGTCGCTACCCAGAAGATCTTCCATTTCTTTCAAGGGCGACTGCTATTTTTCGAGTATGTTTTTCCATATTAATCTGATAATCCAGCAGTTCTTCTTTTTCTTCTTCTTAACCTCCCGTTCAATTCTTCTTCCTAATCTCCTATTCAAATTTCAAATCCAGTCCCTCTTTTTTTTTAAAAAAAAAATTTATTTATTTATGGGAACAAAGAACTTCATTAAGCAACAAAAGGGAACACAGCCTAAAGACCTTAAGGATGAGAGGTCCCTAAGCGTAATTTTGGAGGATAATAGATAAAACGCCTCCAATTTCTATAATTTATCCGTTTCTTTCTGCAATCCAAACATACATAATACACACAAATATGGACTTCACAAACTTGAGCTTCAAAAATTCCCTTGAATATTCTTTACATTTTTGAGTTAATCCTTTTGGGTTTAATTGAAGTTAACTCTAATTTTCTAATCACATATCTTATTTCTTTCACAGGAATGTTTTGATCCTATTGTTGCAAAATCAGGTCGTGATTTGATACCCGTTATGGTTTATGGGTAAGATAAATGCTATATATTGTGGCTATTCCCATTACGTTTGGCAAGATAAATGTTATATCTTGTTGTATTTCTTTTTTATTCTTTTTGATTCTACGTACTTCTTTTTGGCAAGTTATATAATATATTGCTTCCTCGGCTAGTTTTTTAATTGATAAATTATGGTGGAACTGGTCAAGTCAACATGGTCATGTTCCCGACTGCACAGCAATATTGTTTGTTTCCTTAAAATGATGAGGAAAGACACCAGGGTCCAGTGGAATTCCTTGCGATTTTCTCTTTAACTGGATTGTCCTGTCTATTTGTGTATTTATATGATTAGATGTTTGATATATTGCGACCCACTGCAGGAGAAATATATCAGGACAAGAGTTTGGAGGAATGTATTGTGTTGTTTTAATTGTGAGGTATGACGATCTAGCTACAGTATACCTTTTTCTTTTTTTTTTTTTTTTTTTTTTTTTTTTTTTACTTTTCTGTGTGCTGATTTCTTCACATTCTTGTGATGTGCTTCTCAGGTCAATAGTTGTATCGGCTGGTCTTCTTAGGATCTTTGGTCGTGAAGTTGCTGAGCTTCCTATTGTTGCCACAAGTAGAGAACATCAGGGCAAGGTAGGTTCTTCTCTTGAGAAGGCTATGGGGCATGGTCCTGGCTGTTAGATTATAGGGTTCCAGCTCTACTCTCTTTCGCTCTAGTTGACTTCTTTGTTTTTGGACTGCGCAGGGTTACTTCCAAGTATTGTTTTCCTGTATAGAGCGGCTACTTTCTTCCTTAAATGTGCAAAACCTTGTACTCCCTGCAGCCGAGGATGCTGAATCAATTTGGACCAAGAAATTGGGTTTCAGAAAGATGAGTGAAGAACAAGTAAGTAATATTCCAGCATGCTATGGTTGGTTGGCTTTTTATGTTGTACTAAAAATTTTGGTCACTTGGAAGAACTCAATCAATTCGACCTAAACTATGGGTTGGGTTATCAGTTTGTTTCTGTTAGTTTTGGTTCACTCCTAATAGTTGAGTTTGATAATACGAGTTTCAATTTAATTACTTATTCACTCTAACTCAATAACTCTCTCAAAATTTTCTGAACTCAATAATTCAAAATTTTTGTTCTTCAACAATTGTAAGAAAATAATTCAACTTGAACATTTCTGATTTGATTCAAAATGTTTGTTTTCTTAATCCAACCTGAAGGCTGAACCAACCCTCCAAATACCCAATTAGTCTTCTAGACAAAATTTCTCAAGTCATTGTTCACTCTGATGAACAGCCAGCTATTAGATATGTTAAAGCGTTTCTCATGTTGTTATCTATGATTGGCCAGTTGATAAAGTACATGAGGGAGGTCCAGCTGACGATCTTCAACGGAACATCGATGCTAGAGAAGGTGGTGCAGCAGTCAACCTCATGACATAATGGTTGGTGCGCACGTCTCTATTGAAATAATTTAAGTAGGATCGTTGGAAGGAAGGGAAGGTTTTAGCTGAAAGTTGGAATTATATTTTATTTCATTCTTTTTTCCCCTTTTAATCCTACATAGCAATAGTTATGATGTATAATTGCTGCTAGTTTTGGTTTGGACTGGCAGCCAGAGCCAACAATCTCTTGGGAAGGCTGTTCTGTTTGTACAAACTAGAAATTAGATAGTTAACTAATGAGGGGGTGCGAGTGAAGAAAGGAAAAGGAAAAAAAAAAATATATATACACAATATTTTGCATGCTGACCTTTTATTATGCATGCTGGAGATCTCCCACCTGTTTTTTTGGTTGCTTTAACTTTGATAATATTTGATGTAGTTCATCTTCCAAAGTGTAAAAAATAATAATACAAAGAAAGCCTGAAATGCCAGATGCCTGGCTGTTGCTGCAGCCATAGGCTTCAATTTGGAAGAGGCTGGGTTGCCTGTTGCTCTACCAAGTCCCAAGAATCTCTCATGTCTGTATCTGTATGCATCTAATCTCTCTCTCTCTCTCTCACCCCTCTCTTGAAATTTTGAACTTGATGCTTTTATTGCGATGTTCATGAGCCAATTATCAACCTCTGTTTATAAATTTTGGTCTAGTGTGATTTTCTTTTCATTTTTGCATCTAGTAATTTTATTTTGTTGGTGTTCATTCTATATTTGCATTATTTTTTAAGGTGCAGATTGTGTTTGTTTCTTTTTAATGACTCGTGGGTTAATTTTTTCCTGAGTAAATATTGTGTTTTCTTATTTAATATGTTGGATATGAAGTGATGGATAGGGTGTTGTTAAGCTTACGTTGAAATGGATGTTTCAATTGATATTTTTATATTTTCAAAAAGAATTGACATTTTAAATAGGAGATCAACCGATTTCCTATGATCTCTAAGAAAGATGATTTTACTTTTTTTTTTTTTTTTTTTTTGAAATAAGAAAGATGATTTTTCTATTATGATGTAAATAACTAAGGTCCCGTTTGATAACCATTTGGTTTTTGGTTTTTAGTTTTTAAAAATTATACTTGTTTCCTCCCAATTTGCTTACAATGGATTTCATCTTTATTAAGGACACATCTGAATTCCTAGTAAAATTCTAAAAACAAAAACAAGTTTTTGAAAACTATTTTTTTTTAGTTTTCAAAATTAGACTTGGTTTTTGAAAACAAGAACATAGATAACATAATGAATAAACTTGTAGATAAAAGTAGTGTTTATAAGCTTAATTTTCAAAAACCAAAAACGAAATGGTTATCAAACGAGACCTAAATATGTTGATAAGATGTAAGAATAATAATTAAATATTGCTAATATGAACAGAGTTACGCAATACTAGTAATAGTGATTTTAATTGGAATCTCAACGTTTTCACATCGATATGAAAAGGTTTTAAACAGTTGAACTTAAAAAAAATGGTTTTAACTGAAAATAGAAAGCATAGGGTTCTTTTTTTTTAGAGTTGAATAAGCATTGGAATGTTGCTGATTCATTTTTTATAAATCTTTTTCAAGTGAGGTGAAAATTAAAAATTTATTTAAAATTCTTTATTATTATTATTTCTTTTTGACAATATGGGAATAGGGGAGATTTGAACCACAGAGCTCGTAGTTATCAATACAACTTTATGTCAATTGAGCTATGTTCTTGTTAGTAATTTAAAATTCTTTATAAAGCCTTCAATTCAACGCAAATTTATAAATGTCGAATGTATTATAAACATCTAACATAATGATCATAATGCATTTGTAAGAAGGTTCAGAAGAATTTTAAGAAATATAATATAATATAATAAATCGAAAATTATAGGAATTAAAATAAGATTTAAATAGTTTCTAAAAAGAAAAAGAAAAAGACTTAAATATTGGTGAACGAAGGACAAAACTCACCCGCCACTCGGTGGAACTTCTGAACTCGGAGGTTTTGCGGCCATTGGAAGGGTTTTGTGAAGTCTTTTGGCTGCTCTTCTCTTTCCGCTTCCAATGGCTTTCGCTTCTGCCTTTCGACGAGTTCTCACTGGATCTTCCCTCACTTCGTCTTCTCTTCACCAATTGACTTCGTTTCGTTTCAATTCCACTCTCACAGCGCCGAAACTCTTCGTCAGTGGTACGCTCAATTCTCGATTAATGTTATTTCTCCTTGTATCCGTGCTTGCTTAGATTGGATTCCGGTAACCATTTCTAAGAATTTTTCACGAGTATTCATCTTCTTTACTGCCGGTTTTCCGCCTGTATCGGAATCGAGGAAGCAAAATTACTCTCCCTTTGATTGAACGCTATTTTATGTTGCTCCTAGTTCGGTTCCTTTCTATTAGTTTTTGAAAATGATTTGATGAAGTAAACATGATGTATGAGGATGCGAATGAGAGCTTGGATGATTTAGAGCTGTGTTTATAATGGTGATTCTGTCAATCTTATATCTCTTTCTTTCCTATTGTTTTTTCGAAAACCGAATTTGTTTCCATGATTTCTGGATGTTTTTAATTCTGATGCAGTTGCTTTTTCTGTTTTCTAATTCAAACTTTGGAAGATGTTCTTTCCTGTAATTTTTTGCCCAATAAGTTATCGAATATTATTTTTCATTCGAGTATCATGGATGGATATGTATGCATTTTAAATCTAGTAAGGTAGAAGAAAAAAACTTACCGGTTTTTCTGACGAACCCGTATACGTATTCTCGTTGTTGAGCGCCACTGATTGTTGTCTTAGTTAAGAATCAAGATCTTGAATGTAGATTGCGGGCCATCTGAATTAATTAAATATGATTGACATTTTCATTAGTCCAGTGGAAGTTAGGTATCTAGGAAAGAATTGTTGCGTTTTTCAAAAAAAAAAAAAAAAAGGAAAGAGTTGTTGTGCTCATTAGTTATCTCTTGATTGACGAGTTATATTTTCAAGTGCTCACGCATGTCCCTATGCCTTTTTTGTTTTGGCCGATCTCGTAAAGTTTCTGTGAGCCATTGCTTAGCTGAACAGTTGAATTGACAGGATAGTTAATTAAAGAATTTCAGTCCCTTTAAAGGCGATAGGTGAGTGTTATACAAAACTCAGAAGATCTCCAATGTTACCTACTATTTTAACAATGGTTAGCTGATTGTGAACTGGGTTTTCTTATAGATTCTCACAAAAACTCATATTGATACTGGTAACAAGTAACAACAATCGGGGGAATTCTATAACTGACATTATGAGATTTTTAGAGATGCAAAGATGACCGTTAATCAATTATTGAGCTATAGAATGTCTTGATATTTACTCTGTTTGTGTAATAAATATCAGGTCTTTCAAGACTAACTACAGATGATAAGCTGAAGGAGGCCTTTTCTCCTTTTGGCCAACTTGTTGAAGGTGAACAACAACCTTCCTTCACTTCTGTGTTTTCATTTCCTTGAACATAGCCTTCCAAAGATTAGAGAATCATACTGACTCAAATTGACTTGGCTTGATGATGACCCTCCAGCAAAAGTTATTACAGATCGAGCCTCTGGACGATCGAAGGGCTTCGGTTTTGTTACTTACGCAACCATAGAGGAAGCAGAGAAGGCCAGAGAAGAAATGAACGCCAAATTCCTGGATGGATGGGTTATTTTTGTTGACCCTGCCAAACCAAGGGAGCCTAGACCGCCTCCGCAGCCACAGCCCGAGTCGACAGAAGGTTTCAGAACAAATAAGACAATCGGTTGGTGTGGTTAATTATTGTTTGGCATTCTAGCATAGATTTTGTATCTCCACATTTACTCATCCAATTATTCTAGATGGATTCAAGAGCTTGGATAGATGAAGAACAGGGTTTTCAATCCAACCAGGAAATAGCCTCATCATTTTTGTTCTCTGAGGATTTTCTCATATTTATATGCTAAACCTGAATTAAACTTTGATTTCTTTTTTTTCATTGTTTTCTTTTCTTTTGAATTCCTTTTCTCTTGTTCTTCTTTAGGCTTGTTTTACCATTCTATTCTATACTGTTTTCTTATGCTCTGTATTTTGTTGGTCTTATTTACTTATAGTCTATTTGTCTCGCAACCTATTATTGAAATTTTCATTTACCATTTCAACAAAAGTTCTAAAATTTAGATTTTATTATTATTATTATTTTTTAACAATATAGGGGAGTGAGAGATTTAAACTATAGATCTCTGGTTCAGTACAAGCTTTATGTCTTAATTAAAACCTGTTTGTTAACCGTTATCTTGTTCTGCAATCTCCTTCTAGAAATGTTCTTAAATATTTGCTAGATTTTGAACATTCCAAGAAGTCGTTTTCATAATTTTTTTATTTGATAAAAAAAATTTAAAAGATGTATTTTAAAATATAATGAAAAAAAATGATGAAGAAGCAAATAAATGAATACTTTGTTTTGAGTCTCCATCGATCATTTTGTTTTATTATGTTATTAGTTTTTAACGAATCTTACGTGTTAGTTTTGTTCTAACTAACATTATTATTATCTAAATTTAAAACGAAAGAACAAAATGAGACAAGAGTAAAACTAAGTTGATTCTTAAAACTGTTTTTGATGCATAGAAATCTACAAGCTGTTTGTCTATTTGTTCATGACAGTTTTTCCATGCTCTTGTGAAGGCTAATTAAGATTGAATTTCTTTCATTTCATTATCTTTGTGATATAGTACTTCTAAAAATTATACATCAATTTAAAAGCTCACAATTTGTAAAAACAAATTAAAAATAAAGGATCACAATACTTTTAAAACACCTCTAACAAATCAAGCTACTCTTCAAATTTTGAGTTACTCTACTCATTATCAATTGATTTTGAAATGAAATTTCATGTCTATCTAATATGGCATGAGAGTCCATGAAACCCAAACAAGTATTCCGTCCAAGAAAAGAAAAGGATCGAATTTAATAATAGTAAACCCAAAGAGACACCATCTTGAGAGGATATGTATGAGTTATTTCACTTATCGTCAATTGGTTTTGAGATGGAATCCAATTCTTATGTAATAACTCATATTTGAGACTTACGAATATTAATTTTATTTGGACATTTTTATAAGATATTCAAAGTAAAAAGACACGCTTATTATATTTTTTATTAAAAATTTCAAGAATTTAACCACTTGGATTAAAAATTCTCCAAAAGCAATTAGGGAAACTCAAACCCTGTAATTTTCTCGAACCCAAACTAGTAAAAGAGTCTCATTTTGAAGGACATTTTTTTATTAATATTGCATTTTTTAAAACTTATTATTAAAATATTGTTGTTTGGAAACTTATTATTAAAATATTGTTGTTTTAAATTTTCAGGTATAGGTCGTCAAGAGACGACCTATACCCACGTGTCCACATGTCGTCTCTTAAAAAGACGACATGCAAATGTGGCACTAATTAAAAAAAAAAAAAATCGTGTAGGTCGTCTCTTCAAGACATGACCTCCACGTCATTATGTTTAAAAACATACAGCAGCAGAGTGGTTTACTCCAGTCCCTTCTATACGCCCATTCTTGTGTTCGAGCTTAAGCACGTGCTATTCTATTGTAATTATTTTTTCCTTTTTCTTTCCATCAGATTTTTTTCTTTTTTACTTTTTTTCACTTCTCTCTAAAAAATTTAAATTAATATAAGTAAATACCAACAATTTAATTTAATGTATAAAATCCATATTTTATTTATATATTTTATATTTTATTTTGAATTATATTATTATTATAAACAACTTAATACACATACTTTCATTTTTTTTCACTTCTCTCTAAAAAAATTTAAATTAATATAAGTAAATACCAACAATTTAATTTAATGTATAAAGTCCATATTTTATATTATTATTATAAACAACTTAATACACATACTTTCATTTTTTTTCACTTCTCTCTAAAAAAATTTAAATTAATATAAGTAAATACCAACAATTTAATTTAATGTATAAAGTCCATATTTTATTTATATATTTTATATTTTATTTTGAATTCTATTATTATTATAAACGACTTAATACACATACTATAATTTTTTTTTCAATTTTCTTAAAAAAAAAAAATTAATAGAAACGATGTATTAGATTAAAAAGTTGGTATTTACTTCTATTAATTTCAAATAAGGAAACGATGCAATTTATACATTAAATTAAATTTCTGGTATTTATCTATACTGATTTCAATTTTTTTTGAAGAAAATTAGAAAAAAAAAATGAAAGTACGTGTATTAGATTAAAAAGTTGTTTATAATAATAATATAATTCAAAAAGTTATTAAAAGAAAATAATATAATTCAAAATAAAATATAAAATATATAAATAAAATATGGACTTTATACATTAAATTAAATTGTTGATATTTCCTTATATTAATTTAAATTTTTTTTAGAGAGAAGTGAAAAAAAAGTAAAAAAGAAAAAAATAATTACAATAAATTTGCACTTGCTTGAGCTCGAACCCAAGAATGGGCCAATAGGAGGCGCTGGAGTAAACCACTCTGCCGCTGCATGTTTTTGAACATATTGACGCGACCTCCACGATTTTTTTTTTTTTTTTAATTAGTGCCACATTTGCACGTCGTCTCTTCAAGGGACGACATGTGGAAGCGTGGGTCTAGGTCGTCTCTTCGAGAGACGACCTATACTTGAAAATTTAAAACAACAATATTTTAATAATAAGTTTTAAAAAATATAATATTAATAAAAAATGTCCCATTTTGAAACCATAAGTTTAAACTTTAAACACTAAAAAAAAAAAGTTAATTTTAATTAAAAAAAAATCTAGACTTTTTGTACGACCAGACATTTTTCCTTACTACTTCCATTCATTCGAAATATTTAAGAATGATGTGGGACCCATTGAATAAAATATTATATCATTAAAAATTCTTTAAATGTCGTGTCAAATACTGAATGGAGGGAGTAGGTACTACCACACTACTAAACATTTTCCGGTCCTAAGTTGAAAGAGAAAACACATAAACAAAAGCAACTCTCCAAATTACAGAATCCGCCGCTTCTCTTTACTCTTCTTCTCACTGCAGAACGATTGCTCTAACCCCACGTGACCCTCACGTGCTCAAACCCACACCCCTTCGCCTTCGCAATGGCTGCACTGCCGATCATTATTTGAACTCGACCCATCAAATCAAATCAAATCAAAAACCCATTTCTTAATTTCCTTCAACGCTCGATCCATCACTCTTTTCAACAGAATCATGTATCTCTCTGTTCCTCATTACCCTTCTCTCAAATTCCCCGCCTTTCAATCCCCTAAGGTTCGTTTTCGATCAACCCCAAATCGTTTT
The DNA here is from genome assembly GCA_017139565.1 of Luffa aegyptiaca. Taxonomy (NCBI): domain Eukaryota; kingdom Viridiplantae; phylum Streptophyta; class Magnoliopsida; order Cucurbitales; family Cucurbitaceae; genus Luffa; species Luffa aegyptiaca. The sequence goes on along the minus strand of CM029400.1, from coordinate 46,984,285 downwards.
TCGATTGCTCCAACTCTGTATTTCTGTTTCTGGGTCGGATTTCAGCTATGAACAAGAGCAATGTTCATACCCCTTTTTAGCTTATGTTCGGATTTTTTTCCCTCTCTTTGTTTTTCGTTGCTCTGGCTGATTTCCTGCTTGTTTTCTGCTTGTCTTAGAGGAATTTTGGAGTGTTTGCTGTGGCTACGAATGAGGCGGCCAGTTGCTTTCCGGAGGCTCCTATTTTGATTCCTGATGGACCTTGGAAGCAGGTTAGGGCTGTTGGTTTGCTATCTGTGTGCTTGAAGATTTGTTGGTTGCTTTGATTTAGTTTGACTGTCTGTGGTTGATTGAATAGTGAATACTTTAATGAAGATTTCCTAGTTGGCCTTCTTGTTCTTGTCCCTAAAGTTTTTGTTTTAGGATTCTAATCTACTCTACTATAGTTTCTCCAAAATGCCAAACTCTTTAATCTAAAGAACTTTTTGTTTTAAGGAGTCTGGTTTTTTTCCCCCTTCCTGATTTTGAAGCTCAACTGAAATTTGAAATTTGAACATATTGTTAATGTGGATTCTCATTTGTTCAAACTAAAAATAAACTTGTTTTGTAGATTGGTGGAGGAGTTACTGCTGCAAAGGGGTTCAAAGCTGCAGGGCTGTATGGTGGGTTACGAGCAAAGGGAGAGAAACCTGACCTTGCACTCGTTACTTGTGATGTTGATGCCATTTCGGCAGGTAACAGCTCACTGTTGAGTTCATTTGCATTCTATATGTCCGTTTGATAACCATTTGGTTTCCGAATATTAAGCTTATAAACAACTTTCACCTATATATTTTTTTTGTTTTATTATCTGTCCTCTTTCCAGGTTAAACCAAGTCAAGTTTTGAAATGTAAAAAAGTAGTTTTCAAAAACTTGTTTTTGTTTTTGGAAATTGACTGGAATCCAAAAGTGTCCTTATCAAGATGAAAACCATTGTCTACAAATGGGGAGAAAACAAACATAATTTTCAAAAACCAAATGGTTATCAAACTGGGCCATAATAATCTGTTTTTGGTTATTTGAAAAACTAGAGAATGATTATAATAAGATTTTTGTGGTTCTTGGCCATGTCCTTGGAGAATATATTAATTGGTTGATTCTGAACATTCTGTTGTGCTGATTGGTTTGGAATGCGAGTCAATCACATATAACTGAATCGTCTGTGCCTAAGCTCAAGTAGCGTTCTTTATACTGACTGCAAGTTTGTTCATTTTCATTTACAGGAGCGTTTACAAAGAATGTAGTGGCTGCAGCACCAGTGCTATACTGTAAAAAAACATTGAACATTTCGGAAACGGTATTTTTTCTTGCATACCGAGTTTAAATTATGTTTAACTATAGTCAAACCATAAACAAGTTCACTAATTTTCTTCTTTTATATAGCTTTCCTCAACTTTGGCTCACTCTATTCAACAAACAGTGCTTTTATATTCATTAACTAACGATAGTTCAATCGATTCTACAATTTGTTAGGCACGTGCAGTGTTAATAAATGCTGGTCAAGCCAATGCCGCAACGGTAAGCAGTTAGTTTGACAACTTCTATTGAATATGATTTCAGACACCACGTTAATACGGTTAGGACTACGAAAGTTAGAAATATATGCCCGTGTCGGATGAATATTTACATAGCTAAAAGTCTTTTGGTTGTGCAGGGGGATGCTGGTTATCAAGATGTGATAGAATGTGTGAACAATCTTGCTAAGGCATGCACACATTCATTGTGTTTACAAAATCTATTTTTACCTTTTTGTGGCTGTTTTATGTTTTGTGTTTTTTGTTTAAGTACAACTTTTAAGTTAGAAGTAATTTTTATTGCAGATCCTTCAAATAAGGCCAGAAGAAGTACTAGTTGAATCTACTGGAGTGATTGGCCATAGAATAAAAAAGGTTTTGAGATTGATCATGTCTTGTATTTTAGCTGACAATATACCAACTAAATGTATTGTCTTGAATTCTAAAGTTATCCAACTTCTAATGCAGGATGCACTTTTGAATTCTCTTCCAAAACTTGTGAGATCCCTTTCATCTTCAGTTGAAAGGTAACCCTCAATCTTTTAGTTAGTTTTGATCATACTTTATGCAGTTACGTGTTTCGCTTCTATGTCGTCGAGCCTTTTCCTCGGTTATTAGTTTTCTTCTAGGAATTTTTTTTTCTCCTTCCCTTTATTTTCATTCAAGTACTTATTAACTTTTCTGGTTGTGATAACTTTATCAGTCTGTTTACAGTGCAGCTTCTGCTGCTGTGGCAATAACGACAACCGATCTTGTTAGTAAAAGTGTAGCAATCGAGTCCCAAGTACGTAAAAACTGTTTTATATTTTCTTGTTCTGGCTGCGACATACAATAGTATCAATATAACATCGACATAAAAATCAATTGCGACAGTGACAGTTGATTAATGCCTAGGTTGGAGGCTCAACCATAAGAATTGGAGGAATGGCGAAAGGTTCGGGAATGATTCATCCGAATATGGCTACTCTGCTCGGTGTACGTATCTTCAAACTTTGCGGTTCATGCTCGAACAAGTTAAATGGCTGTGATTATTATCATTAATGTTGATTTGTTGCAATGTGGCAGGTTATAACAACAGATGCTGTGGTTGCCAGTGATGTTTGGAGAAAGATGGTTCAAGTTTCTGTTGATCGAAGCTTCAATCAGATTACGGTATGATTGTTTAATGTGTTAAGAATTTTACTTGTCTGATTAGCTTTATTGTTCATTCTTTTACTGTTGTTTTGTTGTTTCTTTCATTAATATGCTGAGAAAAGTTTACTTATCCTATTACTAGCTAGTCTTGAATCATTCGAATTTTGTGAAACAAAAGGTGATAGGCTTTATAGAAAGGGGGAAAAAAATGTAATTTTCTTTTCTGGGTTCAACAACATGTGAGAGTGGAGATTCGAATCTCTGACCAATCGAGAATATGTCTTGACCAATTGAATTATACTAAAGTTGACAAATTTGAAAATATGACAACCAGTTTTATCTTCGTGTGTTTTTTTATTGGGTCTGATGATGCAGGTGGATGGGGATACGAGCACCAACGACACCGTGATTGCTTTGTGCAGTGGGTTGTCGGGATCCACTTCTAATGTAATTTCCTCATTCAAAAGTCGAGAAGCAGGACAACTTCAAGAATGCCTTGATGTGGTATGTGTCTCATTATCCAAATCCCAAACCCTAAATCCAAAAAAAAAACATATGTCATCGATGAAGAGGTTTGAAAATAAAATCCTTATTTTTAGACTAAAGAAACTGCCAAAGTTTGGCAATTGGATTGAAAAATAGGATTATCAAAATAGAGGTCGTGGTGGACGATATAAATATGCTAGTAAGGGAAAGATTTAGAAAATTTAGTAATAAATATAAATTTTTTTAAAAAGAAATTTGGGAGAAAGTAGTTGAGGGAAGAAAATTATTTTCATGTTATAGGATTATTTTGCTTAAACATGAATGTTAAATGGTAAGGATTGAGGAAGCAAATACCTAACACAACCTCTTCACAATCAGTTAAATCAGAAAGTGCTTTCCTTCCTTCACCCTCAAGCTATTTCACCAAAACATTCAATTATGAATCTCTACCTAACCCTTTCTTTCCAATTCTTTCCTTTCATTTTCGTGCTCGGGTTTTTCCTTTACAAATATTAACGGTTTTAAAATGTTGTCATTTAATCTTCTTTCTTATTATATATTTGAGAATGAGGAACACAGAACTTTTGTAGAGCAAAGGGAGAAGAAATATTTTAGAGATAGAAATAGAGTAGACTTCTTCATAGATATGTTAGAGAGAAAAAGCTGGTAAAGATAGTGAAATATAAGTTGTTGAGAGAAAAGAGTTGAAGGAAAGATATTTGAGAGAGAAGTTGTAAAGGGGGAAAAAATTACAAATGTTATAGAGAAAATTTGGAAAGAGCTATTGATGGTTACCTAAAAACTTCTTTTGTTTTTAAGCCAATACGGGGGGGATTGGAACTTCGAAGTTATAGTGCCTTAACTAGTTAAGCTATGACCAGATTGACATTGTCTATGAACCTTGAGGTTATAATGTCTTAACTAGTTAAAGCTATGACCAGATTGACTGCCTATGAATCTCAGTTAAAGCTATGACCAGATTGACTGCCTATGAATCTCGAGGTTATAATGCCTTAACTAGTTAAGCTATGACCAAATTTACAATTGCATAAGACCAGATTTACAATTCCTTTGTATTTTCAGGTGATGCAAGGCCTTGCTAAGTCAATAGCTTGGGATGGTGAAGGAGCAACCTGTCTAATTGAGGTCTGCATTTCTATATACTAACCTTACATCTCTAACCCATTTCATAATCTATGCATTTCGACATCAAACATTAAGTTATAAAATTTGAATACAAGTTGAATTCGACAGCATAAAGGGTAATAAATGTCATCATCCTTTCAATTTCCCATCTGCAAATGCCACAGGTTGCAGTGAATGGTGCAAGTTCAGAAGCTGAAGCAGGAAAAATTGCTCGCTCGGTGGCAGGCTCGTCGCTTGTAAAGGCATGGTGTTCATTCTTAATTATCTTATTCGACGCCTCGTGCAAGCATGTTTCATCAATTATGTTTTCATGCTGCAGTCAGCTATATATGGCCGAGATCCGAATTGGGGACGCATAGCAGCAGCTGCCGGGTATGCAGGGGTACCGTTCGAGCAGAAGAAACTCAAAGTGTCTCTAGGAAACATTCTCCTCATGGATGGAGGAGAACCCCAATCTTTTGACAGGTTTAAAAGACCATCTTCACACATTTTTCTTCCCTTTCAATCATCAAAAATCTAAGTACTGTGTCTGTTTTCAGGGCTGCAGCTAGTAACTATCTCAGAAGAGCTGGAGAAACCCATGATACTGTCAGAATTTATATTTCCATAGGTGAGCTCTTCAAATAATATGTTGAGAAAGATAATTTCATATCATTCCATTCAACGATGTTCAAGTGGTACGATGTTCAAACTCATGACTAATCTAGTTCGTTGCTTCAATCTACAGGTGATGGGCACGGAGAAGGACGGGCATGGGGCTGCGACTTGAGCTACGACTATGTCAAAATAAATGCAGAGTACACTACATAGATTGTTGGCAATCCAGCTAGTTACAACAGAAAAATATCATCACTCAGTCCTCTGAAAATCCTTGGTGTACTTGTAACATGTAAAGAAGACCCTCTATCTTTCAAGTACCCATTGGGAGAAGTATCAATTGAAATCACTTAGTTGAGTTCAATTGATTAATTTATTAAACTTTTCTTGTTTGGGACAAGATCTAATTGAGTTATACAATTTCAAGCCTTGAATAAATGGGGTAGTCTCAACAATGTATCTATGTTTGAAACAAATTTCCAAATAGACCCCTAGAATCAAGCAAGATTAAAGCCAAAAATAACCAAATCTCCTATGTTTTATAACAAGATTAACCAAAGAGAAAAAATCAAACTTCCACAACTATTCACAATAGAGCATACAAAAAAAAGCAAGTACCCAAATAACAGTCACAAACCATATCCAAAAATCATAGTAATATATCATCATTCTTCAGTCTGATAAAAAGCGAAGTTTCAACAATATCATAAAAAAGCAACAAACCAGTTAACGTCAAACAATTTTTTGGTCCAAGCCTCTCAGTCATCCACAATCACAAAAAGGAAAACCAAAACAACATTTTATTTATTTACAGAAACTGTGAGAGAAGATGAAAACTTGGACAAGTAACGCTCACAAGGCTTCAGTAACAGAGTAGTGCACCTTGGTGACCGATGTTTTCAGAAAGATGCTTCCACAGTGAGAGTCTGAGCTCCCGTCATCGAAACTCTCAAACTCATTGAGAGTATTAACCAAACTTTCATGAGAGTCAAATGATCTTTGATACCGATCAGAACTGCCAACGGCTTTACGAGCCTGCCTTTTGTCCCTGCCACCACCACTCCCGCGCGAAGAGTTGCTGCCCTTCTGTCCTTTCTTCCCATTCTTCCTGTTCTTAGATTTCTGCTGTTTCTTGTTGTTTTTGACACTATGGGACAAAGATGTCTGGGGTGGATCGTACACGTCGGGAGCCCATTTCACAGTCAGCCTAGGAGACTCCCCATAGTGTTGTGCTCGGCTACCTTTCATCGCAGATACGAGCTTTGCAGGAGCCTGAACATTAGGAGTTATACCAGCAAACAGAAGATAAGGGTCATGATTGAAAACAGAAGGGGTGAGACCAAAATGCCAAATGCAATGGCTTCACTAACATTCACTGATATTCATTATCTATAACCACAAGCAAACTCATAGTACAAGAGCTGCTTTGCAAGTAACAAACTCAAATCTGCACTCAGGGTGTGGTAAACAAAAATTGTGGTGTAAATAGACAATCATCTTTGGGTTATGCTGCTAACAACGATCAACATATACACAGAAAATTCTCCATTTCATGAAATGAAAATGAGAAACTCACGAAACAAATTAACTACATATATACAGCTACCGCAGCAAGTTTGCCTCCACACAAACACAAAGACATGACATACTAAAAAGAAAAAACATACAAAAATCCATCGGGTACTACATAATCTCTAGGACCATGTTGCTTAGAACAATTTTAATTTCCAGAACTTTTTCCCCACCCCCTACTTGGAGGGTTATGCTCAGATGGTTTAATAAAATAGGAAAACACAGTCATGTATAATCGATAACAGATAACCATGATAATTATGATTATATTCATAGTAGTTTATAATAACAATAAGGAATAATCGACAGAGCAATAATAATAGCAAAGCTACAAAATTGAATACAAGAAATCATATACTGACGCAACTGCAAAATCCAGTTTAGTCTTGCCGACAAGAAAACTTACTGGTAAAGATATTGATCTTGCAAAGGCTTGATGCACAGATTCATTAGAGGACGCATCACCCGTCGCTGTTTGTGGTTTCTTATCATTTTCTGAAGAATCGTTAGGGATGGATGTTACAGCAGGAAGGGGAAAGGACTTGGATTTGCTTAAACACTTCTTAGATGAGTTCTTCTCGGGAGGTTCAAGCTCTTTTTGTTTGTTTCTATCATTTGAATTATCATCGCAATTCAAATTACGTTTGCACTCTGAACTTTTAGTATCTTCAAAGCTCAAAGACTGCTGAAAAGATCTGTCAAGATCATTAAACAATGCAGCATCAATTTCTCTCAAAGACGATTGCAGATCATCCAAACCATCTACATCTTGGAAAGCCAACTTCTGATGAAAGGAAGGAATGTCCATTCAGGCTTATATATAGCACAATAAAACTGCTAGAACCTGCACAAATAACCAAGATAACGTAAATCAAACAGGAAGAAACTCGATCCAGGAGCTCAGCAAGAAGGATGAGGCTGCTATGGCGTTTCCAAGGCAAATGGAAGAAAAAAAATCTTAAGAATACAAAAAGATTTGAGCACAATACCTTGCACAATAATCAGGATTGCAAAAACCCTCTCAACGAGTAGTCAATTGCCAGTAACTCGCTTTCAGAGGCTTCGACCGCCAAAACACCTCAAGATCAAGATCAAGCTCAAAACAAGAAACCCTTACCTTACAACTCTAATTACTCTAGGAATTCCAAACCTCGAACGGACCAAAGAGCAAGGAGGAGGAAAGAGAAGACTGGAAAACACGACTAGAGCACGAAATGCGCTAAAAGATCCCCATGTTAACTAAGGTTACCACGCCGATCACCCTTTTCAAGCCGCTTCAGACGATGCGACGAAGAACCACCATGAAAAGAAGTCAAAGAAGGAAGGAGAGGGCGAAGGAAGAGATCAATAGGTACCGAAGGCATACTGCAATGCTCTTCGAAACCCTAATTTGCGTCGGGTCTAACAAAACCTCAGATTTGCGAGCCAGGAACGGTAGAAAAACGGAGCAAAGGACAAATCGTAATGTGCGAAACGAAAAAAAACAAAGGTTCAGAACATGAGAACCTGAGATCGTTCAGTCAAAGGATAAAGCGGAAATCATCTGATCCGTGACACGATGAAAAAGATCGGCAGAGCTGCAGCGTCAACGGCGGCGGAGGCGGAGGTGGATGGGATAATTTTGGGAGGATGAGGTCGAAAATGGTGGCGGAATTGGGATCTTACGGAACTAATCCTTATGGGTCAATGGAAACGAATCGGTCGCGTAGATATAGTTGCGAGGTCCAATCACAATCCTACACGTTTCTTCCTTTGACAAATCGCTGATTGTGTCGTTTTGAGATATTTCCCAACATTTCCTATTGGGCCGGCCCATTTATCTCAAAGCCCATTTCCAAATATATCCATTATCCTATGCCATTAAAAAAAAAAACAAAAAATAAATTTTGATGCAATAGTTGATTACAAATATTGCATTTCTTCGTAGATATTTCTTTCCTGACCATTTATAAATTTTTGAACTATTTTATGCATGTTTCGACTAACTCAACTGGTATAAGACTTATACTAATAAAGCGAGAATGGAGGTTCAGACTTCTAATATTTTGATTGAATATATAAACATCATAACATTGACTATAAAACTAGAGATTTGAATTCATATCCAAACTATATGATGTAGACAAATTCTTATCCAAAACATATTATGATTAATCATAATATATATAAGGCCAAGTGGATTTTGAAGCACATTCTCAATTCCAACATTCTTACCTCCGTTCAAGTTATAGAATGAATCAAGAAATACTAGCAAAAGGTATTTTCTCCGAGTATAATTCTTTCGAACCTTTTATTTTCAAACCTACTCTTAATCTTTCAAAAGTTTCATTTTTACCAACTTCAAATTTCTTTCAAAATATGTTTTAGTTACACCCTAATAGATTCAATTATGCCATTAAACTTTAATTAGATATCGATCATGTCCCTAACTTTATAGTCGGTAATTGACATGTATACTCAACTAAAAGGTTAGAAGGTTCCAAACCCCATCACCCAAATGTTTATGATTTTAAAATGTTCATTGTATCAATCGCTTAATCTAATATAACTATCATATCATACAAAGTTAAGTGCTTGTTTGGCCAATTGCTTTAAAGACAATTTCATGTAAAAGAAAGAATGGACAAGCATTGGCTTGTTGAACAATCTTCAACTTCTAGCTATAAAAACTACTCTCATTCACTTTCATTCAAATTAATCTGTCTTGCCCATTTTCCGTTTGATTAGATTTTTTTTTTTAATCCTCTCTTTATTCTGGCTTCAATTATTCAACCCTAGAGAATTGGGACTTCACGAGATAAAAAAGGGTTGCAAAACAACAAAAAGCCTAACAACTGGGGCCTCGATTCTCACAAAAATTAATTGCTCTCATTCTACCCACCTGATCATCTGCAACCAGCAATATCACTCACAATCAATGACGATCGTCATCATGAAAACTGGCTACGCCGCAGTTCAATCAATGAGAAATCTTGAGTTTTCTCAGATAAACGATCAACAACTTAAATGATTCGGAGTTCATGATTAAAGTGAAATGGAAAACAAGCGGGAAGAAAACATCCAGAATCTAAGAAATATCAAATCTACAGAAACCCTAATGTTTTTTCCCCCTCCGTCAGGCATTTGTTTCTCAAACAGAGACTAGAGTTTCACCTACATTTGCACCAAAAGAAAAGGAATCTACTGAAGAAAGTACTTGTTATTCATTAAAAACTATTGGCTCGATACACCTATGACCAGAGAAACCAGGATCTACACAACAAATTATCATCATAACTGCAAACGTAAACCTAATTCCAAAATTCACCGATTTCGGTAACCTAAGAGCTCGTAAATTTGGTCACCGCCTTCGTTCCTTCGGATACGGCGTGCTTCGCTAACTCGCCAGGCAACACCAATCGCACGGCGGTCTGGATCTCCCGAGAGGTGATCGTCGGTTTCTTGTTATATCTCGCCAATTTGGAAGCCTCTTGCGCAAGTTTCTCGAAGATATCGTTGATGAAACTGTTCATAATGCCCATGGCCTTGCTGGAGATTCCAATGTCAGGATGAACCTGCTTCAAGACCTTGAAGATATAGATCTTGTAAGTCTCGGTGCTCTTCTTGATCTTCTTCTTCTTCTTGTCGCCGCTGTCCTTTGCGATCTTTTTCTCGGCCTTTGGCTTCTTCTCGGCCGAGGCGGGGGCCTTCTCGGCAGGCTTCTTCTCCGCGGGCTTCTTTTCACCTTTCGTTGGCGCCATTGTTGAAGTAAAGAGGAATTACAGGAATTAAGATGAAAGGGCTCGTGCGGGTTGAAGACGAGTGGGTGAATTGCAGGACTTGAACGATTTTGTAACCCTTGGTGGAGGAGAGTTTATATAGAAGAATGAGGCGGTTTCTTATTGGATGATTGAACTTTCACGCGGATCGTTGACGTGGCATAGAAGGCCACCGTCAGATTCCATTTAAATGGTTTGCGGTTGAGATTATGTACTGAGTTTCGACTCTGAAATTGTTCACCTTTTATTTTACTTAATAGAATTTTAAAAAAAAAATTATTATATTTATATATTTCTTTTTTTTTGAAGCAGATTATGTTTGATATAATAATTACACGAATTGGTATTTAATAAGTTTTCAATATTTTAATTTTATGTGTCATATCTCTAATATCAAATTAATCTATTCAATATTTTTAAACATTCATAAATTTAAATACAAAATTAAAATTTTAGAATTTACACAAAAATCAATTTTATGTTAAATAAATTCATTGATTCTGAATAAGGTTGAATATGTCAAAAACATATTATACGTAAAATTGAATGTCTAAAGTGTCATGAGATACAAAATAAAAAATTTAGATACCTATCGGTTATTATATAGTTTACTCGAAAATTCATAAAACTAACTTATAATGTGAATTTTTATTTTTGTAATTTTTGACGGTATATAAACATTTAATAGAATCCATAAAGTTATAAAATCACAAAAAAATCATCCTATATATTCACTTAATATAGTTTATTTTTAGAAAACATCCATTTTAACAAAATTGAAATTTTGGCACACGGAACCCTACCTCAAATGAAAAATGATTGAAGAAGACGACAAAAAGAAAAATGAAATTAAAATTGAGACAGTGAGATAAACTAAAATAGACTCAAAAAGTAGTTTCTCATTTAAGAAGAGATTTGATATTTGATTATTATAATGTTATTGTAAATACCAAGGGACTGCGCTGAATTGGTTATAATATCGGGTGGTTATAATAATCTAGGGGTTATAATAGTCTGGGGTTATAATAATCTGTGTTTGGGGTGCAGATTATTATAGTCTGGGGTTATAATAATCTGTGTTTGGGGTGCAGATTATTTTAGTCTGGGATAAAATAATCTGGGTTTGGGGTGCAGATTATTTTAGTCTGGGATAAAATAATCTATGTTTGGGATGCAGATTATTTTAGTCTGGGATAAAATAGTCTGTGTTTGGAGTGCTGATCTGTTTTAACATGGAGTTCTGAATCAAATGTTCAAACTGACTGTTTTCTTTTTCTAGTTTTTTTTTTTTTTTTTATGATATTTTTTTTTTTACAAAACAAAAAAGTTTAGGATTTGGTATAGAAAAATCATATTAGTTAACTTTTAGTATTGCCAAAATAAAAATTGTAAATGTTTAGTTCAAAAATCATATTAGTTTTTTTTTAAAAAATTGGTTAACCTTCAATGTTGTCAACGACTTTTCCGACAACCTTCGATGTTTTTGTTTTTTTTTTTTCTTTATTTTAATTTTTTATATTTTTCAAAATGAAAATAAGAAGAAATATGAAAAAAAAAAAAAAAAAAAAAAAAAATCGGTGGCCGGAAAAGTCGTCGACAATCGCCGAAAAAGTTGTCGGCGACCGTCGGAAAAGTCGCCGGAAACTTCGCCGGCCGACGGCGGCCATCGGTCGTAGAGAATGGATAAAATAATCGGAGGTAAAAATAACCCACCTCACCATTTATTTTTGTTGATGCCCCAAACACTGAATAGGTTATAATAAGGGGGTTATTATAACCTATTCAGTGCCCCAAACACCCTCTAAATAGATAGCTAAAACTATACTAAGCTCAAAGCACAACTTAAAAGAAACATAGCTTTATGATTAAAATCAACCACTTAGTCATAGTCATCATGTACTTTGATTAGTTAAATTTTAAACAATTCAATCATTTGAACACTCTTTGCATTCCATTTCAATCAACTCAATCAAATTTTTTTTGGACTTTTTTGGACGGATAAACCAATACGACTCTCATAAAACTTAATTATATGATTTGCGGGTATCAGGTTCCTATGGAAAATTCCTATTCCAAAAACCACAAAATCTAATGGAAAATTTCATAAAGACAAAAAATTAAATGAGGAGCGGGGAAGTCATCCTCATCCCCATCCACGTCCCCGTCCCTGTCCTGTGAACATGAGACGTGACGAAAAACATCTCAGCACTGTGAGATTCACAGTTGCAAGTTCTGAGAAAATACAGATCAATTAGCAATATATGTGAACATTTCTTGAACAAAATGGATGAAATTGCATAATCATTGATTGATGAAATCTCTAAAACGCTAAGGAAAAAGAAAAAAAGAAACAGGTCAAGGATCCTGCAAGAATGAACAACTACACAACACAGAAGAAGTTAACTGAAAAGAGCAAAGAGCAAATAATTATTCAAAATGGAGAAGAAACTGATCAAACAGAGTGAATGTTACTGAACCTATGTATTCATCTCATTTCCTTCACTGTCCAACATACACAAGAAGTTCAGTGTCCAAACTGCAGAAACACCCAGGTGCAATCTGTAAAACGACAGTCCATAGCAGCATCCTTCGGTATCCAAACTTCTTATACTGATCGAAAGACCGTAACTCAGGTTGACTAAAACCTGCAATGAAATAGAATAAGTGTACGAGCATCGAGTTAGAACGAAAAATAAATCATCATCAAAGGAAGTGGATCATCGTTTTTGCATATAAGAATTTGACCAAATTGTCAATCTCTATCTAGTCTGAAACATTCAATATTTATAAGAACAAAGTCAATAATGAAGGTGAACTATTTAGCAGCAATGATATAGCACGAGTCCGTGCCCGAGAGAATCTGAGTGTTCCTTCAAAGTTCAAATCCCAACAAACAAAAAAAAAAGGAAAGAGGGGGAAACCCAGAAAGGGAACTAAGGAATAGCACATAAAACTCCAAGTTTCCAGTTAGCACAATCAAGCAACAATACAACCATCACATGTGGCCTCTCAGAATATAAGGCACATAACAAACAATTATGAGCAAGTGCACCAAAGAAGCTTCGTTTGGCCTTACATTCAGGGTTACCATAAATTTCCTAAAAATTAAAGCACGTTCCAAACTTTCTCTTGGAGGAGCATCTACCTCATCAGCCATATCCTGCTATAAGATTATGAGAAAATAGAGTGGAAATCTTCCTTGCAATAGTTGTTCTATTCAAAACATCTTGCTGTATGGAAGCAAATATATGGCTGTTCTAATATCAACCATGACACTCTCTGCTTGTTTATTCATGGCATCGAGAGCACGAAAAGATGCGAAATCAATTTCAAAACAACACCACATGGACAGGCAGCGACGACCTATCTAGGGTTCATGCCATTTCTGGTAGGTTCTATAGATTTCTGGTTTCCCAAATGTATGGCTGTTCTAATAGAACTACTTTATCTGTGATGGATAATCCCAATTGGGGCAGAAAGAAAATCACAATTGGAGGATTCAGGTGGCTGAGCTTCTGCCATAGTGATCTCTACTGCATCAATCATAGCACCTTCTCTGTCAAACTATCGTTTTAGGCTTAAGCTAAACTCCTTTTACTTGGTTTCATTATTACTAGTGGACATGTTCACTTCCATAGTTCAATCTACCACTACATATTACTAATACAACGATGATAACCGTAAATTTCATTTATACAAACAACATACATATGACCCGCCTGGACCTTTTGATTGACCTCGACCATTATGCCACAATGACCTTAAAGTCTATACATGATGGATAGACTTCTCCATCCATAAATCCTTTACCTAATCAATAAAAAGAGTGTGAACCCATGCCTACACATACAGTTACTACAAGACTTGTGAAAGAAATGGTTTACTCCATGAACTTGACGAAGGTCAGATAACTTTATGACATACAAATATAAAAAGCATACCTATATATCAAGCAAAAGCATGTATCAATAGCACCGGAGGACAAAAACTAAGTGGCAGCTTCAGAACTTCATTGAAGAATATGAAAGTCCCCCTTGTCTTACTTCTCAGTTTTTATATTCTTCATCTAAACTATAGAAAAGCAAAAGCTATTTGGAAACTTTTCCAGAAAACAACCTCCTGATTTAGTTTTAGAAACTGCTTTTTAAAGATGGCTTCTCATGGTTAAACCTCTTATACAGTTCAAATTCATAAGAACAGGACTTTCTAAGGAATGAAAGCAAAATTGAAAGTTAATTATTTGAAACCTTTGAGAACTGGCATTGACATTTCGATGAAGAATCCGACCGCCACTCGAATCACCGCCATCAATCAACTCCCGAAGACCCAATTTGCCAACCTTCTCCTCTTTCTCATCTTCTTCCTCTTCCTCCTCCTCTTCTTCCTCTTCTTCCTCCTTCCGTCTGTTCAACTCACGGTTGACCTTCCCCTGAAGCCTCTCAAAGTAATTCCCATAAATATACTCCGGCGAGTATCCATTTTCCTCATCAAACAACATAATATGCCCATGCCATTCCCAAACTCGATAATCCGAATCCTTCTCCTCATGAAACCCCACACATATGTGGTGTTCGCCGATCGTGACGGCCTGGCCGGAATTGGGTTTTAGGGAATCGGTGTTTCCGGCGAGAATGACGCGAATAATCTCTTTTTCGAGCTTCGATTCCTCCTTGGCGAGCTGGGTTTTGTTCTCGTCGTTGTCTTCATCGGAGAGATTGGCCGCATCGAAGAGAAGGTCTTCGAGGGATTGGGAGAGAAGGGGATTGGTGCTGTTTGGAGGGCGGATTTGGAGCCTGCCCATGAGAGTTTGAAGGAGAAGATTGTCGAAATTGGCGGTGTTGTTGAAGGAATTCATGGTGATCGGTTTCAAGTTTTGTGAATCGCAGAGAGTGATTCTTGCTGGTTTCCTGCGGATGGATTTTGGAGGGTTTTAGGTGAAGACGGGCTTTAAGTATTGAATGAGAAAACGATTTCTTTGCTTGTTCTTAATTTTATTATTATTATTATTATTTGAAACGTTCTTAATTTTTTTTTACTTCTTTATATATATAATATATTAAATTACGTTTTTAAGCTTTATTTTTAGTTTTATTTTTTAGATGTTAAATTACAAATTTGGTCACTTATAGTTTGCATATAGTTTTAATTTAGTTTCGTGGTTTAAGTTGAGTTTCCATGTCAAAATGAGCATGGCTCAGCGGTATATTTTTTTTTTTCTTAGATAAAGAACCGACCTTTCATTGAGAAACAATGAAAGAATACAAGGGCATACCAAAAAAAAAAAATAAATAAAATAAAAAATAAAAACCCAAAAGGAAATCCCCTTAGATATAGGGACGGTAATATAACAAAATAAGACCTAATGAATAATTACAAAACAAACGTGTCATCGACGCCCACAACGGGCCACACAACCTCTGCATTCCTCTCCTTCCCTCCAAAAATTCTGTCATTCCTCCCAACAGTAATTGACATGTACTCTGACCAATACGTCATAGGTCCAAATCCTCCCACCCTAACTTGTGTGTTAAACCTCACAAATCATCTCTAACTTGTATTTTATCCAATCAACAAAAAAAATCACTTACGTACTTTCTTTCTCTTCTTTTTTTTTTTTCTTTTCTTTTTTTTTTTTTTTTGAGTTCAAGAACATTTCGAGAGTGTGAGCTATGCTACTTTCTTCTATTGTTATTTTACCTTGAACTCTAATATGATTAACTAATTTATAATGGCCAAATTGAAACCTATTAAACTATGAGGACTACGTTAAAACTAAATCTATACTATATAGAATAAGTTGAAACTTTTAAAACTATATAAGTTAAAATGAAACTATGCTCAAATCGTATAAACCAAAATTTGATAGTGCAACGTTGGAGGACCAACTTTAATTTCAATTTCATTACGATAGTTTTTAATGTTTTATTATCGTTTATTTTGTATTGTGGCCCACTTGGGAAGTTATTTATTGGTATTTAAAATGAATTATATGATGCAACATTTTATTTTAATAATTTAGAATTACATCAATTTATATTAGTTGATTTTTTTTTTTTTTCTTTCGTAAGTTTAACAATTGCAAAGTGAAAGATTGATCTATCGACCTTTAAGATGATAATTGATGCATTGTCCACTAAGCTGTATTCAGATTGACAACATTTATGAACTTATGATGTGGGTTTATATATATATACATATACACACACACACGAAATCAACAGTGTGATATGTGTTGTGGGTAAAATTATACTCAATATAATACACCTAAAAGGAGATAAGTCAAAAAAAAAAAAAAAAAAAAATGGAGGTGGATCCACTCAATGAAATTTTGTTTTTTTTTTAAGTAAAGTTAATTTTTAGAATGCAAACCGTAACTTGTAAGTGTATTGCTCATTCGAGCTTACATGTTAATTACTACCGAACTATGCTTACATGTTAATTACTATTGAACTATGTTTCATCCTCAATCATACTTCACACAAAAAGTTTCTACCGAACTATGCATTTTTTAGAATGCATACCGTAACTCGTAAAGGTCGAGCTTACATGTTGATTACTACCGAACTATGCTTCACCCTCAATCATGCTTCACACAAAAAGTTTCTATGATTGAACCACCCAAAATGAATATACATATTATTGGTATATATAATATCTATAACTATTTTAAGCTTATATTGATCATACTTTTATATTATCAAGATCCCTTACATGTCAATTGCCGATGAGCTTAAGCTTATATTTATCATACTTTTATATTATCAACTATTTTAATGGTAAGGGATTCAAACTTCTGACCTCTTGGTCGAGAGTACATGCCAATTGTCGATGAGTTTTGCTAGCTTTGGCAATGAAAACACATGTATATTTGATTACCTTTTTCACTTTTTTAATTATAGGATAAATCACAAAAAATTAGCTTAAAGCTATACAAGTCGTTAAAATTACATCATCAAATTTTAAATTCTGTAATTCAAGCCATCAATTATCCAAACTCACAAAATTGGTACAATAAAACACTAAAAAATTGTCCTATACAATGATTTTGAGTCTAACTCGATTAGTCAAGACATATATCTTTGATCGAGGGATTAAAAGGTTCTAAACTTCATCCTACATATTATTGAACTAAAACAAAAGGAATCAAATGCAAAAACCATGATAGTTTGGCATCAATTTGAAAAAAAAGGAACAATACACAAGGTCCCTTAGATTTGAGTTAAGTTACAGTTTGGTCACTGAGTTTTCAAACTCAACAAAAATACCCCTGAGGTTTGAGATAAGGAGCACTTTGGTCCATGCCGTCCATTTTTATGTTAAATCCGAACGGCTGCTGACGTGGCAATATTATTTTAATAAAAAAATATTTTTAAATAAAAAAAATATTAAAATATTAAAATATTATTATTGTTTTTTTAATTATTTCCCCTTCACTCTCTTACTCTCCTTCTTCTCCATCTTGATTGAGTAATTCGTACATTTTACAATATTTAAGAGTTTAAGTCCTTTTTTTTTTCCATAAACATACATCATCGCTAATTACAATAAACATCTTTTTTATTTTTTAAAATATAAAAGTACAAAACGGATTGATTGTAACACATGAGAGGTACAAGAAGCTGGTTACAACATTTAATAAACTATCGTAGTTGATTGATCAAATTAAAAGTTAAAGGGTGTGATGTAACAAACTTCACAATTCAACTTTATAATTTTTCAAAAAAAAAAAAAAAATCTAAAGAGGGTTTTTTACAATTTTGCAATTTTTTTATTTATTTATATTTAAAAAAATGGAAAAAAAAAAATTCCTGCAATCGTATCAGTTATTCCAAAATTTCGAAAAATGTCACCATAGGCGTTACGTTACGTGGCATGTGTGGGTGGGCAATGAACTTTTACTACTTCCAGCCATAAGTAAACGACGTCGTATATACTCGAACTACTACACATGAGAGTGCCCATATAGAAAATGATGGCGCGGATTTATAGATTCGTTTTCGTCCGTTAGATCAACCCAGATATGAAATCGTATGAAAATCCACCGGTCACGGAGTTCTCCCCCCACAGCCTTAAGACTGAAACCAGAAGCAATTTTTTTTAAAAAAAAAAGAAAAAAAAAAATCCTCTTTCCGCTCCCGGAAAACGATTTCAACGGCCGTTCGGTACCGCCGTACCAGGCGACGCCATCTCTCTCATCGTATCTCTCATTGTCATTCTCTCCAGATCTTGTAGCTGCACTCGTCGTTCTTCTCAATGGCTGCTCCACCTGCACGAGCTCGAGCCGATTACGATTACCTCATCAAGCTTTTGCTGATCGGCGACAGCGGTGCGTTAATCTTGCTTTCTTGCTTTGTTCGAGCTGCGATCTCGTGGTTTCGTTTGATTTATAATCAGTAATTGCGAGATAACTGGATTTTAATTGGATTTGTTGTTTTTATATACGAATGTTCGCTATTGTTTCATTCATTTCGATGATTTGAGGATCTCATGATTGGAATCTATAGTGCGTGATACGTTGTTGATGGATTAGCGGTGAAACATGCTAATGATTCATCATTGGTATGATTAGAGAATGTTGTTGTATTATATCGGTAGAATTTCGTTTTTCTGCTTGGACTCCTAGATTATAAGTTCAGGAGCTGTTTCTCGTGACATGATGGGATGATTTCACGATTAGAATCTAGAGTGCATAATAAGTTGTTGATGAATTAGCAGAAAAGTGTCCGGAAGGATTTCTCATTGTTATAATATGGCAGTGCTGTTTTCGTTTTTTAGTTTTTTTCTGGTGAGAGTTGTATCGTACCGATAGGATTTCGTATTTCTACTTGGACTCTTAAATTATAAGTTCACAAGCTATTTCTTGTGACATGACAAGACAGGTGTGGGAAAGAGTTGCCTTCTTTTGCGATTCTCCGATGGCTCCTTCACCACTAGTTTCATCACAACCATAGGGTATGTGCACTCTACATTGTGATATCGAAATTAATGCTTTTTTTCCCCCCTTTACTTCCTTTACTTGGTCTTCCTGATTTCATTTTCTTGGTTGTACTCGAACAGCATTGATTTCAAGATTAGAACCATTGAGCTTGATGGAAAACGAATTAAATTGCAAATTTGGGATACCGCTGGTCAGGAGCGGTTTAGAACAATTACAACTGGTCGGTATACATTCTTAACGTTTACTCTTATTAGCATTATTGGAATATGCAATTGTAGAATAGTTCTAGAGGTCATTTATATTTCTTTCTAATTTCATCCAACGTGCCATTTCATGCAATTCTTAAAATTTCTTTAGGATTGATCTCGTATAAATGTTTGCAATCCTTGATCTCCATCCTTGCAAGTTTTCAGTCCCTGATGAGTAGGGACTTATGCTTATTTTTTATTATTCTGAATGAATTATAGACATTTGTTATGTAGATTTACATTCTGACAAAGTTTCAGACACTATGTAATCTGACTTCTCATAAGGATTTGATCTCATTTATTTAGTTTTCGTATTTTCCTGCTGTTTCTTGGAGGTTCGCTAAATCCCAAGTAATATTTTATTTCTGCAGCTTACTATCGTGGAGCCATGGGTATTTTGCTAGTTTACGATGTCACGGATGAGTCATCATTTAACAGTAATTCTTCTCTACCTTAAACCAAAGGTTAAAAGTCTAAGATGCCGGTTGCTCTTCTAAGTTCATAGTAGGAAGCCTACAGTCGGTTCAGATATTCTCCATTGAAGATAGTTGTATTAGAGTAGCTTTTGTAATCCTTTATTGCGTTAAGGAACGTCCTTTTCTTATTGGCATTACCAATTTTCTTATGAAGGTCCGAGTTCCTTGTTGCTTGTCAAGATATGATTTTCTTTTCCTTTGTCCTTTTCTTATTTCTTTTTTAATTTTTTCAGACATTAGGAATTGGATTCGTAACATTGAACAACATGCTTCTGACAATGTCAACAAGATACTGGTGGGTAACAAGGCTGATATGGATGAGAGCAAAAGGGTATGCATCTTTTCTACGTTTTTGTCACTTCAATTTGTGTGCTTGCACATCCACTTCCTCCAGAAATCTATGGTTGTTCAAGTCTCAGTTAATTGGTAATTAAATGGAACTTTCATTTAGGCCGTTCCTACATCAAAAGGTCAAGCTCTCGCAGATGAGTATGGCATCAAGTTTTTTGAGACTGTAAGTAAAATAATTAGCTGTTCTTGAACGTATTTCCTGGATTGTTAGTTTAGATCATAAATCTTGAAGATGTTGTGTGTTTCAGAGTGCAAAGACAAATTTGAACGTGGAAGAAGTTTTTTTCTCCATAGCTAAGGATATTAAACAAAGGCTTGCAGACAGCGACTCCAAGGCTGAGGTATGAATGTTTTGAGTAATTTTAGCCATAATTCCTTTTGTTGAGTTATTATAGCCATAATTTGTACATGAATATGTTTTGGTTGTCCATGTACTGAGTCTCTTTCTCTTCCCTGGTGGGATGTTGCAGCCTCAAACAATCAAGATAAACCAAGGAGATAATGGAGCAGGGGCTTCCCAAACTGCTCAAAAGTCGGCTTGTTGTGGATCTTAAGACAGCTACATTAAAATGGTTTACTTGCAAGGCAATACAATTAGGTTACTCGTGCTTCTTTTTCTGTCATTTTTTTTCATTAGTACTACTATAGTAGAACTCAATTTGGGAGTTCATAGTAAATCCTTATCTGGAAATTAATTATATGGTTCATCTACCCCATTTTTCATTTCAAACTGAAAAAGAAGTTTCATATTTTCAATATAAGTGCTTTCGGTAGTTGCGTTACAAGTGTTTCCAAGTGTTTTCATAACTGATGTTCTTTAATTAGTTCTGAAAATTGCAAGCTGAGTCTACTCCTTTGTACCCATTTTCCAGATTCAATTCTTTTTCTATGATAGGAAATTACACTTTTATGGACGATGACCTCAACTTACAGTTAGTTAGAAACTGAACACACTTGTATGAAGAATGCTATAAAATATAAACATGTAAGAATAGATACATCCAGATAGGCAGTCACAATGTTTCCCATTTCCCTTTTGTTTTTGCTTTCTTATACCACTCCCATCTTAACATTGAATTCCACCGTCCTATATCTACAAATTTCTCAAAAAACTACATCAAAATTTTGAGCTTGACGCCCATATCTTGCTTGATTTGATTCCTTTTTCCTTCAACAAAATAAAAGAATCACCAGCCTGAAATGTATGGTTGACCCACAAGCGCCAATTTTTGCGCTCAACGGCTCAAGCACTTGAGATGAATAAGTCACCACCTACTGTTGCTTGATCGATGGGGGCGAGTCAGCTAGTCTTGAGCTTGCAGCCTTCAATTTCAGCTGTTGGAAACTTGGAAATCAAATATCCATTAGTTCCTTTCCAAAAGTGGGTCAGTGACAATACTAGTTACAGTTACTTAAGGGTTGTGTTGATGGACTCCGCCCTGAGCAAGAGCTCTTCAGCTTGGATTTTGGCTGATAAAGATGACAAAGCCGTGTCGATTGATGGTTTTATTGCAGCAGTGATGGTAGAGTTGGTAGTTGCCAGATTCTTGTCTGCCAAGTCGACTTGGACTGAAAACAGTGAGTAAACAGGTCTGTGATCTGAGAATCTGCACTCCCCTCTTACATACCACATCTGCTTCATTCCTACCCCTCTCCACAAGATCCGATCGCACCTACCACGATAAAAAGAAACAGATCAGAAACATTTCCCTCTCTTTGCAGGTTCAAATGTTCTATTTTTTGCAGGTGGGATTTTTCCAGAACTAGCAGAATTGGCAAACTTACCAAGCTGGAGTTCGTCGTTTCTCTTTGGATGGCTTGGAGTTGGAGGTCAATGCAACGTAATGGTCAGAATCGGTGATGTATTTGTAAGTTGGAGCAAACTGTATTCGTCCTTCTTCCCACCCTTTAAACACTCGACCAGCCCTTTGCTCTAACTTTAGCTGCCAAAAGATCAAATAAACGAAATCAAATTTCCAAATCCTCTGTCAAACTCCCATGTTTAGAACCAAAATCTAGTTGATTCGAAGATATTGTTCCGTTCGGATGATTCTAGGAGATGGTAAGTATTATCTAGTGATGATTTCACGAACAAAATCTAGTTGATTTGAAGTTTTTGTTCGGAGTTGAACTCACCTGATCTTTCTCTAGAAGTGCCTGCCAATCATTCTTCCTAAGAAGCTCGTACGTTTCCCCACAGCCAGTCGAAAGTCGATAGTTCAGATCCCCGAGCCAGATGACCTTGCTGCATATAATTTTATGTTAGAATCACAGGTTTCATGAACGGTTCGATTCGATCGGGTAATTAGTAAGAAAAGAAATGGGAATTTACTCATGATCCAATATGGTTTCAGGAGGGGGTGGCTGTGCTCCAGTAGTAGCTCTACAAGAATGTGAAAACCTTGTTTTCTTCAAAATTTCACTCACATCCGAGTTTCTTTTTACTTCATCTCCTTCCTTCTCCCCAGAGGTTAAATGTGTGCATACAAAGCAAAACGTTGTTTGGTGCAATGTCATGCTGATTGATACAGATCCCTGTCAATGCACACCACAAAACGTCATTCGGTTTCGACTCGAATTCGTTAACTCGAGTTTTTTCAATACAATGGTGGCTCACCTTGTTGCCAAGGAACCCCATGACGCCTCTCCCGACACTGGAGACCTTCAGATTCGATACGTCTTTGCAAAGATCCGCTCGAATCCACACACACAGGAAAATGCCTACCATCTGTTTGCTTGCTGCTAGGCAATACCGTCGCTGCATCGGGTTACCGGGCGAGCACACCCCGATTTCACCACTGCCATTGTCATCTTCTAAAGCGAGCAAGTCCGAGAAACTTTGCCTTGGCTTCTGGGGTACTTGCTGCTGGTTGTTTGATATCGGAGAATCGACGTCGTCGATGTTGAGGGCCTCCCGGATGAGGGCTAGCCACTGGGCAGCAGGGCCACTGTCCTCCGCCCCAAGCACATTGCCTGCATTTAGAGGGACGATTTCTTGGAACCTAATAAAACAGCATTACAAATAATCAATAATGAGTAAAATCATTTTCTTTAGAAAAAATTATAACTACAAAATTAACTGAGAAACATAGTTGACTTTCAATAGTAAACCCACATGAACAAATCACTTTTTAAAATTCAAACATCAAAACTTCAATTCACTTTTAATAATAATAATAAAAATTAACAAATTCATTTGATCTCAATATTATATATATATAATCTAAAAATCTTATTTTCTACAAATCTTATTTTCAAAGCATTCTATTTTCAGCGATGTCTCATTTTCAAACTTCTAATTTTTCATTATCATTTACCAAACCCCCTAAGAAATGAATTCCTGATCTAACAATTTCCAAAAAAATAGTATTTTATAAATTAAACTGTCAGCAAAGAGTGACTAAAAAGTCTTTTGCCTATTACACAAATACTTCCATAGTTTTAAAATTGTTAATTGTTTGACGACTTTTGAGTTATAACCAAAAATGACAGTTGAGAAAAAGAAAGCCACTAGCAAAGGAAGCAACAACCGCTCACGGCGGCGCGTGAGAAGCTAGAGAGAGAAACAGAGGATCGGTGGCTAGTAACTTAGGCATGGGCAATATTGCAATAATATTGAAAAGACTTTTCAAGTACACAATTCTAGGGGCCCATGATTAGCATGAATCATTTAAATTAATGTATTTTCTTAAATTTAACCCTATTTTCAATGTAAAACACCAAGGGTGCGAGTAGACATTTTAGGTTTGGATTAGACAAGATCGGTTTAGAAAGTCTCGATTTAGTAGTGCTGGTTTAGGAAGTTTAAATTTAGAGAAATCGTGTGTGAAAGGAAAGTTGAATGGAAAATCACCATTCAAGCATGTAGATTTCTCAAGCCAAACTTGGACTTGGCTAACTCTCATCTCCACTCATGAATTAGACTTTGGAAAGTCAAACTCATGCATAGTCGTTCCTCAAGCAATATTTGTAACTCAAAAAATTAGGACCACTATTACGATTATAAAAAAAAACGAAACTATCACTTTTAAGAGAAGTCACTAATGTCTTGACCATTAAGAGAGCTTCCAGATAAATAGTTGGTTGGTTTACGAGATCCAATTTGATTTTCATCTTTCCATTGAAAAATTAACAAAAAAGACTTTGGGAGATAGAAAAAGTGAGAGAGCATACCCAAGAACATAAATGTCAATTGGGGTTGGAGAGTTGAGCCAATCCCTCAAATCCAAGCCTTCTTTTGGTGGCTTTCCTCCCACATTCCATGTCCCTACCAACATCCTAATTCCCCCAATCAATTCCAAAACAATAATTAGAGCGCGTCGGAAAAATCTCTAATACTAAAATCAAATCAAACCGTTTTTGTACTTATTTTATTTTAATTTAAATACATCATTTTTTTTTTTTTGACAATATGTGGGAGTGGGGGATTCGAACCACAGATCTCTTGGTTATCAATACAACTTTATGCCAGTTGAACTATGCTCTTGTTGGCAATTTAAATACATCATTATGTATTATTTCATTTTAGAAAAAAAATAATGAAAATTGTCCTATCTAATTCGATCAATATATACGTCAAGTGCAAATCAATAGATTTGTTTAATTGGCTAAATTATAAAAAATACTCCTGAACTATGGGGTTTGTTTCAAATGAACTATGGGGTTTGTTTCAAATATGCTCCTGAACTTTGAAAAGTTTCAAAAATACCTTTAAACTTTGAAAAATGTTTCAAAAATACCTTTGTCGTTAATTTTTTTTTTATGGAAATCGTTCAAGTTTCAGTTTAAAAAATACCTTTAAACTTTATAAAAAAAAATTGAAAAATACCCTTATTGAAAAATGTTCTTCTTTTTTCCTCATCTCATCGTAAATTCTAACGGTTTTCATCTAAAAATTAACGGCAATAATATTTTTGAAACATTTTTCAAAGTTAAGGGGTATTTTTGAAACTTTTCAAAGTTCATGGACATTTTTTAAACAAACCCCATAGTTCAGGGGTATTTTTTTTATGATTTAGCTTTTTTTTTATTTTGAAATTAAGAACATTTATTATAGAAGCTAAAAACAAAATTACCAAAAGACATTTAAAAATTATTCAAGAAAATAAATAATTATATTTAAAAATGAAAATAATTACCTCAAGTTGAGAGATTCACTGCCACTTGTCCTCTCCATTGTCCACCTTTCAACTACAAATTCAGACACCCAATCAAAAACGGACACGTGTACAAAATTAAAGAACAATGACCCTAGAGCCTATGTTCTGCAAAGGTCAGAACTACACTAAATCTTGCACCCGCAATCTCCACCGTCCACGTGGCACAGATCCCAAAGACGGCGGATTTTTCCACCTTTTTTCATGATGGGTTATTAATTAAAAGTCTTTTCCCTTATTGTCCACTGATCAAATCAGGTAAATTGATCTGACGGCTCAGAACTGCCTGAGATCTGTAGAAAATTATTACAGCGTCACAGCACGGTAAAAATTATTTAAAAATTTTACCTCCGATATCTTCCGGCACGACGGCGCAGCTGTCTTGATCGGAGCAGCTCTTCCTCCTCTCTGTCAAATGGAAATCAATTATAATTTCCATAAATTTTGGTAAAATTTTAATTTAATTTTTACGATTTTAAATATGCAAATTTAGTAGATGTAATTTCAATAAATTTCAAAAATAGTTGTTAGTTTGAAATTAATTTGCTATAAAATAACAACTTTTCCAAAGACTTGGATGCAAATATGTTTTTCAACTTTTTTCTTAATTGTAAGGAAATTAAAACCAAACAAATTTCAGACTTTTTTTTTCTTTCTCTTTTTTGGTGAAAATTAACCCAAATTAACAAAGAGGAATTTCTTAAAAACATCATAGAAACTAAATTAAATTCAAATAGTTGAATGTTGTAGCTTCTGAAATAAATTACGACGTAAATTTCAAATTTAAATGCGAAAAAGATGGATAAAAAAACTCAAAAAGTTGGTTAGAACGAAATATTTGGATAAGCCGATTTCAAAAGTTGCATTTAATTAAATTTTACTCATCATCATAATGAAAGGAATTTTCTCATAATCAACAACCCGAACATAGCTCAATCCTAAACGGAACCTAAACCTAAGTCTCACAAACAAAAATGATAATTTAAATTTTAATCTAATATAATTTTACCTTGAGTAACGAAATCGGCCGGAAAACCGAACTTATCGGCCGGAAAATTCAGCCACTTCCTCGCAACGACTCTCGGCCACGACGACTGCGGCGGAGAAACAAGTCGACAGAACATCATAAGCAAATCCCAAAAACCGACATGTCGGAAATTCAATCTCAATCCTTTAAAAAAAAAAACAAATTCTTACCTTAAAGATCTTCCCTCGTTTCATTCCCATTGCTCCGCCGCCGTCGACCGCCGAGAAACGAATCTAAAGCTTATCCTTTTCGTTCTTTTTTCCGGCCAAAAACCGCCGACTGAAACGGCGGAGGACAATGATTAATTGCCAAAATATCCAAATTATAAATCAGTAATGAAAGGTAATATCTTTTTTTTTTTTAAATTTTTTTAATGTTAAACTTAAGTAATTAAAAAAAAGGCGTAATTAAGTGGTTGATTAATCAATAATCAAATGGCAAGAGGGGGTTTGAAACAGACCTTAATTATTGTTTTAATTAGCGTTTTCAACGGCAATTATAAAAGACCCAGTTGCAGGAAAATATGGAGACAGCCAGCCTCCGGCAAACAACCAAAAACAGAGAAAATGAAATTTCAATAAAATAAATAAATAAATAAAAAAAGGAATGAATTTTCAGCAACCCTTTTCAGATCTCTTGAAGTTGATCAAATCCCAGTTCGACCCAATTCCCAAAAAGTTAACTTTTTTTTTTTTTTTTCTCAAAATTTAAATCCGGAGTTTTCTCGGGAAAGGTTCCCCTAGAAAATCCCCAAAAAGGACGGAGCGAAGAAGGAAGGAGAATAAAAATTTCTAGCTCTACCCCTAATCGGGAGCGATAGGATTGGTCAAGATGATGAGATTTTGAGACAACATTGTCAGAGGACTCTTGAAGAGGAAATAAGATGAAATAGAGGGACTTGTAGAGAAATTTAGAAAGAGGAAAATGAGGTAAAATTAGGAGAATTGGAGGACTTACTTTGGAGTTTGGAGGAGGGTAAATTCAAGAAGCCATAGTTGTTGAGATGGAGGTTTGGTGAGGAATATGGGTGTTGTGCGGCGGCGGAGACGGCGGAGGAGGGGAGGTTGACGGCGGCGATTTTGGTAAAAAAGTGGAAAGAAGAGGGGGAAGGGAAGTAGTTGGTGTTGGAAATATTCGAAAATGGTTTGTGTTGTTTGAAAGAGGAGTGGAACTGCCGTCTCTCTTCGTTTTGTTCCTTTTTATGCAAAGACGATGGCTCTTTTTAAAAATTAATTAAATATGTGTTTTCAGTCGTAATAATGGTCTGTCAAAGCGAGTATGACTCAACGTTAATTAACATTTATTCTCAACGAGAAGGTTAAAGGTTTGAATCCTTCCTCCAAAATATTTTTTTTTCTTTAAAAACAAAATTAATTTAATTACTATTGTTTAAAAAGTATATTCTTAACCTAAAAGTTAGAAATTCGAATTTTCATTTCATGACATTGTCAATTTTTTTTTTTTAAATAGTTCAAAAAATATATATATTTGATATAATCTATCGTGTTTTTCGATAAAATTGTATAGTATTTAGATTCTTTTTATTGCCATTTTAGTTTTAAGTTTTTGGGTTTTAGATTTTAGGTTGTGAATACTAATTTCACTTATAAGTACGTGTTTATTTGCTTTGTTATGTAGTTTTTAAAACTACTTTTCAAAATTTAAAAACAAAAGAAAGTAGTTTTTATAGACTCGTGTTTTATTTTTAAAATTTGGTTAAGGATTTCAGTGCAGTGCAGGTGAACATGGTGAAATATATACCAAAGGAACTTAGAGAATAAAGTAGGTATGGTTTTAGTTAGGAAATTGTTTGATTCCTCGAATTTTATAAGAAATTTGGAGACACTTCAACCTTTTCTTTTTTAGTGGGTAATAACAATTCACTAAAGTCTCATCGTCTTGTAAACAATAAATCAATTGGCAAATTTTAGCATTTCATATATGAGAATGATATAGTTGAAAAAAAAAAAAATACTAAAACACACACCACAAAATTGAAACTTTTTTAAAAATATGGACCAAAATGAAAGAACACATAAATATTAGGGACCATATCTAATTTTTATATATTTGATATCAATGTAAGTTAAAAACTCTTATATTTTTTTTTTGAAATAACAAGATTTAGTCCTTCTAGTTTAAATTTTGTAACAATATAATTCTTGAAACATTAGTATATATAGTTCATCAGTATTTACATTTGAAAAAAAAAAACTATTTATTAGTATTGACATTTTTATGATATTTTTCACTCTAGAAACAAAATCGTTATATACTAAAGTTTAAAAAATTAAACTTACGGTTACTTCCGACCAAATGTGTTTTTTAACATATTTCTAAATATGTTGCATACAACTACCTATGTGTTGCACAATTCAGATTGGCTCTCTCCTTTTGATGTTGTAAGTTTAAATCTTCACTCTTTTGTTCGCGATGCAATATCTTAAAAATATATATATATATATATATATATATAATGTCAATCAAATAGAATGATCAAATTTGATAATGGTATACCACACAAATAATTTTTCGTATTCATAAATCAATATTAGTAACTTCATTCGAGTCAACACAATCACGACCCAAGTAATTTAAACATTGGTAACTTTTCTAATAGTCAGAAGTTCAAATTATTTATTTTAATTTGATTTGTAATTTAATTAAAAAATAGTAATAATCGGTTAGGCTGATTAAAAAAAAAAAAAAAAAAAAAAATCTCAGTAATAATATGAATATGCGATAAGCTGTAGCCTGCAATAAAAGCATAAGAGAAATAATTTTATTTTAAACAAATACAGGGACTAACTAAGTCAAACTAAGTTCTTAAAAAATAATAAAGTTAAACTAAGGTTAAAGTACAAGGTTTGAAAAATATAATCTAACCTTTAATTTTGTATGAAAAAGATATTTAATTTCCAAACCTAATATTTCCTTTTTTTATATATAATTATTTATTTTCAAACAGTACACTTATTTTTCAATTACAATTAATCACCACATAAGGCTTCATTTTATTTACTTTTCAAAAAACAAAAAAAGTTTCATTTTTTTTTTTGGCTAAATTATAAAAAATACCCCTGAATTATGGGGTTTGTTTCAAAAATGCCTCTGAACTTTGAAAAGTTTCAAAAATACCCCTGAACTTTGAAAAATGTTTCAAAAATACCCTTGCCGTTAATTTTTTGATGAAAACCGTTAAAGTTTTAGTTTAAAAAATACCCTTGAAATTTCAAAAAAGTTAAAAAAAATTATCCTTATTGAAAAATGCTTTCCTTTTTTCCTCCTCTCACCGTAAATTCCAACGGTTTCCATCCAAAAATTAATGGTAGGGGTATTTTTGAAACATTTTTCAAAGTTCAGGGGTATTTTTGAGACTTTTCAAAGTTCAGGGGCATTTTTAAACAAACTCCATAGTTCAGGGGTATTTTTTATAATTTAGCCTTTTTTTTTTACCCATATACTACCTCGACGATTTGACAATATATATATATATATTATTTCATTGAACTTGAATATAATTTTAAAACTAGACATAATAAATTTTGTTTTTTTTTAAAAAAAAGGGTTTTGCATCACTCTATCATTGTCAACATTTCCTTTTATATTTATATTTATTAAATTAAAAAAAAAAAACATTTCGTTTTATAATAAAATACTCTAAAATATAAAGAATTGAATGGCTTTAAATCTACAAGTACCATATGCTTTACAATAATGATTGTAGCACTCCCCATCTTCATTCATTACCCAAATGTACTTTCTAATTCCATGGGCCTTTAATTTGTCACACATTCATCATTGATATTAAATTTTTTTAAGATTACTTTAAAACTGAATTTATATCTTAAGTCTCATTAGAGACAACTCAATTGACAAAGTTTGATCAGTGGTACAAAAGTAAAAGTTTGAATTTTTCCATCTTAATAATCGGTGTTAAAAAAAATCAACTTTACTAGTGAAGTATACGAGAAATTTTGAAAATACAATCCAATTAATTTAAACTACGGACTACATGACATTGTCACTATACATAATTAGCCTAAAGACAAATATATTTTTTTCAAATTTTCTAATAACCCTTACCCCAAAAAAAGAAAAAATCTATAATAAATATGTAGGATTCCTTCATATATGATGTCATGTGCTAGAAAAATCTATGTTGATTGCACCAATTTTAGAAAGGGAAAAAAAAAAAAAAAAGATTTATCACCATTTTTTTTTTTTTTTTGAAAAGTTTTCAACATTTTACCTGTAGGTTTTACTTGAGTTTGTGATGCTAAAAGATAAATTAAATCTAAATAGAAATTTAAAAAATAAAATAAAATAAAAATATAAATAATAAAAAAAAATTCTTACTGAGTCAACTCAAATCTTCAATGAAAAACAATCTAAGAGAATAACAAGAAGGTTAATTGAGATTTTATTTGTTTTTATATATAATACATGTTGAATTGTCCTCTAAAGTATATTAATTTCTGGCAAAGAAACACAGTGAGAAAAAAATAGTCAACAAATAAGGCTAGCTTTATTTATTAATTTTTTTCACCTCTGACTTATCTATCCCTAAACATAGCATGTAATTCAACTTAGGGTTTATTTTGGTATAAATTTCCTTTTAAAAATTCAATATTAATGCCAAAGTCTAAATCCTAAGTCTAAATTCAATATTAATCTATAATTTTGGTACAAATAAGTCCAAATTATATAGAGCATTTTTTTTTTTTAATTCAACCAGGGTGAGAATTTGAACATCAAACTCTGTGAGTGAAGATATAATATTTTAATCAATTGAGTTATGTTCAAGTTGACTGTATAACACAAAAGTTAAAAATAGACTTTTAAACAACAAACTTCTGTTGTTGTTTGATAATTTTGTTTAGTCACACGAAAAAAATAAAAATAAAAAAGTTGAGAGATAAAATAAATAGTAAGTTTATTTATAAAATGAATTGATAATATTCCAATATATTTGTGGTGAACTTTCTACAAATTTTTCTATCATAAACTATGATTTTCAATCTTGAAGCCATTGGCCAAAAGGTTTTGAGAATTGCCACAAAAGAGGGATAAGTCCCAAAATTTCCTTAAGAAACATCCAAAATGAGCCCTTTGGATTTTGGAATATCTAATATTCATTCTCTTGACATTATCAAAATTAGTGATAAAGAGAACTATAATTCTCCAAATTTGTGGCAACAAAATTGTATGGGTAAGACAAAAGAAACAACTTGTTTCTATATGTAATCATCTTTTGATGAGTATGTACTTGTTTTTGGATTTAGCTATAGTTCAACTCCTGTCTCTATTCAATCAACGTTTGATTTGAATCGTGTCTCTAGCTACTAAGTTGTAATTCATATCTGTATCGAGTGGTTCATATATTTTTTTTTTTTTTTTAGTTTTGGATATGATTAGACTCCAACCTGCGTGATAGTATTATGGCGAGATCTCATTAAGTAATATTATAAAATCAATAACATAAAAAGAAAAATGTAAAAAATATCATTTTGGTTCATGTACTTTGAGACTTGTTCTATTTTAGATCTCCAAAATTAATCCATATATTTTCAATAAATCTTAAATTTAGTCTATGTTGTTAGTTTATTGTTAATTTTTTCTAAACAAATTTAATCTTGGTTAACAACTCTATAAATTTTAGGAATATATTCACATTGCGTCTTTTCTTGAGTGGAAATCATTTTTGTTGTTTAACTAAGTTCGGCAAAAATTAACTTCAAATTAATATTATGAACTAACTTTAAGAATTATTGAAAGTGCATGAGATTATATTTGGACATTTAAAAGTACGAGGACTAAAATTGAATGAGACTCAAAGTATATGGACTAAGATGATATTCCGACCAAAGAAAAATATATAATAAGCTTTATATTGTTGTTACTTTTTTCTTAAATGTCATATACAACGTTACAAAGGCAGAGATGAATATTTAAAAAAAAAAAATGACTTGTGAAAAATGAAACCGATGATTTATTTGTTGAATTAGGTTATGTTCAACTGACACTTACATGTATTAAAAAAGCAAGTCAAGAACATAAATTTGTTTCACACAATTCAAAGATTAAATCATAGTATAGCAAAATTTAAAGATTGAATCATATGATTTGAATACCCGCGACCAATTAAAAAATAAAAGTGAAAGTTCATCCATTAAAAAATGCAATTTACAATGTACTAAAAAAATGTAATTTACATTTTAAAAAAAAAAATACTAAAATAGTAGATGTGTATATGTAAATCTAGACTGTTCTAGATTTCAAAGAACAGACGGAGCCAACACAGCACCAAGTCGAAGCTAGAGCAAGAGCCAAACCATCGGGGAGCAGAGAATCGAGAGAATTGGGTCGAAGCCCAATTCCCAGCCTCGACCTCGGCCTTGGTTGACCCCGTGTTGGTTCGCCCGATTCTTCTGATCCTCGTCCCTAAAGTCTCGAGGGAGCCCGGTTAGACCAGACTAATCTCAAATCGTCCCAGAATGGAAGAAAAACTCTAAAAAAGTCGACTCAAGTATAAATACCCTTATTCACGTTGGGAGGTTCAAAACTTGGATTCTTGTCACTCTTCACATCATATTTGTTGACTTAAGCATCAGGGTGAGTATGACAAACACCACACTTGTATGCAATTTCTATTGGTTTTGCAGGTCACTTCTTTCTCGTCTCTACAAATTCATTGTTGGTGTCACGTGAAGGTCGAGTGAGTCGTTTGTTCGGATTTTTGCATCAACAGTAGGAATGATAATAAAAGAATATGTTTTTTTTTTTTTTACATTAAAAGAATATGAAATTAATGGAATCAATTTCGAGAATGTCGGATCAAGAAACTTGAACTCATCTTTCTCTTATTTCTGAATATAGAATATTCAAATTTGATACCTTCATTATTTAATTAATAATGGAAATTTACATTCTTTTTTTTAAAAAAAAATGGAAATTTACATATTTAAATAGAAGCAACAAATTCCAACTATTATCACTAAAATCAAATTATAAATGAAAAAAATCAATATTTTAACCGGAATATTGGCATTTACACGTGGCTATTTGGCTGGCGTTAAGGTCAAGATTTTGGAGGAGAAACACGCAAAGGCAATTATAAAAATTAATTAAGTATATATTCAAATAGTTTGACCGTGTGAGTGCGCCACACCCGATCACGTTCTCCATTAGATGAAACATTAACAACCCCGGAAATTAATTTAAACAATATATATTAGTTTAAGGTTTATTGTTTTTGTTTGGATTTGCCACTTTTTGTACGACAGACCAATAACGGAAAGCCACGTGTCCCATTAGTAGGGAAACTCCACGTGGACGGCTATGTTGGCTCTTGAAGATTCTGAAGATCTTGGATGTGATTAACCTAACGCAACTAGTTGGGGGTAACAATTCAACTCATAAAATCAAATTCATATGAAATTATTTAAAACTTCATCCATCAAAATTGATTTGAGAAATTTCTTATCTTGATAATTCTTGGACTTCTAATTAAAAAACAAATTATTAAGCTCTCGGTGTAATGAAACTCTATTTTAAAAATCGTAGGATGTATATCTTCAAATTTGTCTACCCCTTAATAATTGTGGGATACAAAATCAGAATACTTTTACAATTTCTCTCTTACATTCAACGGTGTAAAACTACCTGTCTCATTACACCGGAAGCACCTAATAATTTCTCCTAGTTAAAAGGTCTCATTTAAATGGAAGTTAGAGATGTCTATTTTTTCCATCGAGATGGGACCTCATGGGGATCTGACCCTAATGGGGCAGAGGAATGAGAGAACAAATGGAAGGAAACATTTCTCGTGAGCTATACAGTGACATAAACAAGAAATGTATTCCCCACTCGTTTATTTATTTATTTATTATTATTATTATTATAGAGAGAGAGTTTTAATGTTAATAATTTAGATAATTGGATGATTTAGGTAATTGGATATGTGTTGACTTATATGGTTAAACGAAAAATTGATATTTTGAGCAACTTGATTCCTGTAGGAAACTCTCGTCTTGATTTACATGAAATTTAAAGAAAAATTTCTCAGGGAAGGGACTCCGTGGACAAAATTCATTATTTTGAATTTGATTAGAGATTTGTAAAGACTTTAAAGTTAACTAATTAATTTGAGAAATCAATAACCTTTTACTCTATTTCCTATGAAAACATGCAATTTCATTTAAAAAATGAAATTAGAAAAGACAGCTAATAATAGAAACGAGATGTTTTAGATATAAAATCAAGAAATAACAACAGTAGACTAATCAATAAACATACCAAAAGATCAACTTCAATATAAATAATCGTAATTTCATCACGTCATATACACCTATCTCAAAATGATTCGTGACATTAATTACTTATACGTGTCCGAGACATACAAGCGAACAAATAAATTAAAAAACCAAACAAAACATAGGATATCTATCCAAATGAATCTAAAACTTTGAAAAAGTTCAATTTCTTTAGCATTGATTTGCTCTTTTTCACCCATAAAACCAATCTCACACCAATATAAAATGATTAAAAACATTAAAAATGAGTTACTTTTGTTGACTCTTAAGATCTAACATGAATCTACCAAAAGATTAAAAACATAAAAAACACATTATTAAATCAGATTTTTACGGACACGTACTGATATTCTGCCTGTTTTTATCAGTTTTCCGGGAAAACTTTTTTGACTTTCCCACTAGCCAAACAAGAAATAGGATTTAAAAAATGAAAAATAAAAAATAAAAAGATTTTTAGTGCATTGTTATGGTGATAGGGAGCTATGAGGAAGGTCGGTCCAAAAAGATTAATAATTTTCATTATCATTAGAAACTTCCAATTATATGTAATTAATTGAGATTAATCAATAATCACATCTGAATACTTCTTTTTTTTTTTTGGGGGGGGGGGGGTTGATAAGTAATCTGTGATGTTAATCCATAACTTGTTTTGTTTTTTTTGTTTTTTTAAGTTTCATAATTATTTACCTAATATGGGACCCTCCATATTCATGAGGTTGTATATATCCAACTAAAATTATATATATATATAAAAGAAAGAGGAGATCCTAGAAGATAGAGGGAAAATAAATCATTTAGGTATGCTCGGGAGTGTTTTCAACGTGTCTAAAAAATATAGTCTTGTCAGGTTTAAAATTAAAGCGTTTCAACCTCTCAAAAGTTTTGTATTTGGAGGTAACGTCTCCATGAAGTACTTTTGGAAAAAGTTAAAAGCACTAAATGTTTTGTGAGAAAAGCACTTGTGTAGAGTATACTTTTGGTTGAAGTGTTTGATCGAGAAGCATTTAAAAAGTACTTTTGTAAAAACTATACATCAAAGTGACATGTTCTTAAGTTTTTCCTCGTCCTTTTAAAGTGTTTATAATTAAGGTATTTTTAAGATATATGTGACAAGTTTTTTTTTTATTATTTATTTATTTATTATTATTATTATTCAACAATTGTGGGGTGAGAAATTATACTATGGAAATAATTGCTTTATTCACTGAGTTATACATTTAGATGGGTGATGTTGGGTAAAAGTTAAAGTATTTTGCATTTGAAAACTACCACATTACAATAATGATGCTCCAATCTTATTTTGAATTTTGAATTTTAATGTTGTTTAATTTTGTCACTGTACTTGTGTATTTTATACTTTAGAAAGTTTCAAATACCAAAGTATAAGAAGAACAAACGGAATAATTTAGAATCTCAAAAAAAAAAAAAAAAAAAAAAGAGTAAAAAGTAAAAGATCGGTATACTAGATCCCTCCAAAAGATTGTAAAATGTGATCTAATGTTAGATCCATTAATGATTTTAGATTATGAATGTCTTTACATAATGCTACAGATATATAGATATAATTGAATCAATACATGTTGTAGAAAAAAAAAAAAAGAATCAATACATATAAAAATCTTTATTCTAAAATTATTTCATTTGAATTCTCTAATATATAAAATTCTTAATTAAACCATATTATAAAAATTAAAATAAAGTCAAACGTGATGCAATCACGTGGGGTGAATAATAGAACTTCACATTAATTCTCTCAAGCCTATATATTATGGCATATAGGCAAATATAATTATCAAGAGACTTTTTAATTTTTTTTTTATTTGGTGAATTTGACTTTCCATTTTTCATGTGATTGCCAAGCTTTATCCTACTCACCTATGAGAAGATGGGTCATCTTATCATGTTATTTTTTGCCTTTTCAAATGTATGATTCAATTTTCAATTATATAATAAAGATATATATTATATTGAAAGCAGATCTAATTCGAACTTTATTATATATAATAATTAAATAAAGTGTTTATCCATCATATTCTTCATTTTCATCCAACTTAGTTGACAATCGAAACTTTTGAAATGGTGGGGTAATTAAACTCGTGATATATATATTTTTTTCCTTAGAAATCAAATACTATGTCAATAATTCAAATAATCATTAGAATCTCAAACCAGTAATTAAAAATACTATACTATAGTAATTAAAAAATAATAATCATTCGACTTTGTTTCTATGCTTATTATATGCAAAAGGTTTAGGATTCGTGACTGATTTCATTTTCGACGATGTGAAGTAATTATTAACAAGTGTTTGATAATTGATAAACATAAAGTATTAGATGGAAATGGCATAAATTTGAAATGAAAATGTTTAAAAGTGAAAGTATGAGTTGAATTAATGATTGCTTCATGATGGAATGATATAAAGAGTAGATTAACATAATATATTTAGAATTATGTTATGGGAGATTAGTGGTTGGGGGAAGAGGGACTAATCATTGAAATAATTTGAAGTTGTAGCAAAGTTCTTTTTTTGCTCAAATGTGTAATGGGCCAATGTATTATATATCATGAGTGCCCAAAGCACTAGCTTGAGCTTCTTCTATTTGATAACATAGATGTTTTTATATTTAAACCCAATTTGATTTGGCTAATCCTCAATGAGATCATCTCACCAAATTAAGTGAGAAATATTCAAAATGATTTAAATCCAATAACTATAAACAAATAATTTGATGTTATATTTTAGCAGTAGTTGTAGGTTGTTTGAATTATCGTAGTTTAAAAAATTCTATTATGCAATATCTTAGAACGAAGGACTATATTTCTTATGTGCAGAAGATCTTAAGTCTTTTCCCTTAATCTCTCGGACAAACATTTTTTTTTTAAAGCTAGATTTCTTTTCATTTCGTCATTAGTACCCTGGTCTTGTGATGGTCTCGGTTGTCCTTGTTCAACTCCTATCAACATGCATGTTATGTGTTTTTGCCTTTTATCTTGGTCGTCTTTTCTTCTATACCATTAATTACAACACATGCTAATAATATAATTTATATATAATTGATCGGAAGACTGAGAGTTATTATAGGTTTTAGTAACTAATCCCAACATTGACAAAAATCAAAAGATAAGGTCATAACATTGCTTTTAGTTAGCTTCGTAAGCTGTAACGATGTGATTTTGCTTTTATCTTGGTTGTCATTCATTCAACCCTAACCAGACATATGCTATTCATATAATTTAACCCTAAGCTCGAGAATTATTATATAGTTGTTGAATCATATTGCTTTTAGTTAATTTTTGTGAGCTCTTTATCAATATGTGCTTTTGCCTCTATCTTGGTACTACCACTTCACCATCAATTAATTAGTTAGCTCACACATACACATATGTTAGTCACATGTGTGAGATTGTATTTGAGTACTAGATTGGAGACTATTATTCACTTTTATGTAATGAAAATTCATTTTCTTCTCTCACAACTTTTGATTCTTCTTCTTATCTTCTATAGCGTGTGTTGATGGTCAGTTTTGGTCAAAGGAAACTCACCTGACCTTCACGTACCACCAACGGTAAATTTGTAGATGAGGGGGGAAGACGTGGCCTGCAAAAGAGGAAACCTGCACACCGGTGTGGTGCTAGCCACACCGCCTCCGATGCTTAAGTCAGAAAATGGAGAGAATAGCTAGAGAGCAAGAGGAGAGAGTCGAGAGTTCGGGTCCCTTTCTTCAGTGGCGAAGAGGGGTATAAATACCTGCTTGTGCTCCTAGGGTTTTTAGGAATTCAGAGGCGTTTTGGGACAAACCAGGCGGAACTAGGGTGGCTGGAGGCTGCACAGACCGAACGGAGTCGGCCAAACCAAGCGGGCCGAGGGTCGGCCTCGGCCTTGGGCCAAGGCCGAGTAGGGGGGTCGGGCCAAATGCCCGACCCCTTCGGTCTTGACCCGTCCCATTTGTCGGTTTCACCTCTGGGGTCCATCTCTTAGCCCTATTTCTGCCCGATTGTCCTCGTCAGCTCCTTGTACATCGGAGTGGTCCAAAATGACCTATAACAGCGTGTTCAAGTGATTGAAGAGAAAACAACTAAACTAAAGTACGTGTTCCACTTTATAAACAGGGTTCTATAGTAAATTTGCAATTAATTATAAGGTTCTTTTTTTTTTCCTCTTTCTGTCCAACAATATGTGACAGTGGAGATTCTTCAAACATCTAATCTTTTGATCAATGATATATGCTTTAACTAGTTGAGTTATTCTTCCGACAATATTTCTCTCGACGTAAAGAAATTTTTTTAAAGAAATAATCTCTTCCGACAGAAAAAATTACAGTCAGGAGAATGAAGTCTCTCCCGATGCTATGTTATGTGGCATCGTGAGGGGTTGCATTTTACTCGAATAATTGAAGAGAGACACAATCAATCAATCCAGAGAGTTATTTCCTCAATCCAACCTAAAACATGTGAATGAAGAGCTTTTCAACAAAAAGCACAAACCCACCACCAACCAACCCAAATGGCAAAGTTTCATGCACAAACCCCATTTGTTGAAAAGGCAAAACCCCATTTTGCCAAATGATAAGAATTATTGGAGAGCTTAGGGAGATGAACTTCCCATTAATCATATTACCATTAACATTAATTAATCATTTTCAAGTCAATTTAAATCACCTATTGCTGTCCAAACTTGTCTGTCTCTTCTCCACATTTTCATGGAATCTCCTGTGTTTTTGGCATTTTGGAACTATTACAAAGTCTTTAACTTTGTGTTTTTGTTTCTTTCCTTTGATTTTTTTAATGTCTTATTCCCCTAAACAATGGCATTCAATTGGCTTAATCTTTCTTGTTTAACAACAT
This sequence comes from Luffa aegyptiaca, assembly GCA_017139565.1. Taxonomy (NCBI): domain Eukaryota; kingdom Viridiplantae; phylum Streptophyta; class Magnoliopsida; order Cucurbitales; family Cucurbitaceae; genus Luffa; species Luffa aegyptiaca. Next base: position 46,944,700 of record CM029400.1, on the reverse strand, counting down.
ATAATTTGAAGCATGATTCAAGTTTATATTAGTTTTTTGCCTATCAACTTCAACCACCCACTTTGGAAGATTAAATTAATCTACAAGTTTAAGTTTGAAATTAAATTGTCTTGCTTTCGTAAAATAGAAACATATTATTTTTGTCAAAGTGAGCATAACTCAACAATAATTAGTATGTATACCTTGGACCAAGAGGTATAAATTTCAATTTTTTTTTGTTTTTTTTTTTGTTTTTGTTTGAAAAGGAATACTTTATTAAAAACTCAACTACTGGAAACAACAGAACACTCTTTAATTAAGGAGGAACTCAGCCATCCGGGCATCAAACCCATACAAGACAGAAAGTCTTCCGAAATGGAAGAACCCAAAAAAACTGATGCTTGAACTACCTGGAGAGACACAGGTAGAAGCTACGCACGCTAATTCATGCACTACAACATTTGAATCCCTCGAAATGAAGGAGAAATTGACAAAACCCACAAGCTTGGCCAGCTGCTGCACTTCATCCGCTAAAACCGCAACCTCCGAGCAATCTTCCGAAGACCGATTAAGGATGGCAATGACTTCCGCAAAATCTGATTCGACAATGATTTTCGGGTAAGGCCCGCTGAAATTCGCAACCAGACACTCTTGGTCGAAATAATAATAAAAAACATAATAACTACTTTAATTTGTTTTTAAAAATAAGTTTGTGCGAGGGTGGGAGGATTTGAACATCTGCTCTCTTGGTCAAAGATATATGTTTTAGTCTTGAGATATGTTCAGGTTAACATATTTAATTTTTTTTTTTTATAGGAGGATTCAAATCTTTGATTGGTTCAATAAAGATTTGATTTTTCTTTCCACATGTGATCAATGACATCATGTAAAGTATAGTTAAATAGCATTATTAATGATTACAAACCAACAAGTTAATGTTTTGGCATTTACTCACTAATGAGCAATCAACAAGTCATAATATGCATTGAAAATTGAGGGATTGGAGAGTTTTATATGGACCAAAGTGGAATGTTTTTTTCTCTACTCAAATAAATTAAGATAATTTGAGATAGACACATATTTCAATTCAAATGTCCATTTTTACTTGCATGTTATTTTATATTTTGTCTAAATATCAATAGTAATGAATGATTATTACATTTTAATTTAAAATCTTTAGATGCTATGCTATGGTAATAGTTGCACTAATAATTACTTATTGTTGAGCCTAATTCACTGGTTGAAATTTGAGACACTAATCATGTATTAAATGTGCTGGTTCGACATCTTAAGTTTGGAAATATTAAGCTTGAGTTTAGAAAAACAGTGTTTGTAACGCAGATTGAAGAAATCTGTGCTTGGAGTAAAAGTTTAAATTATAAGTTTAGCACACATGAACTTTCATAGTTGTGCTTACGAGATTTTAATATATGCTTCTAAACTTTAAATTTTGTGTCGAATAAGTTTCCGTCCTTAACATTTTCAATTTAATGCTTATGCTACCAAATGCTAAACATGTTTGAAAATAGATTGCAATGTTTCATTAAATAATATAGCATTGATTTTTTTTTTTTTTAATTTTTAAAATGAATTGATGTAGTTAATGATAGAGACATACTAGACATGAAATTAAAAGTTCACAAATATATTAAAAACCTTTTCAAGTACAGGGATCGAACATATATACATATTTGAAAGTTTAATATGGATTTAAAACTTATTTAAATATTGAAAAAAGAAACAAAGTTTAGAGAAAAAAATGTATAATTCAATGTTTATGTGTAGTAATTCAAATATATATAATTATTAGGGATGAAAGGATTCGAACCTCTAACCTTTCGGTCGAGAACATGCGCATTATGCCAATTGAGTTAGGCTCAGTTTCATAGTAATTCAAATTCTAATAACCTCTAAATTCAATAGCTTTTATTACAAAATTCGAATAAATTATGAAGATAATTCTAAAAATATCTTCGTTAAAAACTTTATTCCAGAAAAAAATATAGAAATGTCCTAGGGCAATTCGGTCATTTCGGTTTATGAATGGGCCGTAGGCCCAAGTTTCGAAAAAAAAAAGTAAGTGGGCTTTCTTTTTCCGTGAGCGCCAACGAAAAAGGCACAATTTTCATGTTCCCGCCTCCAAGAGCGAGAAAAGAAAAATAAAAAAATAAAAAAAAAATCTTGTTAAGAGGTGGGACCCACTTGTTCTTAACCATAGTTAGGAAAATAAACCGTTATTCATGGTTAGGTTAGACTGCTCATCAACCTGGGTTAATTTCGAACTGGTTCGAACTTCTTCTGTTCGAGATCTGTTCCACGATTAGGGTTTCGAAGGTTGAATTTCCATCGTCTTCTATAGTTCATTTCCTCAGATTTCTTAGTTCTTTGGCTTAGGATCGATCTTCGCATTGAGGCTCTGCATCGTTGAGATCTTCGATTTCTCTGAGAATTCTCTGTGACGAGAGAAGAAGAGAAAATTGGGGAAAAACCAGGCAAAATGGAGACGCAAAGAATTATTGAATTCCCGCACAAAAATATGGATAAACGCCCGAGGAAGAGACAGAGATTAGCGTGGGATATGCCTCCACCTGTTCCTCCTCCGAAGGTACTGCTTCTTGCTCTTACGGTCAAGTTGCGATTTATGAGTTTTATTTTGTATTCGATTTTCTATTTTGCACAATAGCGTGTGCGTGTGGAATGGAGATTGAAAATTTCAAATCATGGAAATGGAATCGGCTTTTTAAGGCTTTTGTCCGTATCATGAGACCTCGGGACCAAAGCGTTTGTGGTTTGACGATTAGGACTTGTGCTTAACATTGACTTGTTATGAATTCAGGTTCTTCCACCACCATACTGCGGTCAGGAATTTGGGAATGGGCAAATTCCCAATTATGCATATCCGTCTATGTATTGCAGGGGGGCACCACGCGTCGGATCTCCTCCATGGAGGCCTGATGATAAAGATGGACACTATGTATTCTCCATTGGAGAATGTTTAACTCCTCGTTGTAAGCATCTCCCAGTTCTCTGACTGTAGCATATGAACTTGCTTTTCCCATGAATTTTTTTATTTTAGGGGTTTTATTGTAAATTTGTCGGAAATTGTTCCTGATTTGGAAGTTTTCTGATTAATTGTTGCATCCTGGACATAGTAATAGATGGTACAAACATTTAATCCTTTATTTCCCGGTTCCCACCACGAATTTCTTGATACTTGTGCTTATTATTGATATTACTCTGCCATTAGCTGATATCTTTTGCTTATGCCATCTGCAGACAGAATTCTGAGCAAAATGGGTGAAGGTTAGTGTAGCATTTTCAGGAACCTAGTTTTCTTTTCTTCTCTCTTCTCTATATCTATCTTTATCACTGTCGCTCTGTTTCTCTCTCTCTCTGAGTGTATTTCCTGGGCTTTTATTTATTTGTATTTTCTCTTTACGAAGTTCAATAGTCTTTTTTCCATCTCTGTAGGAACATTTGGGCAAGTTTTAGAATGCTTGGATAGTGAGAAGAAAGAGGTTGTGGCTATTAAAATTGTTCGCTCTATAAGCAAATATCGTGAAGCTGCCATGATTGAAATTGATGTCCTACAGAGGCTGGCTAGGCATGATATTGGAGGCACCCGGTAAGATTTGGTCAATCTTACTTCACTTTTTTGTTGGGAAGTTCAAAGTAAATATTAGTATAAGTGGTTTCATTCCTTGCAGTTGTGTGCAAATTCGGAATTGGTTTGACTATCGTAATCATATATGTATTGTAAGTATTTGTTAATATCTCCTGATTTGATTAATTTGGAGGGGCAATACTAGTTCCTCCATGCCTGAATATTGTGTGAGTTAAAAGAAAACTTGCGGATGAATTTAAATGGTTTCAACAGGTATTTGAGAAGCTTGGACCAAGCTTATACGATTTTCTTCGCAAAAACAGCTACCGTTCATTTCCCATTGATCTTGTTCGGGAGTTTGCCAGACAACTTCTGGAGTCTGTAGCATGTGTGTGAATAATTCTTGCAATTTTTTTTGTTATTTACTTGATACTCGAATAAATATAACATGAATTCTAGAATTGCTTTCTGAAATATATTTTTTTTCCACGAATACTGAATTATGACAAAGTTTGTTTGCTGGAGCATGGAATATTGTAAGTGTTACATATGTTTATCTTATTTATTTTTTTTAAAATGATTGTCTGTAGTTATGCACGAGCTACGGCTAATTCACACTGATTTGAAGCCAGAGAATATTCTTCTTGTTTCCTCGGAGTTCGTTAGAGTGCCAGACCATAAGGTATACTGATTGCTTTCAATATCTTTTTGGTTTTGGTCATGCATGGGAAGGGCTATGTCCTTGAATGGTTGATATATGTTGCTCCTTTTATAAACTGACCCCCCTCCCGCATTCTAGTTTTTATCACGTTCAGCAAAAGATGGGTCCTATTTCAAGAATCTTCCAAAGTCGGCTGCGATTAAGCTCATTGATTTCGGAAGTACCACAACTGAACATCAAGATCACAGCTATATTGTTTCAACACGTCATTATAGGGCACCTGAAGTTATACTGGGTATATATTTTCCTCTTGCAGTATTATTGGTTTACAAGTTGCTATGCTTTCCTCCCTTGTATTACACACTGCTGCTATATTGGCTGCAGGTCTAGGATGGAACTATCCTTGTGACCTATGGAGTGTGGGATGCATACTTGTTGAACTTTGTTCTGTAAGTATCATCTTATAGACTAGGTTAAACTGTTTGTTGTTTGATTGGATTTCGTTTTTCCTCAAACAAATTGAACGCTGATTCAACAAATTCAATTTCTGATTAAAAATATTTGGAAAATAGGAATTTCCTTGTTATTGCTCTTCTCTTGTGGCTGTGTTTTTTGGAAGAATCCTGGTAAATATTAGATATCGTAGTGAGACATTTTGTAGGACCTGCTCACTAAATTTTTATGGGGAGGTGCTTTGGTAATTGGCCACTATAAAATTTTGCTTTTAAAAAGGTTCGGAAAATATGAGTATCCTCTTATGTTTTCTGATTAGTTTGAGTTATTTTTACATTCAACTAGGCTCTTTATTTTATTTTTCCGTTTGCTTTTATAATTTTTTTGTTGCTCGGTAAGCAGGGTGAGGCACTTTTTCAAACACACGAGAACTTGGAGCATCTTGCCATGATGGAGAAGGTTTTGGGTCCGTTGCCTCAACATATGGTTCTGCGGGCAGAGTAAGGATTTCGTTCTCCTTTTATTTATTTGTTTATTTTTGGGTTGGGAGTTCTCGATACAGCTCTCATTGTAATTTGTGCTTAAACTTTTGCAGTCGCCGTGCTGAGAAATACTTCAGGCGGGGGGGAATGCAGCTTGATTGGCCCCAGGGTGCAACATCTCGAGAAAGCATGAGAGCAGTCTGGAAGTTACCGAGGCTGCCTGTAATTATTTCCACCCCTTATTTTCATCTTCCAATGAATTTTTTTTTGTAATTCAAGGTGTAACTCGTAGTGCTCTCTTCTGAAATGTTTTGTGCAGAACCTCGTAATGCAGCATGTCGATCACTCGGCTGGTGATTTGATCGATCTCCTGCAAGGCCTCTTACGTTATGATCCAGCAGAGAGGCTCATGGCAAGGGAAGCACTAAGACATCCTTTCTTCACTAGAGATCTAAGAAGGTGTGGTTACCCCTTGTAGTTCTCATTCGCATTTTAATCAAAGAGTGAGCCGCTTTTGAGGGAGAAAGAAAGAAACTTTAAAGAAGTGATGAATTGTTTCACCAATAAGCTCATGATCTGTTTCTTTTTTTCTTTTGTATTTGCCCAAATTCTTGTGTAGTTAAAATCCAAAAGATGATTCTATCACATTCCTTTTTCTTCCCCCCGTTCCTTGTCATTTTCTACACCATATCATAGAATGATCTGATCTGTTCCTGGTATATTCCAGTTTGGTTATGGAGGTTTTTATGCAAAATTACAAAAGTAATGTACTAATATTCTTTTTTGTATTGATATGTATTCTGGCTAGTTCATTATTTCCAGGTGCTTGGGCAAGGTCTAACCGTTGGAATGTAGATAGCAAACCAAAAGCCGCCGTTGAATGGAAACTGGAGCAGTGAGACTTGCCGAACAGAGCGTGTCTAAGAGTGAATGAGCGTCGCCCTGCCATTTTTCGTTACAAAAGATACACAATAGCAAAGCCAAACAAGAGGAGGGAGGTAACAGAAAGCGAGAACATATGGATATGTAGAGAGGAATCAAACTTCTTGGAGATGGGAATGGAAAAAAGGCCAATTTTGTGTAGGAAGTTTTTGGTCATCTGAACGACAAAAGAAAAAGAAAAAGTAAAAATGGCAATCAATGGAGATGGTGTTCGAATCTGAAGTTTGGCTTTCAGGTTTTCAATAGCTAGGCAAGTAAAACTCCATGCAAGAATGGCGTTTTCTTTATGCCTTTCGTCCATTTGGGCAACCCAAAGGCCTCTCGAAGTTTGAATAATGGGAGTGAGTTCGACAAGAATAGGAGAGGATGTTGCGAATGACCCAAATCACTTTTGTCATTCTAATATAATTAAAGATGTTTTTAGAGTGATTATGTTTCTTTCAAAATCACTCCAAGGATGTGACAAAGTGATTTTGGTCATTTCAAAATCACTCATAAACATGCATTACTGATACATATAATGTTCTAAAAAATTTCAATTGCGTTTTGAAATGAGAAAAAGATACTCAAGTTTTCTGACAACCGTTTGAATAATGGAAGGTTTGATTTTTAAAAATATGAAAGAGTCCTTCAATTTTATTTTTTCTTTTTTTATTTTAATCTTTGGAAGTTTTGAAATACTTATTTCCATGGGTTCTCTTTAATTTTTCTGTCATATTTTATTGAAATTCATCAAAGATATTTTCCATTTTTTTAAAAGTAAAAGCTTACTGTTAAATAGTTGGAAGTTTTAATTTTTATAAATATGAAAGAGTCCTTTAATTTTATTTTTTCTTTTTATATTTTAATCTTCAGAAGTTTTGACCCTTTGTTCTCTTTAATTTTTCTATCCTATCTAATTGAAACTCCAAGTTGTTTATTTTGAAATTGTTGCCAAGTTTGGTTATGATTTTTGAAGAACATAAGTGGTTTAAGATTTAAGAAAGACTTGGGATGGAACAAAATATCTTAAAATTTAAAAGTCCAAAAAGAAAAAGGAAAAAAAAAACCTCAACGTTTAAAATAAAATTTAGTGAAAATAAGTAAATGGGCCACGCATATTTCGAAAATACCACCAAAATCTTTGGCGCTATTTGGCTTCCCAGTTAAACGACGTCGTAAGAGGTATATACCGAGATTCCTGTACGCTCATCTTCATCATTCTTCGTCTTCTTCCTTGGGCAGCGTGATCAGGGTTTTGGAATTTCCCCTGTAAAATCCCATTTCTCTTTACCCGTCGCCATGGATTCTCTTGGGAGACTGCAACACTGCCACCACTCCCTTCACCTTCCCCTCCACCTTCCCCTCCACCACTTCCCCGTGTTTTCGAAACCAGTTTCTTCACTTAGCTTCAGAACCCGATTGCCGGTGCCGTCGGCGTCGTTCAAATCGTCATCATCCATAAAAGCCTCGTTCTCATCTCCGCCGTCCGCCTCCGACTCGTTTTTTCAAACCCCACGACGGCGTTGGCCTTCACTCCCCCAAATTCTAGACCCCATTTCCTCATCAATCCTCAAAACCACCTGCGTCACTTTTGCCGCCGCCGCCGCTTTGTTTTTTATGCGGGTTTGCGGCAAACCTGCTGTTGCAGCTCCAATTCCTTCGCCTACGGTGGAGTCTGTGAAGGAATCGACGGACGGTGAAGAAGATAAAGAGAGGGTACTTGAAGAACTACTGGTGAACAATCCCAATGATGTTGAAGCTCTTCGATCGCTCATGGAGGTAAGAGTTAAGGCTCGAAAGTTTCCTGAAGCTATTGACGTTCTAGACCGTTTAATTGAACTTGAGCCCGATGATTTAGAATGGCTAGTGTTGAAGGCCAACGTTTATAGTCATGTGGGAAATTCTGAATTGGCGAGGAAGGAGTTTGAGAGGATTTTAGTGAAGGATCCTTTTCAGGTTGAGGCCTACCATGGGCTTGTAATGTTGACGGAGACATCAGATACTGATTCATTGAAGGCAATTCTGAATAGGGTTGAAGGGGCACTGGAGAATTGCAAGAAACATAAAGGGAAGTCAGAGGAAAGGGATTTTAAGCTTTTGGTCGCTCAGATTAAAGTTATGGAAGGAAGTTACTCTGAAGCACTGAAAGATTACCAGGAACTTGAGAGGGAGGAGCCGAGGGATTTTAGGCCATATCTGTGTCAGGGAATTCTTTATTCTCTGCTTAGGAAGAATGATGAAGCTGAGAAGCAATTTGAAATATTTCGAAGACTTGTTCCAAAGAACCACCCCTACAAAGAATATTTTGATGAAAACATGTTTGCAACCAAGCATTTTGTACAGCAGATTGAGAGGGATGTTGCAGCTTCGCATAATTGAATGTCTTTTTTCATGTCTTCTGAACTTTCTGTTTCTATGCTGATGGTTTTGTTGCTTAATCTATGCAATCTAACTCCAGTTTTTGTCATTTTTCGGTTGAAATTAGAGGATGAAAGGTAAATATGTTGTTGTTATACCCATGTAGGGAGCTTGATGAATATAGTTGTTTAACTGGAGTTGATCTTTGGATCCCATTTTTCACCTTGCACATGCCTTGGTGCATTGAATTGAATGTGCCTAATCAAAGTACTCTTGGGTAGGTGAACTTCCTCCATCCATCGTGGATTTTAGTGTGAACGAAATGTATAACTTTGAATCATGCCATTATGTGAAATACTCTCTATAATTGGCTGAAAAAACCCCATGTGTTTTGGACACAACTTGAGAATTTCTGGCTTTGTACACAACTTGAGAATTTCTGGCTTTGTACACAACTTGAGAATTTTCTGGCTTGTTCAAAAGCAACATTTTGGCTGCTCCATTTTCTGTCTCTCTCTCTCTTGTTCAAAAGAGAAACAGTTTGTAAATTTGAACTTTGAAGTTTTGTCTTAAATCTTAACTTGGACATTGGAATTGACTTCTCAGCACTGTATCTGTGTGATGATTATTATTATTGTTTTTATTTTCATAAGAAATCATGAAATCTATGAGCACAGACTTTTGAACTCTTAAATTACACCAGATTATTACTGTTGTTTAAAGTAGTCTCGATTTGAGTCTATTTTCATGCCTAACTTTATTAAAAAAATGGCATTTGATTTGAAAATTGAAGTGGAGCTCCAATTGCATGTTTTTTAAATAGTTTAGGTCACCCCTTGCTTTCAACTTTTGTGGTTGTATGTCTCTTCCATGCACGACATAAGCCGTAACATCTGGCCTTTTTAATGTTCGACTTGATTTTCTCCCCTCAAAGGACTTTACTTCTTTTTCATTTTACTTTTACATTTTGAAGTGAGATACACACTTGCTAGATGTAGATTCTCAGGGAATAGTATTTATATTTGTTTGGTTAAAAAGTGAAGGTTGAGTTTCATTTATGTCTTGTCACATTAATTCTTCTGGGCCATGCAATTGCAGAAGGTTTGCAGAAGGTAAAGCACAAGTGGAGGCTTGGAGTCCAAGAATTCCCCTGAGGATACGACACAGAGGTTGGTCTATACATTTACTTATTATTCAGAGAAGTATTGTTAGTTGGTTTCATGTGCGTCTTGATTGCTTTATAGGACATGTCAATGAAATTTCTCTGCCATATTTTTATGATCATCTTTTCATTAAAACATCTGATATGATACTTTAGCTTGTATATAAGATACCACTTCTTAGCCTAGTGTAGTCATTGTGCAAGTGAAAAAACAAGAAGATTTTGGGATGTAGGTTTTTAAACTTAACACAGTGGCCACCATTCTAGGATACTATAATTCGAAAAATACCTTAACAATTAAATATAGTAGGATCAAGGGGATGTCCTTGAAATTGAATTAGATGGAGGAAAAAAAGGAAAAAGATGTTGACTGCCTTGTTTGTCACGCATATAATTTGAAAAAAGGTGTCTAAAGCTAATCTGAAATTCCATGGCTGGGAATTGAGATTTGACCTTAGAGATGAAGCTCCAGTCAAGCAAAATATACCTTTTACCTTTTTTAGTTTAAAGCTAGTACACTTGTCTTCTTCTTGGACTAATCAAGCCTTTCAAATTTTCTTTCTTTGTTCTTTCTAAATCATGTGCATTTAATTTCTGTTCCTTCTAGATTTGAAATCTGGGGTTAAATTTAGCATTTTATTTGAATCTGGAATTCATTTGAAAATGGATTTCTATAATTAAACACTATTGTTGAGGATTGTCTCTGTTAGAAAGTGGAGGAATATGATTTTATTGTCTCTCTATTTAGTACAAACGGTAACTTTTTCTTTGATCAAAATTGTTCACAAGGAACAGTGAAAACTTTCTTCCATTAACTCTATGGGATTATGTTTCCAAATGACATTTTCTTTCTTTGTTAAAATGTATAAACAAAGAAAATTTGTACTTAGAAATCAAGTATTAATTAAACTATTCAACTTCATTTATTTATTTTTGGTAGCAGTGAGATTACTTGTAGATCACTTTTTTTTTTATTCCTAAAACTGAGCCATATCTTTTGTTCATATTTTTTTTTATTAAAAAACTCAATGATTTAATGCAAAGTTCTCTGAAAGTAGAATGGATATAGTAAACGTATTTTCTTTTTTCATTTTAAAAAATTAAGTGGTGTCTTTCTTATTTCAAAAAAAAAAAAAAAAAAAAAAAAAAGGTGGGGTCTTTCTACTTTTAACTCTTTTTTCTTTTTAGGAATATTTTCTACTTTTAACTGTATTAATTCTTATATTATTATATTTGTGGCCCACCTCTATTAATTCTTATTGAAGCCTTTTCCATTTCCCATCTCAAGTTAGCTTCCAGACACAACAAGAATTTAAATTATGAAAATCTAGATTTGGAGGTTTTGAACTTAATTTAAGACCTTGGATGATATCTTCAAATATCTCAAGCCTTTACTGATCCCAGAGAAGCTAAATTCTAGATAGAAAGAACAATTCTTGCCCTTCAATCAAGCTTCCCTTTTTGGTGGCTTTTTTTTGTTGTATTTATTCAATTATTTAGGTTCGAGATCTTTAAGAGATACAAACTTCATTACCTGTTATACTCTAGTGTTAATACTTCAGGAACATTGGTAAGAACAAAAAGAAAAGAACTTCTTTGTCAATCTGAACATAACTTGATTGGATAAGACATGTATTATCGATCAAGATGTTAGAAGTTTGAATCCTTTCATCCCACCGTATTGTTGTCGAACTCTAAAGAAAAGAAAAGAAAAAAAAGACCTCTCCCCCTATATCTGTCTGCATTACTTTGATGATATGCTAATATTTCCAATGAACATGATAAATAAACTTAAGTCATTGTCCCTAACTTCTTGTTTTTAGTGCCCTATTTCTCTCTCTGTGTTTGTCTGTTTTTTCTCTCTCTCTTGGAGCAGTGAATGAATTGGAAGGAAACAAAAGAAGCTTCAATTGTCACCTGTCCTATCACCCTGTCCATGTTTCATGCATCACATCTTTTTAATTGCCCAATAAAATATTTGTAATAAGTACTTTCATGATATGTAATAAATTCTCTCTCACTCACTCACTTCTATCATGTTTTGTGTCATTCAAACTTAGACCCAAATTCAATATTTAATTTATGCCTAGTTAATTGTAGTTCATGGATGTCAAAACGAGCATAGTTTAGTGATAATTTGCATATATCTTTGATCATGAGGTTAGAGGTTCGAATTCCCCCACTTCTAAATGTTTATGTACTAAAAATAAATTGTAGCTCCATTGATAGAATACTGAGCATAACTAACATAAAGTTTGTACTATCAATAGGCCTGTGGTTCAAATCCCCTACCTCACATGTTATATATAGGTTTAAATCCTATTTTGATTTTTGAATTTTTTAGTTTATGTTATTTTTATCCTTTAACTTTCAAAATGACTTTTAAGTTTGTATCATTTTGATCGATCACTTTTAAAAGATCTACTTTAGTTTTGAATTAATAATGTAACTTCGAGTATTTATACTGACACGTTGACATGAGCATGATTTCAAGTCAAATAAGTTAAAGACTAATATTGGAAAAAGTGGATTTAAGGTAGAAAAGTAACATAGCAGGAACCAAAATGGTTGTTTTTTGAAAGTTGAGGATCTAAAATAGACATTTTGAAAGTTCAAGAACTAAAGTAAAACAAATTTAACGAAAACAAACATTTTGAAAGTTTATTAGTTGGTTGGAGTGCTTTTGAAATGAATGGAAGTTTCTTTCTCCCCAAACTCTTGAGAATTTATTTTTGTTGAGTTATGAAAATAGAAATAATTGATAGTTGTATGATTGTGGGACTCCACAAATCCTTCCCCAATTTCTTTATTCTTCTTCTTAAAAGGGGGAAAAAGGAAAAAGAATAAATAAATAAATGAATAAATAAATAAATAAATAAATATATATATATAGCCCATTCCACCCTTATGGCCTCACACTCCCCATTGGTATTTTGTAAAAAAGTAAGGGTAGATCTATTTTGATTAAATTATATTTCTTATTATTTACATCATGTCAAATTTTTTTTTTGGAATCACCTCAAAGAAATAAAGTTGATACAAACATAAAAAATATACAATATAAAATGTATAATTCAATAATATATTTTGTACAATAGATCATATTTTCTTGGTTTGAAATGAGGTTTTTTAATGAGGAAGATATGAATTATATTTTTCAAATTTGTATTTTTTTTCCTTCTTATCCTTTAAATTACGTAGGAATAAAATATTAGATAATCATTGATTGAAGAAAATCACAAATAAAGAATACTAAATATTTTAAAAATAATCACACAAAAGTCAAGATTCTTAATGCTACCAAACTTTTTTAAATCCACCCTTCATAAAAATAAGGAATTCTAAATCCTTTTTAAGGATTATTAATTATTAATAATTAGGTTGGACTAAACTATGTTATTACCAAATCTACCCTTATTCTTTTTTTTTTTTTTTTGAGAGAAAATCTACCCTTATTCTGTCAGTTTACAAAATTACCCTCCAAATTTCTTTCTCTTTCCTGATGAGACAGTCCCAAAAGCCGACATGGCGGCATAAGATTCCGACACGTCGGCATTCTTCTTCGGCCAAATTGGCCTTCAGTCCCATCCACTTGCCGCTCATCTTTCTCAATCCTTCGCCAATTTGAATGTTCAAATCCATTTCTCTCTCTCTCTCTCTCATTGATTCCTCCGCCGCCCAGTCCGCCGCTCTCCGCCGTTCTCCGCCGTCTCCACTCGTCGGAGCGGACTTAGCTTGTTTCCGCTTTGGATAGGGTTAGGTTCTGTTCCCCTGCCCCTTGCACATTCCTTATTTACTGTTTTCTCTCGAATCTCACGATCTGCAGATTTCCGAATTTTACTGAAATTTGAATCTGAGACTGAGAGGTGTCCTTCGTTTACCTGTTGGTGGAATTCGAGGATTCTTTTGTGTGTTTCTTCGACTGTTCATTTATTTAGAAAGTGCTTTAAATGCGAGAAGTGAAGAAGCTTCGACCTGCTTCGACAAAATAGGTGGAAGCTCACGGGAATCACTTGTCCAAGCTCGGTGAACAGTTGTTTCGAAAGGGCGACTTGTTCGAGAAGGTCTTTTCTTTTTCTTGTTTCTTTGTTGGCTGTTTCTTGTTTGGCTCTTGAGGAAATTTCGGGAGAAGGAAAATAGCACCGAAATTAACTTGTTTGTTTGTTCTTGTGCTTATTTTAAATGAACTGAGGTATAACGTTTATCGAGTATCTTCTAGCTTTGTGCTACAATTTTCTCTGCTGGATAGTGGGGCTTTTCTTTTGTTTTGCTGCAAAATGCTAATGAAACTGAGAAAGTTGCGACCCCATTAGCCTGCTTTTTTGGTTGCTTTAATAACTTCATTTGAAAAGCCAAGGATTTGATTTTTGGCTGGCTGATTGGTATGGTGGTACTTGAACCTTTTTCTTTCGGGAAGAGGGAAAATTGAGTAATTCGAAAGAATTTTGTTTCTATATATTTATTGTTTTTACTGATGTCTGTTGCAGTTTTGTCTGTAATATCAAACCCCAGAAGTTATGTTATTGCATGGGTTTGAATGTCCTTTGCGAAAGCAGGTTTTGAAGAAGTTACTTTTTGACTTTGTTTCCCTTTCTTTTTTTTTTTTTTTTTTTGCAGGATTTCTTTATTAAATCGTTTCTTTCCGTAATGATTTTTCTGGACATAATTGAGGCGCGTGAAAACAAGCTGCCCGGAAAAGTGATCCCCATCCAGGTACTTTCCCAAGTTCACCTTTAAATTGAATTTCTTTTTTGTTTTTGTGAACTCTTCCCTCTTCGCCCAGCTCTGCTCCTCTTTTTGAAATATTTCCTGAAAATTCAAAAAGAATATCTTTGCTATGTTTTGAAACATTGGATTCCGTCAGTATCAATACTCGATTCCCTGGTGAATTCTCTCAAATTCCATTTTTCAAACTTTGGGGTTCTTTTTAATTATTATTTGTATTTGTTTTTTTAAATTTCTCTGATCCTTTACCCATTTCTGCTTGTGCTGCATTCAAACCGAAGATCTTTACTACATTTTCCAGGAACGAGCCAGGTCTTCAAATCTCACCAGCAGCAGATTACATGCACTACGTTCTCATCTACCTACATTACATGTTGGTCGAACTACGTGATATGGTTTATACCACTTCCTACATCAAGTTGATTTAGCTGATATTTTGCTATCTTATGTAAATGCCATCATCTCGTTTGTTGATTCTCCTTTGTTTTTGGTTACTCTGTAGAATAAAAATGAAAACAGAACTGATGGTTTGGTAAAATGAATTCAGAGATTGTAGTCCACGCTTAAGTTGAATTGGGAGTCCTTTAGGCAAGCTTTGGAAACTTGATAAAGATATTTTAGCAGAAGAAATGTCCAAAGAGACTGAATCCACAAGGAGGTCACCCAGTCCCGTTGCCAAATTGATGGGTCTGGATGGGTCGTTTTGTAAACAACATAAGAAGACACAGGGGAACTATTTGCAGAGGGCGGTATCACCTGAAAAATCTCAAAGGCGTGCTACATCTGACGACAATCAGTTCTATGCACGAAGTTCAAGGCAGCAGCAAAAATTTAAGGATGTGTTTGAGGTACAGGAAACATCAATGAAGGGAAGCAGCAGCTTCTCAGTACCCAAGATTGCAAATCTGAAGCCTGCTCGAGCAGAGATGGAATTTATTCAGAAGAAGTTCATGGATGCCAAACGTCTTGTAACTGACGAGAAGCTACAGGGTTCCAAGGAATTTCATGATGCACTTGAAGTGCTCGATTCAAACAAGAAACTTCTACTGAAATATCTCCAGCAGCCAGATTCTCTGTTCATGAAGCATCTGTTCGACATAAATGATGTTCTTCCCCACTCTAATTGTACGCAAATGGTAGCTATGAAATCATCAGATGATGAGAACCATGCGTGCTATGACTCTGGTAGGAAGTCAGTGAGGAGAAATCGAAGGAAGAAGCACACAAAATCTCGCAAACATTGTAGCGATCAAATCAGCCCCTCTGATTGTAATTATGTTGCTAAAAGTTCTGTTAAAAGTTCAAGAATTAAATTAGAAGATGATGAAAGATTGGCCATTTTCCCGAAAAGAATCGTTGTTTTGAAGCCAAATCTTGGAAAGGCACAGAATTCTTCCCGCATTGTTATACCTTCCTCGCATGCTTTTCAGTCTGATTGTAAGAAGCCATCAGAATTTGAAAGGACGGAGAACAGGGGAATAGAAACTTTGAGAATGAAAAATCATGATGATGATGTAGGGTTATCAAATCTCGAGGTTAGATATTCTAAAAAAATTTCCAAGAAGAAAACTAGGCAAGTGAGAGAGAATTTTGATTGTAGTTCCATGAGTTCATCTGTTGGAGTAACAAGACATGATAGGAATGGAAGTCCTTTCATTGGTAATGATTTAGATGCTGGAAAATGCAATTCCAGTGATATGTTTGGCTTAAATGGTCAATGTCGATCTTCATCGTTTTGTTATAAAAAGTCATCTTTGAGTGCAGAGGCTAAGAAGAGACTGTCAGAAAGATGGAAAACGACTTGTGACTACCATAACATGGGTGTGGTTAGTAGGAGTTGCACACTGGCTGAGATGCTTGCCATGCCCGGGAAGGAAACTACACCTGCATATATGGAACCAAGATATGGAGGAGGATCCAGCGGTAAAATTTTGAATGACCAGCGCGTTAAACCTTTTGGTATAAGCAGTAAGGATGGCTGGAAGGACATCTGCTTAGAAAAATTGTCTAGGTCAAGATCTCTTCCCGCCTCATCAACTGCCTTTGAGATTTTTAAAACAAATTCTGATTCTCTGAGCATGGATCAACCTGTGATACCAAACGAAGCCTTCAAGTGGGAAAGAAAGGAGGCAATTAGCGAGAGTTTGTGCCAAAGGGAATATATAGCTCGCAGAAACTCCAGATCTAGGAGAAAGAAATCTCATAGTTCTACCTGTTCATTTGGGGAATATGATGACCCTGTACTGGAGATTTGCACTAGCCAGAATCAAGACAGTGATTTTCATGACAATGATCCAGCCGAAAGAAATCTTCTGGTTGTTGAAGAATCAACATTTTTCCCTGTAAAGGACCAGACTCAAGTTCTCGAAAATTGGATGGATTTGAGAGTGAAATCCGACGAAGTGATTGTATCATCTAATGAGGAACTTCAACCTGAATTGTCTGTTCATTCAGTGGTAGAAGATAATCCTTGCTCTGGTGACCAATATTCTTTTATGTCTAAGGTTAGTCTTCGAATATTCTCACTGTACACTTCAAGATATTTTAACCATGAAATGTTGCATTGGATTGGACAACTTATTCCCCAATCTAAAACATTTTGTTATATCCAGGAATTGTCGCCTGAGGCATCTGAAGATACTTCATTCCATTTGAAATCTGTACCTGGATTAGAATCTCCTGTAAGCTCAAAGGAGGCTGAACAGCCCAGTCCAGTTTCAGTTCTGGAACCTCCTTTTACAGATGATCTACCTCCTGGTTCTGATTGCTTTGAGAGTCTCAGTGCCGACCTCCATGGTAATTCCATAAGATTATGTTCTCCTTTAGGGATTTATTGAAGTGATTTGGCAGATGAAATCAACCTAATTTTGAAATAATTTTTTTTCTGCCTGTTATTCAAGAATGATATTATTCAAAACTTGAACATGTTGAACTGTGCTTCAAATTTGTACCTGGCATTGCTTTTAAACTTACAGAAGGTAAAACTGTGTGGTAGTCATATTTAACTGCATAAGATGTTTGACCAAATCATCATCTTTATAAGTAAATCTTGTAGTTCTTATCATACCATAGACTCTTCTGATTATCGTGTTGTGCAACAATTTGCTTTTCTTTTTAGTTCTCCAAATTTAACTGGACTTATGAAGGATGAATAGAAAAGAATGAAATTATTGAACGGAATGATCAACTGTTCATTCAACAGAGACAAGAAAGAATGAACAAGAAGAAAGAGATGGATATGATCTGAGAAGTGAGAAGTATAAAGCCATCGTATTTTATATATTCCTGGACTTACTCTGCTTCCAATCTAGACTCAACATATCTGAATAATATATTCATATATCAGTGGTTGAATTGAATGCATGTCAGATTCCTATGTTCTAAAATGTCTAAGATCTCAAGTTTCTGAAAATGAGGCCCAGCCAGGCCTCTGGATAGACTAGAATCTTATGGTTTGACTATCTTTTGTTTTCTTAAGCTGGCATCTGGATAAGTTTTAATTCGTTCTCCTCTGTCTCATGAATACAGGGCTTCGAATGCAACTCAAGTTACTCAAGTTAGAGACAGAAGCTTTCACTGAATCTGAAGAAACCCAACATATCTCGAGTGATGAAGATGGAGGGGAAGAATCCCTTGGGTTTCCAGAGGAGAAATATGCATGTAAAGCTGAAGATAGCTGGGAGTTTTCATATTTAACTGATGTCTTACACAGTTCAGCTTTTAAAGATACCGATCCCGACATGTTCATCGCAATGTGGCACTCTCTTGAATGCCCCATAGATCCTTCTACATTTGAGGAACTTGAGAAGAAGAATGCGGATTGGTCTTCTCAACCAAGGTCAGAAAGAAAGCTACTTTTTGACCGTATAAATTTAGGAATTTTGGATATTTACCAAAAATTCACTGACCCTTATCCATGGGTAAGGACCCCAACAATTCAAGTAGGGAATAATGAAGGGCTCTGCAATAATTTGTTTAAGTTTCTAGCTAAGCAAGTGAAGAAAGTAGATGAAGACATTGTAGAGAAGGTGCTTGGAAGGACAAGTCAATGGTTAGTGTTGGGGTATGATGTTGATGTAATAGGCAAGGAAATTGAGAGACTAATGGTAGATGAGCTCATAGATGAGGTAGTTGACATGTATTTATAGATGATTTAGCTTTCATATAATCTCTCTTGTTGAAATAAGATATCAAAGCCTTTAAACACAATGGATGAACAAAAAGACAACCATTTCATGATTAAATGCTGCATCTTTGAAGTAACAGGTAAGAAGAATGCACAAAACCATGTCAAAATCAAATTGTTATCCTGAAATGTATCTGGACTGTGGCAAATGATTCAAAGTCATCTGGGGTGACTTGTGCTAAATCACTGCCAAATTCAAATTTTAATTTTAGGTTAAGATATCTTCAAGCTTAAATTATAAGTTTGGTCATTGGGCTTACTGGACAACTTGATTTTAACTTGTTTAATACTGGCATAGCATACTAGTTGTGTATTATTTAAGGATCACATGATAGGTGTAATTGCTAAATATTACTGTTAATATTTGACCCAAAATTGAAATTTTAGGTCCCTTCGATAATCCTGTCCTCACAGGAGGATTGGTTGACCCTACTATATGTGGTTGCCAAGGAAACTCGTAGGATATTAAATCCTAGATAGGTGGCCATTATGGATTGAACTCATTCCCTCTAGATCCTTTATTTTTCTATGACCCTTATTGACCACTAGGGCCAACCCATGATGGTTAGGTCTCTTTGATAACCATTTGGTTTTTAAAAATTATGCTGGTTTTGTCTTGATTTCCTTACAATGGTTTTCATCATTGTTAATGAAACATTTCAATTATGAGTCAAATTCCAAAAACAAATCAAGTTTTTGAAAACTATTTCTTTTTAGTTTTTCCGAAACTGACTTTGTTTTTGAAATCATGGAAGAAGGTAAATAACAAAACAAAGAAACTTATAGGTGAAAGTTATATTTATAAGCATAATCTTCAACCATGAAAATCTTAAAAGCAAATGTTTATCAAACGGGACTTTAAATTACAACCAATAAACATATAATTTAATGTGGGTTTTAATCATTTGGGCTGAAACTTTTCTCTTACCAAGAGCCAAGGTTCAAACGGCTTCCCAATCCATATTCAAAGGGGAATATTTTTTGGAGAAGACAAACCTCATCAGATAATAATAAAGGCTTTGGGAATCAAAAAGGCATGGCTGTATTGTATTACAGCAAAACCATGGGGAATCCAATTCCCTTTCTTTAAAAGAGGCCAGTGGTCTCTTTCCCAATAGTTTTGCTTGAAAGATGCCACTCTTTTCCTTACTGAAAGCTCAAAGCTTCAAAAGTAACAAAGGAAAAGAGAATTAACTTGAAACTTCTCAACAGCATGCTCTAGAATCCCAACCTTTTTTTACCTCAATGAAAGCATCAGAGTTCATTCTTAAACTAGATGTACAGTAAACTCAAACTTTTTCAGTCATTAGATATGATCAATCAAGCTGGTTTTCTGGCATTTCTGTGGTGGTTGATGTTGAAGCCACCGTCAATGAGGTGGACGGTGGTAACTGTGGTGGCGGAGTAGGTGGCGGTGGCGGTGTTGGCGGTTGAGAAGTCCAAAACTTTGCATGCTTCAGCTTTGATACACTTGCTAGAACGCCCACTAGTGTTATATCTCCTTCTATTGTCACCTTTTTGGCTGCATAGTCTATGTTGAAGGATGTTACCCCTGCTTGTAAAATTAAAAGTCAAATCTTTCTCATACTTGTATTTGTCGTAAGAAAACATTCTAACCGATATGGTAATCTTGTCACGCACGAGACAAGTTCATTCTTTTTCATAAAAACACTAAATCCTAGAGAAGAGTGAGTTTATATACCCTAAAAAACAACTTTAGAAACAGAAGACAGATTAAGAATGGATGTCCCAAAACATGTTTGAAGAGAGGGCATTTTTAACAAGTGTCATCAAAAGTGCCAAAGACATTGTCAAACAGGCATACCTTCCATTTTTGAAAGATGTTTTCTGACTTTCCCTTCACAACCTTTACAGTGCAATGACACCATCAACACAACAACCTGCCACCAAAACCAAACATTTCCCTTTAAGAAAAAGACAGCCACTTACCTTATAGAATGTTAAAAATAGTTACATGGTTTCTTTTATCCTCTATAATCATGCTTGTTTTCTGTCATATTACTTCTTTATCATTTAAAGGTTTAGGAAAATGGAAAACCTGTTTGGTAGGAGTTGGTTTGGGCTGCTGAGACAATGTTGCTTGAGTTGTTGAAGAAGTAGACTCATCTTGATTTACATCAGTTTTGAGTTCTTTGTAATCATCAGCTGGGACGATATCGTAAACAGGGTCGGTCTCCGGTAGCCCGTCGAAGAATTGTGATTGTGCATCACTTCCAAGTAGGTACCTAGAGGAGCCAGCCGGTGGCGGAGGAGGAGGAGCGATCAGATCATTCAGCTTAGCAAAGCTCCTTGTAACAATATCAGTTGGAATGAAGGAGCTCTTCTTCAAAATATCTGTAGATGGAAGAGTGTGAGCACTTTCTTTCTCTTCATTTTCTTGTTTCACTGATGGAATTTTGGTCTTGGATCTTCTGTTGCCTTTTGAAGATGTTTTCTTGCTCTTTGTGAGTTGATGGTGAGGTTGGGGACTGAAAGGCGGTCGAGAAAAATCTCGAGGAGGCGTCAATAGAGTGTTGGGAGCAGTGCTGTTTCTTCTTCCATCACAGATGATGGGATTGTGGCGGTCGAGAGCACGGCCACCGAGCTGGATCGCAGGCGAGGAGGGGAAGGAGGAGGAGGAAGATGAGGAGGCTTGCTCAATTTCCATGCTTGAGCATATGGCTGTTGAAGCTTGGGATGCACAGAATATATCTATGCCTTTCATCTTTTGACAATGATTTATGAGAGAGAGAGAGAGAAATGGTGTGGCTGGGAGAATCTGAACCTATGGGTGAAGAGAGAAAGATGAGAGCTTTTACAGATGGGCTTTTGTTCTTTTCTGGTTTTAAGCTCAACTATTTAGAGAGAGAGTTTGAACAATTTGATAAAACAAAGAGCTTTCTCAACAAAATATTGAGAGCTCTTTTTTGGCTGAGATTCAATATGGCAAGTAGATACTGAGCCAAATAAATTATGCAGTCAGAACCCTCCAGTTGAAAAGAAAAACATGTAAAATTATAACTGGAAACTGCAGAATTCATTTGATATGTCCAACAAAACCATGTCTTTATTCAATGAAACCTTCTGATGAAATTTACAGAAAATTCAATTCCATTGTTTAATGCTCTGTGGAGTGAGAGCAACCAAACGCTATGACAGCAGCAACTGTCTCCTTGTAATTACACTTTAAACAACATCAAACATGCAGTAAAAACACACACTTTTCTTTCATTATAGATTTAAACAGCCTTCAATGCCATAGGTTTTCTCTAGATACCGTTTTCGGTATGTTCGTTGCCATGACGGCGACAATTGCTAACGTTGCTACCGTGCTAGGACGTTCCAATGATTTTGATGAATCTCTTGCTAATCAGAAGGTTCAATCAAACCCAAAGCACTTAAAACTTGGATCTTTCCCATCAGAAGAGAAAATGAAGGTCAATCCCATCATGGGAATGGTAATTCAAATCCAAACAGCTAAAAAGGGAAGGTGGGAATAATCACTTATGAATAAGCATTACAAGGATTCTAGAAGAAGTTGTGTCAGTTTGTTAGCAAACCCTTTTGGAATTTTGCTTCATTTTTCTTCTTTTTTGCTTGTGTTGGAAAGTATTAACTCCAAAGCTACTTTTCTTCTTCTTTGTTGGTAATATGAAGCCATGGAGTTTCCTTTCAGTTGCTCATGGGAATCAGATGCTGATAGAGTTGGCTTTCATTTGTTTTTCTTTTGCCTTCTTTTTTCACATTTTGGCCAACCCATTTCTACCAATATAATGCTAAAGCCTCTAATCAATTCTTATGTTCTCCATTTCATTCAATGCCAACCTACCCTTTGGTCCACTTTATTCTCTTACCATTTCCTTTTTGTGTTAAAACCATTTCCCATCACTCCCTATCATATCCATTTCTTAGATGACTACAAGATGTGGCATGAAAAAATGGTGCAACTCTGAGAAATTTCCTTTAAAGACATTAAATATTGAATTATATCAATAATTAATATGTTTGTTTACACTAATTGTGACCTATTGATTATGTGTGCGGTTACTTGAGATCACACTTATCAGTACATCTCATCATGCACTTTTATTTTTTTTGACATGTGGGAGGTGAAGGGATTTGAACCACAAATCTCTTGATCATTAGTACAAGCTTTATGTCAGCTGAGTTATATGCTCATGTTGACATCCTATCGTGCACTTACATCAACTTTTGAGTAGTAATTACACATAACAAGAAATCGATAACTTCACCGGTTGAAGTAACAATGACCCTTTAATTTTAATTTTAGAGCAAGGGAAGCTTCATAAGTATCTCAATTATCTTAGAAACTACCATAATGTTTCATTCTTATTTGAATTCTTAACACACAAAAAATACAGAAGTCAAATGCACAAACTAACCTAACTTTGTTATACAAAGATGGTACTTGGTAGGTGTTGATATATAATAAAAAAATGCCAGATGATATTTCAAATTTTACACCCTTTCAAATATTTGTTCCATTTTCTACACTTTTTTTTGGGGGAGGGGAATCTGTTCTCTCTTTTTGGATAGAATTGGATTCTTGTACATGAAAACAAGAGGTTTTAGAATGCTTTGGAATCAGATCCCCAAGTGTCCAATCATCAAAAGTTGTCTATTTCAATTAGCCATTACCCATTGGAGGAGGGGAAAAAAATATCATGGCATTGGCATTGGCATTGGCATTTGGCTATAGGTCCAAATATTTGTTCCAAAAAATAAATTCCCTAAAAATCATCTTCCATTTGAGATTGTTTGAACAAATATTTGAGTTCAACATGTAAGAGGGGTGGTTTGAACCTTTAACTTTTTGATTGAATGTATATACCTTAACCAGTTGAGTTATACTTGAATTGACATTTAAACAAACATTTGTGAAAGCAAAACATCATTACACCACAAGAATTTGAAAGGGATCAGACTAAAAACTAAACTATATGTAGTAGCCAGGGTTAGTAAATAAGTTACTGACTATGGTATATCAATATTAAAAGTTAATGCATTCCAGTTCTTGAATAGGGTTCTACTGTCGTCCCACAACCCTTGGATACCGAAGGCATCCTCGGGGTATATGGCTGATTTTTTAAACAACACTATCATTATGTGAAGTTTAAAACGAATGACGTTTTCGTAAGTTTTCAACCTTTCATAAAACAAACCCTTAAAATTATTTAAAAAAAAAAAAAAAACAAAATACATCCACTGCAACTCTACAAATTCCCTGCCAATAAGAGCATAGCTCAACGAACATAAAATTGTATTAATGATCATGAAGTCTGTGGTTCGAATCCCCCACCCCCACATATTGTCAAAAAAAAAAAAAAAAAAATCTGCAAATTCCCTAACCACTCACTAAGCACCTACCACAACTGCAGCAACCACCGCAACACCAGCAAAAAGGATGAAATCATTCACCAAACATAGAAAGAAACTTAAAATTTGAATGAGTAAATTTATACTAGATAGCTGTGTGAAGCAAAAACTTAAAGAAACAGTTCCACACCATCATATCATTCATATTGACAAATACAATATAGGTATGTGATGTTTATTTGCATGGATACATATATGTAGTGTAATGGGGCAAGTGAAAATGACAAGCCCAGAGATAAAGAGGGGCACTCAAAGCCCATACAAACAGATTGGGCTGCTTCTAACATACTTCAGGTAGCCTAATCATGCTGGTCAAGGAAACAAAAATCTGGCCAAGAAGACCTTTTCACCAGCAGCACAGATCTATTGGATAAAATGCATTGGAAAAGAACACAAATAAATAGGGATGTGGCACTCAAGCTTGTAATGAAGAGGGAAAAACCTTTTATGTTCCTATAGTGGGATGAAGCTCAATTTAGAGGATATTTGGACAATGAATGAATGAATCAACAAGATTCAGTCGCTTCGTGCACTATACATACTTGTTTTGTTCCTTGTAATTTTCTTCATTTGAAACCTCTCCCTTCATCTTCATTCAAAATACGCTTTTGGAAGTCACTCACCATGAGAGGCAGTCCTTCTCTTAGTGAGATTCTGGGTTCCCAGTTGAGTAATGACTTTGCTTTGCTAATATCAGGTTTTCTCTTGTGAGGATCATCAGCAGTATTTGGTCTAAACTCTATTGTAGCACTTGGATCTATAGTTTCTTTGACAACCTATATAACCAAGAGAGAGAAAAAAGTTAAAAATGTTGCTACAGAAACTCTCTCTCTCCCTCTCTCTCATCGAAGTGTGCATGTGCAAATATTTGGACACGACTTGCAAGAAAGGTCACATTACTTTTTATGGATCCTAAAATGATCTGAAAATTCATGAATATTTAGATTAATGAGTCAATCAGAAAGACAAACCTCGGCCAGCTCTAGCATAGTAAACTCTCCTGGATTACCCAAGTTGAAAGGCCCTACATGTTCACCTTCCATTAGTGCCACCAGTCCATTAACCTGTCATTGGAGAGCATTCTCAAGATCCTCAGTATATGTTCGTTAAGCCACAAGACAATGCTTTATTTTAGATGTTAGGCTGCCTAGTTTAGACCTTTCATGTCAAGCTTTCAATTGATTACCGTACATATATAGTAACCACATAAATAACAATTCAAATGAACAATTAGAAGCATTTATCTTCATGGAATTTACATCCAAAGACAAAATAGAACCAGAAGATGTAACTGGGTTGTAAATTACAAAGAATTTAACAGTTGTCTCTTAAACCTTCCCGGACACCTTTACATTTCCAATTAAAAAATGAAATTGAAGTAAATGGGTGGAGATCGCAAATGCATTCACCATAATGTTGAATATCTTAAAGCATTTCAACTAGAATGGCAATGCATAGTCATCCAACAAGGCTAATTCAATTTACAGTCGGTAAGTCTCAAATGAAGTCAGAAGAATGCAAAGGCATCAATAATATTTTTTAGTGAAGCATATTCAGATGGAGGTTCAATAGAGAAATTACAAAAGTCAATATGCCATACCAAGTCAGAGACATATTGAAAGCTCCGTGTTTGCTTTCCATCACCATATACAGTCAATGGTTGTTTTCGGATGGCCTGAACAATTACTAAGAGCATTAGAAAAGACATTTTAAGCATTGATCATGATCAACTCCTGAATGAATCTTAAATAAGGGAAGAGGAAATATCAAGGGAGATGTTTAACCTGTGCAACAAAGTTGCTGACAACACGCCCATCATCTAAACACATCCGGGGTCCATATGTGTTAAAAATGCGAGCAATTCGAACCTGCAAAGAGAAAATCTCACCACTTGTCAAATGAATCTGGAAACTCCAGGAGTCATAACAGCAGCTAATGGAATACAACTAAGCTTCAGAGTAGTTACCTCGACTTCAGCACCTCTATGATAATCCATAGATAAGGTTTCTGCTGTTCTCTTTCCTTCATCATAGCAACTTCTCTCACCTAAGAATTACAAATTATTTCTTAAAATTGTAACTCTGATGCAAATATAGAACGAAATGATCATTGTATGTATTACAATTGCACTCTACCTATAGGATTTACATTTCCCCAGTATGTTTCCTTCTGAGGATGCTCAAGTGGATCACCATAAACCTCACTCGTACTGGTGAGCAGAAATCTAGCCCCAATTCTCTTTGCCAAGCCAAGCATATTCAAGGTACCCATTACATTTGTCTTGTGATAAGCAGTTAAGGATGTCCAGACAAAAACATAATAATTCTAACAGCAAAAGTTCTTCCTAAAATACAATGTAGTACGACATAAAGTACCTAACCCAACAAGCAAGAACCTGAAAATGAAACTACTGAAAAAGGATATAATAGTCTTGACAGGATTGTACTTGTAATGAACAGGAGAAGCTGGACAAGCCAAGTGATAGATTTGATCCACCTCCAAAAGAATTGGCTCAACCACATCATGTCGAATGAGCTCGAATCGCGGATTTCCCAAATGATGCACCAAATTCTCCTTCCTACCAGTGAAGAAGTTATCAATAACAATCACATCATCCCCTCTTTCAATTAGCTTATCCACAAGATGACTTCCCACAAATCCAGCACCACCAGTGACAACAATCCTCAACCTCCGGCGACCAATACCGACGGGGACTCTGCCCCCCGTTTTCCCGAATCCATACATCCCCGACCCCAAAACCTGATCCCTGCTTGTCAAACTTGTAGAAAACGACCTGCGTATTGCAGAACCAGCTTCAGAAGGGCCAATTCGCGACAGCGTGGGCTGGAGAATGAAGAACGTAGAGCCAATTAAAATGCCGACAAAAACAAACAGAAGCCTCTGCTCTCGGAAGAGGTAATTGATGGATCGGGGCAGAGATCTGGGGTGTTTGAGAGCTTTTGGCGAATACGGCGATGTCGGAGCCGTCGGAACCTCTTCATCTCGCCGGTGATTGATGCTTGATTGCTTGTGGAGCTGTTTGATGCTCTGCATTGCTCTGTGATGCGTTGATGAAATCGATTCACAGCAGATTATGAATGTTGTGATCGATCAAGAGGAAGAACAGTGAAATGGGGATTTTGCTAGTGAGAATTTTCAGAAATTTGGATGTAAAAGTTGAAGTTTTGTGAATCTTAAGATCGAATTTCAACCATTCGGTACCTGAGAGATCGCAAAAATTTCCCAACTGAAACGGATTGAAAGCTAGGGTAATTGTAACTGTGCTCAATGCCCTAACTATTGACTTAAATTTGTCCAAACCGACATTTGGACGAAATTACCCTTCCCTAAAAAAAAAAACTTTGGTTAAATTATCAACAACACCATTAAATTATGGGTTGGTTTTATTTATATTTCTGAATTTTTAAAAGTTTCATTTTAATCCTTAAAATTTGAAGTTTGTTTCCAAATGACTCTAGAAGGTTTTTTTCGTTAATTTCAAGTACAGAAAACGACGTGTTTGCATGTGTAAATAGATTTGAACACATACGTGGAAAAAACAATAAAAACATATACAAATACACCACTTTTCGTCCATGAATTTAACGAAAAAAGCATTCAAGGGTTTTTTTTGCAACAAACTTCAAACTTCAAGGGCTAAAATGAAACTTTTGAAAGTTCAAGGGTATAATTGTAACCAACCTCATAATTCAGGTTTTTTTTTTTTTAATAATTTAACAAAAAACTTTCCAATGGCCACTATAAAAATTAATTCATCTATTAGATACAAGGTTGAATTTTATGTCTTATAGAACTAGAATTTTTGTGTCTAGTTGATGTGTGAATTTTTTAAAGCATCAAATAGATTAAAAAAAATGTTGAATATGTCAAGAACATATTGAACACAAAATTGAAAATTTGAGAACGGATTAAACACTTTTAAAGTTTACGAATCATGAGACATAAAATTGAAAGTTTGAAGAATTATTATACACTTTTTTAAATTTAGAGACCTAGAGGTTAGAATTTCAAATTTACTCACTCCAAATGTTGTTGAACTTAAAAAAAACAAAACAAAATTTCATACCAATTTTAAAATTTAAAGGACTAAACTCATAATTTAACAATATTGATTTTTGTTTTCTATTCTTTTTATTTCTTAATAATATTAATAAAGTCTTTTTAATTCAACAATTATGGGAGGTGATCAAATTATCAACCTTAATGAAGGTAATTGATGTGTTATCCTTTTTGTTTTTTTTTTTTTTTTTGAAAAAGGTAATGTTGTCGTTAATGAATAGAAGATCCCTCAAGAGGTACAAACAATGACTTCTCACCGTGAGACATATGCAGAATCCAACTTGGAATATCACGAAACCAAAGTTTTGAAGGGGAATTAAGCCCCTCTCGAGCCAGATTATGAGCAATTTGATTATGGTCCCGAGGGGTATGAAGAAATTTCACATCTCAGAATCTACTTCTAATATCTTTGATATCTCATAGAAGAGCATGAACTTCAACGTTGATATTCATCTTCCCGTTGATCATTGATACTAAACCAAGGGAATTGGACAGAAGAACAATTTCTGAGATTTCCAATCTTTCGACGAGACGAAGACCTTCTAACATCAGTTTTGCTTCCTCACACAATGGGGATAATAAAGGTGGATAATGACCCTGCATAGCTGCCACCACCTTACTCCAACTATTTTGAATAACCGCCCCAAAGTCATACATTAGTCGAATTTCGCTTCATGCAACATCCACATGGATAACCATCGCATTTGCAGCCTTACTGCCAATATGGAAACTTTTTCTCTATCGCTCGTCAATGGAGCACCAAAATTAGCATATTGGTACTTATTACCATACTACAGCTATGTATTTATTTTACTGTGTATTTCTCTTTGGTTTACTGTATTTTCCTTTGCTTTTTTACCTCTCTCCTATCATTGTATTCCACGTGTTGTCTATGAGTGGTATTTAATACAGTATCCTTGCTCAGTCTGGTATGCTGAGTATTATTCCAAAATACTATCTTCTCTCTCTTTTCCGTTAGTGTACATGGTATCAGAGCTATAGGGAATTCTTTTTTCTCTCATGGCATCTTCTTCCAGCTCGCCGGCGATCGATACTTCCTCCTTGCCGGTAGTCTCCTCTGGTGTGACTACCCCGACATCACTCGCTAACTACGGTGATTACCCATTCTGTCTCTTCTCCGGTGGCAACCCCTCAGCATCGACCTCCCTGAATCCCAACATTGCCCCTGTCCCTCAACCTCAAGCTCAACCCTATCAGCTTAATACAGCGTCGACAGGTTTTCCCTACCCCCCAACCTCACCGTCAACCCTTCCCTTTTTCCCAACTTACCCTGCTACTCCACAAATTTTTCCTGCTGTTCAGCCTCCATCTCCTTATCCAACTCTCACCCCACCCCTCAACATTAAATTATTTGACTCCAACTACCTATTATGGAAGAATCAACTCCTGAATCATATCCTTGCTTTTGATATGGAGAGCTTCATCAATGACTCCAATTCTCTTTTCCGTTAGTGTACAGTACTCCTAAAATGTAACGATGAATCCATTCACATTTGTCACTTAGACCCAGAACAGACCTTCTATGGATCACATTATTACGATCATTCCAAATAGCCCATGCACTAACACAAACCCAATCTAACCACGAGCCTTGCTTTGATTCACATAATGCCAAGAATCGATCCTGAACAGATGAGTGATTAACTTCATCGATTTTAACCTGATTATGTAGCTGCCTCCACAGATGCTTAGCTCTTGAACAACGAAACAAAGCATGGTCAGTCGTCTCTGGGTATTTTTGACAGATGGGGCACCTATCACTTGTGATCACATGATGATTGATCAGATTCACTTGGGTCAGAATACAATTATGAAAGGCCTGCCAAATAAAATGCTTGATTTTTGTTGGAACTTTCAAAGACCAAAGGACTTTCTACCACTTCTTCAACCTCACCGATTCAAACGAGGACACCTCTGTCTTGCTCATCATATGGACTTTGTAGCCACTCTTGACCATATATCGACCATGCTTCTCAAAATGCCACACCCAGTTATTTGGCGCCACTTGACTTATAGGCATATTGACAACCAAGTGAACATCCTCCTGGCATAAATGTTCTTCAAGCTTCGCGATATCCCATCATAGCAAAGGAGTAGTGAATTCGTTAACCAATCTATCATCTATCGCCTCCTTCGTAAAAAGCACCTTGAAAGAAATGGGACGAGGGAGCCACTAGTCTTTGAACAATTTAATAGAATCCCCTTTACCAAGATTCTTCCTTAAGCCCTCCCTGAACAACTCCATTCCCCATATAAAACCCTTTAAAAAAAAATAAGATGGAGACGTCTTAGTCTCAACTTGGAGAATAGAAGTATTCGGAAAATAACGACTCTTCAAAACACGTGCCATCTTAGATCGTGGATTAATAAATACTCTCCATACTTATTTAGCTAACATAGTTATCATAGCTTGATGAAGACGCCTTAACCTCAGTTTGATGTGTTATCCATTAAATTATACTCGGATTGACAATAATATTCATAAAGTTAATGAGTTATTATGTAAATATTACATAGTGTGAGCTAGATGTGTGTCTTTTGAAAAAAAAAAGTGTTTTTAAATTAAGTATTTATTATATAAGCATTTTTGGAGAAAAAGTAGTTAAATACTTCCTTTACAAACACTATTGTTTCTTTTTAATCAAATTTTCAGAATTTCTCAATCCACTTTTAATGATTTTTTTAATTAAAAAAATGCTTTTAATTAGTAAGATCAACCTCTAAGAATTTAACCAAACATTACAAATATTGTTGAAAAATTATTTTTAGTTTTATTTATTTGTTGTCCAATTATGTTAGCTTGGAAAAACATCATCAAAAAACTAATGTAACTCTTTGATATAATCATAGTAAACCAAACTAACAATGATTTCAGCATAAGTACCTTAAAAAACAATATACATAAAAGTAGATTGAGATTAGAATTTTATTTTATTTTTTTCTAAGAAAATTTCTTTAATTGCAATTGATATTTTGATAGGAGCTTGTCTCCCCAATATTACATTTTTTTTTTCATAAGAACACTTCAATTTATAGAAACAAAAGAATAAAACTCATATGAAAAGACCTAAATCTTCAGTGCTTCCTCCTTTCCAAAAGAGTAGAAGTTACAATAAGAAATAATATTGTGTTGGTCAAAATTCATAAGAGTTATCCTAAAAAAAAATTATAATGAAAAGTCTTTGGACCCGTTTGGAATACATTTTAGTTTACGTGTTTTTCAAGAATGTATTTTCTTTTAAACATTTTGTAAAAAAATTGTTTAGAATTTAAATAGTTATATGTCTGGTCACATTTCCTCACAAGTGTTTTTATACACAAATTATTATATACTTAAAAACTCTTTTTAAAAAATTTAATTTGAAGTGTTTCTCTCAAAATGGTTTATTTTTCAATCTCATTTTCTAATAAGTCATTTTTAATGGTTGTCAAACACTTGGGAAGTTAAACCAAACACACCCTTCATAATTATGATTCATTTACAGTAACCTTCGATATAAACTAATATAAGTTGTCAATAAGAGCATAGTTTAACTGACATAAAGCTTACTCTCGACCAAGAGATTAGGAGTTCAAATCTCTCACTCCCCATGTTGTTAAAAAAAAAAAAAAAAAACCTAACATGAACTTAGCTTAACGGTTAAAATAATTGAATCTTAAGTCCCTGTCCTTATATTGTTGAACTAAAAAAATTATAAAATTAAATGAAAAATATAGAGTCAATCCGAACATAAGGCACCAATTACCTTTTTTAAAGTTTTTTTTAGTACTAGCTTTTTTAAAGTTATAATGTGGTACGATGTGACAATTTTTATCTTTATCATGTCTAGCCAAATCACAAAATATAGAGTCAATCCGAACATGAGGCACCAATTTCCTTCCTTTTCTTTTTTTTTTGTCTAGGAAAAAACTTGCCTGCATACTGGTATGTAGGGATCTCCCTGCATACCATCATTAAAACGTTGACAACTAAGAGAGATAACAAAAAATTCTCATTTTCTCTCTTTCTCTTTCTACTTGTCAAGATTTTAATGGGAGATCCCTACATACCGGTATGCAAGCAAGTTTTGTTCTTTTGTCTAGATGTCTAGACCGCCTTTTTTTCCGTCATTTACAAGGATTACTCTATTTGAAACAACGGATTGAAAATGGGCTCGGCCCATTAAAGAATTTGTTAGAGAGAAAATGGGCTCGGCCCATTAAACCCTTCAATTGGATCCGCTGGACAGGATAGGGCTTGAAGAGTCCACATTAACGCCCACGTACCGTCTTATTTCAGATTGCCTTATTTTCCCTTTTCATTTATCAATAAAATTCAAATTTATTATATTTAGAAAAGAAATGGAAATTATATAATAAGCTATAGTATAACCTTTTCTTTTCCTGCACGTTATACCCAAATTTCAACCCTAATACCAAAAGGATAAAGAAAATATTACATTCCATTCAATATTATTATTTTTTTGAAAAAAAGTAGAACTTATTTAATAATACGTTGTTTTGTTCTATTTCCCCCTATTAAAAACACTAAAAAAAAATTAACATTTTGATTTTAAATTAAAAAAAAAATCATTACCAAATTGAATATCAACCAGCAAATAGGTTAAATTATAAAAACATTCACGTTTGTGAATATTTGATTTATGAACTTTAAAAAGTATCTAGTTGGTCTATAAACTTTCAATTTTGTGTATAATAAGTCTTTAAACTTTTAAAAGTGACAAATAGGCCCTTAAACTTTTAAATTTTTGTCAAATAAATCTCCGAAGTTTCACTTTTGTGTCGAATAAGTTATTGAATTTTTTTCTAAAAACATGTTAGAGATGGGGGATTTGAACCACAGACCTCCCGGTACAAGTTTTATGCCGGTTGAATTATGCTCATGTTGGCAATAGGTTGTTGACTTATTGAACAATAAGTGAGACGAGAGATTCGAACATCCGTCTTCTTGATTGAGCTATGGTTAGTTTGACGATTAAAATATTAGTATTCTCAGATGCACATCGAAGATTTGAATCTCTACCGGATATTCGGAATGTTATAATCAGAAAAAGAAAATGGAAAGAAAAAGGTGAAAGCTTCACGATGCCTCTTGAGAAGGTGTAGGGTTAGAAGGAACTTAAAAAAATAAAAAAATAAAAAATAAAAAATAAAAACATTTCAATTTCATTTTCTGTAGGACCACGTTTGACTACATATTTTTCTCACTTCTATTTTTTCAAATATATATATATTTTTTTTGGATGTGTTATTTTTTCAAATAAGTTGTATTAATTAAGCATTAAAAATTTGGAGAGAGAGAGGAGGAGGAAAAAAAAAAAAAAAAAAAAAAAAACTAGTTAAGGAAGGCCGACGGAAGCATATTTTTGAAACCCAAGCCCATTCAGACCACTAAGCCCACGTAACCCTTTCACAGATGCCCCTCCTTATAATTTCATTATCAAAACTATCCCTTAGCACATAAGAATTTTCATATTAGCCCCTCCGGTGAGAGTGGAGGATCAAGCCATTGACCATTGGGATAGTAGTTGATTCCTTATTCACTAAGCTATGGTTGAATTGACAAATCATAAAAATTGCTAGTTCATGTTATCGTTTTAAAGCTTAAAATTCTGGTACATTTTTTTAAATATTTAAATAAAATAACAAAACTATATTGAAATGATCAATTTGAAAATATATAAGTTTCGAGGGTAGTATAGAAAATCATTTTAAATAAAAGAGTCTATATGATAAATTTTGGAAATGATTGTGCATATTGAAATAATTGTTTACAATTATTGATGATCAAATTTGGTCGGGAGGAACTCACCTAGCTTCACGTGTCACCAACGGTAAATTTGTTTGAGAGGGGGAAGACGTGGCCTGCAAGACAGAGAAACCTACACACCGGTGTGGTGCTTGCCACATCGCCTCCAATACTTCAGAAAACAGAACGAGGGTAGCAAGAGAACAAAAGGAGAGAGTAGAGAATAGAGTTCGAGATCCCCTCTTCAGTGATGAAGAGGGGTTTAAATACCTACTCATGCTCCTAGGGGCTTTTAGGAATTCGGAGGCGTTTCGAGCTGAACCAGGTGGAACCGGGGCGGACAGAGGCAGCAGGGACCGAACGGAGGTGGACGGACTCGGGCCACGCAAGTGGGCCAAGGTTGACCATATGGGTCGGGCCAAGGCCCGGTCCCTCCGGCATTGGCCTGACCTTTTGGCCTGTTTTTGCCTCCGGGGTCTATCTTTCGGTCCTATTTCTGGACTTGTGCCTGGTTTTCCTCGTCAGCTCCTTATACCTCAGGATAGTCCAAAATTACCTAAAACAAAAAAAAAAAAAAAAAAGACCCAAAAAGATGGAATAAGATGAGATCAAAACGGTAAATTAAATATAATTTTAATAAACTTTATTTTTAAAAAGTAGAAAAAATAAATTAAAAGCAAGTTTCATTGGAGCCCTTAATAATTATTTTAATTTATTGTGTCTCACCTTAGGCTCATTTATCTCCATTTATTTTATTGCAAATTGTGTTTAAAACCCAAAAAAACAAAAAAAACAAAAAAACAAAAAAAAAACAAAAAAAAACAAAAATCACGTCAAAGGAAATAGCATGGAAATTTCTCTTAAAATTTTAGGTACCTATTTAATATTTAATCTTTTTTTTTGTTAATTCACCATACTATTTTTTTTTTTTAACTCGAATATATTTACATCACTTCTCCCAATTTTATATGCTTGCACGTGAAAACACGAACCATCGTAATTACCGTTTTTTTTTAAAAAGATTAATGCAAAAATTACCTTTTTCTTGGTCAGGATGAATGCACGATTTATATTTGAATTACACTAAAAATAAAATAAAGAATGTAATAATAATTACACAAAAGAAATTAGAAATGTCCATAAGACTTTAAATACTCACAAATTGATTATCGGTATTTTAACACATAGGCTGAAAACTACACAATATTGATTGCGATCTTATAATTTGTAATAATAGTAAAGGACAACCTCGTGACGCGTGCTGCAGGTCGTCTCTTCAAGAGACGAGTTGCTTTCGAGAATTTAAACAGCAATATTAATATAATAAGTTTCAAAACCACAATATTTTAATAAATAGTTTTAAAAATCATAATATTAATAAAAAATGTCCTATATTTGATAGACAAATTTTTAAAAATAAAAGTTGAGTTTAAATAATATTTTAATCCTATACTTTTAAAATGTTCATTTTGATCCCTGGACTTTGGATTTTAGTTCATTTTTGTCCTTGTACTTAATTTTAAAATGTTCATTTTGGTCCCTATATACTTTTCAAAAGTGACCAATTTAGACCTTATTTGCTAAATTTAAGTATAAATTTTGTACATAATAGAGATCTTTTTAATCAAATTTATGACTACATTTCGAGAAAAATTTAGTAAGTGAAGTGTGTTAGAATTATAATTGAGAAAAATGAGAAAAATTTAAAATGAGGAAAATGAGACCCCGTTTGATAACCATTTGGTTTTTGAAAATTATGTTTGTTTTCTCCTAAATTCCCTACCATAACTTTCATCCTTGTTAAGGTTTCATTTGAATTTCTAGTCAAATTCTAAAAACAAAAACAAGTTTTTAAAAACTATTTTTTTTTTCAAAATTGGACTTGGTTTTTGAAAACAAGAAAGAAGATTGATACTAAAACAAAGAAACTTATAGGTGGAAGTAGGTGTGTATAAGCTTAATTTTCAAAAACTAAAAACAAAAAAACCAAATGGTTATCAAACGGGACTTAAATTGATCATTTTTTAAAAGTACAAGGACCAAAATGAACATTTTAAAAGTACAGGAACCAAATGAACCAAAGTTAATACATGGACCAAAATAGTATTTAAAAGAAATGTTAGATTTTAGTTTTCAATAAATAATGAATGGTTTTGAAGGAGGAAGAAAAAAAAAAAATCTCAATTGCTTTCCACAAACACACACGTAGCCACATGTTATGTGGTGGGGGTTCAAATTTTTTTTTCAACCACCTAATTAGACAATTAGACATTTATTGGAAAAAATTCCAAAATTTTTGAAATATATTTCCATCAATTTGAATAAAATAATTACGTGCACGGACTCTAAATCCACGGAGGACGAGAGGGATCGTGAGGACTCGACTCTATAGAGAGATTTTTTTAGAGAGTGAGAGTGAAAGAGAGGTTTGGAGTGGGTCCCATGACGACCGACTCTTTGAAGTTTTTAGGTTAAAATATCATTTTGATCATTGTAATTTAGTTTTATTCTACTTCAATCTTGTACTTTCAATAAAACTCAAAATTAGTCTCTATGCTTAGTTTATTGTTAACTTTTGAAAAAAAATTAGTCTCTGATAGTTTTTCTCTTTATAAATTTTGGAAATATGTTCATCTTGTGTCTTTTCTTGCATGGAATTTATTATTATTTAATTGATTTCGATAACAATCAACTTCAAACTAATGGTAGTGACTAATTTTAAGATTCATTGAAAGTGCATGGACTAAAATGAAAAGAAATCTGAAGTATATGGACCAAAATGATATTTTAACTGTATTGAAAGAGGGCACGGGAGGGTCGAGGGCGGTCCTCGTGGAGATTTTTGTCATGGTTGAATGAGAGAGAGGAAGGAAGGGGAGAAGGTGGTTTGGCCTTTTGTTTTCCTCCCTATTTTCCTAATGGGAGAAAATTGGAACCCTAGAAATTGATTGAGGGGAAGATGTTGATTGAAAATTAATGATAATAATGAGAAAATTGTGTGTTGTCATTTACTTGTTGATTTGATGATATGTTTTGATTTTTTGATGACTTTTGATTACATCAAGGGATGTATACTACATATTGCTTGAGAGATTTTATCATCTCATGTATGGTTCTTTCTTTTTCTTTGTTTATTTTTGTTTTTATTTAAAGAAATTGGAAGAAGAAAAAAAATCTTGTGGCTTTGAAGGTTGGAAGATTAAGACTCAATAAATGTTTCATTCTTTCAATTATATCATCTCTCCATAGTTTGTTGAAAGAGGGACCCATTGTGATCATGACCATCTTAATTTCCATATAGATACTAAGTTCACATTGTCCACTTATATTTAGAGATGATAAAAGATGAAGAAAAATAAATATGTTAAGTTTTAGAGATGTGGAAAATTATATTAATTGACTATTTAATTATTATATAATAAAAATAATATATAGGTATAAAATCGTATATTTGAAATAATGAGAGTAAAATATACCTTTGGTCTATGAAGTTTGAATTGTTGTCCGTTTTGGTTTTGAAGTTTTAAAAGGAACACTTTTTGAAGTTTGAAAAATAGTTCTAAATAGTTCCTGAACTCATTTGAGGACCTGTTTGAAATACCTTTCGTTTAAGTGTTTTTCAAGAATGCATTTTCTTTTAAACATTTTGTATAAAAATTATTTAGAATCTAAACACTCATATATGTTTGGTTTCATTTCCTCATAAGTATTTTTATACACAAATTATTATATACTACAAAACTCTTTTTTAAAAATTTGGTTTCAAGTGTTTCTTTCAAAATGATTTATTTCTCAAGCTCACTTTTTAGGGGTTGTTTGATAACCATTTCATTTTCTATTTTCTGTTTTTGTTTTTCATTTTTGAAAAACAGTCCTGTTTGATAACCATTTCTGTTTTTTAAAAACGTTTTTGAAATTATAAGCAAATTTAAAAAAAAAAAGTTGGTTTTTAAAAAAAGATTTCTATTTTTCAAAAACTTATTTTTCTTCCGACGCTCTTTATTTTTCTCTTTTACCTATCTCTTTAGAAAATTTTTAGTAGTTGCCAAACACTAGATTTTTTTTTTTCAAAATTAAACACTTGTAAAATTAAACCAAACATACTCTAAATAGATGTCGAAGTAAACTTCAGAAAACATATATTATCCAAATAAAAAAGAAATAGGACATTAATTGATTTATCACCAAATCTCCATCTTTGAAAATTGAATTGATAGTACAAACATACCATAATGATCGGAAGTTTCTTGGAAGGAAACTATTTCCTACCTAAAAAGATCCTTCACAAATTTATAAATTAATGAAAAAATTGACAAATTATTGTCAATGTTTTTTTTTTTTTTTTTGAGAATATGTCAATGTTTTGCTTAAAAAAATCAAATTAATGATAATTAAATTAGGTCTTAGCTCATTTTATGAAATTCATCTTGAACTTAGGAAAAATGGTCAATATTTGGGGAAAAATTTTAAAATATTAGAAGTCCATATAAAAAAAAAAAAAAAAAAAAAAAAAAAAAAAAAAAATCCTTGTGATTTTGTTCATCTATTGGGTTCACATCAAAAAAGTAAAAGAGAGAGATGGAAGCAAGATGAGGCAACCTACCAATTAAGTCAAGTCATCATGGACAATATATTATACATTTATACATCATAGGGTTGATTTTGAATATTTACTCTAATTTTATCTCTAATTTATTTATTCATTTCAATCGAATCTTTAATTTATTTATTCATTTCAATCAAATCTTTACAAAATTAAAAGTAACGATAGCTAACATAAACATAACTCAACTAGTTAAAATATATACCATCGATAAAGAGGTTAGAGCTTAATTAAAAGATCGAATCTCTTCACCCTCACATATTGAATTATTAGATATATCATTCAAAAGATAACATAAATGACCATCTCAAAAATTGATCTGATCTCAAACCCTGTAAGTGTTGAACTGAAAATAATAATAATGATAATAATTTTCCTCTCATCTCACATTTTCACTCCCATGAATTTTCTCTTTCTCATTTGGTCTCTCTCACTCACTCGGTCTCTCTTTCCTAAATCAATCTTTCTCATCTTTCTCATTTAGAATCTCTCCATTGATTTGTCTTATTCATTTGATCTCTCTGAACTTGTAATTTTACTTCGATCAAATAACAATAAGGATGAGAAATTGGAGTGATAAGGTACAAAGGCCATATTATTTAATTCATCATATTCTATGGGAAAGTTTAATTTTTGCATAAAAAGTATATATTAAGAAACAAAATGTTACAAGAATTAAAGATATAATAAGATTAAAAAATTTTAATTTTCTTGATGTTTCAACCATTTGAAAAGGATGTTATAAATCTCAATCTTAATGACATGTGGGTTATTACATTTTATTCATATATTTGCTAAATTTCCAAAACACACCAATTTATAATAATGGTGAACAATATGATCCACACCCATAAATCATGGGTTATAATAAAGTCAACAAAATGTAATTATCTAACACATGATGTTTTTAGCCTATTGTTTGATTATCTACCCTTTGATTATAATTATTGCAACAACACACAAATTCATCACATGAGATCACATATATTTTTTTTAAATATTCAAATAAAATTTTGAAATAAATGTGCCACAATTTAAATGTGACCGTACCAAGATCTATATAGAAAACCTTTTGAGTTCATATTTTGATTTCAACTTTTCATTTGTCATAGGCCAAATAGTCAATGTGTCAGAATATTTCATCTCAATTATTTTAATTATCTCATTGTAATTAAAAATTTTGAAATATGTTAATGCCACAATTTAAACATGATCGTACAACATACAATTTTTCGAGTTCATATTTATAATTCAACTTTTTATTTGTCATATAGGCCACATCGTCAATGTGTCAGAATTAAATAAAAGTAACGGTAGATATTTAAATAAAACGTATGAAAAATTAGCTAGAAACAAATTAAAACTAAATTATGTTAGAAAAGATGATAGTTATAATTTGATATGATATGATTGGGAAATAAACTTTGATTTCTAATAAATATCTTGATTGACCTATATATCCAACAAAACAACCATTAATTTAGTTATTAAATTAAAATTAATTTATACTAATAAATTCAGTTTAATAATCTCTTTGTTTCGCTTGTTCTTGAAGCTTATATTACTATTTCCAAACTATTTTTTTATTTATTTTATTTATTTTTTTATAATGTATATGCTATCTTTATTGGGTAATTTTTGTAAATTAGACTAGAATATCTCAAATTTCTTGATTTCTTGATTTCAATATGGTAGAACAGTAAATCTCTCTAGTTCTACAATAGGTATAATATTAATTAATCTAAAATGCAACATACGGATAGAAATATATATATATATATATATATATATATATATATATATATATATATATATATTATCTTCAATACTACAAGAAAAATTGTCTTTATCGACGACATAGTTATCTCGACGGTACAATAACCGTCACACATTTCTTGGAACAATCGACAGTTTTTTAGAAACAGTGGGCATATTTTATAGTACTCCCGACGGATGAAAATATAGTCGATAGTTGTCCATAAAGTGAGACAGGGACGAGAATATATATCTTATTTTCAACACTACAAGAAGAATTGTCTTTGTCGACGTCATAGTTATCTCGACGGTGTAATAACTGTCACACATTTCTTGAAACAATCGACAGTTTTTTTGAAACAGTCGGCATATTTTGTAGTACTCCAGACGGATGAAAATATCGTTGATAGTTGTCCATAAAGTGAGACAGGGACGAGATGTATTCTCCATCCTCGTCCCCTGAGGTGATTATTAATCTACATTCTTGCCCTATTCCCTAATTCAAAGAATCAAGATTGAAATAGTAATGGAATGTTTCCCACGTGGAAACATTGGTATTGCCTATTGCGTAGATTATTTTTAATGATTTTCAAGTAAAAAAAAAAAAATTAGAGATGGAAACAACACAAAGCAAGACGAAAAATGTATTCTACATCCCCATCATTTAAAATGAAATAATAAGATTTTTTTTTCCATCTCGACCATTCCATTTTTATCAAGAATTTTCCATCTCATTTATAGTGGAGCCCGGAGAAACCCAACCTCATAGAATTTCCAAATATCTTAAATCTCCAACCTTTTTCACACCATCAAATTTTCTACTAAACAAACGATAAAATTGGATAATCCAACTCAAATTTCGAAAAGTATTCAACATTAAAATTTCAAAGTAGCCTATATATGTTTGTCTTTTATGAATGAAAAAAAAAGATTTTGCAAAATAAAATATAAAAATGAATTAATCAAATAGAGATAATACTTGTGGAAACGTACACGTGTAGGTGATGCTGCTTAAATGGGAACACCTTTACAAAATTATCTGCATCCTAGTCACGTGCTTGAATTTTTCTTCAACCGGACTTTCCGGTTCCACGAAATGTACGGCCCATTTCGCCGCCGATTGACAATTTTGACCCTCTCACGCCGCCGGCGGTTATTTTATTTTTATTTTGAAATTATTTTATTTTATTTATATTATACAGATAATTATATATATATATATATATATATATATATATATATATATATATATATATCATATTGAATATCACTTATCAAGTGGCACGTTGTGTTGTTTTATATTGGAATTCTTTTTCTAATTCATTTTAATTGTTTGAACTTGAATTTGAATGGCATACAGCTTTTCTTTAGAAAAAATCTTGTGTTTTTGCATTTTGTTAGTTCGTTATGTTTTTGTTTATTGGTTTAAATCCTACATAGCTTCTTAATTTAAATATTTATTATATAGATTAAAAATCACTTTTGATTAGTCAACTTTTTATTTTATGAAAAGTAACAATTTAGTTGTTGAACGTTGATTTATAATGATTTAGTTCTTGTACTTTCAATTTTGTAACAATTTAGTTCATATACTTCAAAATTTGTACCAATTTAGTCACTATGTCGTAAAAATTAAATTTAAGATTCAATGGA
Organism: Luffa aegyptiaca; assembly: GCA_017139565.1. Classification (NCBI taxonomy): domain Eukaryota; kingdom Viridiplantae; phylum Streptophyta; class Magnoliopsida; order Cucurbitales; family Cucurbitaceae; genus Luffa; species Luffa aegyptiaca. Next base: position 46,902,908 of record CM029400.1, on the reverse strand, counting down.
ATTTCTTATCTAGATAGATTAATAAACTAATTTGGGACTCAATGTGTTTGTAAGCTACAAAGTTTAATGATTAAAATAAAAAAAAATTGACATTTAATTTTGCTGATTTTTTGCGACGATGATTAAATTGTTAAAAATTTGAAAAATTTTGAAAGTATAGGGACTAAATTGTTACTTATTAAAGTTCAGAGACTAAATTGTTATAGAATTGAAAGTACAAGACTAGATCGTTATAAATTAAAGTTTAGGACTAAATTGTTACTTTTTATAAAAATTCAAAGACTAAAAGTGATTTTTAACCTATTATAGTGCATGTTCGGGAGTGATTTTGAAAATTTTAAAATCACTTGTCATATTCAAAATCTTCAATAATTTAAAATCAATTTTGATGATATGAAAATCGCATTTAAAAGTGTAAAATCAAACATTAAATTGATTTTAACCATTAAAAACATGTTTGATGGTGATTTAGAACCTGATAAAAATGATTTTAGTCATTTCAAAATCACTCCTAAAGGATCTAAACATTAAATTTTAAAACGTAATGTGTTATGTGTTCTAATTTAAGTCTAAAGGATCTATATATATATTTTTTAAAAAATAAAGTTAAGGGAGTAAAATAAAATAGTGTAATAAATGTACAAAGTTTATGATGTGATAAGTGATAACCATAGAAATTCATCTAGATATATATGATATGATGTGGTGGACAACTATTAGTGAACATTCTCTTTTATAAAATTAAACTAACTATACAAAAATCTCAAGGATAGTGAAATATTCTATTAATTTTAAGAAATGTGCAAGTTGTCACATGGGTTTTTTTCTTTAAAGAAAAGTGTTTAAAATTTTTTAAATACCTATGTATAAAATAATCTAATTGTTAAGTTGACGAGAGAAAAAACTTGTAACTTTCTTTATTGTCTCTTGTTTGCCGATATAACATATGATGTAAGTAGATATCTAAGTTGTCAGATCATGTTATATATATTTTTCTAGGTCGTACGTAGAAAATGTATTTATAATCATGTTAGCTTATACAATTCACTTTTACACCATATAAAATGACTACTTTTATATGGTATCAAATATCATGCTAATATCATATTGTCAAAAAGATATCATGCTAATATGGAAGTATTTTCAAATAATAAAATAGTGTATTTATAATTACGTCAAATAACCTAAATAATTTTTTTATATCTAACTCGTAATAGCGTAGTGTATTAACATAAGAATATGTAACACTCAACCCAACAATTTATATAAATTCATTATACAACTTGCAAGAAGTCAAGAGAAATTAAAAAATTCACCGTTGAGACAAACTTGAGATGGAACGATTATTATAAAATTAATTAGGAAGGAAACGATTATAAAAAATCAAACCTCACATTTGATTATGTGGTATGACTTCTAATAATCTCATCAAATTTTTTTTTTTTTTTTTTGAAAAATAATAATCTCATCAATTTGAACATAGTTCTACTAATTAAGATAATAATTACCTTAGGTTTATGTAAATAATTTGAATTTTCAACCCTCACCTTTGTAATGTTATATTTTAAAAAATGTCAATCTCTTAAAATTAAAAAATAAAAATTCAAATCTCAAATTAGAAAAAAATATATATATTAATTTTGCATTAGAAACCAACCAAATGAGAATGTCAATGTCAACAAATTTCACAAAGTCAATGCTTTTGAATCAACACAAAAAACCCATGAATTTAGCCTCATCATTCTTATTCAAGCTATATGCACATATTTATTTAATTTGAGCCTCTAAATTTTGTATTAAAAAATCAATTGTGTTTATTAATTATCCAATATGATGAGTGGATGACTACACACCAGTGTTTGAATTTGAAAGTTAATTGATTAAATTATATTGAATTTTGAAATGATCTAACTTTGCATTAAAATTATAGAAAAAAGGAACTAAAGTAATTTTTTATGCAAATTTTTAAATATTAAAATAAAATATTTGTAAATTTAAGAATCAGAATATTATGGCACCAAAGTTCATTCTAAACCTAATTTATCTTCTGAATCTGTTTTTTTTTTTTTTTTTTTTTTTTTGGGTATAAATTAAATTAGTTTTAGTGAACTCGTATATCATCATATAACAAATTAAAATTATATTTCTGCATTTCTCTAAATTTTTAATACCCTATTTTGGTCTTTGAATATAATTTTAAAAATTCGTTTTAGTAAAAATTTTATTCTGCGCATGAAATTCATATTTTAATCCACATAAAAATTGAAATAAGTGGTCCAAAATTAATATTAAATAATACAATATTCAACAGTTAATAATTAAGAGTAGAAAATATATATCCTTAAAAATACTTAGGACTAGGAATAATTTTTTTTTTTTTTTTTTTTTTTTTTGAACAAAGGACTAGGAATAATTTTTAAGGAAGGGTTTAGAACAAAGCGCTTAAATATACCTGGACCTAAACAATAAATAGCAAGTAATATTTAAGAATGTTAAGCTCAAAATAATAATAATAATAATATTCAAGAATCAAACTTATACTAATACCAAAAAGAAAAAAAAAACAAAAAAACAAAAAGCAAAACATATATAATAAAAGCATTTTAATTTTGTTTATTTATTTGAAAACGATGGTACATCATATTGAATATATGAAAATAGTTTGCAAAGAGTTTAAACCTTATTTTAGTTATACAACTTTTAAATTTATTCTATTTATTCTCAAAACTTTTACGATGTTTATTCAGTCTCTAAACTTTAATTAAAAAAGTTATATTAATCTCAAAACTTTCAAAATATTTATTTAAATTTTGAATTTTCTAAAAAGTATAATTTTAATATTTGTCAATATTCTATTATCTAATATGTGTTAATGTCATTAACACATACACTCAAAAGTTAAATTATTCATCCATATTTTGATTAAAAGCTTAGAAACTAAAATAGATATTTTAAAATTTTAAAGACTAACAAAATAATCCTAAAATTTATGAACCAAATTGAGATTTAGGCATTATCTATTTGTTAAACAATTAAAAACAAAATGGTTATCTCTTTAGGAGTCTAATGGATTAAAATAACAAACAAAAATAGTTATCGCTTCAAAAGTTCATGAATTAAAATAAAGGTTAAAAATATCATTTTTGTCCCAATACTCTCAAGTATCTAAATTTAGTCATCATATTTTCTATAAATCTTAAAATTAGCCCTTAGTATTAGTTTATGGTTAACTTTTTAAAAAAATTTAGTCTCTCTAACATCTTACCTTTATAAATTTTCAAAATATATTTACATGATATCTTCTATGGAAAGGAAATTATCATTTTCTTTGTCAAGTTAGATAAAAATTAACTCCAAACCAATGACAGTGACTAATTTTAAGATTTATTGAAATTACATAGATTAAATTTAGATATTCAATAAAACGGAATAAGCTCTAAAGTCAAGGACTAAAAAAAATTATTTTAACCTAAAATAAACCTTTTGAATCTTTAATATTCAAAGTGAAAAGTTAATATTTATATAATGTTTTTTTTTTCAACCATGCAATATGGATTATTTTAATAATTTAATGACCGTACATTTGGGAAGTTTTTGTCCACCAACATTTCCAATAAATTGGGTTGAAAATTTTGGACGGAAGTGTTATTGACTTTTGAAATAACGTTCAACTTCAACAATTATCAATTATTGACCTTATCAACTTGCCACCTAAAAGTTAAAGCCAACAAGTTTTAAAATCATTTCAATTAAAGGTTCGAGTGTAATTTTCTTTTTCTTCAAAATTAATTTACCAATATGTCTTAATTGCTCTAAAGTCCCTAGTTCAAATCCATGAATTTAAGTTGGTCATAAATCAGAACAACTATGTACCGTCATTTAGGTGAAACCGTCTCGCTACGTTTGGGAAAAATACACTTTTGGTCCCTGAGTTTTCAAACTCAACCAAAATATCTCTGAGGTTTGAGATAAGTAACACTTTGGTCCCTGCCGTCTATTTTTCTGTTAAATACTAACGGTTGTTGACGTGACACTATTATTTTAATAAAAAAAGTATTTTTTATATTTTTTTAAATAAAAACATATTAAAATAATAAAATATTATTATTTATTTAAATTCTTTCTCTCTCTTCCTTTCTTCTCCCCCATCTTCTTTCTCCTTCCTTATCTCCTTCTTCTTCAGCTCCGGCGGCGGCGGCGGCCGCCATAATTTTTTTTTTTCTTTATTTCTCCCCTTTTCTTCTCCCCTTTCTTCTCTCTTTCCTTCAATTTTTTTTTTTAATAAAAAGAAGGGAGAGGGAGGAGGCCGACGCCGGCAACGGGAGGAGGGAGGAGGGGTCCTCCCTCCTCTCGTCGCCGGCGCCGGAGAGGGAGGACCTTCTTTTTATTAAAAAAAAAATTGAAGGAAAGAGAGAAGAAAGGAGAGAAGAAAAGGGGAGAAAGAAAGAAAAGAAAAGAAAAAAATTCCGACAGCCGGCCACCGGAACTGAAGAAGAAGGAGATAAGGAGGGAGAAAGAAGATGGAGGGGAAGAAAGGAAGAGAGAGAGAAAGAATTTAAATAAAATAATAATATTTTATTATTTTAATATGTTTTTATTTAAAAAAATATAAAAAATAATTTTTTTATTAAAATAATAGTGCCACGTCAGCAACCGTTAATATTTAACAGAAAAATAGACGGCAGGGACCAAAATGCTACTTATCTCAAACCTCGGGTATTTTTGTTGAGTTTGAAAACTCAGGAACCAAACTGTCACTTAACCCAAACTTCAGGGACCAAAAGTGTATTTTTTCCTAAATGTTTTTAAAAGAATTGAAAAGAAATATACTAGAATATTGTAGTAGGATAACAAAAGGTAAAAGATCGAATTAAAGTTTGTATGTGTTCCTATAAAAATTTTCAGCCTTGTACAAGCTAGCTTTCAAAACGAGATTTTTTCTTTTTTCTTTTTTGACAAATCGAAATGAGTTTTTATAGTGAAACCATGTTTTGATGATATATATATATATATATATATATGAGAATTTTTGGAATTGGGAGAGTAAGGAACCATATGGTAAAGAGCTTGACTTTTCTCTTGAGTGTGGGATTTTGATTAAGGGATAAGAGTGCTATCTCTTGTAATCGATTACTGTTGATTGAGTTTATAAGCTGTGGCTAAAAGTGGATGATGTAGATCCGATTTTGGATTGAACCACTCTAAAATCCCTGGTGTTCGTCTTCTTCTTCCTTTCTTTAACTTGTTTGTTGTCGTTGGCTTTGGATTGTTATCTGTTTGGTTGACTGGTTTGATGTTGGGACTTTGTTTTTGGGTATTCTTTTTCAACACTTAGTTATAATTGTTCTTTAATATGTTAGTACGAATGACCAAAGTGAGCACGACTTAGTCGTAATTGACAAGTACTCTCAATTAAGAGGTCAAAGGTTCAAATTCCACTACCCAAAATGTTGTTGAACACAGAAAAGAATGTTGTTTCAAAATGTACTCGTTCTTTAGAACAAATAAAACCATTATTCATTTCAAAATTAAATATTCATAGTTTAAACATTTTTATTTTCTTTAAGAGGTTGCTCGTCCGAATACTCACTCCGACATGTGATGTAATAGTCTAAAAAAAGATGAAGCAAGACGAAGATCAAGGTTAGAGAATCCCTGCTCAAGATTAGGGTTTCTCGAAAAAAAAAAAAAAAGAAAAAAAAAAAGAGTCCATCTTTTTCTTTTTTTTTTCTTTTTTTTTTAATCTTTTATCTTTTTGTAATTAAATATGAACTTATATTTACAATATACACATATGTAAGTTAAAATTAAGAGAAAATAAAATTTCTAAGTTATTTTATAACATTATTATTAATGTATGAATACAAAAATTAATAATTATCAATAAGTTTGGGGATTGCAATAGACTCGTCCCTTCCCAAATTGAATAATAATTAAAATAAATTCTTTCTTTTTTTTATTAAAAAAAAAAACTTACCCTCCAAGCAAAATGTTCTCTAAAAATTAGTCAAACAAAGTTTCTGATTAGAATTTTATTTGTCTCACTACCAAACAAGTGTTTAACACATATTTTCAAAACTAATTGTTAATAAATCAAAATTTTCCACTTGGACTATTTGCTTAGCCAAATGTTTAAACCTTTGGTGACATAAATGCTTACATATTTTCACTACCAAACAAGTGTTTAACACATATTTTCAAAACTAATTGTTAATAAATCAAAATTTTCCACTTGGACTATTTGCTTAGCCAAATGTTTAAACCTTTGGTGACATAAATGCTTACATTAATTGTTATGTACACATTGGATAAATTTCCAAAAAAATAACCATTCATACTAAGACCAAACTTTCCTTTTAACATATTTCTCCCAAAAAAAAAAAAAATCTTTTTAATATAAGCATGAATGCCATTGACTAATCAACTATATAAAGTTAATTAATTACAAAATTTCAAAATAAAAATAAAAATGTTAAATTACAAGTTTGGTCCCTAAGCTTTCCATGAATTTTGTGTTTAATAGGTCAGAATGTCTAATAGGTCCATAAATTTTCGATTTTTTGTCTAATATAGGTGATTTCCATATTAAAAAATTATAGAAATTAACTAATCTATTAGATTTTAAATTGAATTTGATGTGTAATAGGAACCTAAGCTTTCAATTTTATGTCTAGTAGGTCCGTGAATCTTAAAAAATGTAGAAAGTTCAATGGCCTATTTGACACAAAATAAAAAATTTAATGATTTATTAGACATCGTTTAGAGTTGAGACTACCAGACACAAGATTGAAAGTTTCAAGATCTATTATATACTTTTTAAAGTTGAGAAACTAAATAAACACGAATCTCAAAATTTAGATAAGCAACTTGTAATTTAACCAAATAAATAAGAGGGAAAAAAAAGGTAATTTGAGAGAATGATGCCTTTACATTTTTTGTGTGTGTGAAGCCAAATGATTTAAATTGACATTCTTTGATTTTTTTTTTCCTACTTAATTTAATTACTTCCAATTATATACCAACTTTTATAAATGTGTCCAATTGGAATAATTCAACCATTATCAATCACATCAAAGAAAATTATTCATCTTTTACCTTTAAGAGAAAATATGTCTGAATTTTTCTTCCATCCTTAATGGGAAATAACTACCAAATTTATTTTGATAGCTATGTTTTTTTTTTTTTTTTTTGATAGCTATGTTTATTTTGAATTGATCTTCCAATTGTGACTGACCCTTACAGCACCACCAATTGTTTCATTTTCAATCATTTGGCCTGTTTTAATTTCTTGCTTTGCAAACCTCATGTTTTTAATAGATTTATGACTTGTTAGGATCCCGTTTGATAACCATTTGGTTTTTTGTTTTTGGTTTTTGAAAATTAAGCTTAAGAACACTACTCCCACACATAAGTTTCTTGATTTTGTTATCTATCCTCCTCTTATGTTTTAAAAAACCAAGCCAAATTTTGAAAACTAAAAAAAGTAGTTTCCAAAAACTTGTTTTTATTTTTAGAATTTGGCTAGAAAGTTAAATGTGTCATTGACAAAGATACAAACCATCATAAGAAAAATAGGGAAAAACAAGCATAATTTTCAAAAACCAAAAACCAAAAACCAAATGATTATCAAACAGGCCTATGTTCTAACAAAACTTTTTTGTTTTTGGGTTTTTTTACATGGAAATTTAGAAGAAAAAACATGTTTGACAGTGGATATGATGGAATTTTTTCTCTCTTAAAATTATGAGATCATCAATGATGATCTCATTTGTAAATTATATTCTTTTCTCTTACCAATCACCTAAAAAAAATCAGATTTTTAAAATGATTTGTTTAAAAAAAATGTCAAAAAAACTATTTTTGAGAACATCCAAATAAACCCCATTTGGGTGAATATTACTACTCTCAATTATATAATTACACTTGCAACTAATTTCTATATAATGTTTTGGCAATTTTTTGTTTTTTATTTTTTTGAGATCAACAATATGGAAGTGGGAGATTCAAACCCATACACGGTTGAACTAAACTCTGGTTGGTGTCAACTTTTTTATTTAAATGAATAATGATCTAACTAAGTTTTTTTTTTAACATCACGTGGACGTTAAGAATTTGAACCTCTAATCTTTTGATCGAGGGTACCAGCTTTATGCTGGTTGAGAGTAATGCTCTTGTTTGACTTGTAAATAAAAGTAAATAACATAATTTTGATTTTATTGTCCGTTAAATTATAAATTTTGTTAATAAAAATGAGCATTGCTCAATATCTCCATCTCCCATTTGTACAATTATATCTAATTATCTAATAAAGATCTCTAAACTTTAAAAAGTGAACGAGTCTAACGCGTTGAATATGTCAAAATTATTAGACATTTTTAAAGATTCAATTTTTTTTTTTTTTTTTGAATTCAACAACATGTGGAGGTGGGAGATTCAAACCTCTAACCTATTAGTCAAAGGTACATTTCAATTACCATTGAGTTATGCTAAAATTCAAATTCCTACTAATTACAAACGTGAAATTACAACCACCTTACCAACATGAACATAGTTCAACTGACATAAAATTTATACTCTCGACTAAGAGATCAAAAGTTCAAATCTCGCATCCTACATGTTTTCCAAAAAAAAAAAAAACAATTACAACCATCTTCATTAATTCATAAATGTGAAGTTAATTCTACAAAGCAAAGAGAAGATCAATCCGACGTCGTATGAAATAGAGGAAAATAATTTTCAGAATAGTACTCGGTAGTCGCCGTCCAAAACGACGAGGCAAAGACTACAAAACGCGCAACTTTCGGGTCAATACACGTGGCGTCTTTTTTTAAAAATAAAATCTTTCAGTTTCTTAAAAGTCAAAGTTTTTTCATTGCCGTCGTTTATCTTCCGAACGGCGCCGTACTGCTCCGCCTATAAAAGGCAATGCATAGCCTTCATTTCACCATTATACCAAAAACGAAAGTTAGTATACAGAATCAGAGCTCGAAACTGGTTAGGGTTTGAGATTCAGAGATCGTAAAATGCCGAGAAAAGGAATGAGGAGTCTCCTTTTCCAGTTCTCGTCGCCGTCGAATTCCATTTCGAGGTATTCGATCACCTCGTCGCCGTCGAGAACTCCGGCCTTGACTCCACGCCGAAGCTTCAACGACGCGATGATCGAACAGAGCGTCGAATCTGCTGCGGCGATTATCATGAAATGGAATCCGGATTCTTCCACTTACGCGAAGGTTACTTCGATGTTCTATGAAGATAAACGAGAAGCCATGCAGTTCATTAAGCGAGTGAATGATCTTCAGAAGGCGATGCATCTGATGGTTTCCGAAGATTCTGGTTCGGCTCCGGAAAGGCTTGTTTACGCTCAAGGATTGATGGAAATGGCCATGAAGCGACTTCAGAAGGAGTTTTATCAGATTCTCTCGATGAATCGCGCTCATCTCGATCCGGAATCTGTTTCCACTCGGTCGTCTCGCTGCTCCACCAGATCGAGCACTTCCGTTGATTTCGACGAGGAAGGAACCCTAGACGAGGAAATCCAAGTCGTAGGGGACTCAATCTCTGAAGTTGAGCAAGTTTCTTTCAATGTCATGGAGGATTTGCGCGTCATAGCTGAGTGCATGATCTCCTCTGGCTACGCTAAAGAGTGCGTTAGTATGTATAAAGTGATTCGAAAATCGATTATCGATGAAGGTGTTTACCGGCTCGGACTTGAGAAATTGAGCCCTTCGCGAATCAACAAGATGGATTGGGAGGTGCTTGATCTTAAAATCAAGAACTGGTTGGATGCAATCAAACTAGCAATTCGAACGCTGTTCGTTGGCGAGCGAATTCTCTGCGACCATGTGTTTTCCTCTTCTGAATCGATTAGTGAATCCTGTTTTGCTGATATATCCAGAGAAGGCGCTTTGCTTCTGTTCGGATTCCCCGAACTTGTTGCTAAGAGTAAGAAATCGCCGGAAAAAATGTTCCGTGTTCTTGATATGTACTCATCAATCGCCGAAAACTGGCCGGAGATCGAAACGATTTTCTCCTCCGAGTCCACATCTGTAGTTCGATCTCAAGCTCTGAACTCACTCGCGAAACTCGCCGAGTTAGTCCGCGCGATCGTAATGGATCTCGAGTTGTCGATTCAGAAAAATTCATCCAAATCGCCAGTCGCTGGCGGTGGCGTTCATTCATTGACGCTTCTCTCGATGAATTACCTCACCTTCCTCGCCGATTACGGCAACGTTTTGACGGATATTTTCGCCGATTGGATTCCGCCGGAGAAATCCTCTCTCGATCAAATTTTCTTCAGCAGTTCAGAATCCGACGAATCTCCAACGGCTTCTGCAATCTCCTTACGATTCGGATGGCTAATTCTAGTCCTCCTCTGCAAACTCGACAGCAAAGCGAAACGCTACAAAGACGTTTCACTCTCGTATCTCTTCCTCGCTAACAATCTTCAGCACATCGTCTCTAAAGTCCGATCGTCGAATCTTCAGTACCTTCTCGGCGACGAGTGGATCACGAAGCACGAGGTGAAAATAAGGCAATTCGCGATCAAGTACGAGGCGTTGGCTTGGGGCAGAGTCTTCGATTCCTTGCCGGAGAATCCAACGGCGAAATTTTCACAGGAGGAAGCCAAAGAAATCTTCCGGAACTTCAATATGGCATTCCAAGAAACTCATCGGAAACAGAAATCCTTCTTCATTCCCGATTCAAAGCTTCGAGACGAAGTTAAACTATCAATCGGTAGAAAGCTCGTGTCGTTCTATGGAGAATTTTACAGAGCGCAAAAAGCTTACGCCGGTGGTGATGAAAAGCCGTACATCAGATTCTCGCCGGAGGATATCGGTAACTATCTTTCCGATCTCTATTTTGAGCCGTCCGATTGGGCGAGCGTTTCGACCTCGTCGCCGTCGTCGACCTCCTCCTCTCACCGACGGGAACTTGGGCCCCGGTAATCGGCACTCCGGCTGAGAATTGCCGCGATTTTTTTTTTTTTTTAATTTTTAACTTTTTACTCTTTTTTTTGTTTCCGAAATTTTGAATTTGCATGTGGAAGTTGTAACAGTAAATAATACCGGATTTTAGTACGTTTTGACATTTCGATAATAGAAATTGAATAAATTGGTTACATAAAGACTTTTTTTTTTTCTATCTCTTTCGGCTTTTGTATGTAGCAACTTTTTTCATTCGCTTGATACATTTTTCTTTTTTCTTAAATGTATGGTCCCTAATCTTTAAACGTGTCTTCAACTTGATCCCTAGACTCTATAAAAGTTTCAAAGTTTTTTTTTTTTTTTTTTTTTTTAGTACATCAACATTTGGGGATGGGGGAATTCAAATCTCTGGCCTCATGATCGAGGGTACATGCCAATTACCGCTGAGCTAAGCTCGCTTTGGCTAAAAGTTTCAAAGTTATAACCATGTCAATCATTAATTTCTTTTTTCGATTAAGTATTTATTGTCACAAATTATTATTAAAATTCTAATACGTGCATAGTCCAATTGGCATAAGACTTAGGACCTGTTTAGAATACTTTTTAGTTTAAATATTTTTCAAGAATGCGTTTTATAACATTTTGTATAAAAATTGTTTAGAATTTAAACACTCACATGTTTGGTTACATTTTTCGAAGTGTTTTTATACCCAAGTTATTATATTATATACTAAAACTCTTTTTAAAAATTTTGCTTTCGAGTTTTTCTCTCAAAATGGTTTATTTCTCAATCTCATTTTTTAATAAGTCATTTTTAGTGGTTACCAAACACTATAATTTTTTTCAAAATTAAACAATTAAAAGTTAAACTAAACATATCCTTATACTAATGACCAAGAGGTTAGTGGTTCAAATCCTATATATATATATATATATATATATATATATATATATTAACAAAACGATGTTGTAAATATGAAAGCACTTTTGCCAACAAGAGCATAGCTCAACTGGCATAAAGATGTATTGATAACCACGACGTCTGTTGTTCGAATCCCCCACCCCCATATTGTCAAAAAAAAAAAATGTAAAAGCACTTTTTGATAATGATTTCAATTTTATTTTTCTGTTTTTGAAAATTGTATTGGTTTGTTACCTCATGATTTCTTTACTAAGGTTTTCACAAGAAACATTTGAATTCTTAGTCAAATTCCAAAAATAAAAGAAAGTTTTGAAACTCTACTTTAGTTTTTGGATTTTTATTTTTATTTTTTTTCTTTTTAGAAAATAGATAACAAGACTTAATATTTATAAGCTAGATTTTCAAAAACAAAAAACTATATGGTTATTAAATAGAACTTAAGTTAAAAGTATTGTATCTTAATTTGATAAAATAGGGTATATTACTTTACCCATATAATTTAAAATTTACTCATTTCATACGATTTAGTATGTTGTTGTTACTTACTTGACACAAAATTACTTAATTTGTTGTTATAGAAAATCAACCTAAGTGTTGGGTGTATATATATAATGTCGAAGAAATTAGCACAAAAGGGAGGAGACAACATCATAAACTTTTTTTGTATTTAAATTTACATATTCAAATACTTAAAAACAACTATCAAACACTAATGACTAAAACACATATTACATTTTTTTAAGGTGTGTATAGTTATATAATGTTTTATTTTAATTTTGAAAGAAGTATTATTCTCAATGGTTTGAGATTTGTTTTAATGTTCAATATTCCTCTCATCTTTTTGCCTAGTTAAGAAGCTCAATACTTCTCCTACAAACAATAATAATACTTACCAAAAGAAAAAAAGAAAGAAAAAGAAAAGTAAAAAGGTTATAAATTCAGTAGATCAGCTATTGAAATTCTAAAAGGAGTCGAATTTTTTATTTCAAGATATGATTTTCTTTTTAATGTAAAGCCTAGCTATTTGGGTTTTTAATTCAGTAGGATGATGTAGATATCTAACGTTAAAAAGCAAACAATGTTTTTTTTTTTTTTTCAACGCTAATCAATAATTTTGTAGAGAAAAATCAATTTACATTTTGCATCGTTGAGGCAATTAAAATTGTAAACTAATACTTGTATCAATTAAAACCCTAAACTTTTTATTAGTGAATCAATATAAATTTTTCGGTGTGGTGATTTAATTATAACTATTTTCATTTGATTATTCCATTTGAAATCAACTCAAAATCAAATAAGATTATTTCTCACAAGATTCTGCGCTAAAATATCAAGAAAGATTATCCCTATATAACTATTTTCATTTGATTAGTTCTTCCTAAATAAGTAGGAAAATTTTAAAAAGAAGTACATAGAAAGAAGAGGATAAAAAACCACTCATATTAATGAGCCGATACTATCTATTTGATTCCAAACCTTTCTCTCAAATACTATGCTAATCTCTACATTTAAAAGAGTCTTATACACATGTAATAGAGGGTCTAAATTGATTCACTAATGACATTTGGATTTTTAATTAATATTGTTACAATTATTAGGTTGAGGTAAAATTGATACAACCCCAAAATTTAGAGTATAAATTATTGGCCTTTTTTCCATTATTTTTGTTACTAGGTTTTAATAGTATTATTTAGTAGAGGCTTGATTGCAAATTTCTTCATTGGCGTTTGTGTTATCTTCTCTGCAATCTCTCTATTTGTCCTTTGCTTTCTCCAAACTCAAGTTCTCTAGCAACCTCTCTCCCTCTTCAACAATGTTTCTCTTGGCTGTTTAAGTCCAAAAATTATGTAGACTAATCAATGCTTGACAATTTGTGGGTTTAGGTTGATATTAGAAGGGTTTTGTTGACATATTTTAGGTGAAATAATATTAGAAGAGTGTGCACTTAGGCGTATTTAGACACTTCTAGGCCGCTTTTTATGTAGCTTCAAAAAGATATATAGATTATACGTTTTAGGTTCACTTTAGACATTTCAATTGATTTTAGATTCAAAATGGCTTAGGTATGTTTTTAAGTTACTTTATAGCTTTAAGAGGGTCGAGTTATATGCTTTAGGTTTACTTTAGGGTACTTTTAAGGTTAGTTTTAGACTTGAAACGACACTAGGGTGTGCTTATAGGCTATGTAGTTTTGGAAGCAGATTATGTACTTTAGATTCAATTCAAGCACCTTCTTAGACTCAAAAATAACAAATAGGCATGTCTAGGCCACTTTGTAGCTTCAAGGGACATGTTCTATGTTTTAGGTTCATTTAGGCACTTTCTAGATTGGTTTTAAAGTTAAAATGATACTTAAACACTTATAAGCCTCTTTGTAGCTTTTAGGGGGCAAGTTATGTGTTCTAGGTTCACTTAAGGCACTTTGATTGGTTTTAGGAATAATTGAAATAACACTTAGGGGAGTTTTAGGATACTTTGTGGCTTCCAGGTGTAGTTCATGTGCTTTAGGTTTACTTTAGGAACTTTCAAGACTGGTTTTAGATTTCAAATGACACACTTGGACACTTTTAGGCCTATTTGTAACTTTAGGAGGCGGGTTAATTATGTGTTTTAGTTAGACCCTTTGATTAGTTTTAGACCCAAAATGGCACTTAGGCATGTGTTTTAGGTTACTTAATTTGTATCTCTTACAAGACATTTTATGTGTTTTAGGTTCACTTTAGGCACTTTCTAAGTTGTTTTTAGACTCGAAATAACGCTTGAGCCACTTTATAGCTTCACACGAAACAAGTTGTGGCTTTAGATTCCAATTTTTAGGCAGTTGGTTTTAGCTAGGTGTCAAAATGACTTTGTAATACAAGGAGGGCAAGTTATGTGCTTTTAGGCCACTTAGGGATTTTGTAAGTGACTTTGTAATACAAGGAGGGAAAGTTGTGTGCTTGTGTTTTATGGGTGAACATCAATTCGATTATGTTGTTTTGGGTTCAATCGAGAGAATCGCAGAATTTGAACTTCTGACTAATTTGAAAGAAAAAATAAATATATTTTAACTTTGAGCTATGTTCATGTGGTGCAAGTTGAATTTTTTATGCAATTTTTTCTATTAACAAAAAGGTTAAATTATTGAATTGATAACTTTGATGGTTTGACATATATATATATATTTGTTTATTTTAGGGTATATGTATTTTTTTTTTTTTTGAAAAGTATGGTATATGTATCTTTCAAAGGGTTTAGATCTCATATTAACATATGGACTTTGAAAATTGTTATATTTTCATATATTAATATCGTGGTTTATTCGAACTTTTATAAGTTTATTTGTTTTATTCTTTGACCTTTTATAATGTCTAATAATTTAGTCTATGAACAAGAAAAAACTATTTTGATCTCTATTTTTTTTTATTTTAACAAATAAATAAAATGATATAAGTATGTGTACTAATGTGTTGATGTAGCTAGGTATGTATTGAAGTCACATAAATGAATGAGACACACATATTAAGTAAATATTAAATGAAAAAATTATAGCCAGGACTAAGATAGTTATTAAAATAGATATTTTTTAAAATTTTAATAACCAAAATAAATTAAATCTAGCCAACATGAGTCTAGTTCTTATACTAATGACCAAAAGATTTATGGTTCAAATCCCCCACCGACATGTAGTCAGGAAAAAAAAAAAGTCCATAAATCAAAAATAAGACTTGGAACTTATTTAAAAACGAACATAAAAATCTTTTAACTATGATCTTGATTGATTCATCGAATAAATTGATGGTTTAGACAATATGTTAGTCAAACTCAAACAATACAAATTTTATATACAATTAAATAAGATCAATGAAGCTTTCAATCTCATATGGTATGATATTTTCTATACATTGTTCCTAGACTAGGTGTTTACTTTTTTTATATGTCC
Organism: Luffa aegyptiaca; assembly: GCA_017139565.1. Taxonomy (NCBI): domain Eukaryota; kingdom Viridiplantae; phylum Streptophyta; class Magnoliopsida; order Cucurbitales; family Cucurbitaceae; genus Luffa; species Luffa aegyptiaca. Next base: position 46,887,139 of record CM029400.1, on the reverse strand, counting down.
ATTTCTTTTTTGTTATAATTTTTCATTTTTATCTAAAACTTGTTATGATAGTAATCGAAAAACTCAACAAATCAAGAATGACAAGGGGGAAGAAACAACACATATTTACGTGATTCACTAACGGTGTGTTGGCTACATCCACGGATAGAGAGAACGAATAATCTTATTAGTGAGAAAAAACATATGCAGATTACAATGAGACCCCATATTTGGTCATTCGAAGTGCTTCATAACAGATTCAAGACATATCAACGAAAATGTTATAATTTTTCATTTGATGCTTGTTGATTGAAACAAAAAGATTTGAATAAAGACAATGACAAGATAATTAGATATTCAATCTAAATGAGATCACCCCAATTTTTTTTTTAATTACCCTTTGATTTACTTGACTTTGAGAAGCATTGATTTGTTTACATATGACAAAATTAGTCTTAAATTTCCTTTCTATTTTTCAACCAAAATAATATCATAACAATAGTCTAAATTTGTATCTCTCATTTAATGTAGTGATTCTATCATATTAATACAAAATGTCTCCTATGGACCTTTCACAATTTAAATAAAACTTGCTTCGTTAGATTTTTGTTACCCATTATCGAAGTGTCAAAGACGTTTAGTAATATTCAATAAAATGATAAGGATCGTCATGAAAGTTTCAAAAATATAGAGATTAAAATGACGTATAATAATTCAAGTAGAGAGATTTAAAGCGATGCTTGAAAGAGACGTAGCCAAACCCCGACTTATGAATATATGAATCACCTATACCAATATATTATATACATAAATAAATAATATAAAAGTGAAAAATAATAACTAACTCTCAAGATCAATTTTTTCTAGCTCACATAATAAATTTTGTTGTACTCAAAAGAAAGAAAAGAAAGAAAAAAAGAAGAAGAAAAATATTTTTTACCTCTAAACTTGTCAGGTTGTATATCAATTTTTACTTAAAACTTTCAATTTTATGAAATTGCACCACAAAGAACAACATTTACCCTCTAATAAGTTTTCATTTAAGATTTTTTTTAAAAAAAAAAAAAAAAAAAAAAAAAAAAAAAAAAAAAAAACTCATATGTTTTCAATGAATATAAAACAAATGTATGGTACAAAATCGATAAGATCTCAAAAAAAAAAAAAAAAAAACGACACGAGAGGTAAATTTTTGTAAAAATGTGTGAGTTTTGACAAAATGGTTAATTTGTGCATTAATCAAATTTAAATTTGTGTAAAACTTATTATTGAAATTAGTGAGTTTATGGAGATTATTACACTATTTTTCGTTAAAATTAGTGGATAAGTTAGCTACCATTGAATAGAAGGTAGAAAATGCAATATTTAACTAAATTTAGAGTTCAAGTTAATAAAATCGTACAAAGTGAAAATTTATACAAATTAAAATTTCTAAAAACTAAAACTCACAAAGAAAAGGGAAAAAGAAAAGGGCAACAAGAAAAATGGGGAAAAATAGATCGGTTGGGCAGAGCTGTAAATAACAGTATACACCAGGAGTAAAATGGAGAAAAATTGATCGGTTGGCCGTTCCAGTTTTTCTTCCTAGTCATTTACCACAATTCTCCAAAAAAAAGAAAAAACATAGCAAATATTACTAAAAAATAATATAAATAAATAAATTTAAAAATAAAAATAAAAAAGAAAAAAAAAAAAAAAAAAAAAAAAAAAAAAAAAAAAAAAGTGGGAAAGCGTACGGCTCCGTGTGGTTTGGGCAATGAAAGATGAATATTTTTGGATAACGACAGTTCCAAAAGGTTCCGTCTCACCTGATCTGTCGTTTCGTTAAGACGACAAAAGCTTCAAAACAAATTTTTTTTTAATTTTTTTTTTTTGAAAAGAAATCAAAACAAATATATTAATCACATATGATTCATACCTTCAAATTTTCTTTTATATTTCAAACCATTATTCAATACCTACTTTTTAGGTTTATATTTATTAAATCTTCCTCTCTTGTTCTATTTTTCGCTTTTCGACTTTTAAAATGTTTATTAAATCTTCTACCAAGATTTCGTTTGAAAATCGTTAATGTATACTTTTCACATGTGTACAAGACATTGTTAAAATTTTGAGAATTATGTAATATTAGAGAGAAATATTTGAATCAGATGGACGTGTATTAAGTCAAACTACAAAGGTTGTTAGCTAGAGTAACTGTATTTGGTGTCGTAGACCATTAAAGACAAGCTAACGATAATGACAACAAAGTGAGTATAGTTCAAGGGTAATTGTCATGCACCATCGATCAATAGGTCAGAAGTTTGAATCCTGCACTCCAAATATTATTGATCTTAAAAAAATGATGACCAAAATAATTATTTTCTTAAAAATTTAAAAGGGTAACATAAATGTTTTAAAAGTTTTTATGTTTATCGTGAGGGCTTTTATTTAGTGAGTCAATTCTTAACTAATGATGAAAATAATCTCTTCAAAATCAAATTACTGCTCATAGACTAGCCAATATATAAATCATACAAAACTCGTCAACAAGAACATAACTCAACTAGCATAAAACTTGTACTAGTACTAATGACTAAAAGATATGTGGTTCGAATCTCGATATGTTGTCAAAAAAAAAATCTAAAATCTAAAATCAAGTCTTAAACTCAATCACCAAAATACATAAACCAAGAACAAAAAATTAAAGCAAGTAAAAAGTTGCTTTGATCAACCCAAAAATATTCAAGTTCCTTATCATTTGGGCCCTAATAAATAGTTTTCAAATAATTCATAGTTTTTTTTTTAATAAAAAGGACAATTGGTTACGTAATTAAAGTGTATTTTTTTATTTAAAAAATCATGAACAAACACATCGTTTATTAAAAATTTCAATCTTTTTTATATAATTATTTTACTTTCTAATGATGTAATCATGAACAAACACTTTAAAATTATGGTGCCAAAGTGAGCTTAGCTCAGCGATAATTGGCATATATCCTTGACTTAGAGGTCAGAGGTTCGAATCCTCTTACCCCTAAATGTTTATGTGCTCAAAAAAAAATAAAAAAATAAAAATAATAAAATTATGTCGGTAAGCATGTTTTTTTTTTACCATATGTGGGGTGGGGGGTTCAAACCACATATATCGTGGTTATCAGTTCAACTTAATGTCAGTTGAGCTATACTCTTGTTGGTTGTCGGTAAGCATGTTGGTAATAATTAAATTAATCATTTGAATAATAGTGGATAGGTTGTGATTTAAAAAGTCAACATTACCATTTTTTTTTTTTTTTTACAACAAAATTAGCAATTTTCCAAAAGAGAAAAAGAAGTCAACATTAACATTAGGGAAATTTGATAAAAAATGACCACATATCTAGACTTTATTAAAGGGGTTGTGCCCTTTTGTTTAATTCATTTATTGTAATTTTCTTTGTTTTTTTTTTTTTTCCAGCTACTACTTTGGTTCTTTTTTCCCCCTCCAATTTCACTTCACTTTTTGTATTGTTTTATTTTGTTTTTATTTTTGTTTTTCTAAAACTCAAAAAAAAAAAAATTAACTAAAATAATTTTAAATTGATAATAATTCTTTTTGTTTTTAAAATTTTCCAATAACTTCATCTTCAAAAGTGGATTATTATTTTAGTTTTTGGAGAAATTTATTAATAATTGTGATAGTGTGCATAAATTATCTTTTATAATTATTTTGATTTTTAAAATGGTATGATATTATGTACATTTATTCTTTATATATATCAAGAGAAACTAGTAAATGTAAACAACTAAAAAGTTGTATAAATTTCACTATGAATAAAAGATTGATTTTGTATGATCATTTTCCTAATCATGGCTTATGCTACTTATTGCAAACTTTTTATCACACACCTCCATTCTTAAAATAAATTTTTTCTATCATTATCTTAACAAAAATGACATCAAGGTGACGAAATTAAGATTCATAGGGGGTTATAGGTGACATATTTTTAACTAAAGTGCTCGATTTAAAAAAAAAAAAAAAAAAAAAAAAAAAAAAAAAATCCATTTTAGTCCCCGTTCTTTGGGTTTTGTCTCATTTTAGTTTTTTGTTCTTTTAAAGGTTCAATTTTAGTACTTGTACTCTCAATAAAGCTTAAAATTGGCTCCTACAATTAGTTTATTATTAACTTTTTCATTAAAAAAATGTCTCTATTAGTCTTCCTTCTATAAATTTTAGAAATATATTCATATTGTTTTTTTAATGAAAATTATTATTATTTCTTAACTAATCTTGATAGGAAATTAACTTTAATCTTACAGTATGGATCAATTTTAAACTTTATTGAAAGTACATTGACTAAAATTAGGCATTTGAAAATACAGAGACTAAAATGGAAATCTTAACCTAAAAAATATACAAACTTGGAAAATAATTTGTCATTTAAAACCTCTCTCATCTCAAAAAAAAAATGATCGAACAAAATGGATTTGTTTTTTTTTCAAGTAAAACTTATTTTTAAAAATTTAATACCAAAACCCTTTCAAGTTCTCATGTAAGAACCAAATGAAGAATTGGAATGAAAGTATTTGAGTAAGAGCACATTTCATAATAATTACTAAAAATATAGTTTTCAAAGCTCAATTTTTTGTTTTTAAATTTTAGAATACATTTCAAAAGTGTATTTAAGGAATTGGGAAAAAAAAAACATAAAAAAAAATTATAAACCATCTATTTTTTTTTTATTAAAAAAAGATTATAATATTTTACATTATTAATTTAAGTGTATATTAGCATAAGAAATAAAAATGATAAGAAATAAAAATGTGGAGAAATGAGAGCAAAAAAAGCCATGGAGAATAAATTCAAATAGTACTACATTTCCCTTTTTGGTTTCTCTTGCAAAAAAAAAAGATATGCAAAAAGAGAATAAAGTGGAAGAAAAGGACAAGTGCCTCATAAGTCCCAAGAACCAAAAAAATATCTTAGAAACATAATAATGTATTGATTTGAAACTTTTTCCTTACACTTTTCACACTTCAATTATCAAGCAATGATTTTTAAGGGTTTCCCTTAATTTGTAGTGATGTAAACTTATCAAAACTTGAGTATAATTCAGCTAAAATATAATCCTGACCTTTAACATTTAAAGATCGCACACATTAGACAAAAAAAAAAAAAAAAGAATCACCTCGTATTTTCACTTTCTCATTAACTTTTTTGTTAAAAGTTTTGACTGCATTGACTATATTCTTGTTAAATCTTGGTGTAAGAAGACGAGTTGTAAATTTAAGTTAGGTAACCCGTGTTTCATAATATGAAGAATCGAAGATATTTTATTTATGTGCCAACACAAGCACATGCACCGCTTGGATTTGCTCTATGTTCATTTGGTAACGTTTCACAATAATACAAAATATTATTGAAATTGAAATACTTTTAATTTCAAAATGTAAAAAGAAACATTTCAATATAGCTAAGAAAAAGAGGGGAAACCCTATTAGATGGGACCTAATAAACAAGAGAAATGTAGGGAAAAGTGCAAGGAAAAAGGGGGCAAACATGGAGAGAAAATAGTTGAAGAGGAAGAAGATGACAACTCACATTACCTTAAATGTATCCTATAAAATATCTTCAAGCTTCTCACTTGTCAACTTCCTTCACTCATAAATATATTTTTGCCTTTAATTCTTAGAACAATTTCCACATGCTTCACTTTTATAAATGGTCCCATTGGTTCATGGGACACCCAAATTCTTCTTTATCTTCAAAATGCTCAAAAGGGTTTGTGAGAAATATTGAATTAAATCTAACTTTTAACTTCAAATTGTATAAAGTTTTTCAAGAAATGAGTGAGATTTAGAGGGAGAGATCCTTCAATGCTTTGTACCATTTTTTCAACACTTTCAAACAAGGTTTCTTGTTTTATGAGTAATGACTTATATATGTTACTAAAGAACTTGTACTAAGTTTAAATAGAATAGCAAAATTTGTGTTTAACAACATATAGGATGAGAGATTCGAATCTATGATCTCTTAGTCGTCCCTCCACCAGTTGAGTTATGCTCAAGTTGATGAGAGGTCGTCCCTTGGTCGAAGGTATATGCCTTCACCAGTTGAGTTATGTTCAAGTTAAATCAAAATACTGATAAAACTATGGAGTTATGATTCGAAATTGACCAAGTTCTTTTCATCATCTCATGTGAACAATCAATACTATAGACAATTCTTCAAAACTAGAATGCTTCTAAGATTCCTTTATGGTTTTGGATTGAAAGTTGCTTTTCTCCTTCATTTTCCCATCTTTTAGGACTTCTTTATGCTGAAATCTTCTGCTACTTATTGAACAAATAATGCTAGATTATTATCATCTCTAAGGCACAGATTATAATGCTAAAGATTACTATCATCTTTAAGGCTACCATATGTTCTTGGTATGCTTCTCATTTGACCAAGTGTTAGAATGGCATCCAACATGAAATCCTTCCTAGTCTGTTCTTAATGTTCTGTTCTTTGCAATGATCTCGCAGCTATTTTGATTTTCGATAAACTTACCGTTTGCTTGAGACTTGATTTGACTCCATTGTAGGAACGTCCTGCCGATGAACTCGATAAGATTCGTTTCGAATTCTTACCTATGCGATATGTAGAATCTAGATTAAACGAGTAATGACGAGACAGGAAAAAGAGTTGTATCAGGTTTAATGAACAAGCCACCTACCCAAGAAGGTTTTGTAGCATAGATCAGCAAAATCAGAACTGAACCTAATTGGTTTGCTTTCATGTCAAGACATGTAAAGGCAAATACAAATCATCAAAATATATTAATAAAATATATTGCAGCATCTTTCTTGGGAACCTACCCTTCCAAATGTCTAAAAAACCAAAGGATACAAGAGAATAACAGCTCAATTCATTTGTATTCATGACAAACAACATCAGCCAAAGAGGATGGCAATGAATACAGTGACTGAACAAAATAGTACTGAGTAGTAACTGAAATGACTAAAGAACTTTTACTTACAACTGCTATCTATAAAAGCAACACCATTACATCCACATAACAAACTAGATAGTTTCGAGCTTCAATCTTTCGCTTCGACTTTCTCTCTTATCTTTTTTCCCCCTACTTGCATCACTTTGGTTTTGGTTTTGGTTGAGTGAAATTATAGAAACTGAGAATGCTTACAGTGAGCTATAGCTCCTTCGATGGAACGCGCCATCTCCGAACTTGCACTGTTGCATCTCTTCAGTACTTGTGCATCCAACATCCCACTTGATCTCAAAGAGAAAGAAGAAGACAATGAGGAAGAACCGGAAGAAGATGTCGAGGATGGACAGGAAGGTTTTGCAGAGAATGAGGCCCTCCTCTGGCTTCTAAATCTTTCTTTGTCAACTAATGTAGCTGTAAAATGGTCTCTTTTAAAGCCTAGTTCTTTTCTTTTTGGCTTATTTTCTGCTAATTTTGCACAGGACTCATCTGTACAGGCAGACTTATTGAAGAGGGACCTGATGTATGCTCGCGAGGCCTTAAGTTTCCGAAACAAAGAGGACTGCTTATTCTGTCTCAGCTTTTGGTGGCCTCCCATTTCAGTATTTGTCCAATGCTCAACAGGTTTTAGCTCAAAACTGAACCTGCACGACTCGGCAGGTGAAAAGTTAAAGGACTCATGAGGGGTGTAAATACTTGCGTTAGCTGAGGAAGCAGAGGAGCTGGAGATGAAGGAGATTTGGAAGTTTTCTTCAAAGCGAGGCTCGGTTTCATGGTGAGCATTGGAGTTTTGAATGAGTTTTTGGACCATTTGAATGCGAGGAGGGAGATGAAGGGGAAGAAGTTTTCCCTTGTAAAAAAGTTCGTCAGCATGGGAAATGGCTGTTTCTCTTTCAAGAGAAACCGAATTCATTTGGAACTCAAACTCTCTCGTTTGAGGCGGAGAGTTCAGCGAGTAACAGAAGTTGGAAGAGGAACTTATATCCAATTCGATGTAATCCTCTGTATAGGTACAAGAGAATTGTCCAATGGCCATCTCTCCCTTGGATTTCTTTCTCCACTTTAACTTAATGAAGGAAAAGTGTGGAGGAAGTGATGCTCTTTGAAATGAAGTTGGTCTGAATTTATAGTGACAACCATTCAATGCTTAAAGATAGTGAACCTTAGATATTTTGAATACTTCCAAGAAGAGAATTGTAAGAGTCTATTTTACATGTGAGAGGAGGAAGAAGTAGAGAGAGAGAGAAGCAGAGGTCCATTTGACATGAGTGTGGTCCTCCATCAAAGTCATCTTATTGCTCAAATTTATGATTATAAAGTCTGTAAAGAATAAAAGTTCAGAAAATTATGTGCAAATTAGAATAGATAGTATACACTGCAGAACTCCATGGTATATGGAAAGTATTTCAAATTTTGACTATGAGCTTTGGAAGACTTGAGCAGTAACTAAAAGATGGCTCAATCAGATGGGGAAATGTTCAAGTTGAGAAAGTAGGGAACAAATCTGAGAAACCTGCTTGATCCAAAACTCCAACTAGAAACAATTTAGGCCACGAAAGGGCGCATAGATCCTTGTGAAATCTTTCGCACCATATTTCATGAGTGATCTTTGAGTATTCTTTTAAGAACTTATGTCATAGTAATGAAGTTCCTTTCATTTTTGTTCATCGAAGTAAATCTGAAATCCTATTTGGTCTACTTGAACAGGATCTGTTCTATAGGTTGTACAACGGATTCGGTTCTAAAGATCTAACAATTGAGCATTTTAAACTGAATAGGTGCCAAAAGAGAAAGAGAGAAAGAAAGAAAATGTATAGGATGAGAATGTAAAACTTCTCCTTTTCTGCGTTCTGCCATCTATAAATCATGAGAAATGTGAGTCCCCACTCAGTCTCCATAAAAGGCAAAAGGACAGAAGTTAAACACTTCCCGGAAAAGATATCTTCAAAAGGGAAAAGGGAGAAGACCTAGAGGAAAATTTCAAGCTAGTGTTTGACACGTAAGAAGCAATCAGCAAAAAGCCTGGAAAGAGGAAAAAGGAGAAGGGGAAAAAATCCAAGGGAACACCAACTAATGAGCTCTCTTATTCAACCAACCACTCTTGTCTGTTACTTGAATGATAATAGAACACACTGCATGAGAATCTCCCACAACATCAGGATGTTGACAATGTTGTTGTTTTTTGCAGCAAATTCCAAAAGAAAGTAACAGCGCCCAATAGCTTTTAAAACAGTGCTGGAGAAAAAAGAAAGTCGATAACGACTTGATATACTGCAAAAGAGGAATGAGTGTACTTTCATGGGAATTTCCAGATAAACTAAGGTATTCATACTATGTAGACTGTCTGCTTGTGTACTATATTCTTTCCCTGAGCATTATCTAACAAGTGGAGACTTTGGCATACATTTCATTCAAATTCTATGGACCGTTTTTTCTGTACTGTCTTTTGCCAAACATCTGATACTTGGAGGACATACGTCCAACAGAAAGTTAGCCCATATGTCTAAAGTAGGTTTCTTGCAATCCTAGGACGATTTGGTTGAGAATATAATGCATTGCAATCCTATCCTAGTACATTTTGGTTGAGAATATAATGCGTTAACAAGTTGAGTTAGGTTCATATTGACAGCCCTCTGAAAGGAATTATAACACAAGACAATTATTGTTCGATTGTAAACTTGATTAAAATCAACATCAGTGTTAAATAAGTTCTTGTTAATTGCCCTGTAAACTAGTGAACAAGTGATGTAAAAAATTGTTAGATGCAGATTGTGACGAATGAATTTGTCGAAACAAATATAACCTAAGAAGTTCAGACACTATTTTAGGCAGTCTCTGTGTTGGATACGAATTCATCCAGACACTGTCCAACATGCCAAAAGACATGTCTAGTAATATATACCTATGCATGCATACATACACACACATATATTTTTATAATTTTGGACACGGCTCTAAAAAAATTTAACGATCGTCCCACGTAAGCCCAACCTAATAAAACACAGCTCCAAGAACAGATTGGCCATAGTCAACCAAATCCTTCTATATCTACAGGCTCTTCAAATAGTGTTAATCGACTTGACTTTGTATTGAGTGAAGTATAATTTGTTTCTTATGTCAAATTTACATATTTAACCTATAATGAAATATTAGATATATCTATATATATTCTAAAAAAACGTGTCCTCTACGTGTCTGTATCCTACTTTTTTTAGAAATTGACGAGTCGCCATGTTTGTGTCATCTCATGTCCATGCTTCTTGAAAGTTCCATCCCTCATTGAAAATTTTTACATGTGTTCACAGTTTGATGTCTCTTCATTGTCATAGGAAAGAAAAAGACTTCTTACATTATATGGTTGTTCTTTTTCATTTCTAACTTCAGAAATTTTTTCATATCAGCAAAAAAAAATCTACAAGATTGCTCTGTAAAGATTTTGGTTTTAACGTATTATAGAAGTGGTTTACCAATTTTAACTTCTCAACGATTATAGGCCTTAGAAACTCTCTAACACATGCCTCCAAAGCCACAAGTTGTATCAACTTTTCTCAGAGTATAGCTGAACCACAAGGTTTGAAGACTTGTTAGAATCACATGCCCAAGAAACTAATGGAGGAAATCATTTGGAATCCTCCTTTTTTTAGGGAAATATCGTGTTCAGTAGGCCGACTTCATTATGTACTCTGGCTTGTTTGGCAGGAAAGAAATGAGAGAAAATTATTTAGGTCCCTCCTTTTTACTATGTTCTCTAGTAAGCCAACTTTAATTTGTACTATGGCTTGTTTGTTTAGAAAGGAATAGGAGAACTATTGTAAGGCTAGAACGGTCGTGGAACAATGTTTGAAATTTGACACATTTTATGCTTCTCATTAATCTTTTAGTTACAATTATCCCAACTTTTGATTATTGAAAGCTTGGGTTCTTTGAAGTTTTTTGTAATATTCACTTTTGGCTTAGGTTCTTTGGACCTCCTTTGTATTATTTTACTTTGCCTAGATAAAAGATGGTTAGTTATCAAAAAAAATAAAGAAATAAAACTATTATGCCCAAGGAAACCTCAAACTCTTTGTATACTCCTTTTAAACTTCTCCCATAAAAGGACAACAGCTTCAAACTCAATTCAGTAGGCCTTTGCCACAAATCATTTTTCGATGTTGAGGACTCAATACTCACAATTTTAAAAGATGAAAGACTAAATTATTATGAAACGAAGAGACCGACATATAACAAAAAGTGGAAGTTCAGACAATAGAAGTATACTCTAAGAAGCACAGACACTTTAGTGTGGCTAGCATGTCCGTGTCCAACACATGTCAGACACTCCGACACTCCGACACTTGTTGGACACGTATCGGACACTTGTTAGCACAATAAATATGTGTTAGATACTAGTTGTACAAAGTCAATATAGGTCTAATATTTGTTAGATACGTATCACACACTTGTTAAGTATACTAAATAGACACATAATAATTGTATAGGACACAAATAATAAATCTTGAAAGCGAAATACATCAAACTCATTTTTCTAAGCATATAAATGCATAAACTTATTGACTTTGAATGTCCCTTTTTGTACAAAAATGATATATATTTTAATAAATGTGTCCTAGTTGTGTCCGTGTCCTAGACTTTTAAACAATGGCATGTTACTGTGTCAGTATCATGTCGTATCCATATCTCGTATCTGTATTGATGCTTCTTAGAGTATACTTCAAACAGAATATTTATGGCAGAGGTGGATGGAAAAGATGTGAAGAATATAGGGCAAAAGACGAAGAAGAAGAATGTTTGCAATGGCTACTACTGATTGAAATGTGAAAAGATACCGCTTAATAATCTCCCACTAGAAGAAGACATTGACAGTATTGTGGATTTTCTCAGCAAGTTTCCATTGAAAAGAACGTATTTCATACAGCTAAAGGAAAAAAGTGGGAGAACATGGTTTTGGAGAGGATAAGGATGTACCTAAGACTTTGGACGTTATGTAGTTTGGGTTAAGTGTATGATCTTATGGGTAAGTATCAAAAGGACAGAGGGCTAGTAGCTGTGTCTTTCAGTGTTATTCTTTTTCTCATTACTAGAAGCATCCATAGACTTGTCTGCAAGTGAAAAGCCAGCCCATATGTCTAAAGGAGGTTTCTTTAAGTCCCACATTTGATTGTGAGAGAGAGAGCTGGCATTTGGGGTGGTTTTAACCTGGTCCATATGTTGGGAGGTAAATTGACAAGGCATTAAATTTGGAGTTGCTATGCAAGCAGGCAAAAGGATTTTTTTTTTTATTCACCTTTTTCCTTTTTTTTTTTGGGGTTAAATTACTAGTTTAGTCCGTGAACTTCAAGTTTGTGTCTAAAAGGTTCATGAACTTTAGAAAGTATCGAATAGGTTCCTAAACTTTCAATTTTCTGTCTAATATATATATATATATATATATATATTAATAAGAAACATCAAAAGGGAGATATATTATCACAAAAAAGAAGATAACCTAGGGGCCGAGGTGGAGGTCACCCCTCACAAAAGCTATCTCAAAAGGGTCTGTCAAACGTTAATAATCATAAACAAGCTATAATTACAAAAGAACTTTCTGTATAAATTAATCCACAAAAGAACTTTCTGTCTAATAGATATAAATTTGAATTTTATGCATAATAGATTTGTTAACTTTAAAAAGTGTCAAATAGGTTAAGGATTTACAAAGTTTAATGACCTATTAGACACTTAGTTTGGGGATCAAATAGACACACACCTACAAGTTTAGTTTGATACTAAACTTGTAATTTAAGTTTCCCTTTTTTTTTTTTTTGGTGATGGTGGTGGTGGGGTGAGAGATGAATATGGCACCATTTAGTTTTTTTATTCCAAAAAAAAAAATCATCTCACCATTTAGTTTGTATCCAGTTTTTTTTTTTTTTTTTCAGAGAGAGAGAGAGTATCCAGTTTTACTTTTTAGTATATGACAGCTTTTCTTTTCATAACTTCTTTTCCCACAGTGAAACTTAATCAAAGAACCTTAAAGCATCATCAGCAAGAACAAAAGTTTGAGAGTTGATTATTCTGTAAATTAATGAATGAGGTGCATTTGAATGTAACATAACCAAAAAAGAAGCAGAAGAAGACAAGATTGAGAGACAAATTCAACTAACAACTTTACTTTTATTCCATAGGAACTTGCTTGATCCACTCAAATAGCTACAGCTTCAAACACTGCTCCTGTGCTTCCGTCTGTCAAAATTACTTGTGGAAGAAAACAGGGAAAATGTGAAAAATTGCAAGTACTCCAATCTCGTGTGGAAGAAAAGGCCACTTCGATCTTTTTTGTCAATAGAAACCAGTCTTCTCTGTGCATGACTACAAATCAACATCAGGCAATGGCATTTTCCAAAAATTCCATGCATTATAGTCTTCCTGCACGGATACGAAATGATAACAGCAGCATTAGCGGTAGCATAACGAAACCAGCAATCAGATATCTCTGTCTTATTTTCTCATGCTGCTTCGACATATCTTTAAGGATTTCATATTCGTTACCTGCTCGACCAGCGAGGTTGGTGGAAACATATCATTAACAAGTGTGTGCAAAGATGTGTAAGACTTCACATCGATCCGATGACTAATGGCCACTTCCCCCTACAAACAGATGTGAAGTTTGCAGTTATAAGTGAATGCCTAATTGCTACTCGATAAAAGTAAGGCGCAAAAAGTTTATAAGAGATGTAAGCTTGGATACCTTGGGGTTGATTATAAATATCTTTCCTTTTGGAATCCCAACTTTTCGATAGCTGAGCTCATCTGTGTCTCTATTGCCAAACCCAGCATAAAACGGATTGTAGTCAGGAGGGAAAAGCTTCTTAATATCCTGCATTTATTTATCATCAGAAGCAAATTAAGAAAAGCATCCTACCCATCAGAATAATGATGAAGATCAGCTGATCAAATTTACTTTTTTACCTCTAAACAAGCAATCTTAAATTCATGTGGTGCTCTTCTTATCACTGACATAGATAAACGAAACACAAAGTCAATTATATAACGTAGATAAAGCAAACCAAAAACCAATGATAGAATGAATATAACTCCATGCACGTGCGAGCATTCTTGAATTTCTCTCTACTTAGACGGTAATTGTTTTCATTTATTGAAGTAATTAAAGCTTACAGCTCTATCAGTAGTATCGGAGCTTTTAACTATGAAACAATACATAAAAATTTATCTCAAACCCAGATAACATCACATTTGGATTAAGAAAGGGCATGAGCATAAGATGGATTTTCACACATGGCATAGCATTTGGGGGCAATCTTGCAGGTTTTCATAGACAAACAGGATCCAGCAGATAATCAAGAGAAGTGCATATTTGCTTCAGAACAAATTGAGTATCTGGGTCACATGGTGTCTGCTTAGAGGGTAGCTTCTGATAATGCTAAAACCTAAGCTATGGTTAACCAATTGTCAAAGCATTGATATAGGATTAAATTTACCATGACCCATAAGTTTAAGCTTTTGGGTTCATTAGTGATTTAATATGATATTAGAGCTAGAGGTCCTATGTTCAAACCTCTGGAGCGTCATTCCCTCTCAAATTAATATTGATTTCCACTTGTTGAGCCTTCTACAAACTTTCAAGCCCACAAGTGAGAGAGTGTTAAAGTATTCATATAATATTACATTTACCATGACCCATAAAGCTTAAACTCTTGGGTTCATTGGTGATTTAACACCAATGTCAAGATATCTCAAAGAACTGAGGGGATCCATTGGTCTTACAGGTTATTACCAAAGATTCAATAACCTGTATGGATTTGGTAGCTTGTCATCACACAAGGTTGCAATAGACAGCCTAACTGGCCTCCCATTAAATTCACTTATGCTAGGAGTGCTAAGAATTGGAGAGTTAAAGTCTCTCTAATCCCCTTGAATTGTGTACATAATACAAGCAATAAAACGATACCATATTCCTATAACACTGCTGAAGAAGGATAGCTTCTAGGATATAAGTGCTTTCTAAGAATTAGAAAATTCAAGAGCGTCCTTTTGTTAGCACTACCTAACTTCTCTAAAGTCATTATTTTAGAACTGTATGCTTTGGGATTGGGTGCAGACATGGTACTCGTGCAGGAACGAGGACGGATAGCTTATTTTATTCAAGCATTTTCATCTACAGAGAAGCACAAAGTTATCTCAAGGGACACTTATTGCATGCTCAACAACGAAAGAGGGCAGCTGCTCATGCAAAGAAAAGGGATTCAATATGCAGTTGGGGCTCGGTATTTCTTAAACTTCAACTATACTGACAGGCAACCTTGGGCTAAGCTCCTTGATGAAATGTTAGCTACAAAGTTTTCAGTCCTTTTAAAATTCTTTAGAAGTTTGTGGTCGTGGCATATAAATTGAGGTTACCAGAGAGCACGAACATACATTATGTGCTTCATGTGGCACAACTAAGCACAGCTGAAGCATTCGGTTTTCCAACTATACTATTACACATTATGCCCTCACAGAAAACTTGGGATACAGCATGTACCGGATGCTGCTTAAAGACAAAGAAGTCTCAGTACGGTGTGACGGGTTGTCTTTTGTGACTTAAAAGGCCTGAATAGTTGGGTTGTCAATATGGCAATGCTGATAAGTGATATAGTGAACACAACCACTTTGCTGAAACTAGTGTTAATGCTTCATCAAGCTCTAACCTTCATTAAAACTGATGATCATGAAATTTTCCATGTAAAAAGATCTCACCTTCTCGAAATAAAGAAGGAAAAAGTCCATCTGGTGAGATAACGATTGGTCCATTTGGTAGAGCCTTTCCATCCTGCAGCACAGCAGAACTATTTATCAAATTCATACTCTTCCTATAAGTCTATGAAAATAAAAAAACGATTATTAGTGCAAATAATCAAGCAGAAAGAAGAGAGAACGTGATGATACAAATCAAATCTTTCAGGTAGCAGGTCGAGCCTAGTCCAATGTTTATATCAAAAGAAAACGGTCACCAGCAATTTATATCAATGAAACCTGTTTTAGGTTGAGTAAGAAACTTCGGGTAAGATACGCCTGAACAATGGCACGTGCACTGAGAAATAGCAGCTGATAACCATTCTCCTGAGTAAAGCCCATTACACCACATTAGATCATAGCTTCAGCACAAAGTGATACGGCTGAAAAGAGTTATTTGATTAACACAAAAGACTACCCCCCACCCAACCCAAAAAAAAGCTTCCAGTTTTACTCTCAGCCTCATTTATTATTATTATTTTTTAACAAGAA
Source organism: Luffa aegyptiaca (assembly GCA_017139565.1). Lineage (NCBI taxonomy): Eukaryota > Viridiplantae > Streptophyta > Magnoliopsida > Cucurbitales > Cucurbitaceae > Luffa > Luffa aegyptiaca. The sequence goes on along the minus strand of CM029400.1, from coordinate 46,870,949 downwards.
ACTAACACTTCATTGATAGATAAAAAGAATAACAATGTTCAAGAATACAAACCAATCAACCAAAGTAAAACATGCTCTCCAAACCTAGGGCACCAAACAGAGCAAAACAGCCTCAATTCATTTTTAAATACGCTATACAAGCCAGATTCAAACATTGTAAACATCATTTCCCAGTCTCCTCTTCCCCTTCATGAACATCATATTCTGATAAATAGCTATAAACTAAAGTGTAAAAATGGAAATGAAGTCGTGTTGAAAACACAGTTATGAAAGAATAGATGCACATGTACCTTTATTGCCGTAAAAAGTCTAGCCACGCCAGATTGTGTCCAATCCTTCCCTACTAAAGGCATGAATTGACCTAATACATCAGACCTGAGAAATATAATTCAATGTGAGTTATATCACCCCAAGGATCATTACAAAGGCTTTTAAAAAACAACACCCGGCGGCAAAAAGAAATTACGGATGTCATCATGGGGAAGCTTGCAAATTCTTTCAAAGAGACCACACCATAGAATGACTTAGAAGTGCTCCCTGGTGGCCACTGGTATAAATCCTTAGGGGGGTCATTATTATTCTCTAGTTAGAGAACGTGGATGACTAATAATTCAGACATGAAACTAACAATCCTTTTATTTTCTTTCCCCGATCGTGTTACCCCCAAAATAAAAAGGAGCTAAAAGATCAAGGATTTAAGGGTAGTAGCCTAACATATATTTAACAGTAAAGAAGCCTCACTTGGTAATTGTCCCATCAACATCAGAAATCACAATTCTTGCATTCCACTTCCACAGATAAATGTGAGCATCGACCTGTTAAAAAGAATTTTAGCCTCAACCTTAAAAAAATGATAAACTGGTTATTGTGTACATATAAAATATGGAGTCTAGACTGAAACCTTTTGTGTCCCAAGAACCCTGGTTGAAAAGGTAAAAGCTATCATGTTTTGGCCTTCTTTCAGATTCAAAGATGCTATCTGCTCAGTTGTTGGGACATTTGTCCTCACAAGCTGCCTCTTAGAAGGTTCATTGCTGCCATTCTGCAACCTTGGACTTTGTTCTACTTGTGAGCTCTGTAAAGTAGATTCAGAATCAACAAAAATCTCCTCATTTGATGAGTTACTGTTACTGTGATCAAGTGTTTTAACCCTTCTAAATGGAATAGGCCAGAGCCTCCATCTTCGGCCAGAGGGAGTACTGGTAGCAGATCCATCCTCCCTAGGCGTCAATAAGTCATCCTGTTCCACAGGAATTGCATCTTTGGGATCCACTTCTAAATCAATTCCAAATGCAGCCATCCCCAGTACTATAGGGGCGGCTTTTGCCCACAACATGTACCTATCTCCAAATCTGATAATTAGATTGTCGTTTTTAATGATTGATGAAGCAGACTTTTCAAATTCCTCTGCAGACACACGATGTGCATCAAAGGCTTCGGCTGCAGCATGCAAGCCCATACCAGCACGAAGTTCATTACCGCAAAGTGAAATCTCGAACCCTGCATAGAATTGGAGTAATTAGAGAACATATAATCTGTGTCAAAACACAGTAGAAGAATTTATAATCAAATTTAAATGAAAAAAGTACTTGTTGAATGAGGTGGTGTTCTTCCACAAAAAGCATCCACTGGAGATTCCTCTAAATTTCTTACACTGCACTTATCATCAGCAACAGGCCCTTGTAAACCGCTATCCGTCCTTTCAACTCCTTCAGTCGTGTCAGACTGTTCATCATTCAAAGGATCATTATTATTAACAGAAACAGCACATTTGTCATCTGAAGTGGGTTGTTCTTCACCAAATACGTTTTCCTTAGTTTCACCAGCTTTAACAAGTCTATCTGGAGTCATATCAACAACAGAGCTATCTGAATCACTACCTGAATGTGTCCCATTCTTGTCTCTGGAATCTACAACACTTCCATTGGTTTCAGATACTGATGGAACAATCTTGTTGTATATCTCTTCTAAATTTGGAGCCTCCACTGGAGAGACGGCATTTTCAGAATCAGTGTTTCCAACCCGTTTGGCCAATTCTGATAGCTCCAAACAGCTCTTATATATCTCTTCCTCAATTATAATGCGCACATCTTCTGAATCACTCTGCACAAGAAGATCATCTTCCTGAGCCTGACTGCTCAGCGTTTCTTCAGCTTGAGAAACAAGTTTTACCTCCCCTTCAGAAACCACTAGCTCATCATGCGCACTACCATTAGACTCATTGTTCAAACCACCAACTTTATCGGATACGGTGTTCTCTGTAGATGTATTCAGCTGATTAATATAATCAACTGCCCAGTCATTTTCACCAGTAAATTCATTGTCTTCACAAAATTCTGTCCCTTCACCAGGCCCCAAATGAAACTGAGGTGTACTTAACTGCACATCTTCTGTATTTTGTTCGGTTGCCAATATTGGAGCAGTCAGTATGTGGCCATCCACACTCACTAGGATAACCTCTGAATCCGTAGCCTGTGACTCGGTACAACTCTCATTCTCTAAATTGTCATATCGATTAGAATCACTCTCTGACAACTCAACCAAATCTTCCACAGAAGACTGCTCATCCTGAAAATCATAGAATCTATGCTCAACATCAGATTCTGCCCTCTCAATTCGTGCAACCGCCATAGGATTGTCGTCATCTCGCAGCTGAACAACAGTAGAGTCAGAGACACTGTGTTCCAGTCTACCCGTTACAATGAAATTTTTATTGAGGTCATCTTTGCTGTCTCCATATATCACACCATCCTGAACCAAATTATCCGTAACTCCATCAGCCTGACTTCCTTGACCAGTTTCTACTTCCTTTATGAAATAGGCCTCACCAGAGTTATCAAGATACATATGGAAATTGGATTCAACGCCATTGACAGATATGCGAACGATCTTCTCAGCACCCTTCAGAACACCCTGAAATTTACCAAACCGAACATACCAAGGAGTGCTGCGGAAAGTCCCATCCTGCTGCTGAACAACAATTATATCGACTGCCCCACCGAAGGGATGAAATGGTGTGGCAACCGAATAAACTCCTTGAGAAATGAGACTGCCAACTCTGCCAACTACATTCATTTGGACGAGCGCTTAATACCCTCTCCAATTCGTGAGACACGCCAATTAGAAATTCACTTTCCCTTGTTTGTTTCCTTTCAATCAAACCTGGCATAATTTATATCCTCCAATACTTGTGAAATGAATTTCACAGCTTGAATACTTTTCAATCTCTTGTTCTAATCACCAGCCTAACACATCTACCAAGAAAATTTACTACATTAAATTCAAGAAGAACAATAAGGAAAAAACCATTCTACAGGCAACAGAGATAGAGTAAATTCAAGCCCTAAAAAAGCCACCAATTCTTCATAATGAAACAGGTGAACCAAAAAGATAAAACTTTCCAGCCATCATTTCCAATCTATCACAAACAACAGAATGAACCAAACAACTAGAATCCAAAAATCAAATTCTTTTGCATGAACTCCCCATAAATGAAACCAACCCCAAAAGCAATTTGGCATAGAACACAAAATCTTGAGGCAAATCATTGCTGAACAGAAACGCATTGAATGAAGAAACTAAAAATTTCCCAAACGTACAAAAGAGAGAGTGCAAACAACACACAGAAACGCATTAACAAATGAAAAGGAAAATCCAAACAAACCCAATCCCGATCAAGACAAAGAAAGAAACAAGAAATTTGCCGCCAATTTCGACCGCAAAAGGCTAAAAGAACATACATTTTCCAATCTTGTCAGAGTCAATCTCCCGTTGGCAATGGAAAATTTTGGAAATTTTGAGGATTGTGGAGGTGGGTCGGGAATTGGGTGTCAAAAAAATTGCTTAAAGAATGATTAGAACGACAAAGAAATCAAGAAAGAAAGGAAAAATAAAAGAAACCAGAAGCAGAAATCTCTTCCATGGATAACCATAAGCATTACATAGGTAAATGGGGGTGATGAAAATACCAAAATGACCTCATCGAGAACGAAATTAGCGATGGGATCCGAGGGAGGAAGGGGGGTATTTTGGGGATTAAGAAATGGTTTCTCCCGGCTTCAGAACTGGTAGAACCAGACAACAACAACCTCGTGGAAGTCGTGTATTCAATTCATGTCATTTTATGTTTAAATTATTTGTTTTTCAAAAATAAATAAATAATGTTTTATTTATTTATTTATTTATTTAAATCCTTTTCTTCAAAATGGGCATCTGCTTCTGCCAAATCTTTCTCCAACTCTCTGTTCTTGGTCCCAACATGTGTTCAAACCTCAAAAATGTGTCTCATTTTACTCTCTTTGTTTTCAAGCTTCCACTTTTTTAAAAAAAATTATTTGTTTTTTAGTTTCACAAATATAAAGTCGGAGAGATTGAATCTTCAACCTTAAAATGTAGTAGATTTCTCACTGGTTCCGTTTGATAATCATTTGGTTTTTGGTTTTTGAAAATTATACTTGTTTTCTCTCAATTTCCTAGTCATGGTTTTAATTTTTGTTAAGTAGACTTTTGAGATCTTAGCCAAATTTCAAAAACAAAAACAAGTTTTTGAAAACTATTTTTTTTTTTTTTCAAATTTTGACTTGGTTTTTGAAAACACTGGAATGTTGTAGATAACAAAACAAAGAAAGTTGTGAGTAGAAGTCGATAAGCTTAATTTTTAAAAATAAAAAACGAAGCGGTTATTAAACTGGGCCTCAACTTTCTTTTTTAGGTTTGAATTATACAAAATGTCTTAGATATGAGACAATCTAAACATAACTTAGTGTATAAGGTATTTATTATCATCTTAAAATATTTTTTTAGTACAATAAATGTGGTGTACAAGGGTTTGAACTCCTGACCTCAAGGAGATGATAACATAACCATTATTGTTGAGTTATGTTCATATTGGTTATTACCTTCATACAAGTTCAACTATTTCGAAAATAAAAAATAATTTACATTTTTCTTAATTCAACAACATTTAGGAGAGGGAGATTCGAACTTCTGATCTATTAGTCAATAATATATGTCAATTATTGTTTGAGCTATGTTCGATTTAACATCAATTCAATTGATATGATGGTTGATTAACTGCAATTTGCAACTATGCAATCAAATATCCCATTAAATAAGGGAGAAAAAGAATGTTATCGTTTAACTTCTTCTTCTTCTTTTTTTTTTTTCTTTTTTTTTTTTTTTTTGTGAGAAGAACTGTATTTTTTATTATGATATTGGAAATTTTGAAATGTAAATGAATATCTTAAAATTAATTGATTTTTTTTTCTCGTGACACCTGTTGATTATTAAAATAAGCAATTATTGGTGTGTTTGTATGTGTTTATTTATTTATTTTTTAATTTTATTTTTGTATTTTTTATAATGAATGCAAATTCTTGAGAGTATATCATGATAGTATTAGGCCTGGTTCATTGGGCCTATTGGACCGATGAATCAGGACCCAAGCGCAGTGATGGACCCGATGGATGGTTTATTTCGACTGTTCATCGGCCCAAACGAAGTTGGGCCTGGTTTATTTTTAGGGAAAAGTACATAGATAGCCCAAATTTGGACCCTATATTTCATAAATGTCCAAGTTTCCCACTTTTTACAGAAAATGCCTAATGGCTCAACTTTTTTTTCATAAAAGTCATGGTCCTTTTACGATTAAGCCCTCATATCCACTACTAACTATTTAAAAAAATAAAATAAATAAAATAAAACCAAAAAAAGGAAACACAAACTGTGGGTGAGAGATAGTGAACGGAAAAGGAAAGAGATTTTTTTAATTACTTTCCAAATTTGAAAATCCCTAAAATCACTCCCAATTTTTCAAAAAAAAAAAATCCCTAAAACCACTCACTATTTTTCCCAATTCACACACGGTTTCTCCCTCCCTTCATTCCTCCCTCATGATCTTTCTCCCTCATGGTCTCTCTTGTTTTATCGTGGGTATCGTTCAATTTCATCACCGCCGTGGTATATTTAATATATACATATGTATATATTATTTAAAAAATAAGGTTTTTTTATAGTTATATACAGATTTTTTTTCCCAATATCTATATTTCTCCTAAATGCATTGGTATATTTAATATACATACATACATGTATATATATAATATATATTGGCAAATAACTAAATATACAAGTGTATATATTTAATACTATAGTAATGAGACAAGAAAAAAACTCGGTATACGTGGCTACAATAATGAGTAAAAAAATGAAAACTTATGTACATAGTATATATAAGCTGATATATATGAAGTTATATATGAATATAAATGTTTTTCTGTAAAATGCAAAAATCTAAAAAACAAAAAAGTACGTAGACTATGGGATATATATACTAAACTATTATATATTGAATATTAACCAGAATATATAATAATCAATGCAATATATGCATAGATTATAAACGGTATATTACTGGGAATATATATATATATAAAATAACCGAAATAGTTATGTCAGTAAAATGAATATTAATCGAAATATATACACATTTTTTAGATATTCCAGCGAATATGTTATATATACTGCTGTCGGGAAGAAAAAACGGAAAGAAAAAAATCAATTAGCTTTTGTTCGGTTAATGAAGAAAATAGAAAACTGCTGCCACGAAGAAAAAAACGTGAAGGAATAAATAGATAAAGAAGAAAAAAAAAAGAGAGAAAAAAATGGATCAACCGAAAATTACCAAACAAGAGAACGAAAATGGATGAAATAAAAGGAAAATAAGTTGGAATCATTATGACAAGAAATCAAATCTCAAGAATCATATTTTCAAAATATTAAGGATTTAGTTAAGATAATATCTTATAAAATCTTATAAAATATGACAAGGGTAAAATGGTAAGGAAAAAATGCTGGAAATCTAATCTTGGAAATCTACAAAACTATGGACATTTATGAAAATATGTATATAAAACAACCTATCTACCAAAATTTCTCTTATTTTTAACCCAATTTCATGGTTTTTTTTTTTTTTTTTTTTGAGAAAAATGGGTGTTTGGGATTGTTGGAACTTCTAAAATAATAATTGATGTCAAATGTACTTTTAAAAAAAATCGACAAATTAGTGTTTGGTAAATTTAAAATTTAAACGTAGAAAAAAGGACAAATTTGAGATAAAATATAAATTTTTAATAGTTTGTTAGAAGAGACGTCAAATTCTTCTAGAAGTCAATCTAAAATATTAGGGTTAATTATATTTACAAGCCAGTGTAATTGAAAATGTGATTTTCTTTAAATTAATTTGTAATCAGTTTTACTAAACGCTAAAAATAGTTAAAACTCCTCTTATCACTTTTGAAACCTCCAAATATATATAATCATCCATAATTTTTTAGGTAATTCTCAATTTGGTCCTTGATCTTTTAAAATTTTAACTTTACCTCTAGTGTTGAAAACTCTCGATTAGGTAATTTCATTAAAAAAAATCTATTAAAATTTGTCAAAACACTCATTTAAATTATTATCTAATTAACATATGAAGACATATGACCATGTCACTTAAAAGAAATAAATTTTATTTAGGGATGAGTTGGATTTGCTGTGTCATGTGTAATATATGAGTGGTATGTCCACATGTCCAAATACGTGGACAAAACAATAATCTGATTAATAACACATAAACTTCTTATTAACAAATTCTAACAATTTTTTTTTTCCTTTTTCATGAAAGCATCCCATTGAGAAATTTTAGAATGAAATTCATAATTTTAAAGGATTGAAAACCAAAATTGAGAATTACTCAAAAAAAAAAAAAAAAAAAAAAACTAGGAACCAAAATATATGTATATATTTAGTCTAAATTAAAAAATAAATCCACTGTTGAAAAATGACCAAAACTTTTATAAATCTCAAACATGGCCTACTTGAACCTAATTCAAATGGTAACAATATATTTTTTTCTTTAAATTAGAAGTTCAAATATTCGTGTTCACATTTTTCGTACTAAAAAAAATAAATGAATCTACTACAACTTGAATCATAAATGATTTTGAGTACGACATAAAATATTTATATAATGTAACTTGTTTGAGTATATATGTTTTTTTTTTCTTACCTATACACATCAAAATTGCTAACATCATTAATACATCACTCTCTTGACTATGTGATTATCTCTAATCATCTCCCAAAAATGTCAAAACTCTTGTACCAAACCCCACTTAAATTTGGAAAGCAAGCAAGAACTTTTTGCTAAGTTCTCATTGACAATGACATTATTATTTCTTAATTTGATTTTCATTAGGTTGCATCTTGATTATCTATCCTAAAATGATTGATTGAATTTAAAAGTTTAATCAAGTGAATGAAGTGCAATGTTTATCAGGTAAAATTTTTATACGGGCAATCATTACTATAATAGCATTTTTTTTTTTAATATGTGAGTTGAAAACCTTCTAACCTATTAGTCGGGAGTACGTGAGTTTATGTCAGTTGAAATATGCCCGTATTGGCTATAATGGCAATAGAAATAAAATTAAAAGTAATTGACGAGGTTTTTACTAATGTTACCAAACTCGTTGAAAATGGTTTTTCAATGTAGTGGACCATAATATATATACTCAATTATGTGATTCTCATAGCCAACAAGAGCAAGGCTCGACTGACATAAAATTGTACTAATAACCAACAAGTATGTCGTTCGAATCTCCCTACCCCACATATTGTAAAAAAAAAAAAAAAATGATTTTCATATAACTTAAAAAATTGAAATTGAAATTGAAATTGAAATAGTGTGGAAATTTAATTCGTTACTTATAAGTTTAAATCATTATCCATTGTTTGAATGGTAATATTGACGAGTTATCTTTTATGTATTTTCATCGATATCGACTTTTTTGAATTTCATATGTGCAAACGCTATATACAAATAAATTAATGTGGTGCTACCAAAAATGTATTTGAATCATTGGGTTGAATTATTAAACCAATAGCTTGTACATTATAAACTTTATTTTTTTTTTATTTATTGTTTTTATCTTTTTCGGTAAAGGCAAACAAATTAGGTAAATAAATTAAAAAATATTGAAAAATTTCAGTTCAAGAATGGAGACCAGCCCCACGAAAGGGGGTGGAAATGTTTTTATCCACCAAAAGAATCCTAAGCACAACAATATCCCATTCATTTTTTGCTTTTAACTTTTTCTTTTAAGTAAATATTCCTTAAAATCTATTCAAGTTTGAAAAATAAAAAGTTTATAACGTATTTGATATAATTTTCTTTTTGACTCTCTTTATTAATAAAAGAGAGAGGGAAGAACTCAAAAAAAAAAAAAAAAAAGGAAAAAAAATAGTTGCCAAACAACTTCTTTTTGATATATATATATATATATATAATAAACTAGGGAAGACATAAAAAATAAGAGAAGAATGAGAGAAAAAAAAAGGTTAAGTTGTAAAATAAGTTCCACATTTTGAACATCATCTTTTTTTTTTTTTTTTTTTTTTTTTTTTGGTTATTGAATTTTAAAAAATAAATTATTACAATTTTAGATCATATTTTTGTTTAACCTTCTGTAATTAATATCATATACAAATTTGTTATATACTCTTTAGTCTATCAAACTATCTATCACATTACATTAAATGAGTGAAGATTAATTTAATAAATGTATATTATTGGTTTTTTTAATAGATAATAAATAAAACCTTTTGATACTTTTCTATTTTTTCTATAGTTTTTAGATTTTTTTTTTATAATAAGTTTGACTAAGAATTTAAATAAGTTAAATTAAATAAAATATCATCTGTTTCAATCATATTTCTATATTTTGACATTTTAATTTTGTAAATTATTTTTTAAAAAATCTCCTTGAGTGCTTTTTCCATTAAAATGAAGATGAAAATTGAGGTAGAAATCGATGCATAAAATTGGAATGCACATGACATTATTCAAATAAACTGATACAACAGCTAAAGTGTAAAAATTGATTTTGAAAAGTCTTTTGAGTTGAGATATCCTTCGTATAGTTTGAAACTGATCTTAATCATATATATATATATATATAGTTTGAACTATGCTCATGTTGTCTATATAATTTGAAATTGATGTGTAAATAAATCACATATACCTCCTGATTTTTACAAAACAGTTGTCGTGTAAATTTTTGTCACATTTTAGAAAAAAGCAAAAAAAAAAAAAAAAAGTTTCTAGATAGAATGATTGAAATGAAACTCGTCAAACATCTTAGTCTATAATAAATGTCCGTTGAGTTATGCTCGCTTTGACAGCGATATCAATTCTAAAACCACAGGAGAGTAAAAACTTATGATATAACCAAACAAAAATAAGAGATCAAAATGAAGCAGTGGAAGATAGTTCGTGCTAAAAAACTAGTGATACAACAACTTAACACAATCAAAACCAAATCAAAATGAATTACAGAAGAGAAGAAGGATGAGAAACAAGAACAGATCAAATTCCAAATTCAGAATCGATTACCATTTCTTCCACTACTCTGCTCCACAACATCAATACTCGCAGCACATGACAAAATCCTTCGAAAAATCCCAAACAGAATGAAACTGCACGAAAATTCCTTCATCTTCCTCCAAATCAAGCACTTCCTCTTCCTCTTCCGATTCAGATTCTGATTCCTCTTATCGCTCGATCTTCTCCTCTGTCTCTGACCTAATTTCTCCTTCACTTTCCCCAAATACCTCCTCGTTTTCTCCGGCACCGATTCCTTCGTCGAGAATTTATAGCTCCGCAAGTACATTTGCCTGCACGAAATTCCATCGGCCACCGGAACTCGCCGGCTCGCTCTCGGAATCGCCGATTTGACGATCTCGCCGTCGGAATCCGTCCAGTTGTAGAGGTTGACGTAGGCGGCGCGCGGCGGACGGGCACTGCCGGCGGTGCTGATGCAGTGCTTCGTTGAACAAACGGCGCTCATTTTCTCGAAGCTTTTACTGATGATCGTTAATGGCGGAGAGCGGCGTGGAGGATTTGAAGCATTGGCAGAAAGTTGATTCTGAAAGATCTGAGAGATGAATTGATTTGTTTGTTTTATAAAGAAAATTTGGGAGAAAGATCAATTCCATGGTTGAATAGAAGCCGAAAATGGATCCGAGGCCCTGTTTTCTTTTTCTTTTTTAAAATTTTTAATAGTACGAATTGTTTTTTTTATTTTCTTTTTTGTCAGTCAGATAAACGGTCTAATATTGACATAATTATTAGTATATACAAATAATTTTATGTTTTTTCTAGGTGGAATTAAAAAAAAAAAAAACGTATGCAACATATTTATTAGTTGGGTAATTTTTTTTTTTTTTAATGATGTTAATTAAAAACAATACAAAATCATAACTAAACAGTTGTCGGCAAGATCATAGCTCAACTGTCATAGGTCTGTGGTTCAAATTTCACTATATATAGTAAAAAAAAAGTTATAGAGATTCAAGAATGAGAAAGATTCACACAAATGATCACAACAGGTAATTACTTTCTTATCGATTAAGTGATCAATCAGTTGCCATTATATATACACACTAAAAAAATAAAATAAAACGTAACTTACAACTGGAAAACAAAAAAGGAATAATGCAGTAATCTCAGCCTTCTTCTAACTCGTCAATCTGAGTATAGTTCAACTAGTTAAAACATAAATTATCGATCAAAAAGTCAAATCAGCTTAATCTACTAACTTGAGCATGTCTAAAAAAATGTTGAATTTTTTCTAACCCTACCATTGTTGTATTAAAATATTTTATTTCATTTTAAAAATTTTAAAATTGTAGATGCAATATTAGAATTATATGAACTAAATTTATAATTCAATCTCCACAAAATAAGAAGACAGGAAGTGTTCCAAACTTGGCCCATTTTAATGTTAGAGCCCACAGTTATATGGTAGAAACGGCCCAACAGAATACCATGAGGCCCACAAAAAATTTGGGCTTTGATGATAGTAGAGATGAAAAGTTATAGTTGGATCCAATTTTTGAATTTTTTCATTAAACATGTATTTTTTAGTTTCTAAATTTTCAAATATGATTATTTTAATCTTTAAAATTTCAAATCTATGTTCTCAAAATTTGTATAAAAAACCTATTTTCTTAATTTTTATTTTTGTTAATTTTTCCATTAAAATCTCACTATTTTGAAACGTTTTGGTTAACAAAATAATGGGAGTATTATTTGTCTTGTCGGTCCTAAGAATAGTTTTTTTCTTGCGTGTGATCCGTTGTAACCTTTGGAAACTCTTTTAAAGGAGTTTCAGGGTTGGGTGTCTGAAAAGATAATAATATGAAAGCTTCGCACGCTATTGACGCTTTGTTCTCCTCTTATTCTTTATTGGACGGTTTGGATGGACTTCACTGTTCTTTCCCAAATCAAATTGAAAAGGCTATCTCACATCGACAAATTTACAATGACTAAATTGGTCACTTTTTAAAAGTATAATGACCAAAATGAACATTTTGAAAGTACAAGGAAAAAAAATGAACCAAAGTAAAAAAATAAAAGATCAAAACAGGCGTTGCGAAGTATAGGAACCGAAAAGTATTTAAATTAAATTAAAATGATTTATTGAAAATCAAAGTAAGAACAATGAAAATTCAAAAGAGCATTGAAAACTTTTTGTTTAGAAGGGCGGTTGGGTTAGAACAAATATAGCATACCCACCTAATGCTATCAACTATCATCAATTACTTCCCGTCATGGGTTTGTTCAAAATATTTGACAAACAATAACGTGTGGAAAACGAAAAATTATTTCGTGTTTTCAGTGCAATGTTTCAGGTAGTTTTACACTGTTGGATGTATATCTTTAAATTTGTCTACTTTCTAGTAATTGTTGGATACAAAATAGATACTTTTATAATTTCTGTCTCTTACATTCAACGATAGAACATTGTCTTGGAAGCACTAATAATTTCTCATGGAAAACAACCTAACTAATTGACACGTGTCCCTTTCAATTTATTGATATTTAACTTGGATTAAGACAAATCTTAACCTACTAATTAATAGTAATAGGAACGCTTATTTAATTGGATAAGAACCATACTTTAACCACCAACTTTGTGACAGGTGGGACGGAGAAATTAATGTTGTGTTTGGAACCTCACATTTTGAAATATTTCAAATCATATTAGATTTGAATTGAATTTTACAGTTGAATGATTTCGAAATCGACCATTTGAAATCATGTTTTTAATGCAAGATTTCATAGAATTGGGAGGTAAATTACTGATTTGACCTTACCATATTTTTAATATTTTTTAATTAATAATTCAAAATTAAAAGTTTATATTAGTAAATTTTTTATTTTATTTTATTTTTCAGTTACCATCCAAATATAAAATTTTAAATACATTCATTTTAAATATTTTTCATATCAAACGAGATAGATGATTTAAAATCATTTCTAAAATTTCCAAATCACAGGATTTAAAATCATTTCTTAAACTTTCTTGGTTCCAAATGGAGAGTAAAAAAAAATCAAAAAGACCAATATAAATACCTTTAAAAAGAATAAGAACCAATTTCTCAAAAAAAAAAAAAAAAACCAAAATGAATATTTCAAATGTGTAATATTAGAAATAGACCAAAGTTGAAAGTTCCACATTTTAAAGCACACAAATCAAACCAAACAAAAACTAGCACAAACCAAAAGAGTAACACCTACCCATGGTGGGTAGAAGTCTTTCTACTAACTATTGTTCTCCATGTTTGTGAGTAATTTTGAAATATGTTCGAAATCACTTCAAAACATATATTTTATGTTTGGTTTTACATTTTTATACGTGATTTCCGATCTCATCAAAATTGATCTTGAATCATTAAAGATACATATTGGAATAATTTTGAATATGACAAAAGTGATTTTAACCATTTCAAAATCAGTTCAAAAAATTACTCTCCATCTAACTTGTAACGGTGGTGAGTAGAAAGATACCTAAACCATTATTCAGAATAAAAAAAAAAGGCTAAATTATAAAAAAAAAAATACTCCTGAACTATGAGGTTTGTTTAAAAAATGCCCCTGAACTTTAAAAAGTTTCAAAAATACTCCTGAACTTTACAAAACGTTTCAAAAATACCCTTGCAGTTAATTTTTGGATGGAAACCGTTAAAACCGACGAAAAGACCATTGTCGAAAATCTAGTCAAACTCTTGGAATGATGTGTTGAAAGAGAAGAAAAACTCCTAGTGTATGAATACATGAAAAATAGGTAAAGCTTCTCATTAATTTTCATGGAAGAAGAATTGACGGTGGGATAAGGAAAAAAAAGAAGAAGCATTTTCTAATAATTTTATTTTTTAAAATCTTTTGAAAGTTAAAGAGTATTAATGAAACTAAAATTTTTAATGGTTTTATCCAAAAATTAACTACAAAGGTATTTTTGAAACATTTTTTTAAAGTTCAGGGGTATTTTTTAAACTTTTTAAAGTTTAGGCGCAATTGTGAAACAAAACCCCATAGTTCACGGGCAATTTTTATAATTTAGCCAAAAAAAAAAAAAACTATTCAAATTATTAAAAATATATAGGTTTCGTGAGAATGTAAATAAAAGAAAAACGAGAAAGTTGGAGGTTGCTTTTATGTATGACTTGGTAAGAAAATTGAAACCATGCCCGCAACTCTCCTCTCATAAATTCTTCCGGCCGTTGGAAATTTGATACTCCAAATTCAACCACCGGAATTTCTCTCTCTACATTCTCTCTCTCCTTTAAATTCCTCCATTTTTGTGGGTTTCGTAACTGAATCCTCTCCCACTCTAACCGAACCGCCGTCGCCGTCGCCGCCGTCGAAATGTCCGTCACCGGCGGCGAGAATGATTTCCCATTTTTCACCAACGAACTGGAGCTCAGAGAGTTCGGCCGGCGACCCACTCTCGGCGAGCTCCTGAAGCGAGTGGAAGACGCACAGTCGCCGGACCACCGTGTCGTCGACGTTAGTTATGGGTGCAGTTCAGTGGCTGCGCCGCCGTTGTTGTATCCATTCAAGCTTTCGTTTCGGAATCTGAGTTACAGCGTGAAAGTTCGCCGGAGAGTTTCGCCGCCGGCTGTTCTGGGAGGTGGGGCGCCCCCGTCATCGTTGCCGGAGGATTTGGCGGCGGAGGGGAATGGTGGAAGGGTGAAGTTGTTGCTTAATGATATCTCCGGCGAGGCGAGGGAAGGGGAAATTATGGCGGTGCTTGGCGCTAGTGGGTCCGGGAAGTCGACGCTGATCGACGCTCTCGCTGATAGGATTGCAAAAGGTAAAGTTTAAATCAGGTTAAATTATCATAAATACATCCTACTTTTAAAAGTTTCATTTTAACTTTTGAAATTTGAATTTTGTTTCAAAACAATTCAATATTTTTTTCGTTAAATTTATGGACGGAAAATAACAGTTTGTATATATATTCTTGTTTATGTGAACGTATTTGAACATATATGTGGAAAAAACAATAAAAAAACACATATAAACACATCATTTTTCATCCATAAATTTAACAGAAAATGTCTCAAATGGTCGTTTTGAAATTAACTTCAAACTTCGAGAGTTAAAATGAAACTTTTGAAAGTTTAGAGGTATAATTAAAACTAACCCCATAGTTCAGGGGTATTGTTGATAATTTAATCGTTTAATTATAAGTTATCTGTATTATTAGAGTTAAGGTTAAATTATTAAAAATACCCCCGAATGTTGGGGTTGATTATAATTATACCTCTGAACTTCCAAAATTTTCCTTTTAACCATTGAAGTTTGTTTCAAAACAACCTTTTTTTTTTAGATTCATGGACGGAAAATGATGTGTTTAATTTGCATATGTATGGTTGCTTATGTGAATAAATTTGAACACATACATTAAAAAATAAAAAATAAAAAAAAATAAAAATACGTGCAAGCACATCATTTTTCGTCCATAAATTTAATGGAAAACGTTTGTGAAGGTTGTTTTGAAACAAACTTCAAATTTTAAGGATTAAAGTGAAACTTTTAAAAGTTCAGAGATATGATATAATTGAAACTAACCACATAGTTCAGGGTATCTTTAATAATTTAACCTAGAATTAATATGTATGTGTTTACAATATCTATCTATCTATATATATATATATTTCTGCTAACACGAACAACATAATCGTCAAAGTTTGTATCCTCGATCAAGAAATTAGAGGGTTAGAATTTCCCACCACGACTACCAATATCTAATTTAGTTGAAGATTTGATCTTCCACTCTATTTTTGTTAAATAACAAAAGGGAAAATCAAACTACCCTAGTGATAAAAATTTTAAAAAATTGAGGGGGAAAATGATTCTTATTTAATTCACCATGCATATTTTATGCTATCCAAAAAACTAGCCCATGTTTTCACTCAATTTTCACTGCAAAGATGTATCATGAATTACCTATTTCTTCTTTGGTCAAATTACATTTTTGATATGTGAGATTTGAAGTCGGCGTCTATCTGATTGCGAACCATTTTGAAAGTGACTATTTTGACTCAGTGACTAAATAAGACAACAAAAGTGTATTTTTGTATGTTGTTCTTCATTTTAGATTGAAAAATGGAAGAATTGTGTTAATATATGACTAAACATTTGGAACTTCTTGCTACCCAAAGCTATGTTTTTTTTACAAGTAGTGTTTTCTCAAAATGTCTAAACTTTTTAAATTTTTTTTTTTAATAGCTTTTAGTTATTTTGAAAAACATACAAAAGTTTTAAGTTTTAAGTTTTTTTTTTTTTTTTTTTTTTTTTTTTTTTTTTTTTTTTTTTTTGGAGAAATTAAGGGCCCGTTTGGTAACGTTCTCGTTTCTTATTTCCGTTTCTTCATTTCTAATAAAGAAAAATAGAATTTCATGACCCTAACACCTAAACATTCAATAATAATAAATCTATATTCTTATTTATGTTTGGAAAAAATTGGAAACAAGAACAAAAAAAGGAGAAACTAGTTTTAGTTGTTCCAAAAAGTTTTATACAAATTTTGGGAGTGTTTCTAAAAAATGAGAAACAAGTAACATACATAGTTATTAAATGTTTAGATTTCTTAATAAAATTGGAAACAAGAAACAAGAAACGAGAACGTTACCAAACGGGCCCTAAGTTTTAAGTTTCTTTTGTTTTAGTTATTCAACTTTCAAATTATATAATTTAGGACATCTTTGGTTTAACTCTTCAATTGTTTAATTTTGAAACTATATATATATATATATATATATATATATATATATATATATATATATATATATATTGACAAAAGTTATAGTGTTTGACAACCACTAAAAATGACTTGTTAAAAAATGAGATTGAAAACTAAGGGTGCGTTTGGTTGGTGATCTGAAAACAAAAATTTGAAAACAAAGGATTCAATGAAAACATAGTTGTATTTCATGTTTTCAAATATGTGTTTGGTAGCAGACCCAGAAATTGGATCACAATTTAAACAATTGTTCAAAAGGTGTTTGATAATATATTTATAAACCATAAACTACTTGTAGTCATCAACTAAATATAAGTTGAATATAAACTATTATTAATCAATTTTTAAACATGTTATGTGTTATAATTTTGTTATAATTATTATTTTACAATATCATACAATTAATAATACATTATATTATACAAATTTTAATTTAAAAAAAAAAGAGTTTATAACATGAAATACTATATTTATTAAAGTTTTTATTTTTTTTTAATTTAATTCTGCATTTAAAAATCTCAAATTCAAAATCTGGATACACTGAAAACATAAAAAAGTTGTTTTCTGAATTTCCACTATTTGGATCACAGAATCCGAAAACAGTTTTCAAAAACACGTTCAGTGAATCTGAAAACATAAAATAGAATCCGGATTGCCTACCAAACAGGCCCTAAACTATTTTGAGAGAAATATTTAAAAGCAATTTTTTTTTTTAAAAAAAATAAGTTCTTAAGTATATAATAACTTGGATATAAAAACACTTACGAGGAAATGTAACCAAACATATGATTGTTTAAATTCTAAACAATTTTATACAAAATGTTTAAATGAAAACGCATTCTTGAAAAACATAAACTAAGAGGTATTCCAAAACGGCCTTAGTCCACAATTTTTTAAAATGTTTGCTTTAGCTTACCAAATTTTTACACTTATTTTTTTGTCCATTTAATATTCACCTCCATGTTTAGGATATATAGAACTAGAAATACACCAAGCAAAAGTTTACCTTATAGTTATATATACACACATATGTATATAATCTTTCTATTTTAAAGAGAGGGCTATAGAAAAACTACAAAAATTCTAAGGGTTTTTTTTTTCTTTTCAATTAGTTCCAAGTATTTTATACATATACTTTTTGAATTTACAATCATTTTTCACTTTGCTCTTTTTATACACTCTATCAATTTCTCAAAAACTAAACCAAGGCAAGAATTGAAACTTGATCAATATAAATTGTAGAAGAAATGATTACATTTTTAAGATTAATTATAATTTTTTTTTTTAAAAAAAAAACTCCAAATTTAATATATTTGTTCTTATTCTCACCAGGGAGCTTGAGAGGAACAGTGACATTAAACGACGAAGTTTTGGAATCCAGGCTACAGAAAGTCATCTCCGCCTACGTCATGCAAGACGACCTTCTCTTTCCGATGCTAACAGTGGAAGAAACTCTCATGTTCTCCGCCGAGTTCCGGCTACCTCGATCCCTCTCAAAATCCAAGAAGAAAGCCAGAGTTCGAGCCCTAATCGACCAACTAGGCCTAACAACCGCCGCCACCACCATCATCGGCGACGAAGGCCACCGCGGCGTCTCCGGCGGTGAACGCCGCCGCGTCTCTATCGGAATCGACATCATCCACGATCCGATCCTCTTGTTCCTCGACGAACCTACCTCAGGTCTCGATTCCACCAGTGCCTTCATGGTCGTGAAGGTTTTACAGAGAATCGCGCAGAGTGGAAGTATCGTGATCATGTCGATTCACCAGCCGAGTTACCGAATCCTTTCTTTACTCGACCGATTAATCTTCCTCTCACATGGGCAAACCGTTTACAGCGGCTCTCCCGCGAGTTTGCCGGATTTTTTGGCAGAGTTTGGACATCCGATTCCGGAGAATGAAAATCGGACGGAGTTTGCCCTGGATTTGATTCGAGATCTGGAAGAAACCACAGGAGGAACCAGATCCATGGTGGAACACAACAAATTATGGCAGAGGAAAATCAAGAATCAATTAGGAAATCAGAAAGTTCGTTACGATTCTTCTAATCGAGTTCATCTCTGTCTTAAAGACGCCATTAGCGCGAGCATTTCGAGAGGGAAATTAGTCTCGGGCGCTCCAAATGATCCGAATCGTTCGTCTTCGTTCTCGAAATTTTCAAATCCTCTGTGGACTGAGATTTTAGTGATATCGAAACGATCGATTACAAATTCGAGGAGAATGCCGGAGTTATTTGGAATTCGATTAGGCGCCGTTCTGATCACCGGAGCAATTTTAGCCACCGTGTTTTGGCGTCTGGATAATTCCCCTAAAGGCGTTCAAGAACGGCTAGGGTTCTTCGCCTTCGCCATGTCCACAACCTTCTACACCTGTGCAGAGGCCATCCCTGTCTTTCTTCAAGAACGTTACATTTTCATGAGAGAAACAGCCTACAACGCTTACCGTCGATCTTCCTACGTTCTCGCACATTCATTAATCTCCATTCCGTCGTTGATCTTCCTCTCTCTAGCCTTCGCCGGAACGACGTACTTCGCCGTCGGCCTCGCCGGCGGCTTCTCCGGCTTTATGTTCTTCTTCGCCGCCGTACTCGCCGCATTCTGGTCCGGAAGTTCGTTCGTCACGTTCCTCTCCGGAGTCGTCTCTCACGTAATGTTAGGCTACACCGTCGTCGTCGCCATTTTAGCCTACTTTCTTCTCTTCAGCGGCTTCTTCCTCAGCCGGGACCGAATTCCGCCGTACTGGATTTGGTTCCACTACATGTCGTTGGTGAAGTTTCCGTACGAAGCGGTGCTGCAGAACGAGTTTGAGGAGGCGGCGGAGTGCTTCGTCCGCGGCGTTCAGATGTTCGACAATACGCCGCTCGCGGCGGTGCCGGCGGCGGCGAAGGTGGAGCTGCTGAAGAGCATGGGGAAGACGTTGGGATTCAACATCACCGGATCCACCTGCGTCACTACCGGCTCCGACGTGCTGAGGCAACAGGGGGTTACGGATTTGAGCAAATGGAATTGCATTTGGATCAGTGTGGCTTGGGGATTCTTTTTCAGGATTTTATTTTACTTTGCGCTTTTGGTTGGTAGTAAAAACAAGAGAAAGTGAAAAATAAAACTGAGGCAAAAGAAAAACTAAAAACAACAGAGTTTATTTTCAAAAATAAAAAAAGTTTTTTTTTCGTAAAATTATACTTGATGAAGTAGATGGAATTCTATGGTTAATGGGTTAATTTGCGGATATTGGTATTGTTATATATTTTTGAAGATTATTATTATTATTATTATTTTTTGAAGCAGAAGATTATTATTATTATTATCAGGTTAAAATACACATTTGGTCCTGAACTTTCATACTTTATCAAATAGGTCTTTGAACTTTAAAAAGTGTCAAATCGGTCTCTAAACTTTCAATTTTGTGTCAAATTGGTCTCTACCGTTAACTTTGTCCAACTCCGTTAGTTAAATGTGGCATTGCTGACACTGCAATATATCATTTATGTGACAAATAAAAATTGTCCCATTGGATAAATTCTGAGATTTTGTTGCAATACAGCCACATATTCCTTAACTCGATAGAAAGAAAAAAAAATCTAAAACCCTAAAACCCGCCCAATTTTAGACCCGTCTCAAATTTATTCGACGTGGCAATTTTTATTTGCCACATGATCGGCACATTTGCAGTGTCGGCAATGCCACATAAACATTTAACTAACGAAATTGGACAAAGTTATTATTGGTAGGGACCAATTTGATACAAAATTGAAAGTTCAGAGACCTCTTTAACACTTCTAAAAGTTCGGTGAACTATTTGATACAAACATGCCTATATAACCCACTTGATTTTTTGACTCACCATTTTGTAGTACGTTGTTATATCAATCATCTTGAATAATCATTTTGCAAAGTCAATTAACTTGTCAAATCAACATCTTTTCAAAAAAAAAAAAAAAAACTTGTCAAATCAACATTAAAGAGTAAATATACGTAGATGATAAAGTCTAACGTCGTGAACTACAAACAACTCCTATCAATGAGTATGTGACAAATTTGAAATCGAAGTAGATATCAATGTAATGCTAGTCTAAGATATTCGAAGGTCAAGATATAACTTCAAAACCAGATAGAAAAAATTAGATAGCTTAGAAAATAAGAGCACTCACCCCTACATTGACGTGCTTGTTATTTTGAGATGATACATAATTCCTCTTTTATAGAGATTCTATTTGAAAGACATGTTTTGCCCACACAACATACATCCTTCGATTCATCATATTGTAAAAGTACAAAATTTAAAAAAAAAAAAAAAATGAAAAAATTGTCTTTTTGGTCCCTGAGTTTTGAGGAATATGTGTGTTTGGTTCCGGAGTTTTCAAAATAGACCTTTTTAGTCCTAAATTTTGAGAAATAAGTTTAAAAGGTCCTAATATTATTTTTTCAAAATTTTAAATCAATACTTTTTCATTTTTTTTTTAATTTTAAAAATCATTCAATATTAAAAATAATACAAAAATATTAATTTAAAAAAGTTGAAAAAATAATATTAGAGACATTTTAAACTTATTTCTCAAAACTTAAGGACTAAAAATGTCTATTTTGAAAACTTAGGGACTGAACGCACATATTCTTCAAAACTTAGGGACCAAAAAGGTATTTTTTTCCTTGAATAAAATACGTATAGTTTAAACCGTAAATAACCAACCCGAGCATAATTCAATTAGTAAATTTTCTTTTCTATTTCAAAGCATTGTGGAAAAGTTGGAAATATGAGGTTGAAGTTTTTAAAAAGGCAAATACAATCAAAATACACACCAAAAAAATCTTGCATTCAATAAAAAAAAAACTGTAATTTCTATAATTAAGAAATAAGCCAACGAAGTCTTTCCTTTCAGTTTCCCCTTTCCCCAAGTATGAATTCCCTCAAACCCTTCCAAAACCAAACCACCCACCGCCTTCATCGCCATCACCAATGTCGCCGCCGTACATTCTCTCCGCCGTCGCCGCCTTCTCCCTCCTCCTCGCCGCCGTCTCCGCCGGCCAGGCACCGCCTCCGCCCGCCGCCGCCAACCAAACCAAACCAAATCCACAGCGACGCGGATCCTTCGCGCGCGAATTCCTTCAAGCGCACAACAAAGTCCGGTCGACCTTTAAGATTCCGCCATTAACGTGGGACAAGAATCTCACTCGATTCGCGCGGCGGTGGGGCGACAAACGCGCCGCCGATTGTAAAATGACTCATTCGTACGGTCCGTACGGTGAGAATCTGTTTTGGGGAAAATTAGGGCACTGGACGCCGTCGGCAGTGGTGGAATCGTGGGCCGGAGAGAGCAAATTCTACAATCTGAATAGCAATGAATGTGCCGCCGGCCAAATGTGCGGCCATTACACGCAGATTATTTGGAGGGAAACGCTCCGATTGGGATGTGCTAGAGTCAATTGCGTCAACGGAGAGTTGCTTGTGATTTGTGAGTACGATCCGCCGGGGAATTACGTCAATGAGAAACCGGTTTGAGCTTTCCGACGAGAATCGCCGTCGAGCGCGGCTTTGGCCTCGCCGGAATTCTGATTGGACGTGATTTACTCGTTCGTTTCCTATTGTTGTTTTCTTATTCTCGTCTGTGTTCGTCTTCGCCATGGATTGAAAGATTCTGATTGGCCTCGCTCGGTGTTTAAATTTCTGGTACCGATGTACTTTTGGGGAAAAAAAAAATTAATTTTAACGATAAATTTGTTACCTAAACTTTGAAGTTTATTTTTTTTTTGAAAAAAAAAACTTTGAAGTTTATTATTATTATTATAATTTGAGTTCAAGAGACATTCTGAACTCTGACCATTTGAATAGATTCGAACGTTCAAAAGGAATACATGATAATTACCGTTAAGCTATGTTGAACTTTGACAATTTTCGCTTTAGTTTTGAAAAAGTATTACGATTTATATGTTTTCGTTATAAAAATCATTAAAAAGAGTATTAGCATGGACATCTAATAAATTCTACCACATATCTTTGATATGTAATTGATAGGATTTAGACAAAGAAGGCATTAAAACTTTTTTTTTTTCCAAATGGTTAAATTACAAGTTTAGTTTCTATTGTGTTTATTTGAGTCCTGTGTAATAGCTATTGAACTTTGAACATTGTATTTATTTGGTCTTGAAGTTTAAGTGTTCAATAGATTATTAAGGTCCCGTTTGATAACCATTTGGTTTTTGGTTTCTTGTTTTTGAAAATTAGACTTGCTTTCTTTAAATTTCCTCACCATGGTTTTCATTTTTGTTGAAGACACCCTTGAATTCCTAACCAAATTCTAAAAACAAAAAAAAGTTTTTGAAAACTACTTTTTTTAGTTTTCAAAAATTGGCTTGATTTTTGAAAACATGGGAAGAAGGTAGGTGAAAAGCCAAAAAAACATAGAGTTGGAAGTGGTGTTTATAAGCTTAAAAACAAAAAACCAAATGGTTATTAGGGGCCTAAATTTTCAATTTTGTATTCAATAGGTCTCGATTTTTAATAGTCATATTAGATACAAAATTAAAAGTTTAGAATTCTATTAAACATAAAATTAGATCAATTAATTTTTAAAACTTTCAAATATGTCAGGAATCTACAAGACATAATTAAAAGAGGTAAGTTTTTTTTAGTAAGAAGTTCAAATTCCTCATCCCACACCGGTTGTAAAAAAAACAAAAACAAAGGAGAGATTATTTTAAAAAAAAAAAAAAAAAAAAAAAAACTCATTATCAAAAAAGTCAAGTTTTGGAAATACGACACAAGAAAATTTGCCTATCTATTAGGGGATTAGGACCAAACTAAAAGAGGTTCAAATCCACTCAAGAAAATTTGGACTTAGGTTCAAATCTAAATTATTAGTAAAACATATCATTCGCTAAAATAAAAATTTTCAAATCATAGAGACTAAATCGAAACTTTAGCCCATTTATGGATTAAACTAAAGTTTATAAACAAAAACCAAAAAACTAGCCTAATTGAATTTACATTTGAACTCTAAAAAGTAATGAAAAACTGAAATGAGAAAGGCAAAGGAAATCAGGCGGAGGCAAAGACGGCCGTTTCCAACTGGTAGGCGGCGGTGAAGAAGGAAGGCCAGCAGAGGTAAGTGGACATTATACTGCTCACCGTCGAAGCTCCGATCAGAAAATTCATCACCACAATTTGCAGCTGAATGGCTTCGATCGGAGACGCTCCGCCCATTATCAGCCCCGTCATCGCCCCCGGGAGCGAGATCAGCCCCACCGTCTTCGCGTTGTCGACCACCGGCGACAATGCCAGCACCAATGCTCTCTTCACTTGCTGGTGCGTCGCTTGCCGCGGCGTTGCTCCTAGAGCCAACGCCGTCTCCACCTGAATTGAATAATAGATGGTGGTTAAAGTATTAGATTCATTATTAAATTCGAAACGTTGTGTCTAATAGATTATCGACAATAATACATGTGAGAGTGGGAGACTTAAACCACAAACCTTTTAGTCGTTATAAAAATTATGTCAGTTAAGCTATGCTCATGTTGAAATTTTAATTAAACACAATTGAAAATTTAAGAACATATATTAAAAACTTTGGGTAACAAAGCTTATAAATCAAACTTGTAACTTAAATATTAAAATACACAAACATTTGTTTAAGCTTTTAAACGTAGTCATAATTTAACATGGTTTTGAACCAAACCAACTCATATTCAAACTACTAAAATATGGCTTCCCTCCATTTCATATAAAAGTCTAGAAAAATTTGTACGAATAACCCATTTTCGGGGTCAGAATTCTAATTAAGATCTTGTACTAATATTAATTTCCAATTCCACAAAAAGTGTTTGATATAAATAAAAAGAAAAAGAAAAGGTTCAAAGGTTAAATTTCAAGTTTACTAATCGGATTATTATAAGTGTTTAAACTTTACAAAGCATTTAACAAATTTCAAAACTTTCAATTTTATATTTGATAGGTTCCATTAGACACTTTCTATCTTTAAATTTATGGACTTTTCAAAAATAAGAATTAAAATATTAGAATTCTATTAGACACGACGTTAAAAATTCAAGAACATATGAAATACAAAATTGAACGTTCGCATATTTGTTAGATGCAAAATCAAAAGTATGAGGGAGAGAGAAATTACGAGGCTGAATTGAGTTCTGATATCGTCTCTGAGTCTCTTCATGGTGACGCCGGTGACAGTCATGGCGTTTCCGACCATCATTCCGGCGACCGGGATTATGTACCTTGGAGTGAAGGGGAAGACTTTTAACACCACAAGCATCACCATAGTCACTGAAGTTCCGGCCAAAATTGAAGCTCCGGCGACCAATTTTCCTCGAGGCACGTGCTTCGCACGCTGCCCTGCTGTGTATCCCGCAACCGTCACCTGCAGCAGCAATTATAAAGTTAATTGATTTTGACTAAATTATAATTTTGATCCCATTTATTTTTAAAAAAATTATAAATTTGATCCCTATAGTTTGAGTTTGGTTTCAACTCGATTTATGTGCTTTGAAAAATATTAAATTTGATTTCTATTGTCTAAGTCAAATTTGATTTGTTGTAAAAAAAAAAAAAGTCAAATCCGATTTGTATAGTCTAGTCAAGTTTCCTAAATTGATTTACATTTTTTTGTTTTGTTTTTTATTTTTTATTTATTTATTTATTTTTTTTTTTTTTTTTTTGTGAAAATGAGATGATGATTTCTATTTGGTTAATTGTATTTAAGGTTTTGGGTTGAGCAAAAATAAAAAGAAATATATGAACCAAATTGAAAATAATCAAATCCAAGTGACAAGAACTAAATTGAAACTTTTAAAACTACAAGGATCCCATTGAAAATGTGTTCAAAGAGAATAAATTTGTTACTTAACCACGAATTTCAAATCCAAAAATGGATATACTTACCAATGGAACAAGAATTAAAATATTTAGGCCCCGTTTGATAACCATTTGGTTTTTGGTTTTTTGTTTTTGAAAATTAAACTTATACACACGTGCTTCCACCTATAAGTTTTTTGGTTTTAGTATCACTCTTCTACTTTGTTTTCAAAAACCAAGTCCAATTTTGAAAAAAAAAAAATAGTTTTCAAAAACTTGTTTTTGTTTTTAAAATTTGGTTAGGAATTCAAATGCAACCTTAACTAGGATGAAAGTTGGAATTTAGGAGAAAACATGCATAATTTTAAAAAACCAAATGGTTATCAAACAGGATCCTAGACATTGTGTTTTGAACTTAATTTTCAATTTGGTTTCTATCTTAAATAAAAAGTTTTCAATTTGGATGATGAGGTTTGGTTAGAACTCACAAATTGTCTATAAACCATTTTTACCCACAAAAAATCCTAACTCGCTTTATTTATATATATATATATATATATTTTGCATATATCTTAATTTGGTTAATTAGCAACATAATTGAAAGCAAATCACATGCTCATAGTCAAATAAATAAGTTCCCGTTTGATAACCATTTGATTTTTTGTTTTTGGTTTTTGAAAATTAAGCCTATAAACACTACTTTCACCTACAAATTTCTTTGTTTTCCTAATACATTCTTTTCATGTTTTCAAAAACCAAGCCAATTTTTGAAAACTAAAAAAAATAGTTTTCAAAAACTTGGTTTTGTTTTTGGAATTTAGCTAGGAATTCAAATGTTTCCTTGACAAAGATGAAAACCATGGTAGAAAAATTGAGAGAAAACAAGCATAATTTTCAAAAACCAGAAACCAAATGATTATCAAACGGGACCTAAATAATCATGTATTTGAATTGTAGCAACAAAAATGATTTATAAGATTTAGTCCAAGGTACAAAGACTAAATTCAAACTAAACACAAACTAAACTAATAAAATTAAAATTAAGCTAAAATCATAATAATCAAATTTATAATTTGCCTTAAGAAAAACTTTTGAAATAATCAAAATTTTAAATTCCCCAAAATTTAACTATAGACTATGATTTTTTTCACACAAAAAAAAAAAAAAAAAGCTATAGACCATCCTTATAACCAATTCATAAACTCTGCACATAGTCACGCTCAGCCCATGTTGACCATCAAAAAGTCAACTTTTTCTCAACACTAATTAATTCTTAAAATCAACAAATTAAAAAAAAAAAAGAATCTTAAAATATACAGGCGAAAGTAATACAAATATTACAAAAACACACCAGAAAATAAAATCCACCCAGGATAATAATTATTATTATTTTTTCTAGAAAAAACTATTTACAAAATGATTTTCTGTTAATATCAAAAGAAGCTTGCAAAATTATCACGTCATATTTGTCAAAGTAAAAAAAAAAAAAAAAAAAAATACCACCTCAATTATTTGTCAAAATTATCCCGAAAACATTCTCTCTATTTTCGCAAAAGAGTTCATGAGCGTGACACCCACAAAACCAGATAACCACGCGAAACCCATTATAAAAAAAAGAAAATAAAAACTTCTCTTCCAACAAAAAAAGGTTAAATTATAGAAAATGCCCCTAACTATGGAATTTGTTTCAAAATGTCCCTGAACTTTAAAAAATTTCAAAAATACCCCTAAACTTTACAAAACATTTAAAAAATACCCTTGTAGTTAATTTTTGGATGAAAAACAGTTAAAACTGTTAAAAATGTTTCGAAAATACCATTGCCGAAAATCTAGTCAAGCTCTTGGAATGATGTGTTGAAAGAGAAGAAAAACTCCTAATGTATGAATATATGAAAAATAGGTAAAACTTCTCATTAATTTTCATAGAAGAAGAATTTACGGTGGGATAAGGAAAAAAAAAAACATTTTCTAATAAGATTATTTTTTTAAATATTTTGAAAGTTATAGAGTATTAATGAAACTGAAGTTTTTAATGGTTTTCATAACAAAAAAAAAAAAAATTAACAAGGGTATTTTTGAAACATTTTTTTAAGTTCAGAGGTATTTTTTAAACTTTTGAAAGTTCAGAGACATTTTTGAAACAAATCCCATAGTTTAAGGGCATTTTTTTTATAATTTAGCCCCCCAAAAAAAAGAGAACTCTCTAGAAGTCAACTTGTTTACTTGGTTAAAATGAAATAAAAATAGAGATTCAAACTTTTCAATAATTTTACCTAGTCATATATAGGTATTTCTAATAGTAAAATTAAAAAAAAAACATTTTAATAGTGGCGTGTAAAAAAATGTCTATATATCGATATGCAACAGAGTTTTTTCATTTGAAAATAACTTAATTAAAACTTTGATTGAAATAAAAATATTTTGCTTGGCTGCATAACGTTGATCTCCTACCACTCTATTAAAATATTGACAATTAAGGAAAAAAATGATAGAAAATGAGAAGTTTTTGGTTAAATTATCAAATATACCCCTAAACTATGAGTTTGGTTTCAATTATACACATGAACTTTCAAAGTTTCGTTTTAGTCCACAAAGTTTGAACTTTGTCTCAAAATAACTCGTGCATGCATTTTTTCGTTGAATTTTTCCGTCCATAAATTTAACGAAAAATGTCTTCGAGGGTCGTTTTCGAAGATTAAAATAAAACTTTTGAAAGTTCAGGGTATAATTGAAACCAACCCTTAGTTCAGGGGTATTTTTGATAATTTTACCCTTTTTTTGACTCCCCTAATTGTTAACATTTTAACGATGTGTGTGAAAAAATCTCGATATGCAATCAAGTATTGTCCGATCGGAAAAGAAATACAATTCCCATTGATGTGGGCATAAAATTTTCTGAGGAACCAAACATCAAACAGTTGGCAGGCATAAAACGGAAGCGAGAAATTACCATGAAGAGATAGGCGAGGAGGATCCAAGCGAGGTTCTGCTGGTTGAAGATGAACTGAAGAACGAAGCCAATAACAGAGAGCTGGAGAAAGGCTCTGAAAATGGCGTAGATCATTTCGCCTTCGAGGCCGAGCTTCTGCAAGTAAGAGAGGACGACGGCGACGGCGACAATGGCAGTGGCGAGAAAGGGCTTCGTCATTCCTTGAAGGAAATCGAGAAGCCATTGAAGATCCATCCAAGGAATTCAGAGACGAAAACAGAGGAACAGACAAAGAGAGAGAGAGAGAGAGATTTGTGGTTGTTTTGTTTGGACATTGGGAGTGGAGAATGAGGTATTTGTAAAAAGGCTATGCGGTGGAGAAAGCGATTACTTGCGTACGACCTCCCCCTGGTGCGTGGGGCTTGGTCATCAACTCCTTTTCTCCAATATATTGCTTCTACAATAATCCTTAACCAATAAATAAATATGGGAAAAAAATACACTTTTGGTCCCTGAGGATTGAGTTACGTTTCATTTTGGTCCCTAAATTTGAAAACTTTGATATTTTGGTCCCTTCGTCCAATTTTTCATTTGAGTCTCTTCGTCCAATTTTCCGTTAATTAGGCACTATTTTTTTTAATTAAAAAAGTTTTTTTTAATAAAATAATATTAAATTAACTTAGAGACCAAAATATCGAGTTTTGACCAAAATGAAACCTAACTCAAACCTTAGGGATTAAGAGTGTATTTTTTTTTCATAAATATATTTTCATCTGAAACTATTAGATGAACATGAGATTTCATCTCAAAATCAATTGGTTGGAGAGGAGTGACTTATTTGTCTTATAAATTGTAAGGTCTCCATTAATCTATCTAATATGGGATTCTCAAGGGGAAATATCAATCCGAGCCTAGTTTAGTCGATAAAAAACCTAATTCAACTAGGGTATTGTTCGTTTTGGATTTTAAGCCAATGTACCTTTTATTTCAGTTTCACTTGAAATGTCTTATATCTTTTTTTGATAATAAGTAGGGTGAGAGATTAGAATCTTTGACTTCTTGATCGATGATAAATACTTTATGTCAGTTCAACTATGTTAATATTGTCGTTTTATATCAAACCAATATATTCAAGACATATTGTCAAATATATATATATATATATATATATATATATATATATATATATATATATATATATATATTCAAGACACTTCCTCATTTATAATCGGCTGAGACTATGTTCGCATCCCGATGTTAACTTTGTTTGGGATATTTCAAGAATATTGGTAGCAACATGAAATGTTTTTTTTTTTTTTTTTTGGGAGTTCTTACATGTGAACTTTTAATTTAGGTATAGGATTGGTTGATTTTTTTAAGTTGACACTAAATACAAAGTGGATCTTTAAGATTAAGAAATGATGGACCATATATTACAATATATTTTTTTTATAAGCCACTTTAACATTTTCAATTTCTTGTGGTGGAAAATCTAGGTGTTTTTTTTTTTTGGCGCACACCAATATAATAGTCTTGGTGGTTTTTAGATCTGGATTTTTTTTCCCTCTTTTTCTCAAAGATTTGAATGAAAAGGAGGAATCTCTAAAAAAAAAAAAAAAAAAAAAAAAAAAAAAAAAAGTTATAGGAAAGATGAGAGAGGAGGAAGGAATGATAGAGAATTTGATTAAAAAAAATCTTAAATTATAAAATTTATTAGATATTGCCATGTTAGCGCTTGTCATAAAAATATAAAATGAATAAAAAAAAAACTCAATTAACAACATATTGATTAAGATAAAATGCCAAAGCGAGTTTAGCTCAGCGGTAATTGGTATGTACCATCGATCATGAATAGCTCAACGGTAATTGACATGTGTAGCATTTGTCTTTATACTTGGGATTTTGTTCCATTTTAGTTCATATACTTTCTATATCCAATTTTAGTCCTTGTACATTCATTAAAACTTTAAATTGGTCTCTACCATTAGTCATATTTCTAAAATTTATAGAAAGAATGCTAATAGAGACTAATTTTTCAATAATAATCTCACAATAGGGATCAATTTTAAGTTTTATTGAAAATACAAGAACTAAAATCGAACATTTGAAAGTATAAGGACAAACATTGAACAAAATCCAAAATACAAGGACCAAAATGATATATTAATAACTTAGGGCTCGTTTGGTAACGTTCTCGTTTCTTGTTTCTTGTTTCAAATTTTATTAAGAAATCTAAGCATTTAATAACTATGTATGTTTCTTAAACTCATTTTTTAGAAACACTCCCAAAATTTGTATAGAACTTTTGGGAATAACTAAAACTAGTTTCTCCTTTTTTTTGTTATTGTTTCCAATTTTTTCCAAACATAAATAAGAATATAGGTTTATTATTATTGAATGTATAGGTGTTAGGGTCATGAAATTCTATTTTTCTTTATTAAAAATGAAGAAACGGAAACAAGAAACGAGAACGTTACCAAACGAGCCCTTAATAAACAGGGATCAAAATAGACCAATTTACAAAATCTCATAAATTTGTAAACCTAAACAAACCATAGCTCAACTAGTTAAGGCTAAGGTTTTAAAATGTCTATGTTGAGAGAAAGTCGTGATTTTAATTGGAAATGTCAAATTAAATATAAGTAAAATATCGTTTTTGATGGAAATTTCTAAACAAAATTATAAAAAATAAAGGTCTAAAAAATAATAAAAATAATAATTCATTAAAAAAATATTTAAATTAACAAATAAATATCCTACCACTTTAAATAAGTTAAAAATTCTTATTACCAATAATATGTCAACATTAGTAATCTTTATTGGTATTTTTATTATATTTTATATAATGGAAATGTCGATTCACCTTTTATATCAATGTTGAATCGATGGACATATAAAAATGTTGATAGAAATATGGACAATTGTACAATAGATCAGATGTTCAAATCCTCTCACCTCACATGTTGATTAAAAAAAAAATTCTCATAAACATCAATATAACCTTAGTTAACTGGTCAAATGAATTGTTTTACCTCCTTAAAGATTAAAAGTTTGGATCTTCACCAAAATTGAATTAATAAATTAATTGTAAATTTTTAAAATTGTGTGTACAAAGTTTTTTTTTTTTGACAACATGTGGGGTGGAAAATTTGAATTAGAAACTTCTTGATCATTAATACAAGTTTTATATGAGTTGAGTTATGTTCATGTTGACAACCGTGTATACAAAGTTGTAAAATGTCATGGACTAAAAAAATAATTAATAGGCGTACCAAAATTTAGGAGAGAATATAATAATGTTTTTGTTTTTGGAAAAGAGAATTTTTTTTTTTTTTTTTCTACATCCGTTGAACTAATACATTATTATTCTTATTGATGTATCATGCAAGTTAATTCCATCGTACTTCAAGTTGACCTCCTTTTTTTTTACATCAACATTTGGAGATGGAGAGATTCAAACCTCTGACCTCTTAGTCTAAAGTATATGCCAATTAACGCTAGTTAAACTCGCTTTGACTTCAAATTCACCTCCACCAGAAACGTTTTTCATTGCACAAAGGTTGATTATTATTAATATTTTATTATTGAGAGAGAATATAATAATTTGGGAAAAATACACTTTTGGTCCCTGAGGTTTGGGTTAAGTGACAGTTTGGTCCCTGAGTTTTCAAACTCAACAAAAATACCACTGAGGTTTGAGATAAGTAGCACTTTGGTCCCTACCGTCTATTTTTCTGTTAAATACTAACGGTTGTTGACGTGGCACTATTATTTTAATAAACAAAAATTATTTTTTATATTTTTTTAAATAAAAACATATTAAAATAATAAAAAATTATTATTTTATTTAAATTATTTCTCTCTCTCTTCCTTTCTTCTCCCCCATCTTCTTCCTCCCTTCCTATCTCCTTCTTCTTCAGCTCCGGTGGCCGGCCGCCAGAAATTTTTTTTTTTTTTCTTTCTTTCTCCCCTTTTCTTCTCTCCTTTCTTTCTCTCTTTCCTTCAATTTTTTTTTTAATAAAAAGAAGGGAGAGGGAGGAGGAGCCCTCCTCCCGTCGCCGGCGCGAAACGGGAGGAGGGGTCCTCCCTCCTCCCTCTCCCTTCTTTTTATTAAAAAAAAAATTGAAGGAAAGAGAGAAAGAAAGGAGAGAAGAAAAGGGGAGAAAGAAAGAAAAAAAAAAAAAAAAAAATCCGGCGGCCGCCGCCGCCGCCGCTCGCCGGCAGCCGGTGGCGGCCGGCCACCGGAGCTGAAGAAGAAGGAGATAAGAAGATGGGGGAGAAGAAAGGAAGAGAGAGAGAAATAATTTAAATAAAATAATAATATTTTTATTATTTTAATATGTTTTTATTTAAAAAAATATAAAAAATAATTTTTTTTATTAAAATAATAGTGCCACGTCAGCAATCGTTAGTATTTAACAGAAAAATAGACGGCAGGGACCAAAGTGCTACTTATCTCAAACCTCAGGGGTATTTTTGTTGAGTTTGAAAACTCAGGGACCAAACTGTCACTTAACCCAAACCTCAGGGACTAAAAGTGTATTTTTCCCTAATAATTTAATAAACTTATTATTATTATCATATAGTTTTTCAAAAAAAAAAAAAAAAAGGCGTACGTACGGCTGTTAACCAATTTAAAAAGGCACTTGTTCAGTCGTCGAGGCTGATTATAATATTTAAAAAAATATATATATGCAAAAAAAAAAAATCAATCTCTTTTTTTTTTTTTTGAAGAAAAAAAATCAATCTACACCTATAAACTTTGAGATTATATATATATATATATTGATAACCTGAGAATTGCATAAATTTATAATCATTATTTTGGTATTTGAACTTTCAATACTATACGTTCAATTTTAATTTTGTAATTTTCAAGTCCATATTATACGCGAGATTCCAATACCAGAACATGTCTTAATTAGACTATATATATATTCAAAACGTAATAACGATAGTTTATAATCAACATAAAATTTAGACTTAATTAATATTTTGTTAATTTGAAAGTAGTTTAGTGAAACAAAAATACTTATTACCTTAATGTGGTCGAATATTTAACCTTCCACACTCTTACATAATTGAAGTAGAAAAATGATTATTTTGAGTTGAACTTCTCTTTTAAAAAGCAAAATTTTAGAATAGTCTTTTGACAGATGATACAAGGATCTATATGAAACGAACATACATTCTATGAGTTTTTGAATTAGTATAATAATCAAATTACTTCTTCTTTTTTTTCTTTTTTCATATTAAAAAAGAAAAAGAAAAAAAAAAGTACTTATTTTTTTGCACTTATTGAAAGAGCCTTCCCCAAATGATATTGCACCTACACGTCCCCATCTCAAAATTCAAAATAAGATATTGCAAAAAGATTCTTATGGTTTCGTCCTCACCACATGGGTCACATTATCCACTAACCTCAGATGAGGCCTCATGCTAAGTCGAGCCAATTATGAGCGACAAGCAAGTCAAAGTGAAGTACGCTCGAGTTCGAGACTAACCGAGTCGAGGTAAATGCTACCCCTCTTCCTAATTTCCTGTTGCTATGTTAGGTACGAACCTACCCGTAAGACAGGGTGGAAAGATATAAATAGAAGGGATTCATCTCACTACAGTGGTATGCAATACTATCCTAGGTCAACTCGACACCATTTTGGTCTAAGTGCTAACTCAAGCATCAAAGCATGTTGGGCATAACATCACAACAGTGTGAATATCTTCTTTGTAAGTTTGCTCAAGGAGGTGTTGACGTGGACTTGTAACTAGATTCTCGAATCAACACATTATAATTTAGGCACTTTTTCTTAAATTATTTTTAATAAAAATGTTTTCATATCTTATATGATTTAGAAAGTGCTTTCAATAATAAATTTGTACGACTGCACTACATTCAAAAGTGATTATATTAATTATAAATATTTTTTTTCTAACAATATATTTTGAAGATTTGTGATTAATCATCACTTAAAATCTTATTTAGATAAAATCGTGCTTCAAGAATTGATGTCTTAAAGACTAGTTATAAATTCAAATGTTTAAGTGAAAAAACCTTACCAAATTGCAACAAATGGTTACAAAGAAAATATAGTGAGTTGTGGGTTGAAATGCAATAAAATAGTGCAATTATGAAAGAGTGCAAAGATGTCAATGGTCATGTGAAAATTCAATTACATTTATGCCCTCAATGAGAATGTTGTTACTATGCGTCCAAATTGAACAATTGTTTCAATTGAGGTCCAATTTCTGAATCTGCTACCAAACACTCCCTAAGCAATTCAATCTATATTAACTTATTAGTCATAAAAAAATGAGAGTTTAATTATTCGAATTCCCATGCCCCCATTTTTTTACAACATGTAAAGGTGGGAGATTAAACCTTTGACTTCTTGGTCGGGTATAAGCTTTATACCAGTTGAGCCTAGGGATTTCAACGAGGCAGGGAGGGGCTGGGGATGCACTCCCCATCCTCGCCCCCGTGGGGATTTTTAATCCCCGTCACCATCCTATTCTCCGTTTCGAAGAATCGGGGGTCGAGGTCAGGGAATCTCCGTTCGGGGATCGGGTCCCCGTAGGAAAAAATCTCAGCTTTTTCATTCTTTTTTAAAATTATTTTTTAACAAAAATTAATTAAAATTAAGATATGTATTAAAATTATACATACTTTTATATTAATGTTAGAATTATATTTATTTATTTAAATAATTAGTTTTTATAATATTAAACACGTTTTATTATAAATTTAAACACTTAAATTAAATAAAAAATAAAAGAAAAAAATATAAACTAAACAATACAATAAACCAAAACTTAAGAATTAAAAACAAAAAAACTTTATAGAATGTTATTAGTAATATAAGAATAATATTATTATTGTAAATAATTATAATATATATAATATATATTTTAAAATAAATAAATAAAAAATTATTTGGGACAGTGTCGGGGACGGGGACGGGGCGAGGATACCATCCCCATCCCCGCTCCGTCTCCGACCGGGGACTGGGAATTAAAACAAGAAGAAGATTGGAATTCGTAGGTCTTGCCCGTGTTTGGCCAGCTGGCTGCTAAACCAAGAAGAGAATGAAGAACTAGCAAATGCATGAAGCAATTGAAGGCGTTCTAGTTTGTTCAATGTAGTCGAAGACCTAACAACCAACAAGAAGACCTCTAGTTGCCCTTAGTTGCCAAAGATCACGAAGCTCTTTGTTATG
Source organism: Luffa aegyptiaca (assembly GCA_017139565.1). Classification (NCBI taxonomy): domain Eukaryota; kingdom Viridiplantae; phylum Streptophyta; class Magnoliopsida; order Cucurbitales; family Cucurbitaceae; genus Luffa; species Luffa aegyptiaca. The sequence continues at coordinate 46,834,867 of CM029400.1, read as the reverse complement.
AAGAAGCCACAGAGAAAGATGAGGAGAATGATGCTGGTCTAAAACATATATGGGTTGGCTACGGGCGACACCCTATAGCTATGACATTATGCGTGTGTAGATCATTGACAACACAGAGGAAGTTGGAGTAAAGATGACATAGCTTTGGCGATCATCACAAAAGTTGTCCAACCGATCCCATTTTTTGAGAGACCCAAGGATCCCCGGTTTGACCTCCATACCCGATCAAATTACGGGGGGACCCAACCCTACAGAGTTTTTTGCCATCCCTAGTTGAGTTGTGCTCTTGTTGGCTTCTCATACCTCAATTTTAAGAAGCTAACAAGAGCACGACTTAATTGGTATAAAGCTTATATCCGACCAAAAGGTCAGAGTTTCAATCTCCCCCTCTACATGTCGCAAAAAAGAAAAAAAAAAACTATAAAATTTAAGTGTATAAATTCATTTTTTACGAGAATATTTCGTATAAAATCATATAGACAAGTACCCCAAATATTTAAACCCACCGGCAACCTAAACGGGCCAACAAATGAATGAGGAATGCGAAGCCCACAAGCCTTCAAATCTCAGTTCCCGCCGGCGCTCTTCTTCCATGGGCTCTGCAAGCAATCCGCCGCGCCGACGGGATGAACTACGGCGCCTATGGCCGCCTTATCCAGCACTGCACCGACCACCTCTTCGTCCGCCTAGGCAAGCAGCTTCACGCTCGTCTTGTTTTATCTTCCGTCGCTCCCGATAACTTCCTCGGATCGAAGCTCATCGCCTTCTACTCAAAATCCGGCAGCCTTAGAGATGCCTACAATGTGTTCGGTAACATTTCTAACAAGAACATTTTCTCTTGGAATGCTTTGTTTATCAGCTACACTCTTCACAATATGCACACTGATATGCTGAAGCTGTTTTCGTCCTTGGTTAATTCGAATTCGACGGACGTGAAGCCTGATAAGTTTACGGTTACTTGTGCTTTGAAAGCGTTGGCGTCGTTGTTTTCTAATTCGATTTTGGCTAAGGAAGTTCATTGTTTCATTCTTCGACGAGGGCTTGAGTCTGATGTTTTTGTTGTTAATGCTTTGGTTACTTTTTACTCGAGGTGTGATGAGCTGGTTTTAGCGAGAATGGTGTTTGATGGAATGCCTGAGAGAGATATAGTGTCTTGGAATGCGATGGTGGCTGGGTACTCTCAGGGTGGGTTCTATGAGGAGTGCAAGGAACTGTTTAAAGAGATGTTGAGTTCAGTGGAGCTGAAGCCTAATGCATTAACCGCAGTCAGCGTTTTGCAAGCTTGTGCGCAGTCAAATGATCTTATTTTTGGAATGGAAGTTCATAAATTCGTCAATGAAAGTCAGATTGAAATGGATGTTTCATTATGCAATGCTGTTATTGGATTATATGCAAAGTGTGGTAGCTTGGATTATGCTCGGGAGTTGTTCGATGAAATGCCTGAGAAGGATGAGGTCACCTATGGCTCGATGATATCAGGCTACATGGTCCATGGTTTTGTTAACCAAGCAATGGATATTTTTCGAGAAGTGAAAAGGCCAGCATTGAGCACATGGAATGCTGTGATTTCTGGTCTGGTTCAGAACAACCAACAAGTTGGAGTAGTAGATATATTTCGAGCAATGCAGTCGCATGGTTGCAGACCAAATACTGTGACACTTGCGAGCGTTCTGCCCATTTTCTCACATTTTTCAACCCTAAAAGGTGGGAAAGAAATTCATGCTTATGCTGTTAGAAACGGTTACGATGGGAATGTTTATGTTGCCACTGCCATCATTGATTCTTATGCTAAGTCCGGTTACCTCCATGGGGCACGACAAGTTTTCGATCAATTTAAAGGTAGGAGTCTAATCATTTGGACAGCAATAATTTCAGCATATGCTGCACATGGAGATGCTAATGAGGCTCTTAAACTTTTTTATGAGATGCTGGCAAATGGGATTCGGCCTGACCCAGTAACCTTTACATCAGTATTGATTGCCTGTGCCCATTCAGGAGAGTTAGATGAAGCCTGGAAGATATTTAATGTCTTGTTACCAGAGTATGGAATTCAACCACTAGTCGAGCATTATGCTTGCATGGTAGGAGTTCTTAGTCGAGCAGGAAAGCTCTCCGATGCTGTTGAATTTATTTCTAAAATGCCAATTGAACCCACTGCAAAAGTTTGGGGTGCTCTGCTCAATGGGGCTTCTGTTGCTGGTGACGTTGAGCTTGGGAAATACGTATTTGATCGTCTTCTTGACATCGAGCCTGAAAATACAGGTAACTATATTATCATGGCTAATTTATATTCACAATTTGGAAGGTGGAAAGAAGCTGATAAGGTTAGAGATTTGATGAGGGAAGTTGGATTAAAGAAGATCCCGGGAAATAGCTGGATAGAAACGAGGGGAGGGTTGCAGAGTTTTGTAGCTAGAGACACTTCAAATGACAGGACTCCAGAGATTTATGAAATGTTGGAAGGATTACTTGGTTTGATGAAAGAAGAAGGACACAGCCTGCAACATGAGATAGAAGAGGATTGTGGCAGTGGTTAGTGCATGGATGATCATCCAAGGAAACATGGAATATTAAACAAGACGGCCCTGTAAAGTGCTCTAGCATGCCATTCCTCTGCTCGAATGCATGCTCCTCAAAGATAAACCAGTTTATTTATAGTTCTTGTTTCTTAACAGGAGAGTCCGTAGCATTAGTTATTCCTTGAAATGTTGTCTGACTTGTATCTGATTTCATCTCACCATGCCAGTTGAGAACCGTGTATTACCACCTAGCCTTCTTCATTGACGACTGTTGTCCTTTCTGCTGGCAATTAACTATGCCTTATCTACTTACAAGCGAAGCAATATGCGTAGGGACAATAGGTTCACAGGTGCATAATGGCGAATTCTGCTAGAATTCAACCTGAAGAGGTAAATATATTGACGAATGCCACTATGACTAAAAAGGAATCTGCTATTTAGCTCTGCTGTCAGGTAATAGGGGACTTTTTCGTTCATAATAGCATGGTTAAAGAGTTCCAGGTTGTATTTCTGACATGAGAGGAAAGTATATGGCGAGTCGAATGGTTGTTTAACTTTATACATTAGTAGCCTAATCCCTGATGAAGATGGTTAATTGAAAGCTAGACAACCCTGCAGCTTGTAGGCTTCGTTAACTTCGGATTCCCAAAGGATGCTGAAAAATGGACCCAGATCGAGCCATATATAATATTCCATAACCCCAACAAAAGCAACACTTTTTTTGCTCTGTATAACTGTAAGGTGATTTTGGAATGCACTTTAAAATTTCTTTCAACGGAGGTGGGTGACACTTCTCACTTTCAAAAGTAAGAATGGTGACTGTACTCTGTTTTTGCTTTTCTTTCTTTTTCTTTCCACCTTTATTCTTTTGGGAAAGTTCAGTCCAGCTAACTGTTTAAGATCATAACAGGGCACCTATTTTATGATCTTTAACTGGATCGCGTGCCATTGGCCATTGCGTAGCTTGCTTCAGATATCTTAATCATCATGCCTTCAGCTGAAAAAGCCTCCGCCCCACTTACCATGATGATAAAATTGGTTCAGCCCATTCCCAATTGAGACCGCTCAACTTCCCTCAAGCAGCAGCTTTCAGGTATTGAAAGGAAAATTTTCTAGTATTAAATTATTTCGCACTACTGCCACTAATATTAACAATATTATCGATATTTAAAAGAATTGAAGATCTATAAAATAAAATAAATGAAGTAGTGATTCAGCTAAGTATAACCGACAATAATATTCCATGTTGAAAAGTAGTTTGTTTACTAAATCTTTTACTTTGTATATGATACATGTCATGGAATATTAGATATCTTGGAACTTGTGTGAATAGATTGAGATAATCTTCAATTTCTCACCGCACAAACTTGTAACTCAATTTTTTCTTCTTTATACTATATTTTACCATTTAGCATATGGATTTGACTTCATTTCTTTTTGCCACACCATCTTTATAGATTGGAATACCTAGATACAATCACACACAAACCAATATACTTGCATGATAAGAATCAAAATAAAACCACAATGTATATGAATAGTAAATAACTACAAGATAAACCAAGTGTTTCAAAATATTTGGACCCTCCCATTCTTGAGACCTCTCAAGCCCTAATTCACTAACCACAATAATGTCTGTCTTTCTCCTTCTCCACACACTCTATTTGTAACAAACTAACCTAACAATTTTTGTAGCTAATTACTAACATACCCTTAATACTCTAATAATCTTCCTAATTCCTCCCTCATTGCATTTCTATCCTTGCATTTATGGATTGGAGAGATGTAAATTTCAATCCAAGGGAAAATATACATGAAGACCCAACATTTCAAGGTATTCACACCCTATAGATGTGTAGCAAGATTGGAATTGGAACCAACCATAATTGAGAAATATGAAGCCTAACTTTAGGACACATGGAAAGGGGCAATGATTTGTCAACCATGTGGGACTAAGCAATTTGCTGAAAAAATAAATCTTTTGCCCATAACACAAGGCTAAGCTGGGAATTTGGAAAATAGGTTGTAGACAAGGGGCCACGATTGGTGCAAGAGAGAGAGAGGGAGAGAGATTACATATGTTTGTGGAATTCCACCGGCTTTGAAGAAAGAGTGTTAGGTTGGAGGGGACAAAAGGAAGAGCCATGGATGGGCCACCCTTTCCTTTACTCTTTTCTGCTTGTTTTATTGCGTTTTACAGAAAAAGGCAATGGCTATCAGCTTATTTTCCAAGGGAGTGAATAATTGCATGGATTAGACCCTTTGTTTGGCTAAATATATAGTTTGTTTGACAATAATTGACATGTATCATCGACCAAAAGGTCAAAAGTTAGAATCCTTCACCCCAAATGTTATATTGAACTTTTTTTTTTTTTTTTTTTTTTTTTTTTTTGAGAAGAAACAGATTAAACAAACAAAAAACAATTACAAAGAAAAAAAGGAAAGGGTTGGAACGTCCCTATGAGGCATATCTTGAGCTATAATGCTGAGAGCCCAAGGAGGACAATCTTCTAACCAAACTTCAGAGTGTTTCATTGTGCGAGCGTGGGTAGCTAACTGGTGTGCAGCTTTGTTTCTGTCCCTTGGAGTCAGGAGGAACCCCCTAATGTGCTTTTCAATGGCTAGTCTCTTGAGCTGGTGAATTAGGGGAGCAATCTCATTGTGATGATGGTCACGGTCGTGAAGTAGATTCCACACAATTTTTGAATCCATTTCTGCCCAAACTGGAGATAATCCTGAATCCATTGCTAAACGAACACCCTCTACAAGTGCATGAGCTTCTGCCCAATCCACTGAACAGCTTGTTCTTCTGTAATGTTCTGCAATCGCCATCGATTCACCCTTTGCGTTTCTGATGATCATGCCCGATCCCATTTCTCCATTTGTTAAAGCTGCATCCACGTTCAACTTGAGGTGGTTGTGGGGTGGCGGAGTCCACAAATCTTGGTGGTGATCACCGGCCTCTCTCGGTCGCTCTCGTTCTCCATGTTGCTTAGCTTGAGTCTCCACAAATTCTGAAATGTAAGCTGATGCCCAATCAATAGGGTCATATTTCTGATGGAAGAAGATTCGGTTGCCCTGGGAAACAACTTTATTTCTATAGTTCCATATGGACCATATGATTGCCACGAAAGTTGCCAGTTCATCAGAATTAGAATCTTCCTGATACCTACAGAAAAGATCAAGAGTATCATCAAAATAGGTGTTTAGGAGAGATTGCACTGGGCTCCACCGTGCCTAGTGCTTTTTTACCTTCTTACAGGCCCATAATGCATGGAGAACTGTTTCGTTTTCTTTTCCACACATTGGGCAACGAGGATCGTTTTGGACTCGACGCTTTGCAAGATTCATCATAGTCGGCAGAATATTCAAGCTAGCACGCCAAGCGAAAATGTTATATTGAACTTGAGAAAAAAAAAAGAGAGTAATTATAAGCGTCGCATATTGTACCTATGGTGTAAATCGATAATTTTCTTTTCTCTCTCTTCTATTTTTATTATTTAGTGGAGAATTTATTTGGCATGGTTGGTATATTGCAGCTAACACTCTCGTTCTTAATGCAAGGAGAATAAATTGTTCACTTTTTCTTTGATGGTTTGGTGCAAATTGAAAGCTAAATGGCAGTAATTCTAAGGATTTTCGAGGAAAAGAATAGGTGTCTTCTTGTTGTGGAAAGGTTAGTTGTACTGTATAACCTCTAATGGCTCGTCTTGCTTCAAGTATACTTAATTTTGACTCTTGTTCAAACAAGTATTTTATTTTGCTCTATAATTCTACAATGTTCTTTACATTGACATCTACTTGTAATTCTTAGTCTCCTTTATCATGATAATCTCTACTCATACCTCTCAAAGAATTGAATCTATGACCAACTTGGTTTTAATGAAAACTTGTCTAATGACCAAAGTTTAGATAAATACAATTGCATATCTTCTAATAAAACTCACATCAATATAATCAAATATTGTTTTGTTCTCTTTAAATCTATGCATGATTTCATATTCTATAATTGACCTCCCATCAGGATTAATTAAATATTGTTTTGTTCCTTTTAAATCCATATTGTAAGTATTAGAAATATCAACTGTAAGAAGATATTGGTGTTGGTGTTTCAGACTCAATTTCAAAATACAAAATAAAAGGAAAGAAATTGTGAAAATGAAAGGGACAATAGACTTGAGGGAGCTTAAACCCGAACCTCCATTAAGATTTTTGAGGAATTTCATCCTTCAAAATAACTCATAGAGAATTAAACACAAAAGTTCTAACCATCTCTTTCTATCTGTTTTCTAAAATCTAAATGAGAAACAATTCACTTTAAAAAATCTCAAAACTAAGATATCACTACTTTGAATTCCATTATTATAGAAAATCACCTAACCACTTAACGACCTACTAATCTACTAATCATTATACTAAGTGAAATTATAAAAAAGTAATTGGACTCTAAGGAAAAGAATTCAAATTACACAATAACCACTTAAGAGGTTGAAAATCTATGTAGAATAAATAAATTATCTAGCTTATTGGTTAAGACATTAAGTCCGATAAGTGTCATCAAGAAAAAAAAAAAAAAATCTCAAACAATATAAAATTAATAGTAGATTTTTTTCATTGAAATTTTAGTTTAGTTTAGTTTATTATTATTATTATTATTATTTTTTTTTGGGTTTATTTATCGTTATTTTTTTTTAAACATCAAGATCGATTATTAAGATAATTTTAATAAGCAATGGTCAAATGGGTAAATTTGGATCCACATAAAAAGGTTCACATCTCTCTGTGAACTGAAGAGCAATACACTCACAAGATCCCGTAATGGAAGAATTATTAGAACCCCCCGCTGTCATCATGGCCGCCCTCTCCGCCCTCTCTCCGCCGCATCTCTCCGATCTCTCCCACTCCATCTTCTCCGACATCCACCACCGCCGCCGCCGCCTCACCTTCATCCTCTCCTCCCCAACCCTCTTCTCCCTCACTCTCCGCCACCTCAATTCCCTCTCCCTCTCCCACAAATCTCTCCTCATCGCCCGCTTCCTTCTCTCCGCCCTCCGCCGCCTCTCCCGCCCCTTCCAGCCGCCGTCCAAGTCCCTCCCCCACCACCCCTCCACCGCCGCCGTCACCCCCCGGGACCTCGACGCCGCTGTCCTTCTCCTCCTCCTCTGCGAGGTCCGACAGCACAGTCCCACCGCCCTCCAAACTCCGATCACCAAATGGCGATCGACCCTCTGCAGAATCTACTCCGATTCCCTCTTGACGGTCTCCGGCGTCGCCACCGGCGGCGCCGGCGTTCTTATTCCGTACATTGAGACGGTGGCGAGGTGCTGGAAGTTCGTGGGGTTCGTCGGGAGCTGCAGCGGCGGGAAGGCCCGGAGAGAGGTGGCGGCGTCGCCGGTGGCGGTGGTGGAGCTGCCGTCGGTGGCGGTGGGCGGCGGGGCGGCGGTGGAATGTGTGATTTGTAAAGAGGAGATGAACGAAGGGAGAGACGCGTGTCAATTGCCTTGTGAACACTTATTCCATTGGCTCTGTATTCTGCCATGGCTGAGGAAGAGGAACACGTGTCCCTGTTGCAGGTTTCAGCTTCCCACCGATGACATTTTCGGCGAGATCCAACGGCTCTGGGAGATCCTCCTCAAGGTGGGCTCCACGTCTGATGGAGATCAACGTCCAGGATTGAATGGTCGCATGGAATTAGGATAGAGTCGGATGTAGAGGAGATTAACACGTGGGACTAACTCACACGTGCGAAGGAGGGAAGGGAAGAAGATGGGGTTTGATAGAGACACATGTGGTTCACCTTAGGAAGAAAACGATCAAATGAATCTTTGTATTTATGGTTTTTTAGGGTTTAGGAATTTAGGGAAGAATTTTTGTGAATATGTATTTTTATGTTTTATTTTCTAGTGTACACTGTAGAAAATTCACCTACTTCATCATTTTTGCTTTTTTATATACAGAATAATATTAGAATTGTATAATTGGCTTTTATAAATCGATATTTTATTACTTTAATATCTCAAATCTTTTAAATGTTTACCAAATAAAGAGAAATTAGTAAGACTTTTTTTTTTTTTTCCTTCTATAATCACTAATGAGTATTATCTTTAACCTATTTTCAATTGAATTACCTACTAAATCAAAGTGAGTATAGCTCAGCGGTAATTGACATGTAGCTTTGACTAAGAGGTCGGAGGTTCAAATCCCCTACCCTAATGTTGTTGAACTCAAAAAAGAAAAAAAATGACACTCCAAATGTTGTTGAATTAAAAAAACTTAATATTATACCAACTCTAATAATTTATAATGAGTTGGGAAATAAAGTGTATTCTTGTGATTTAAGACAACATTTTTTTGGTTAATAAAATATTGTCCTTTTCATGTATACCTTACATCCAAATATAGAATGAACCTAAGGAGAATGTTTTCAATATTCCTTAATGCACATGCAATCTTATTTATAGTCTATTCTAACAGTCTCTTTAGTTACCCATCTTTAAAAGTTTGTGTACTTTTTTTAAAAAAAAAAAAAAAAAAAAAAAAAAAAAAAAAAAAAAAAAAAAAAAAAACTTAAGTCTTGATAAAAATTTTGTTAATTTGTGCAGAACTTGATATTATGAAAACCAACAAATTTATGAAGATTTTTGCATTGTCTTTTGTTAAAATTAATAGATGAACTAATAGAAATTGAATAAATAACAGAAATTGCAACATTTAACTAAGTCCAAGATCCAATTTGATGAACGAAAAATTCAAGGTAAAAATTGATACAACGTAACAAGTAATATCATAGATAGTTATTGATTGTATTTTCTATCATTAAAAGAGTTACTATAAATACTCACTCTTGTACTATGATTATTAAGGCAATAAGATAACTTTTTCACAATTGATTATATGAAAGATTTTTTATGGTATCAGAGCATTATTGGACCCATGTCCCATTTGTTCATTTCTTTGCACGCCACTTTTCAATTTTCTTGAATTTTTTCGGTTAATCTCTTTTTTTGTTCTCATGGCTTTTTTCGTTTTTTTCAATACATCAACATTTGAGGGTGAGAGATTCAATCTGACCTCTTGATCGAGGATACATGTCAATTACCACTAAGCTATGCTCGATTTGGCTCATGGCTTTTTCATTTTATTTGTCTATCTCTTGTACTATGATTATTAAGACAATAAGGTAACTCTTTTCACGATTGATTATGTGAAAGATTTCAACAAGTTTAGAGATAAAAATTATTTTTTTTTTCCTTGGCAATAAAAATTCTCCATCCCATTTGAAATAGATTAGACTTGTAATTCCTTTCTTAATTTCCAATTGCCAAGGAACGACATATCGTTTGAAAGAAATGGGAAGATGATAACTTGAAGAGGAAGCATCCATCTAGGAGCGGAGAGACCAAATCACATGTGCCGACATCTCGTTTTGCCGGAGCGGAAAAAGCGGCAAACGACACCGTTTTTTTGGTATATGTTAAATCGCACCATGTACAATTCGGAATGTCGGCGAACCTTACGTATTTTGGGCCCACCTCTCCACTGGCAATAAAAACTACATGTAGCTGCCTGTCGTTTTTCTCTTACCCCACTTTCCGACACGTCGAATTCTCAGGGCCGAAAACTAGTATCAAGTATGTTACTATTAGGTTTAAATCTCCATTTGAGTTCCCCGATTTTCAAGTTCGTTCTATTTTGGTTCCTTAACTTTCAAAATATCTATCTTGGTCTTTAAACTTCTAACTAAGTTTATTCTATTTTAGTTTCTGAACTTTTAAAATGTCTATTTTAGTCCATAAACTTTTTGAAACAATTGCGTGGAGACCCATTTTAAGAGGCCAAAATGAAAAATGTTCTACATTTTCAGAATAAGGATATATGCACTTTTGTTTACGTCATCATCCTTGCAAATTTACCATTTTACTCTCTATATGAAAACACGCATTTAAGGCATTTAAGAATGAGAGGTTGGAACGAGAGCGAGATTGGACAGGGAGCAAGAGATTGGAAAGAGAAATTAGGGAGAGAGTAAAAGATTGGGGGAGAAATTGGAGAGAGAGAGAGCGAGAAGTAAGAAGCGAGAGCAAGATTGGAGAGAGAGCAAGAGATTGGAGAGAGAAATTGGAGAGAGAGCGAGACTAAACTTGTAGTTTAACCCTTCTTCTTTTATAATCAAGTAGTTGATTGAAGAGGGCATCACCTGCTTTACCAGCCAGTGTTCTAGAGTAGCTCCAAAGGGCCTAGAGCATTCAATTCCAAGGATTTTCTTTTAAAGGAATCTCTTTTTTGTTAATTCACTAGTAAGTCTTAAAGTTCAAATCTCTAGATTATGACAAATTAAAATATATGATACATCATATTTCCAAATCCTCGTTTGTCTATAATTTCATTATTTCCCAATCCTCCGTTTTTTCTTTGTAGTGTTGATATTTCCAAATTCATGTAGAATGATGATATGAAATTCAAACAATTTTTTTTTTTTTTTTTCTGTTAAGTCGCCTCTAAACTAAACTTAGGAACTCAAACTATCACACTATAATAAATTGAATAATTTTCTATATTCCAGTATGGCAATATTTCTATTATCCAAGGACAGATAAATAGTCTGGTCCAATTTGAGCTTGAATTCCCTTTCAATCCAAGCTGTGGGAAAAAAACAGGAACCAGTTCCAAGGAAGGATATTTAATGCATTCTTGCCTTTTGCTGTTATTATTGAGAGAACAGAATGTCTATGATTGGAATTCTGGGTTGAGTTGGGTTTGGTATTTAAAGAGCAATAAATGGATGTAATAAATGAGAGGGTTTAAACATGGAGGTAGATGAATCGAGTCACAGTTACCAAAACAGCTGGGACTTTTGCACAGCATCTGAAGAAGACAGATTTTCAAAAAAGTTTCTTCTTGATAAAATTGTTAAAGGAGATTTCATCTTTCCACTTTTTCTGACTATTTGAGTTCTAATCGAAGCAGCTGAGCCAAGGCCAAGAAAATGACACAAAGTACCAAGGTGGATATCAAATGGAGGTCTCTCTCTCTCTCTCTCTCTAGACTTAAACTTTGATGTGGGTTTGTTTTGTCCCATTCCTTTCTCTCTCTCTAAAATGTGATTTGGGGTTTGTGCCATCTATCTCTCTCTCTCTGAACTTTGATGTGGTTTTTTATGGCAGTAGTAACAAAATGGAAGGTGGTGAAGTTTTGAAAACAATGGAGTGCCTGAGAAGAAGATTACTAGCAGAGAGGCAAGCTTCATTGCTTGCCAAAGAGGAGGCAGAGCTCATGGGCAAAAAGGTATTGCCAATGCTAAAACTCTCATCATTTCTACTTTCCCTATTCTGTTTCTTTCAAGCATTTTATCAAACATGTTGCAGTCAAAAGAATTAGAGAAGCAGATCACAGAGCAGATTCAAATGAAAACAAAAGCAGAAAAAAAGCTTCAATTACTGAAGAAAAAGCTCGAATCACTTAACCTTCCTTCCACGATGGTGAACTCAGAGCCTTCAATTTCGTCAGAAATTTGCGATGAAGATAAACCGAAAACCCTAATGGCAGCTTCATCTCTCCCAAGCAACTCGCAGGCCATCAGTGAGAGTTCTCATTCCGAAGAAGAGAATCAAGATGCTCGAGGTTCTACCCGCTTGAGCTCCTCTGATTCTGAAATTTGCTCCGATAAACCTTCAAAAGGGAAGATCGAAAATGGCGGAGAGGAATTCGATTCCATGGACGATTCACTTGCAATTGTTGCCGTGAAATTGCCGGAAAAATCAGAAACCGGCGAGTTGAAGGTGGTGATCAGTGAAAGGATTATTGAAGTTCTTAATGATCTGAAGCAGGCCAGAAAGAGAATTCAGAGCTCGATGGAGATCCGTGAACTCAACAAGATTCAAGTTAGCCCAGTTTGAATTCTCAACTCAAATGAGAGAGAGAGATTTTGGGTTTGGAGATGGGCCTGATAGAAGCCCATCAGACCCAACCCACAAAGCAATGGCAAAATAGATATTACCAACTTTTTTTAACTCGAAATATGGTCGTGGTTTTTTTTTTTTTTTTTTTTTTTTTTTTTTTTAACATGTTCGTGGGTTCTTTTAATGTGAAGTGTGGAGATTTGAACCTCCGATCTTAAGAAAAAAGGAGTATGCTCAACTATGCTCACGTTGGTTTTTAATTTCTCAACTTTTATTTATTTTATTATTCTATTTGTACTAGTTAAATTATAAATTTAGTCCAACTATCCATGTTTTGTTCGAGAGATTTCTAAATTTTAAAAAATGTCTAATAAGTTCATGAATTTTTAATTGTGTATCTAATAGGTCACTAAAAGAGAGTTTTGATTGAGGAGTTTGAGTTATGAACTCTAGAGTTTTTTGTCCTAAGAGTTGTGATGGGAATTAATAAGTTTGTGAGACTTTGTAATTCATTAATAAATTTGCGGGCCCACAATTGGATGTTGTATGTCCTTGGGTCAACTCCACCCAACTCCTCAATCCAAACACTCCCCAAAAGTGTATGATAAATTTTTTTTTTTTTTTTTTTTTTTAGTTTTGGGTCTAATAAGTTAGGACACAATTAGACATTTGTGTTTTAGAATTTATGAACCCATTAGATAGAAAATTCAAAAACTTAATAGACACTTTTAAAGTTCAAAAACTAATTAAACACGACACTAAAGCTTCAAGAACTCAACTTGTAATTTGATCTACATATTTTATTCAAAAATTTTGGTGGATGACCTAATTTAGAATGATATTTTCAGATTTGTCAAAAAATTTGAAAATTTACAAAAATAGATTTTCGTGTGAATTTACTTACCATTATACCCTTTTTTATTCTCTCCCCACAATTAAATTCAAGTCGAAAAATATTTTTAAAAACTAATTTTTTAAAAAAAAATCTTAACAATAAAAAATATAACAAACAAAAGAAAATAAATTCAATGAACATTGATGATAGGAAAAAAAAAAACGAAACAACAAATGAAAAATTTTTTAAAAACAAACCAAAAACTTCATTGTTGGTGACAAGGAAATTAAAAATAATAAAAATAAATAAAAATCACTTACACACAATGTATTAAATTTCGGTCGACATACCGAAATTTCGGTCGAAATTTTGGTATGTCGACCGTATCGACATTTCGAGGGGGGGGAAATTTCGTTTTTCCCCCCTTTTCGACGAAATTTCGGGAAATCTCGAAATTTCTTTTTTTCTTTTTTTTTTTCTTTTTTTTTTTAAATAATGGTGTATAATACGTTGTGTATTGGCCTTGGCCTTGGGACTTGGGAGGCGCGTCTGACGCGCCTCCCTGTGCAGCCGCCTGGCTTTTCTTCCTTTTTTTTTTTTTTTACATTTTCAATTTTAATTTTTTTAACTTTCATTTTTCGCAGACCTTTTTTTTTGTTTTTTTTTCTTTTTTATTTACTTTTTTATTTATAGATTATTTACAATTACACCTATTTTAATTATTTTAACTTTTTAATACATAAAATGTTATATATTACTATTAGTAATATAGTATTTTACATTTTATTTTATTGATGTGTATCTTTATAATATTTGTTTAAAATTATCTAATTGGTCTAAGTTTAATGTTTGGTCGTCCATTCAAATATAATTATAGATGTTAAATATCAATTAATTATAGTTTAATTAAGTCATTATAATTAAAATTTCATTCATTTAATAATTCAAACAATTTATATCGATTGTCATAATTTTTTCAAAATCTTTATTGATATCAACATTTTTATAGAAATTCCAATATGTCTGTTACATGTAACTTGAATAGATGGTTAAAAATGATTAATTGTAATATAATTAAACTATAATTAAATTTGCATTTAATAATTCAAACAATTTTCATCATTTTTTTTCAAAATTCCTGCACATATCGACATTTGAATCAACAATTCCATCTAAATATTATCATACTTTTTAGATATGATTATAAAAAAGGGTCCATTATAGTCTAATTAAGCCACAATTAAAGTTTCATTGACTAATTCAAACAATTTCCATCAATTTCCACGATTTCCGTAAATTTTCCCGAAATGTCTCTCGACATTTCCATCGACATCGACATTTCCATAAAATCTGAACCTCGACATTTCCATCGACATCGACATTTTAAACCTTGCTTACACATTGCTCTTTATCGCAGACGTTGGAAGAAGGCTATGGTGGTTAAAGGATGAATTTCTAGCTGGATGGTAATGAAAATGACAACAAATGCAAAATTATGGAAAATGAATTATAGGAATGAGTAAAAACTTCATTTTATGATTTTTTTTCTTTTGTAAGTATAAAAATTGTGGAAGATGACATATTATGAAAAATGAATTAAATAGGTTAGGAATTTTTTGAATCCTTATCCCACAATATTATTTTATTATTATTTCCAACAACAATAAATTTAAAAGTATTTTCAAAAAGAAGAAAAAAAAAACAAAATTAAAAATATTAACAAACAAACTCAACCTTTTAAAACAAAAATTAGAATCGCTGTCAAACAACCTCTTAGACTATTCCTCTTCATATACATACAAATAAATTTCATTCGCAAACAGTTTCAAACATAAACGTCTTCCATTCTCAAACATATAAACCCCAAACTTTTCATTTTCAAACATCTCATTCTCAAGCATAAATCTCAATCGAAACGTCTCTTAAGAAGCCTTTAATTTTGACTCTAATCAAGTACTAATTTCTCTTAAATCCTTTCAAAGTTTTGGATTATTATTGCTTTCATAGGGAAGGGTTTTGAAGGTGGGATGTGAAAGGCATTGCAAGAGGAAGAGGGCACCAACATGAGTGTTTGTGAGCTCAAAGCAAGACATCCACCAAACAACTGTAGAAGAAGAGAGGCCTTAGGAGTCAATTCAAACTCATAAATTGTTTGATTTTTATGCTTTTTAAGGCCCTAAAAAGAGAAGGTGAAACATCCCATATTGCCTTCAAAAACCAAGCTTCCTTTGGGACATGAAAAGCAAAATCATCATGGCCTCATGAAAATCCGGTTCCGAGTCGTGCTTGAGAATGACATTGATTTTATACGCTATGTAAAAATAAAAAGGAGGTTAAAATGACATTTTGGTCCCTGTACTTTGGGTTTCATTCCATTTTAATTCTTGTACTTTCAAATGTTCAAATTTAGTTTTGAAGTTGATTTTTATTGAACTGGATAAACTAATAGTAACAATTTTCATTTAAAAAAAATGTGAATATGTTTTCAAAACTTATAAAGAGAACGCTCATAGAGACTAGATTTATTTGAAAAAGTTAATAATAAACTAAAAGTAGACTCATTTTAAGATTTATTGAAAGTACAATACTAAAACAATACAAGTCCTAAAGTACAAGGACCACATACATACATATATGCATAATTTAAGTCGAGCCTAGTTATATAAAATTATCAACACGACTTCTTTCTAATTCGCTCAAACTCTAGTTAGACTTGCATCCAATAACAACATTGAATTCATAATTGCAAACAAATACAATTATTTAGTTTAATTTTCTTCATAATTGAATCACATCCTTTCATAATTGAATTGAGATTATTATATAACTTCACCTCTACGATCATCTCCAATTAACTTCAACTTCATTTCATTTTTCACTACTAAATCAAGATCACTATTCAACAAAGTCATATGATCTTCTCAAAATCAAATCACTTTGAACTAAAGAGAATTCATCTAAAACTCAAATCACAACAAGGATAATTCAGGCCATTCAAAATAACTCGAATAGAAGACGACTCTTTCCAATTCTGAAAGACGACTCTCTTTCAACCTACCGAAAGTGAACACAGGCCATTCAAAATAACTCGAATAGAAGATGACTCTTTCCAATTCCGAAACACGACTCTCTCTTAACCTACCGAAAGTGAACACGTGTACAAAAAGCTAAATATTTACATATTTAGAAAAGAGTGAAGGGGAGGGGGGGGGGGTCTAACAGGACAATATGATCAATCAGATCCAGACATTGCTAGGGAACATCTATGAGTTGATCTCAGAAACAGGGTCTTGTGCATGTACCACTCATTTTGGTTGGTGTAGTGTTCACATCACTTCCAAAAATTGAGACTTTTTGTATAAAATATTCAAATAAAAAGATTTTTCAGATACTTTCCAAATAAATGATAATTGATAAAGCATTTGAATGTGTTCTTCTATCCTTCATAAGAGGGTAAAAAAGATGAGGATTTTTCCTTACAACCAATAATTTCCTATCCTTTTGGTTGAAACAGCTATGACTCTACTTTTCCAAATTTCAGACTAAGAGATGGGAAAAGAAATTCTATTTCATGATATGTCAAGATAAATTTTTCTTTTTCATGGGTTTGGCCAGAAATTTGTAAGTTGATTGATCAGAAAATTTCATAATATCGGTTTGGCATTATGTCAAAAAGGCTAAATATATGTTTTAGCCTCTAATGTTTGGTTGTTTTTTCAATTTAGTGCATGTTTGGGAGTGATTTCAAAATGACTAAAATCACTTTTGTCATGTTCAAAATCATCCCGAAACATACTTTTAATTATTAAAAATCAATTTCATGTTTGATTTTACACTTTTAACTGTGATTTTCATACCGTTAAAATTGATTTTTAATTATTAAAGACATGTTTTTGAGTGATTTTGAATATGTCAAAAGTGATTTTAACCATTTTGAAATCACTCCCAAACATGCACTTAGTATTTTGTTGGTGAATGTTAAAATTGACCAATAATAAAGTTACGAGACATAACTTAGTGGGCAGGCATAAAATCAGAGTAACATGTAAAGATCTAAATTTATGTCAATCTCTTAGAATTTCGGAAGGTGGAATTAGAGCCTTTCATCACTAAGGTAGACCAGTTCCTTTTCTAAATTTCCATCAACTCACTAAATATTATGTTGTATATATTTATCATCAGTCAATTTTTACATTCACGGACAATGAGGCTATAATTTAAAAATTATTCGAACACAAGAGACCAAATTGAAATTTTTGAAGGACATTTGCAAAATAAACAAAAAAAGAGAGAAAAATAAAGAATAGATGGAGAGAATCCTATGAATCGAGGAGAAGAAATCAGCCATATTGAAAAATTAGTGTGAAAGACAGTCCTTTATGTCGGTTACAAGTACAATTGAAAGAACCCTAAAATAAATAACAGTGACCTCATGCTATACCCTCACACCCAAAAAAAATTTCTGATTGGTTGCACCGAAGACTTTTGATTGAAATGAAACCAATTTTTCCCAAAAGTTGCAACTAATTGCAGTTCTATTAATTTTTTTCTGTAGATCGATATAAAAATTCAAAAAAATTAAGTTAAATTATAAATTTGGTCCTGTAGTTTAGGAGAAAAAGTTAAAATTTAATCCATATGGTTTTAAAATTAGAATTTCATCCTTATGGTTTCATAAAACCACATCAAATAGTCTCTATTGTGTACTCAGTCTATTAGAATTTTGTCCCTATCTTATGGTCTAACAGTAGTTTTTAATAGCTACTTACTCAATTCGTTAGTCATTTTTAATGGTAGAGACTTCTAATTATGTTTTATCAAACCATAGGGATGAAATTCTGAATTTAAAATCTGGACTAAAGTTGTAATTTGACCAAAAATGTAAAAGAATTAAGAACATTTAAGTAATTTCCAATTTGCTATTTAATCTTTTAAACTTCTCAATTCCATGAGACCATTAAGAGTATGTTTGGTTTAACTTTTCAAGTGTTCAATTTTGGAAAAAAAAAATCATTTTGATAAAAATTATAGTATTTGACAACCACTAAAAATGACTCATTAAAAAATAAGATTGAAAAATAAACCATTTTGAGAGAAACACTTTAAAACAATTTTTTTTAAAAAAAAAAGTTTTTTAAGTATATAACGGGTGTGTTTGGTTTAACTTTCCAAGTGTTTAATTTTGAAAATAAATCATTTTGAAAAAAAATTTAGTGTTTGGCAACCACTAAAAAGGACTTATTAGAAAATGAGATTGATAAATAAACCATTTTGAGATAAACACTTGAAACCAACTTTTTTAAAAAGAGTTTTTAAGTATACAATTACTTGTGTATAAAAACACTTATGAGAAAATGCAACCAAACATATGAGTGTTTAAATTCTAAACAATTTTTATACAAAATGTTTTTTAAAAAATGCATTCTTGAAAAACATTTAAATTAAAATGTATTCCAAACGGACCAAACAACTTGTATATAAAAACACTTATGAGAAAATGTAACTAATCACACGAGTGTTTAAATTCTAAACCATTTTTATACAAAATGTTTAAAAGAAAATGCATTCTTGAAAAACACTAAAATATATTTCGAACAGCCCATAACTTTTTGTTGACAAATTAAAAAAAAAAAAATTGGAAAAGATTTAATCGAGATTTTTTTGGTATACTAAAGGAAATTTTTAAAATTTTAAAACACTAGGGACCTAACTAAGAATTATCTAAATGGTGAGGGATGATTTTGTGGACTTGGCTAATAATTAATTACTAAAATTGTAATTTACACAAGTTTATAATTTATAATAACTGAATTTATAAGTAGTATGATAACGACACTCGAATCTGTAGTATGACTTTTGATTGACAAATTATGAGCTTTGTATTTGACAGAATATAATTCCCCACTCTTATCCTTTTCCCTTTTAACTTATTTCTCTTTCTCTCTCTCTCTCTCTTTTTCATAATTGCTTGGCCATGCTGACAGCTATGCAATTCCATTTCAGACTTAATTTCACAACCACTTTATTGTTGCTTTGTAATGGAGATACAGTTTTTAGAAAGGAAAAAAAAAAATATTTGTAGTTTTATTCAATCTTTTTATTTATTGAGCCAAAAAGCTCACTCAATCAAATTCCTTTATTTTGCTAATTAAGAAGGCTTAGCTTATCTTAGCTTAGCTCATTAATGTCTTATCTCTCTACAAGCCAAAGAAGATGAGGGGATAAAGAAGGAAACCAATGCTGAATCCCACTTCAAAAAGTCTACCTTTTTTTTAAAAAAAAGAAGAAATTATTACAAGGCAAGGCAAAGAGATTGCTGGATTTACAAGGAATGAAAAATCCATATTGCAGATGAGAAAAGAAGGGTGGATAAAAAGAGGGCTTTTCTGATTTAGATGAGGAAAATTTGCCTGAAATGGTGGGTTATGGCTGATGATAAGATGATTAGAAATGGTGGGTTTTGCTCATAAATTTCAGTTAACAGGATTTTATAATTGAAGTGCAGACATGAAGTGGCCAAAGGCCCCAAACCCATAAAAAGCCCACCACTTGTCTATAAAAATAGAGAAAATAAAAGGCAAAGGGAAAATACAGAAGAGAGAAGAGAACAAAGAAAGGAGAGGGATTGGGGGAGGGGGGAGGGACAACAATGTCAGATTTGTAGTTTGTTTAGTGTGTTTTTATTATCCCCATGCTAGATCGCATAAGAAAAAAGAGAAAAGAAAAGAAAAAGAAGAACAGAGAAAGAGAAACTAACCCGGGGTCGATCCTCTGTGGAAAAGCTTCCAAAAACCCTCACTGATTCAATCGGCTGGGTCTCTTCCTTTTGATCACTCTGATCTCAGACCAAACGCTGCCACTTTCTTAACCGTTATGTGCTTTTACAGCTCAGTCTGTTCCTGGAAGATGGCACAGAAGCAAGGGCCAAACCCATAAATCTCAGATTCAAGGTACACAGGACCAGCACCACCTCCATATTCTCTGAACTTGTATTAAGACTGTTGCTTTCTTGTCTCAAGAGACATTTTGCAGTTATTTTAGCCCATACCTGTCCGGTCTTTATCTGAAAATTTTTTTGTTCATATTAATGGTGTCTGGATATACTGGGGGGGATGTAGTTTCTGGAATAACGGTTGTGAGTGTTGAGTATAAACAAAACCTGGAGCTGAGATTTGGTCTAGGTCGTGTTCTTGATCTGGGATGATGAATTTTTTGATTGCTGGCTCATTTGGATGATGCATAGGAAACAGAAACTCCTGTAATTTTGTGTCCAGAGACTGGCCTTTTAGGAAAAAAAAAATGGTTAAACCCTGCTGGAAACCTCATGATGATGACGATTCGAACGGACGAGTTGATGGATTGTTGTGGTCTAAGGATCTGGGGCATCATGTTTATGGACAATTCTCCATGGCAGTAATCCAAGCTAATAATGTGGTGGAAGATCAAAGCCAGCTTGAATCTGGGGCATTGAGTATGTCCAATCCAGGTCCACAGGGGACCTTCGTCGGAGTTTATGATGGTCATGGTGGAACCGAAGCTTCACGGTTCGTCAACGACAATCTCTTCAGCAATCTCAAAAGTTGGTTTTCATCTTCATTGCAAACATTGTACAATCTGCTTTTTTGGTTTTCTGGTTCTTGAATTTTGCAGGAATTTTAAATTCCCACGAGCTTATTTTGATGTGTCTGTGGTTTTTCGAAGTGCAGGATATGCATCTTTGCACCAAAACATATCAGAAAACGTTATCAGGAAGGCTTTTGCAGCAACAGAAGAGGGGTTTCTCTCTCTTGTCCAGAAACAGTGGCTAAATGAACCAAAGATTGCATCTGCTGGATCATGTTGTTTGGTGGGAATCATATGCAATGGACAGCTATATATTGCAAATGCAGGCGATTCGCGGGTAGTGCTAGGGAGAACTGAGAGAGCCACTAGAGAAGTCATCGCCATTCAATTGTCCGCAGAGCACAATGCAAGCATAGAGTCAGTGAGAGATGAACTTCGGATGGTTCATCCAGATGATCCTCAGATTGTGATCCTGAAACACAATGTTTGGCGTGTTAAAGGTCTCATACAGGTAATTTTCCTGGAAAATTTCTCGAAATCTGAGAGGGTGGCTATTAATTGTTAAGTGAGGCAATCTAGAAAGCCTCTAGAGTTCTAAATCTTCAAAAGCTTACCCCTGCAGGTTTCAAGATCCATTGGTGATGCATATTTGAAAAAGGCAAAGTTCAACAGGCCTCCTCTGCCGCCTAAATTTCAACTGCCTGAGCCATTTTACAAACCGATCCTCATCGCAGAACCATCAATACTGGTACACAAACTCCGCCCAGATGATCAATATTTAATATTTGCTTCTGATGGCCTGTGGGAACACCTTAGCAACCAGAAGGCTGTTGACATCGTCAACAGCTATCCTCGAAATGTAAGAATCCATCTTCTCATTAACCACCATCTTGTTGATCGATGACATTGAATTGATGACTATCTACTTTCATATTCCTTACCAAGATTTTTCTTGAATTTATGGTTCGACTGGGTGAAAACTGCAGGGAATAGCAAGGAGACTTGTCAAGGCTGCACTTCGAGAAGCAGCTAAAAAAAGAGAGATGAGATATTCAGACCTGAAAAAGATAGATAGAGGTGTGAGAAGGCATTTCCACGATGACATTTCTGTTGTAGTTGTGTTCTTAGATCCTCATTTGATCAATGGTAGGCCTTCCCCTTGTTCCTTGTCAATCAGAGGAGGAGAAGGTCTCCCTTCGTCAGCAAACTCGTAGCTGGTAAACTTTGTTAATGTCTTTATACCCTTTTCAATTTCTTGACAAACAAAACTAGAAAATTCAGGCTTCTTAGAAAGATCTATCAATTTGTAAGATCTTCTATTAGCAAGTAAAATAGAAGATGATGGATGTAAATGTACAAAGTTCGTAAATTGTTTCTTGATGTAACAAAATGAAACAATGTCCTTCATCTTTGTAAATCTTGTTTTTCCATCAGAAATATTAATATTGTCTAGTTCTTTACCATCAACATACAATAATCTCTCGTTTTGAGAGTTGGTGTGTAGATTAGATTAGCAGGCATAAAAATGACTGATACCACTATAGGATAAGCAAACGATGATACTTTTTTTTGTATGAACTTGGCCTATGATATCAAACCCTTCACCAATAAAGCCGAATCTTTACAAGAAAGGTGAATTATCCATTTCTTTATCCCATCTGACGGGCTATTGAAGATTTTTCTAGACTCCTTACAAGTGATAATTGAGATAAATATGGGTAAATAAACCAGAGTGAAAGTGGTCACAAAGTTCTTGAAGCAATCCTGAACGCTTCTGAGTTCCATCTGCCATTCTCAATTATGATTAAGATCAAAGACCCCTGCCATTTTGATAATTTTTGAACTAGAACAATCAAAGCAGCAAATTGATCGGGGCAGAGATCTAGTGCTAGTAATTGCTAAGGGGATAGGGCTAAGTAAAAGGTGATATAAATGTGATCTTAGAATTAAGGAAGCCTCTGAATTCAATCTATCGCCCTGTGTCAGTCAATCAACAAAACTTTTAGTTTTATCCTCTTACAGATCCTAAAGAGCAATAAGAGCCTTCTCATGCCGTGATATCTTATCCAGTGACTCGAGAAAAAGGCACCTGGGTGACAATAGTGATGCTCAGAATTTCAGTGTGCAAATCTGCAGAAAGAAACAAAGTAGTAACGCCAATGAAAATTAAGTTGAACCTGCAAAAGATAAACGAATCGATTAGATAACTTCTCGCATGCAAATTAAGTTGAACAAGGTCGGTGAGATGCAAATCAAAAGTCTGTTGATCATCAACTCATGAAACAGTTGGAATAACTTCTTCTAGGCACCATTCTGCCTTCCCAAAAATCTTGATAATTCCAGAAAACAGAATCAGAAATTATAAACTACAACTGTACAACTATTGCTTAGCCTACTAAAAAGGAACCAACAGGTACATCTCCCTTAGATCCTTACCATTTACTTGGATTGAACTCAAAGGGCTTGCTTGAAAATCAGAAGAATGATGATAATGATAGCATAAATAATTTTAAAATAAATGGACATGTTGAAAACTAAATGGAAGTAGACCCTCCAATTTGATGAAAAGGGTGCAGTACTGGAAATTTAAAACTTCAACTCCATCTAATGGGTTCGATATTTATACATTTCATACAAAATAATGGTCACATCCTTAAACTGAAAAGGTTCAGGATACGAGGAACTAAATGGTTAATAGCTCGGTTGTCCAATTGGTTAGATGGACAGTGGCTTGGCTGAGTATAACACTTGTTGATGTAGCTTTTTAGTTTTTATTGAACCAAAGGGAGCTTTATGAAAATGGGGCAAATTGGCAAGCCGAGCTTTCTTCTTTGCCTCCTCATCGGTAGCGACAGACAAAGTTACGAGCTCAAATCTGAAAAACAGAAAAGATAGTCGAAGTGAGGAGAGATGAATTGTACAAAGTTCACAGGATACTAATAAATCGAAGAGAAAAACCTCTCTGCTCTTGCCTTTCTCTTCAGCTCCTCTGCTTTGGCCATTTCATCCGGTCCACATACTGAATCGATGCCGAACCTGCAAAATTTCCGGTTCACAAACGAAACAGCAGCTTTAAAACTGTCGAACGACACAAGAAAGAAAAATAATGAAAAGAGGATGAAATACGAAGAAGTTCATAACTATCTCCAGCATCTACTTCGAAAAACGAGAATACAGAATAACTTGTTCTTCAATAAATGCATCAATCAGTTGATTACTTAACTACCGATCCATGAAACAGCATCAAATTCAACCAATGAAAGAACAGAATCCTACACTCCTCCCATTCCTCGGAACACGCAACAAATCGTACGAAAAATAAACAATGCAACGAAACCGGAACATCACCTCTCAGCTCTAGAGAATCGCTTTTCTGCCTCCGATAGACGAACGGGAATCCCGAACCGCTCTGCACGACGGATCTTCTTGAAGATATCAAAAACAGAAGCACGATACTCCGGTATTCTCCCCACGGCGGCACGTTGAGATTCAATGCGTTCCGTTGTACCGGCGAGAGTTGCGGACGAGGGAGATCGGTTGCCATTGCCATTGCCAGCGGCAGCGAATCCTAAATCCGGCGGTAGGGTTGATTTCAGTCCTGGAAGAATGCTTTCGCTGAGTTCTGCTGTGAAATTGGTCGCCATTGAAGAAGGAAGATCGGGACCTGCGCGAAATTTAGAATGGAGGAACGTAAAGAGGGTGAGCTCTTCGATGCAGTAGCTTTTTTTATTATTATTATTTTATATTTTTCAACGCCTGACCGGTTTGGCGGTTTGTGATTTTTTTGGCGGTTCGTTTTTTTGGCGGTTTGTTTTTTAGGCCAGAGTAATAACGGCGTTTTTCATTTTCAGATATGATAACGGCGTTAAACGTTCGGTTTAAATCGATTTTTTCAAAAAAAAAAAAAAAAAAAAAAAAGAAATACGATAATTGGAAAACAAATATCTCTCATATCGTCCATCCAAGTTAAGTAAAGAATAACCAATTATGCCAACAAGAGCACAGCTCAACTGGCATAAAGATGTATATAACCACGAGGTCTGTGGTTTAAAATGGTAATTGCTGTCTTGTCCACTAAATTATGTTCAAATTGGTGTTCATAGAGCTTAAATAGACATTAAGCTCCTATATTATTAATAACTCCACTGCCCTATAAGATAGACAAAGCAAAGTGAAAGTAAGCATAAGAGGTTAGCATACTTGCTCGTGCCCGAGTAGCCTTCTAAATTTGAGTATGTTTGCCGCTCCTAAGGGCAAGCAAGCTCAAATTCAGCTTCCTTTTTACACCTTTCGGTACAAAAAAATACAAGGGTTCAATGAAAATAAAAGACGAAAAAAAAAACACAAACATGTATCTACAATAATAAATTACATCGAAACACAAATTAAGATACTTGTATACTTACATCACTAGAAAGCTCAAAACAAAAATTTCACCCAATAAAAAGCAAAAAATCCAAAGTAAGCACAGTTCAACCGTAATTGACATATACTCTCAACCAAGAAGTCAGATGTTCGAATGTTCTCATTCTAAATGTGGTTGAACTTAAAAAGAAAAAAAAAAGAAAAAAAAAATCCCTCCAAATTTCATAATTTAGTTTGATAAAATTCAAAATGCTGAAGTTAAAAGGCATTTAATCACCTATATAAAATAATTTTAGAAAAAAACAAGAAATAAAATTTTTTTCAATATATATATAAGAGATTTAAATATCCAACTTCGATAAAAAGATATAGATTTATAAATTTTGTAATATGTAGTATTGTGATATAACTTTCTTCCTAGTTCAGATCATACTCAATTGATTTCTAAAAGGAACAAAGCCATATTCATTCTTTTTTTTTTTTTTTTTTTTTTGACAATTTGTGAGATGGGAGAATCGAACCACTGACCTCGTGGTCACTAGTACATCTTTATGCCGGTTGAGCTATGCTCTTGTTGGCAACAAAGCCATATTCATTCATGCTTTCATATTTTATATGTTTAATCCAATAAATTTATGTCATCAAGGACGTAACAAAATCAAGTAAAGATTATGGAAACATCATATAATAAAATCAATAATAAATTAATCCCAAAAAAATATCCACTTTACTGAGCCGCCACCTCGACCGCCACGTCACTGCTTGCGAATTCCACTTTTCGACTCTGCTCCGATGGCCTATATAAGTAAGCGTTCTCGCCGGCCATTTTTACAGTCACCAGTCCCCAAAAAACCTTCTCATAATCTCAAACACCAAATTCATCAGCTAAAAACCGCAGCAGAGTTCCTGCCGGAAGAAATCGATGGCTACTCTGTGAGTATTTCACAATGGAAGAAATGAGTTCATCTCTGGATTTGAGTTCTTTGTTGTTTTTTTTTTTGCTTCTATGATTTTTTTGTTGGTTATGGTTTCTGTTGTTTGATTTCCTTCTGTTCTGTAGAAATGTGGCGCCGGAAGTTCGTCCACCGTCTTTGGAAGCAAATGCCGAACAACCTCCTCTTTTCGATGGAACCACCAGGTTGTTTGTTTACTAATTTGATTGAAGTAACGATTTAGTCGTTAAACTTGTATGTAATGATTTAGTTTAAAGTTTGTAATGACTTAATCTTCAATATGTTGTCTGTATAACGATTTATTCCTTGAATTTATTAACATATTTGATCCCTAGTTAGATTATTAGGCAAGAAACCTTGTTAAAACTGAACAAAATTTTTCCTGGAAACGACGAATTCGGATATGATATTGTCCACTTTTGACAAAGCCCTCGTGACTTTGCTTTTAGTCAACCCAAAAGGTCTCGTACCAATGAAGATATTTGTTCTCCCTTGTATACCTATAATCTTTCCCTTATCTAACTAATGTGGGACTTTGGTCACACTCACAACAATCTCCTTCGAACAAAATACCACCAAGCCTCCCTTCAAATAGTCATCTATCCATCCAATTATTTTTTATCAAAAGTTTGCTCTTATCCAAGACAACTCCACTTCTTTGAAGTATATCGCTATCGCCTGTCCAACAGACCCAACTACAAATCTCCCCTGTGACTATTTCTTCAAGGTTTACAACTTTTTTCGACACCCAAGGATTCTACTAATATTGCTAAGTAAGAGGCATGACTCTGATACCACTTGTCAAGGGACCCTCCACATATCTTCACAATGGTATGATATTGTCTACTTTGAACGTAAGGCCTTACGAAGTTTAGAGACTAAAATGTTACCTGGTTAATTTAGAAACTAAATTGTTAGTCAAATCAAAGTAGAGGATCAAATGTATTTTTTAACAAAAGGTAATTTGTATATGCATTTTCGCTCGAGAAATTATCTAACCCTAAGATTTTGTAATTTGGGGCTCTGTTTCTGAAGGTTGTATATGGCTTATTATTGCCCGTTTGCACAGCGTGCTTGGATCACAAGAAATTATAAGGTAATTCCTCTGTTCAGTTCTGGGTTATTTCAAGAGATTTTTTCTTACAAGTTTGCTGGTTTATCCTTTTGCTTTTGGACATTATTTTTCTTCTTGTTTTTTGAGAGTTGCAGGGGTTACAAGATAAAATTAAACTAGTGCCTCTAAACCTTCAAAACAGGCCTGTCTGGTATAAGGAAAAAGTCTACCCTTCAAACAAGGTAGGTTCAAATTGGTCTTTACATTTATTATATGGTTAAATATTTTGTCTTAGTCATTGAACTTTGCTCTAACATGCTTTGATAATCATGTAGTGTGACATTACCGAAACTGTTTTAAATACAACTGAAAACTTTAATGGCTACGACCAAAATGAATGTTTATGAAACTTTTTGAGAGTAGAAGCAAAACAAGACACGTGAGAATTCAAGAACTAAAAAACAAAACAGGGTCAAAACATCTGTTGTGTGAGACTAGTCAAGATACATGTAAGCTAGTTAAATACTTACAAATGTTAGGAAAAAAAATTCAAGAGCCAAATAGGATTTAAAACATGATTGAGGATTAACAGTGGGACTCCTTATTTTCAGGTGCCAGCTTTGGAGCACAATGGGAAAGTTATTGGAGAAAGCCTTGATTTGATCAAATACATAGATAGTAACTTTGAAGGACCTTCTCTTTTCCCAGATGTGAGTTGGAAAATTTTCTGTTGCTTCATAGCGCTTCTTATCCTCCTTGAGTTTCTTTACTGTCAAAAACACTGAAATCAATTCTATCATTGACATTACTCAATTATCCAAAAACAAAATGCAGGATCCTGCCAAAAGACAATTTGGTGAAGAGTTGCTAGCTTATACTGATACATTTACTGGGGCAGTATACCCTTCATTTAAGGGTGACCCAGCTAAGGAAGCAGGCAAATGCCCTCTCTCTCCAGTTTTTTTCTTTAGTTTTTCTTTTTTGAGTTCAACGGTTGGAGGGATTCAAACCCCTGACCTTTTGATCGAGAATATATGGCTTAACTAGTTGAGCTATGTTCAGGTTGACCAGTCTAGCCCTTCATTAGCTATTGTCGAAATAAGAGCTGATTTTTTTATGAATTTTTCTTTAGGTCCTCAATTTGATTACCTTGAGAATGCTCTGCAGAAATTTGATGATGGGCCATTCTTTTTGGGTCAATTCAGTGGGGTAATTTTACTATTTGTCTTCTTATAGTGACACACTAAAAAAATGTCTCATTGATTACTTTAAGATGAGATATTGGCCACACTTTTCATAAATGGGTTTTTGTGTTCTTTAGGTGGACATTGCATACATCACATTTATTGAAAGGTTCCATGTTTTCTTAGCTGAGGTTTTCAAGTATGATATCACAGAAGGAAGGCCTAATCTAGCTGCATGGATTGAGGTAATAATTGAAACTGATCGCATCATGGTTGGATGAGATTCTTTTCTTAAAAATAATACTTGGCTGCATAACAAGTGCAGATATCTTCCAACACACTACCATTAAAATGTTGACAATTAAGAGAGGAAGGTAGAGATGGAGAAAAATAGAAATTTCTCTATTAATTGTCAACATTTTAATGGTGGTGTGTAGGGAAATACCTACGCACCGGTATGCAGTAAAGTATTGTCTTTTCTTAAATGAGTACTTCATCTTGAAACACTTTAATGTGTTTACAAGTATTTGTTTGATTTAAATTCTATTTTTGGTATCTTAATTTGTATACTTGTTTCTTTTTTGTTCTTATACTTTAAAATGTTGTGTTTAATCGTAGAAAAAAAAAATTGTTTTGGTCTTCACAACCGTAGTTCCGTCTCATATCTAATAAAAATTTTCTTCATGTTACTTGTACTCTAAGCTACATGTGTCAAGTTTAACATCAAATTTTTGGAAACAATTGACCTTTGATTTCAATTAAATATAATATGAAAATTTAGCCACAATTTTCAAAATGAGTATTTATAAAAATTTGGTAACGTTCTCGTTTCTTGTTTCCGTTTCTAATTTTATTAAGAAATCTAAGCATTTAATAACTATGTATGTTTCTTGTCTCTCATTTTTTAGAAATACTCCCAAAATTTGTATAGAACTTTTGGAAACAACTAAAATTAGTTTCTCCTTTTTTGTTCCCGTTTCCAATTTTTTCCAAATATAAATAAGAATATAGGTTTATTATTATTGAATGTATAGATATTAGGATCATGAAATTCTATTTTTATTTATTAAAAATGAAGAAACGGAAACAAGAAATGACAACGTTACCAAACGGGCCCTTAAAAATAAAACTGACAAATGCAATGAATGTGAAAGTTTGGGGCCAAGGCTCTCAAGATTGATGCAACTTTGTTCAATTATTTATTATTTGGTTGCAGGAGTTGAACAAGATTGATGCTTACAAGCAAACCAAATATGATCCTAAAGCCATTGTTGAACTTTACAAGAAACGCTTCATGGTACCATATGCTTTAACACAATATCAATATCTTTCTATAATTAGATTACTTTTCTATAATAATTTTCATTGCTTCAACCTCTTTACGACGATCGTAAATGCAATTTTTGTTGTTGTCAGGCTTAAGAACAAAAACTGGAGATTCAACATTGTCGTATCGTGAATGAGTAGTTTGATAACGTCGATTCGAGAATTTCAAATTCACATGTTTAGTTGCTTTTTTTTTGTGTTGCTTGAATTTATATGGACTTTGATCCATTTGTGTATTTGTATGTAATCAATATGTTTAAGTGTGGAATAGAGAAAGAAATAAAATAGACAATAAAAGGGTTTTTTCTTTTTTTCTTTGAAGTCAAGTAAAAGATATTTGTACTTAAAAAGTGAGATGTTCATTTGTGTATTTCTTTTTTTGTGTATGATGTCCCAATTTAAACATAATTCAAATGGTTAAGATATATCTCCAACTGAAAGGTTAGAGGTTCGAATCCTCCCAATTCCTAAAGAAAAAAGATAAGACATATATTATTATTTCAAAGGTCGATGGTTTGATCTCCTATTAAACAGGAAATAACAAGTTGAATGATTTATTAGATACTTGTTGAACTTTAAGGATTTATTGGAACAATTTTGAAAGTGTAAAGACAACTTACAAGAAGCATATTATGGCACCATATATGTTTAAGTAGGCTTTTTGATAATGTTCATGTGCTTTTTGAGTGGTCTCAAACCTTGCAAATGGGATTTTTAGACTCCAAAAATATGGGGTTTTTTGGAAAAGTAGGAAAAAAAATTAAAAGAAATTAGAGAAAAAGGGTAAGTTTGAAAGTTTTTAGAAATATAAGGTGTCGCATCTCTTCAACAGACGCGACACCTTAAAATTTTGAGGGTCGCGTGAGACGCGACCAGTGCCTTTTTTTTTTTGAAACGCCGATGGGTCGCGTCTCTTGGAGAGACGCGACCAAGCCGCCACGTGTCACGCCCATGTTTTTTGTAATTTTCGTTTACAGTTTTTTTTTTTTTTTTTTTAATCTGAAGATTCTAAACCAATTTTTTTTTTTTTTTTGAAAAGACCAAATGATTTTTTTTAACTAAATATATTTAAACCAAATGACATTTAAAAAAAGATTTTTTTTTTAAAAAAAAAAACCAAATGATTTTTTTTTTGTTTAACTATATATATTTTAAACCAAATGATATTAAAAAAAAAACAACCAATGATTATATTTTTTTTTGTTTAACTAATAAAAATTTATAAAAAAAAAAAACTAACTTATAAATTAAATATATAAATTGTATCATTAGAATGAATTGTTATGAACCATCTATTATAAAATTACGAATCGAATTTAACCAGTGTTCATATACCTCAATCTCCATAACTTATAAAAAAAGAAAAAAAAAACCGATCTCTTAACATTCTCTTTTCATTTTTTTAGAAATCGTTTTTTTTTTTTTCTTTTTTTAACTAGTGTTCATATACCTCAATCTCCATATCTCCATATCTTTATTGATTTTATCTTTAAATCCGATCTAAACGCAATATTCAATTCTTTAAAATTACAAGATATTTGAAACTCAAATGTCTACGAAAATACCTTTTTTTAAGGAGGGGAAGAATATATTCAATTTTCTAATTACATATTAAAACAAAAAATTATAATTGTTTTTATAAGTATTAAATTAATATTATATTGTTAACTTCTTTTTTGAATAAGATAATTAGATACATTATTAGATTCATTTTTAGTAGATTCGATTCGTAATTTTATAATAGATGGTCCATAACAATTCATTCTAAAGATACAATTTATATATTAATTTATAAGTTATTTTTTTTTTTTATAAATTTTTATTAGTTAAACAAAAAAAAATATAATCATTGGTTGTTTTTTTTTTAAATATCATTTGGTTTAAAATATATATGGTTAAACAAACAAAACAAAATCATTTGTTTTTTTTTTTTTAAAAATATTTTTTTAAATATCATTTGGTTTAAATATATTTAGTTAAAAAAAATCATTTGGTCTTAAAAAAAAAAAAAAAAAAATGTAAACGAAAATTACAAAAAACATGGGCGTGACACGTGGCGGCTTGGTCGCGTCTCTTCAAGAGACGCGACCCACCGGCGTTTAAAAAAAAAAAGGCACTGGTCGCGTCTCTAGAAGAGACGCGACCCACAAAATTTTAAGAGACGCGACACCTTATATTTCTAAATTTTTTCAAACTTCCCCTTTTTCTCTAATTTGTTTTAATTTTTTTCCTACTTTTCCAATGGGTATGGCTACTTTTTACAACGAATTTACTTGTTACTAACGAGTATAGCTTATGTTATTATTATTTCACTTCATCCTATCATAAATTTAGTCACTTCAAAATGCATTTTTTAGTACATGAATCCATCGATCTTTGAAATGGTATATAATTGATATCTTGTCCATTGAGTTATGTTCGGATTGACCTTCAGAATGTATTTTTCATACGGTTTAATTTAAACGCCTTTTGTGGACTTAACATAGTATAATTATCATGTGAAGCAGCTACAACATGGTTGATAGTTTTGCAGTTGGATGTATGAGAGAACCTTTAAACTTCAAACTTGTATCAAGTAGTGTTATTAAATGACATGCACATTTTTTAATTCACATCTGTCACATTGTAAATGCGTGAAAATTTACAGGACTATGGAAGCATCATATTGCTTTCCATTTATTCTTATCTCACATGTTAGCATCTTTTTAAAAGTGACATGAGATTTGTTAATATTAAAAAAAAAAACATGAATACAAAATTATTGTGTGAGACTAATGTGAGCATAACGCAAAACTGACCTAAAGTTTGTCATAATATCAAGAGGTTTGTAGTTCGAATCATTTATCACACATTGTCAAAAGAATTAGTGTGAATAAAAAAAGTATGCAAACATGAGCATTGATTCGAATGCTCGTTGTCAAAAGAATTAGTGTTAATAAAAAAAGTGGACCAACATGAGTATAACTAAAATGACGTAAACCTCGCTTCCGTAGCCAGGTGTTTCCGAAAAATAAGTCTCGGTGCCGATTTCTGTGAGCGGTCGAGAGGGAAGCTTTGTGAATGTCACCACTCAGCTTTATCACATCCTTGATTCCCTGTAAATAATCCTCACTCTCACTGAATCCGCCATATTGTCGTTTGTTCTTAGAGAATCTCCTCGAAGTATCGCACTCAGAGAGCGAAAATTTTCAAGAATCGTCTCTCGAAGAACATTCATGGCTGCTCTGTGAGTATTGCGAGTTCAGGAAATTAAATTTCACCGACTTTTTTCGCTGATGAATTTGATTCTTGCTGTAGAGAAGAGGTTCTACCTCCGTCGTTGGACGCCACCGCCGAACAACCTCCTCTGTTCGACGGAACTACCAGGTCCGCTTTGTTTTGGCCTCTCGTTATCTGTTGAAATCTCTGTTTGTCGTTGATTGAATTCTTTGCCCTAAGTTCGTTCGCTTTTAAGAGTTCTTCCTCTGTTATTTGAAGGTTGTATACTGCTTACATATGCCCATATGCTCAACGTGTGTGGATCACCCGGAATTACAAGGTTTGTTTGTTGATTTTTGGGTTGCAAAGTCTTGTTTTCTTGCCTAAATGTCATGGCTGCTTTAATTTTTAAATTTCTGTTGATTAATTATACTGTTAATAATGTATATAATAAGAAATTAATTACAACTAATCACTCAAGTTCTTAGGTTTTAGTGATAGTTTAACTAGTATCAGAATAGAGGTAGTCGCATGTTGAATCTTGACTCTTGTGCTAATTTCTTAATCCACAGGTGAGAGGAGTGCTAAAATTTGGTTGGAGTGCATTAAGTTTTTGGTTCATTTGTAACCAATCACGTGGGGACTTTTGGTTTATTCTTTGGAATTTTAGTCTTTAGTGGAAAAGGGGGAGTTTTGATAAAAATAAATTGTATACCATTGATAAAAAAAAATTAAAAAATAAAAAATAAAAAAAAATCAGAAACTCAGACTTCAGAAATCAGCACCCCAAACACAGACTTCCAAAATCAGATTTCAGAAATCAACACCCCAAACACAGACTTCCAAAACCCCCAGATTTCTCAAATCACCCTATTTCCAAAACTCCTATTTCCAAAAACTCTATTTCCAAAAACCTTTCCCCAAACACTCCCTTAAAATATTCAACAACTTGATTTATAAGAATGAGATTAATTTATTATTTGTTACTTTGTGTACCATCCAGGTGCAGTTGCTAAATCTTCTCAATTTCCTCTTCATGCATATTAAAATTAAATATATCTTAATGTAACAACTCAATCTTTTGAGTTGACTATTTTCTTTAATGCTTAGTTTCAATCTGCTTGCTTTCACTTTCCATGGATCTAATTTCACTTTGAAGTACTTAGGTGCCTTTTTTGTCTTTTGCTTTTGGTTTTGTATTTTATATAATTTGTTGGCACCAATTGTCATTTGCTGCTTCTTCATTGGGCGCAGGGACTACAAGACAAAATTAAGCTAGTTCCTCTCAACCTTTTAAATAGGCCTGACTGGTATAAGGAAAAAGTGTACCCTGTAAACAAGGTGAGTCATGTCGAAGAAAATCATATTCTTATTCCTTGCTCCATTTGCCTTTTCCTTGGTGATTGAAGATCACAGTTGGGTTTCTCCTTATCTGCAGGTTCCATCTCTGGAACATAATGGGAAAGTTATTGGAGAAAGCCTTGATCTGATCAAATATGTTGATAGCAACTTTGAAGGACCTTCTCTTCTCCCAGATGTAAGTAGACAAAATTTTGTTGGCTCGTTTTCTCGGCTGGTTTTGTCATCAAGCATCTGTTTGCTACTTGAATTATGCTGCGTTTGGCGAATGGATTTGGCAGGAAATGATTTTAAATTCCAAGATTTTAAAAGATGGAAATGATTTTAAATTCCTATTTGTGTTTGGAACCAAAATAATTCGAAATCACTAAAATTAAAATCTCATGTTTGGATGCTCATGAGAAATGAAAAGAAAGTATAACATTTTACTATTATGCCCCTTATAATTTTGCAGGAAACTTTTTTTTTTTGGTTGATTTCTTCTCTAACTAGTGTATGGAAACATAAAAAAGAAAAAAAGTATACATATAGATGGAGCAAAAAAAATTGAATCAATATATAAAAAGAAAAAAAAAACAAATTGGTAGTTGAATCAACTATAGGAGTCATAAATTAAGAAAAAAAAAATCTTTATGGGTAAAATTGGAAACATAATTTTTTAAGTTTGAAATCCTACAAAATCCGACCATTTTGGAGTGGAAAATTTTGTTAAAGAAAACACGATTTCCCTTACTTTTTTGCTCATCCCAAACACGTGAAAAGATTTCAAATCAGTTATGATTTCAAATCCTTCCAAATCCAGGGGTTCCAAACAGGGTTACTCTTTTGCTCATTCGGTTATCCAAATCAAAATGTAGGATCCTGCTAAAAGAGAGTATGCTGAAGAGTTGCTATCCTACAGTGATACGTTTATTGGTGCAGTAGTCTCTTCATTTAAAGGTGACACTGCAAAGGAAGCAGGTAAAAGTTTGTGAGAGTACTAGATGGATTATTGGTAGGTATTAGTAAAGGCATAGTGGTAATTAGTTAGGAGTATCTTGGTTATAAATAGGGGAGTTAGGAGTCTTAGAAAGGGAGAAATAATTTTGTGGATTATCCAGCGTGGGACTTTAGGGAGAGACATAGCCCTCTCAAAAGGCTACCGATAATTTTTATCTTTGTGTTCTCTTGTGATTTCTTTTATCTTAACGAAGTTTTCAACTTGATTGCTCTTCATACAGCTTTTTGGTTATGAACATTGGCTGATTATACTACAAATTCTGCTAGGTGCTCAATTTGATTATTTGGAGAATGCTTTGCATAAATTCGATGGCCCCTTCCTCCTTGGGGAAATCAGTCAGGTAAATTGAACCTTTTTTTTTTTTTTTCTGATAAGAAAGTAACTTTGAACTTTCATAAGCCCTGGTTCTGTTTCTTTAGTATTTCCAATCAAAAGAGCCACGATGTCATGGGAATTTTAGGAAAGCTAGCCTGTTTGCTGTGTTTTAAGTAAGTTATGCTTAAATTTATGACGGGATTTTCTGTTCTTTAGGTGGATATAGCATACATTCCATTTATTGAAAGGTACCACATTGTCTTATTGGAGGTTCTCAAGATTGACATCACAGAAGGAAGGCCTAAACTAGCTGCATGGATTGAGGTTCGTAGTATGTGCATTTTGCTTTCTGATAGTATTGGTAGCTCTAATAAAGCTCTGTGGTGAAGATAAATGGTTTGTTCTATACTTTCTAGTCGTTAATTCTTTGGTCACTTCTCGAATTCTGAGCAATCTTGACATCTACCACTTGTTCCTTGGCTCCAAATGTACGTTTTTTTTTTTTTGATATCCGTGAGTGTTCTGCCCAGCTTACGCGCACCTCGACTAATCTCACAGGACAACCACCTAACCCTACTACATTTGGTTGCCAAGGAAACTCGTAGGATATTAAATCCTAGGTAGGTGGCCACCATGGATTGAACCCATTCCCTCTAAGCCCTTTTTTTGCTCCCAATGTACGTTTTCTAATACTTGTTTTCTATTTTAGTTCTTCGTTTCATACTGAGTGTGATTTTGGCAATGTTTGGTAACAAATTAAATCACTTTGAAAAAATTAAATTGATTTAAAAACTCTTGTTTGAGAAACACTTTAGAGAATTGATTCTCCAAGAAGTGAGTTTAGAGTGATCAACCGATTCTCTGTCAAATCCCTTCTTGGAGAATCGATTCTCAAGTGTTTCTTAAACATGAGAACCAAGAATCTCTATGAAATCATTTTATCGTAGTTTGACATTTATAGAACCACTTTAAAATCATTTTATCTTCACAAAAGGAAAGCCTAATATAACTGCAAGGATTGAGTGCGTGATTATTGTTTTGCATGAGATACTTCTCTTAAAGAAGTACCTCTTCTTGAAACACTTTAATGTGTTTTTAAATATTTCTTTCATTTACATTCCATTTTGGTATCTTAATTTGTATACTTATTTCTTTTTGGTTCTTATGCTTTTAAATATTATGTTTTATTCTACTTTTACATAATTGTGCTCTGGTCCCTGCATCTATAGTTCCATATCAAGTCTAATAAAAACTCTGTTATTTTGTTGCCTTGTATTCTAAGCCACACATGTTGAGTTTGACATCAAATTCATAAATAATTGAATATAATATGGAAGTTTAGTGAAAAGTACCAAAAGAGTATTTATAGAAGTTTGGAGATCAAAGCAAAATATTTATGAATAAAAGGACAAACACAAAAAATGTGAAAGTTTGGGACCAAAATATAAATTTAAACCAATTACTTTGATACAGCCCAACAGTCAACACTAAAAGGAAAATTTAAAAGGTTCTCAAGATGCTTGTACAAAAATAAAAAGTTAAAACTCTCAAACATAATTAGTGCAACCTTGTTCAATTATTTGGTATTTTGTTGCAGGAGCTCAACAAGATTGATGCTTACAAGCAAACAAAATATGATCCTAAAGCCATTGTTGAACTTTACAAGAAGCGCTTCGTGGTATGATATGCTTAACACAAGTTCTTGCTATAATTACATTATTTTATGTTTAACAATTCTCACTACTTTAACCTCCTTATGATGCTCGTGAATGTTATTTTTGTTGTTGCAGGCTTGAGAACAGAAACCAAAGATTCAACATTATCATATCGTGAGTGAGTAGAGCTTGATCATGTCGATCGAGAATTTAAGTTCACATGTTTACTTGCTTTTTGTGTGTGTTACGTTGCTTGAATTTATAGACTTTGATCCATTTGTATTATGTATGCAATCAATATGTGTATCAACAAATCTCTGTATGTGAGTTTCTCATCTGAATTTAACTGAATTGCTACTGTTTCATATATATATATGCAATCAATTTTCTTTTTTTGATTCTTGTAATTTGAATGTGGGTCTGCTTTTTGTGTGTTACGTTGCTTGAATTTATAGACTTTGATCCATTTGTATTATGTATGCAATCAATGTGTATCAACAAATCTCTGTATGTGAGTTTCTCATCTGAATTTAACTGAATTGCTACTGTTTCATATATATATATGCAATCAATTTTCTTTTTTTGATTCTTGTAATTTGAATGTGGGTCACTCTCTGTTCGAGTTGCTCTCTTTGATTCTGTGTGTTTTCTTTGGCAGGGTGTGAGAAAAATGAATTCTAGAGTTTGACTCAATATTCAATTCAATTCATGATAAAGTAAGCTGTTCTATTATTTTTGTATTATTATGGGGTTTCTTTTTCACCTGGAAAATTGATCTTGTTTTGTTAGTGGGTCTCTTTTACCACTCTCAAGAAACGATTATGGATTATGGATTGGTTTAGTGGTCAATAAGAGTTATGGAAATAATAAACTGCTTAGAAGGGATGAGTTCAATATCTAATATCCAATGAGTTTCCTTGACAACCAAATGTCATCAACTCTACACCACCAAGCAGAAAGGAAAAAGAAATTATGAATTTTTTATACTTTTGTAAAGAAGCCCCCAATAACATGAACAATTTTCAATCTTACTTGAGAAATCTGGAAAATTAGGTAAACATGAACAATTTCAAACAACAGGAATTTCTTAGATGAATTTCTTTTGTAGATTGATAAAGAAGCTTTAGAAATTAGGGAAACATGTTGAGCTAGTGGGGGGGCTTAGATAAGTTTTAAACAACATAAGATGAACACTTTCAACAATCGGTTCAATACATCCTGAAAATTACTAAAGGTTCTCAAATTTTATTCATAAGATAAGACTTACACACACTGATCACATTAGACTCTACCAAAATACACGAAAAGCAAATACAAGTGAAGACACCAGCAATTTGTTGCCAACATGTTACACATATACATGCATCAACCAATAGGCAGAAAGGAAAATGGTTCATGATTACGTGTCTTGAGAGTACTATACGTCCTCAAATTTTATTCACAAGACAGATGTACGCAAACTAAAGTGGATGGCATCTATTCTTGACTAAGAGGTCGGAAGTTCAAATCCCCCACCCTCAAATGCGGTTGAACTAAAAAGAGAGAGGACAAACTAATTACATTAGACCACCAAAATATATGGAAAACAAATACAAGTACATGCACCGAAATAATTTCTTGTCGACATGTCGAATGACTTATTTGTTATATGGCAACACATGACCTCCCCATCATTCGTTCTTAACCCTGATTAGAAAATTTATATATAAAAAACATGTTAATGAACAATCATTGATAATAAATTCTTTAGGCAAATCGCATTTATAGGGTTTAGTTGTGCAAAGCAAATGTTACCAAGAATCGCTTTGTATAAGCTTCAACAACCGCCTTGGGGTCTGCCTTTGTTTGTTTGTAAGCTATCTTGTTGAACTCCTACAAGAAAAGTATTTTGACTTCCATGACAATGTTGCAATTGAAAGATAAAAATAAGCAAAGGTTCATTTGCTATATTGTTTCTTACGAGATCAACAAACCAAATAAGATGATTTGCTTGGAAGAGAGAGAATGGATGCAATATAATTTCTTAAAATGTAGGCACATAATCATCATTGGTAGGGATTTTGGATTGTGAGCAAATAAACATGTGAGAGAATAAGAGACGGAGAATGAAGCTAAGGTTTTTTTTTTTTTTCTTTTCTTCTTCTTTCTGACAACATGTGGAGCGGAGGGAATCGAAGCACAAATCTCTTGGTTGTTAGTACAAATTTTATGAAGCTATGGTCTAGTATACCAATATAGTAAATATGAAAGGAAATTCAAATTTGCATCATTAACAATATTTGATGTTCGAGTAGAAAAGTGTGATAATAGAGCAAGAAAATGCACGAGAGAACAGGGGTAAGTTTGGCATTTCCTTCCTTTAGAAATGTATGTTTTTTCAAAAATATTTTCTTAAAGCACTTTGATTTTTTGTAGTTTTTTAAAAAGTAATTTTAATCACAAGTTTATTTGGTTGAACTACATAAAAGTAATTCTACAAATTTCAAATTACAACCAAATGATTCTGAGGTGACTCCCTCTAAATCACTTTGAAGTCACTTCTTGGAGAATCAATTTTCAAGTGTTTCTTATAAAAGAGTTCTCAAATTAATTTTTTTTAAAAGTGACTTTTCTCTTGTTACAAAACCTGGCCTATTTTAGGGAAAAAAAACTATTTTGGTCATCTAAAATCACTCAAAGAAGCTATGTCAAACACATTTGACATAAAATACAAAGGTCAGAAAATGCACATTAGCAGCCGAGAAACCGAAGAACAAGAAAGCAGGCAGATGGGCCTTCGACGACATAAAGGGTGTGTTTGGTTTTCAAGTGTTTAATTTTGAAAAAAAAAAAAAAACTATTGTTTGGCAACCACTAAAAATGACTTATTAAAAAATGAGATTGAAAAATAAACCATTTTGAGACAAACACTTGAAATCATTAGTATATAATAACTTGGGTATGAAAACACTTATATGGAAATGTATCCAAACATATGAGTGGTTTAAATTCTAAATCATTTTTATACAAAATGTTTATTAAAAAAAATGCATTCTTGAAAAACGCTTAAACTAAAAGGTATTTCAAAACGCACCCTAAATTTAGGTTGAAAGATTGCTCAGAATTCGAGAAGTGACCAAAGAATTAACAACTAGAAAGTATAGAATAAACCATTTATCTTGACAACAAAGCTTTATCAAAACTATCGACGGTGAGCTACCAATACAGTTCGAATGCACATACCTCAATCCATGCAGCTAGTTTAGGCCTTCCTTCTGTGATGTCAATCTTGAGAGCTTCCAATAAGACAATGTGGAACCTTTCAACAAATGGAATGTATGCTATATCCACCTAAAGAACAGAAAATACAGTCATAAATTTAAGCATAACTTACTTAAAACACAGCAAACAGGTTAGCTTTCCTAGAATGCCTGTGACATCATGACTCTTGATTGGAAATACAAAAGAAACAGAACCAAGAAATGGCTTGTGAAAGATCAAGTTACCTGACTGATTTCTCCAAGGAAGAAGGGGCCATCGAATTTTTGCAAAGCATTTTCCAAGTAATCAAATTGAGCACCTTACAGAATTTTTAGTATAATCAGCCAATGTTAATAACCAAAAAGCTGTATGCAGAGAGTGATCAAGTTGAAAAGTTTTACCTGCTTCCTTTGCGATGTCGCCTTTAAAAGAAGAGATTATTGCGCCATTAAACGTATCGGTGTAGGATAGCAACTCTTCGGCGTACTCTCTTTTAGCAGGATCCTACATTTTGATTTGGATGACCAAAGTGAGCAAAAGAGTAATTCATGCTGCAAATGGATGCTTGGTGACAAAACGAGCCAACAACACTTTGTCTACTTACATCTGGGAGAAGAGAAGGTCCTTCAAAGTTGCTATCAACATATTTGACCAGATCAAGACTTTCTCCAATAATTTTCCCGTTATGTTCCAGAGATGGCACCTACAGATAAGAAGA
This sequence comes from Luffa aegyptiaca, assembly GCA_017139565.1. NCBI lineage: Eukaryota > Viridiplantae > Streptophyta > Magnoliopsida > Cucurbitales > Cucurbitaceae > Luffa > Luffa aegyptiaca. The sequence goes on along the minus strand of CM029400.1, from coordinate 46,793,684 downwards.
AACCCAACTGTGATCTTCAATTACCAAGAAACAGGCAAGTGGAACAAGGAACAAGAATAAAATTTGGTTAAACTGTTGAAAATATCTCCGAACTATGGGATTGGTTTCAATTATACTCAAATTTTGAAAGTTTCATTTTAGCTCTTGAAATTTGAAGTTTGTTTCAAAACTACCATTGATGGCTTTTGTTGTTAAATTCATAGACAGAAGATGACACGTCTACTTATGTTTTGCTGATGTGTGAACAAATTTGAACACATAAGTGGAAAAGAAAAGACATATGACAGCTAATGAAAATTAGAAGAATTGAGGGCATGAAGTTGAAATGAGGAAGATGACAGCAGGTAGGATCCAAACATTAGGGTATAAGTAGACACATCACTTTAACGGTAAAAACATTCCAGAACCGTTTTAAAACAAACTTCAAACTTCAACTGTTAAAATGAAAATTTTCAAAGTTTGGAGGTATAATTGAAACCGACCTCGATGACAAGGGGTATTTTTAATAATTTAACCTATAATTCTCTTCAACATGAATCACCTTGTTTGCAGGGTATACTTTCTCCTTGTACCAGTCCGGCCTATTAAAAAGGTTGAGAGGAACTAGCTTAATTTTATCTTGTAGTCCCTGCGCCCAATGAAGAAGCAGCAAATGACAATTGGTGGCAACAAATGATATAAAATACAAAACCAAAAGCAAAAGACAAAAAGTCCACCTAAGTACTTCCAAGTGAAATCAGATCCATGGAAATAGAAAGCAAACAGATTGACACTAAGCATTAAAAGGAATAGTCAACTACCCTAAAACCAAAAGTTTGAGTCGATGCATTAAGAGATATTTAATTTTGGTTTTATTACCAGTTTAGTCTCTCAAACTATCAGAATTCAGAATTGTGTCAATTACGTTCATGACTTTAAAAAGTGTCTATTAGGTTCCTAAACTTTAAAAATGTCTAACAAGTCTCTAAACTTTTAATTTTGTGTCTAACAGGTTCCTTACCCATTCGAAATTTTTAAAAATTAGTCAATCTATAGATACAAAATTGAATCTTATGTCCATTGAAACCAACTTCCAATTGTGTATCTAGTAGACCTAATGTCAAATAGGTTAAAGACTTTAGACACAAAATTAAAAGTTAAAATACCTATTGAACGCAAAAATGAAAGCTTAAAGACATATTGGATACTTTTTAAACTTCATCAACCTATGGGAAACAAAATTGAATGTTCAGACACCTGTTTGACACTTTTTAAAGTCTAGCCACGACAAATTTTATATTCATACAGAGGAAATTGAGAAGATTTTGGAACTGCACCCGTAAATAATAGGATGGTACACAAAGTAACAAATAATAAATTAATCTCATTCTCATAATCAAGTTGTTGAATATTTCAAACAAAAATGAAAAAACAAACCTTGTAATTCCGGGTGATCCACACACGTTGAGCATATGGGCATATGTAAGCAGTATACAACCTTCAAACAACAGAGGAACAAGTCTTAAAACCGAGCGAAATTAGGGCAAAGAATTCAATCAACGACAAACAGAGATTTCAACAGATAAAGAGACATATGCAAGCAGTATACAACCTTCAAACAACAGAGGAACAAGTCTTAAAACCGAGCGAAATTAGAGCAAAGAATTCAATCAACGACAAACAGGGATTTCAACAGATAAAGAGAGGGCAAAACAAAGCGGACCTGGTAGTTCCGTCGAACAGAGGAGGCTGTTCGGCGGTGGCCTCCAACGTCGGAGGTAGAACCTCTTCCACTCTGCAACAAGAATCAAACTCATGAACGAAAAAAAAAAAAAAAAAAAAAACCGGCGAAAATTCATTTCCTGAACTCGCAATACTCACAGGGCAGCCATGGATGTTCTTTGAGAGATAATCCTTGAAAAAATTCGCTCTCTGAATGCGATACTTCGAGGAGATTCTCCAAGAACAGGCAGAAATATGGCGGATTCAGTGAGAGGGAGGATTATTTATAGGGAATCGAAGGATGCGAGAACGCTGCGGAGTGAACAATTACAAAACTTCGCTTTCAATCACTCAGAAAAGTCGGTACTCAGAATTTTGTGAATTCGCAACCAGAGAAGAGTCTCAAAAAAGAAAATAAAAAATAAAAAATCGCAAGCACTGACGTGGGGTGAAGTGCTTGAATATACGAAATTGATATGTTTTTTACCCAAAAAGTCTTCGGTATACAAAAATAAACCAATTTTAAAAATTAGTTTTTTTTTTCTTTTTTTGAAAAATAGTTTTTTTTTTTAATAACGCCGTTTCTATTATTCTTCATTATTTTATTGGGGCCCGTATGGTGCAATGTCTTTGTTATCCTCGTTCATTTTCTTTCTTTTTCTTTTATTTGTTCTTTGTTCTTTATGTTTTTTTTTTTTTTTTTTTTTTAAATTTTCAACTGCTCAATGGGAAAGGAAATTGAAATATTGTTGGGGAGAAACAAACAACATCGTTCCATCACTACTCATTAATTTTGTTTTTACACATTTTAGGTACAAAAACAAATGTTTGAGAAGTATAACCTTTTTTTTTTCTTTAATTTGACTGGATCAAATTTAGATAAACACACAAAAAAGATGATCCGGATTTGCCTAACTCGGATTTCTTGGTCGGTTCGATTGAAAAAGTATTTGGTCCGACTGGGAAATCTTGGTCAGTCCGATCAAGAAAATCTTGATCATAATTTAACCAATAAATTTTGATGACAAATTTTTTTTTACCAATTCCACGTTTTTTAAAAAAACTATATTAATGATTGACACGAAAGAAGAAGAATGAAGGGAGGAAGAAATAAAAATAATAATAATAATGTTGGACATAGTATTAATTATTATAACAAAAAAAATTGTATAATTTTTTGACCAATTCCATTGTTTTTTTTAAACTATATTCATGTTTGATACAAAAGAAGAATGAATGAATGAAGAACAATAATAATAAGAAAGAAATATTATTTTTTCAACAAAAAAAAAAAAAAAGATTTTTTTTTTTTTTTAAGTTTGTTTTATATGTAGGATATTAAATCTTAAGTATGTGACTATTGAACTTATTTCCTCTTTTTTTTCAATGGCCCTTATTGACTACTAAAGTCAATCTGTGATGGTTGAACATTAACAAAGATGCAAACCATTTTAAAAATCAAAAGTTTTAACCCATCAAAATTTTCATCTCATATAATGTCCCATATTTTAATAACAATATTCGGACAGTCTCAACACACTTTTTTAAAAATTTGACAAAGAAATAAAAAGATAAAAAATGAGATTTTTTTTGTTCATCTCATCTACAAGGAGATAATAGGAACAAATTATTAAGTGTTCATTGTACAATAAAACATGTAGTTTTGCACGGATGTAAGCCTAAAGCCAACCGTCCTACCTTACTTAACATAGGGACAGAGGGAGAAGGTTGTGAAGGTGGCATCGTTATCCACAACTCTGGTTGGATGAATTGAGGACCGATTGACTCGGGATTTTACGAACATTGGAGAGATAAATTGTAAAAGTACCTCAATTTTATATCTAACACAGGAGCAAAAGTGTCAAACCATCCCAACAGCCCAGCGTCCGGCCTTCACTTTCGTGTTTTCTTTTGAATTTCCGGCCTTCTCCACTCTCACGTCAGTGCATGCGATTTTTTTTTTGTTCTCTCTTAGTTCAACGGCCGGCGCTTGCGATGCGACTTCACACCAGTCCGAAGAAAACTTCCTGCCGTCCGAGACTCAGACCGAAGCTTTGTTCATGTCACTTCTCGCGTTCGCTTTCCTCCGATTCCCTTAAATACTTCTCACTGAATCGGCCAGATTCTGCCGAACAACATCCATGGCGTCCGCCCAGTGAGTACTCTAGATTCTGAAAATGAATTTTCTTAATCTGATCGATTTGATTTTAAGGTTTCTTGGTTTTTTTGATTTCCTTTCTGTTGCAGGGTGCAAGAGATTCCACCTCCGTCGTTGGATGCCACCGCCGAACAGCCTCCCCTGTTCGATGGAACTACCAGGTTCGTTTCGTTTTGCCCTAATAATCCGGGATTTCACTCGCGGTTCAATTTTTTTCTTTCATTGATTCTAATTGTTTTTGTTTTTCCTCTTAATCTGAAGGTTGTATATGCTTACATATGCCCTTATGCACAGCGTGTTTGGATCATCCGGAATTTGAAGGTTATTGCCTGTTCATTTTTAGGTTGCAAGGCTTTTATACTCTTGCCTAATTGCCATGGCTATGTTTTATTATTATCTTTTCTTAATTATACTCTGTAATGCGGATCGTTAGGAATATTCGTAGAAGGTAGTATATTATATACTGTAATCTATTAGGTTAGCATGATTAGAGTATACTAGAAGGTTTTGTGTTTGTATTTATGTTGTTTTCTCTCCGATTAATATTGGGTCCGGTATTAATTTTCAAGCCTACAAGAGAGGGGAAGGTTAAATGTATGTATGGATTATTAAGGCCCCATTTGATAACCATTTGGTTTTTGGTTTTTGAAAATTAAGTCTATAAACACTACTACAACCCATCAATCTACTAGTTTTGTAATCTACCATATTCCCATATTTTCAAAAACTAAGTCAAAGTTTTGAAAACTAAAAAAAGTAGTTTCCAAAAACTTGTTTTTGTTTTTGAAATTTGGCTAAGAATTCAAGTGTATGCTTAACAAAGATGAAAGCCATGGTATGAAAATTGGAAGAAAACAAGCATAATTTTCAAAAACCAAAAACCAAATGGTTATGAAACGGGGCCTAAATTTTCTATAACTCGTCTCCTTAAACTTATGAGATTAGTAGTGATTTAACACTCATTTTTCATTTCAGTTTTTTTTTTCTTCCTATGGATTTGGTATTCCCTGGCATTCATTTTTGTATTTCTTGTAATTTGTTTGCCATCAATTTTCATTTGCTGCTTCTTTATTGGGTGCAGGGACTGCAAGATAAAATCAAGCTAGTTCCTCTCAACCTTTTTAATAGGCCTTCCTGGTATAAGGAGAAAGTATACTCTGTAAACAAGGTGATTCATGTCGAAGAAAACCATATACTTGTTCCTCGTTCCATTTTCCTGTTCCTTGATGATTGAAGGTCACAGTTGGGTTTCTTCTTATCTACAGGTGCCATCTCTTGAACACAATGGAAAAGTTATTGGAGAAAGTCTTGATCTGCTCAAATATATTGATAGCAACTTTGAAGAGCCTTCTCTTCTTCCAGATGTAAGTAGACAAAGTTCTGTTCCTTTTGCTGTTCGAATTGCTCTTTTGCTCATATTGGTTATCCAAAACAAAATGTAGGACTCTGGTAAAATAGAGTATGCCGAAGAGTTGATATCCTACAGCGAAACATTTAATGGCGCAATAATCTCTGCGTTTAAAGGTGACATCGCCAAGGAAGCAGGTAAAACTTTTCAGCTCGATCGCTCTATTCATACAGCTCTTTGGTTATGAACGTTGACTGATCAATGATCATGCTACAAATTCTGTAAGGTGCTCAATTTGATTACTTGGAAAACGCTTTGCAAAAATTTGATGGCCCCTTCCTACTTGGAGAAATCAGTCAGGTAACTCGACCTTTCTGAAGTCATTTCTTGGTACTGTTTCTTTTTGTATTTCCAATCTAAAATTTACGACTGGATTTTCTGTTCTTAGGTGGATATAGCATACATTCCATTTGTTGAAAGGTTCCAAGTTTTCTTATTAGAGGCTCTAAAGTATGATATCACAGAAGGAAGGCCTAAACTAACTGCATGGATTGAGGTGCGTTTTATGTGCATTTTACATTCTAATAGTATCGGTAGTTCACTGTCGATAGTTCTGATAAAGCTTTGTCGTGAAGATAAATGGTTTCTTCCATACTTCCTAGCTCTTAATTATTCGGCCACTTCTCAAATTCTGAGCAATCTTTCAACCTAAATTGGTATGTTGCCAAAGTTTCATCTACCTGCTTTCTTGTTCCTTGGTTTCTCGGCTTCCAATGCGTGTTTTCCTATCTTTGTTTTCTATGTTCTCAGTTATACAGAGTGTGTTTGGCATACCTTATTAGTTATTAGGCGATTTTGGAGAACTAAGAGTCTATATTTGCTTAAATATGCAATGTTTGGTAACAGATAAAAATACTCTTAACAAAATTAAATTGATTTAAAATTTCGTTTTTAAAAAACACTTTGAGAATTGGTTCTCCAATAAGTGATTTTAAAGTGGTCGTCTAGGAATCACTTTAAAATCATTTTATTATATTTTGACACCGTTGAATCACTTGTAGATGTGATGCAATCATGCAACCAAATAAACCGTGATATTAAATCACTTTAAAGAAAATGTAACAAAAATCCTAAGCATTTTAATTTAATCATTTGAATTAAAAAAAACTTTACTAAGAGTTATGCTAAACTTACCCATGTTTTCGTATGTGTTTTATTTGCTTCATTGTCACACTTTTCGCCTCGAACATCAATCCTCTTGATGGCAAAAACTCACTTTCTTTTATACATACTAAGCTTTAGCACCATATTTGTCCTTGTTTCTATGCCGTTCTTCAATTCTTATCCTCTCACATGTTATCTTCAAACACTTCCGTTCTCAAACCTAAATCTTTTCAATTGTGAAAAAGCAGATGATATCTGTATCTATTTTAAGAAATGAAATTGGATCCTTTCTAGCTCTTCCAAGTAAATCATCTACATCTGGTTTGTAGATCTCATAATGAAGAAAGTAGCCTATGTACCTTTTGCTTGTACATTGTGATGGTTGTAAAACTACTTTGTTGTAGGAGTTCAACAAGATCGATGCGTACAAACAAACAAAAGTCGATCCCAAGCTGGTCGTTGAAGTTTATACAAAGCGGTTCTTGGTAACATTTGCTTTGCACTTCATTCATATAAAATGCGATGTTCTTAAAGAATCTATTATCAATGCTCGTTTGCTAACCAGGCTAAGAAAGAATGCCAAGGGGGTTGTGTATTTCCATATAACGAATAAGCAGTCCGACATGTCGACGATGAATTTTGGCGTCTATACTTGTATTTGTTTTCTATGCATTTTGGTAGAGTCTAGTGTGATTAGTTTGTGTAAGTCTATGTCTTTTGAGTAAAATTTGAGGGGGTTAGTACTTCTCAGGATGAACCATTCCCCTTCCCACTTATAGGTTGATATATAATACCTTTTTTTTTTTTTTTTGAAATATGATATATAATACTTTTTTTTTTTTTTTTGAGGAAATGATATATAATACATTTAATAGTAAAATAACAGTTTTTTTAATATCATAGATGAGAATACACGAAGGGGAAATATTTCAAAAGAAAACAAAAAAATCATTTAAAGGACAACAGCTAAAAGTTCTAAAAAGAAAAGATGCGTATTTGATCAAACCTGCCCAAATCAATCCAATCAATGAAAAATAAATTCGAACATTTTTTTTTAATCATTGGAAAAATAAATGGATTTACTTTCTTAATTGAAATTAGTTGAATTGTGGTGTGTTTGGAATAACTTTTGAAAAAGCATACTTTTTAAACAAAATCGTTTTAAAAATTAATAATTTAAAAGTATGTTTAGTATGGTTTTCTAGGATGATTTCACATGATCGAAAGTTTTTTTTTTTTTTTTTTTTAAAATTAATACATTTTTGAAGAATCTCTAGTGAGAAATATCATCCAAAAAAAGTGTTTAATTGAAATCTTCAAAATATTCTCAGTGCAACGAGATATATATATACTAGGTTTTTACCACGTGCGATGCACATGTAATAATTTGACTAAGTTATTATGAAGTAAAGTTAATTTAAAATTAATTAAGATTGTATATATATTCTTATATTAGTTTTGTTTTTTCTAATTCTATGATGATTTTTTTTGTTTTCTAATATGACTAATTTTAATATAATATAATATATATATAACTTATCATAGCAAATGGATTAACAATAATTATTCTAAATAATAATAAAAAAAATACATGTTATAGAAATTGGTTTATAAAGTCAAAACTTCTTTATAAAATTTTTCTCAAAAAAAAAAAAAAAAAAAAAAAAAAAAAAAAAACTTCTTTATAAAAATTAAACCCTCAAACTATATGATAAATTTAAAATTAAACACTCAAACTATCAAAATATAAAAATTTGATCAGTCAATTTCTCTTTCTCTCTCATTCCCTCTCTATCCTTTGTCCAATCGGACTATTTCCTACATTTCTATCTCTTTTCAATCACCCACTCTTTCTCTACTTTTTCTCTCTCCTCGTTCACTTTCTCTCTCTTGCTCCTCTCCAATTTTACTCTATTTAACTCCAACCTTGAAAAGAGTAATTATCTATTTTGTTTAGTTCAACACTATCTCTTTTAATTTGTTGTATTTGTATGTTGCACCTCAATTTGGGTTTATTTACATTATATTATTTATTTATTTATTTGTTGATCGATGTTCGTTTTATAGTCCATCCAAACCACAAATTTTGCAGTGTTTCAATTCTGTTTCCAGAAGTATGTAAATTAGGGTCAGTACTTTATTCCGTTTCCAGAATAAAGTGGCAATGGGAGAAAGTGATCTAATCTTAATTGATGCATTTTTTTAATAATTTACATTTACATAGTTCTCATGACATGTAAACGATGGTGGTTACACATTTTAGTCAAATAAATATAAATTATCATATTATTTTAAATGTTTTATATTATATTTTTTTCGAATTAATATTAATTTAGCTATTAAGATATGATATTAACTTGAAAATAATTTAGCTATTAAGATATAATATTAACATGAATATAAAAATTGGTTTTAGAATCTCAAAATTATTTTAAAAAAAAATTAATTTAAAACACAACAATATAAAAATATTTGGGAATCACGGTGTAGATAATTTCAATAAAGTTTTAATGAAAATCGTTTTTCTAAAAAGAATATTGATTTTAAATGTTTTAGTGACTTTTAAAATTTATTTAATTTTGTTGAATTATTTCTATTTATTCTTGATACTATTTTACTCAAATATGGTAAAATAAATAAATATACATAGTCAAAGACTTTTTGGATAACTGATAAATAAATAGATTAATTGAGATAATATAATTGAATAAAATACTCTCCCACCAAATCAGATAACCAAATCAAAAAATTATGATGTATTTAAAACATATCAAAAAAGAAAAAATCATAAAACCATGACATATTTAAAAAACATATCAAAAAATCAAACTAAAACAACCAAGATTAAACTCATTCAAAATTGAAGTATATTGAAAAATTAATTGAGATAATCTAATCGGTTAAAATATCATCCCAACTAACTCCTAAAATTATGGTGTATTTAAAAACATATAAAAATCTTAAAAATTTAAAATCCAATCAATAAATCAAATCAACACAACTCAATTATAAAAATTATGAGATAATTAAACTCATTGAAAAGAGAAATATGTCTAGAATCTAGAGGAAAAAAGAAAACCTTAAATTTGAATATTTTTCAAAATCAATAAATTTGAGTCAAGCAAAAGTGAGATCAATAATAGAGGGGCTTGGTAAAGATTATAGAGGAAATGCTTATAATTTAATCCTAAGAAATTGTAACTATTTTTGCTACATATCTACATCAAACTCATAATTAACTCTTTCTATATTTTATATTCTCCATTGAAATCTCACAATATTCTTTCTCATCCTTCCCTGCAACACTTCGCCCCTAACCTTGATCACTCATTGTCCACCAATTTTGATTACAAAATTTGATTTAACCATGCAAATGTAATATAAAAAGTATAGCGTACTTAAATTTGACCGTAGATTGCCTTAGCTTCAAAAAGTGGGGAGTCCTATATTACCTAGATGTCCAGTATCTAAAACTTGTTAGTGGATTGAGCGAGGAGGTGATGAAGATCGATATTCAATAATGATGTAACTAATTCAATCAAGAAACAATAGAGGTGATTAGACATTAACGGTGCTGCAAAAAATGGCAAATCTAAAACAAAATAGGTATTTGAGTGTGGGAGGTAAATACCAGAAGCTCTAGACGAAGAAGTTGCAAGGGTTTCACCATGTTTGTGAAGTTTCTTCGATGTGAAAACCAATGGAAGAATGTGAAATATTTATAGAGGGAATTTCGATTCAAATTCTAATTTGATTAGATTTTGGATCAAATCTACAAACCATAAAATAAAATATATAGACCATAATATTAATCTATGTTATTAAATTTCCTAAGATAAAAAGAATATTAAGTAAAAAAAAAAAATATTAAGCAAAATTTTATCGATATTATTCTAGGTTATTAAATTTCATTCTTGAAAAAAAAATATATTAGATTTTGACCATTAAAAAAAATTCCTTTATTTCTTTCTTTTTTAATTTTTTTTTAATTAAAACGGTTATGATTTTTTTTTAAAATATTTTTTTAATTAATTAATTAAAAAATTACAAAATCTGATTTTTTTTATTTTTCTTTTTCTAATTAATTAATTAAAATAATCACGAAATTATTGTAAAAAAAAACTAATTACGAAATTTATTATTTTTTTAATTAAAATAATTATTTTTTTATCTTTTCTTTCTTTCATTAAAACAATTATTTTTTTAAACATTTTTTAATTAAAACAATTACAAATTTAATTTTTTATTATTTTTTATTTTTTAATTAAAAAAAATTATATTTTTTTTTATCTTTTCTTTTTTTAATCATAACTATTAAATTTTCATCTTTTTTTAAAATTAAAAAAATTACGAATTTTGATTTTTTTAATCTTTTTCTTTTAATTAAACACATTATTTTTTTATCTTTTATTTTTTTAATTATAAAAATTATTTTTTATCTTTACTTTTTTTAATTAAAACAATTACGAAATTTGATTTCGAAAATTGAAAACTAATTAGATTTTGACTAATGTAATTATCTTAAATTTAAAGATGTATTTTATGGAGGGAATTTAGATTCAAATTCTAATTTGATTAGATTTTGGATCAAATCTACAAACCATAAAATAAAATATATAGACATAATATTAATCTATGTTATTAAATTTCATAAGATAAAAAGAATATTAAGCAAAAAAAAAAAAAAAAAAAAAAAAAGAATATGTTTCAAAAAAAAAAAAAAAAAATTAAGCAAAATTTAATCGATATTATTCTAGGTTATTAAATTTCATACTTGAAAAAAATATATATTAGATTTTGACAATTAAAAAAAATTCCTTTATTTCTTTTCTTTTTTAATTTTTTAAATTAAAACGGTTACGAATTTTTTTAATTAAGTAATTAATAATTACAAAATCTGATTTTTTTTCTAATTAATTAATTAAAATAATCACGAAATTATTGTAAAAAAAATCTAATTACGAAATTTATTTATTTTTAATTAAAATAATTTTTTTTATCTTTTCTTTCTTTAATTAAAACAATTATTTTTTAAAAATTGTTTATTAAAACAATTACAAATTTTCATTTTTTATTTTTATATTTTTTTATTAATTTTTTTTTATCTTTTCTTTTTTTAATCAAAACATTTAATTTTTTCATTTTTTTAATTAAAACAATTACGAATTTTGATTTTTTTAATCTTTTTTTAACTTAAACAATTATTTTGTTATCATTTATTTTTTTAATTAAAAAATTATTTTTTATCTTTTTTTTTTAATTAAAAAAATTACTAAATTTGATTTCGAAAATTGAAAACTAATTAGATTTTGACTAATGAAATTATCTTAAATTTAAAGAGGTATTTTATGGAGGAAATTTAGATTTAAATTCTAATTTGATTAGATTTTGGATCAAATCTACAAACCATAAAATAAAATATATAGACCATAATATTAATCTATGTTATTAAATTTGATAATATAAAAAGACTATTAAGTAAAAATAATAATAATTAAAAAAAAGCAAAATTTAATCTAGAGACCATAAGATATTATTCTATGTTATTAAATTTCATATTTGAAAAAAATAATATTAGATTTTGACAATTAAAAAAAAATTCTTTATTTCTTTCCTTTTTTTTCAATTAAAACATGTTACAGAATTTCTTTTTTTAATCTTTTTTAATTAATAATTAAAAAATTACAAAATCTATTTTTTTTCTTTTTCTAATTAATTAATTAAAATAATTACCAAATTCAGTTTTTTGAAATTAAAATAATTATTTTTTATCTTTTCTTTTTTTAATTAAAACAATTATTTTTAAAATTTTTTTAATTAAAACAATTTCGAAGATTTTTTTTTATATTTGATTTTTTTTTAGTTAAAACAATTAATTTTTTTTTTTATCTTTTCCTTTTTTTTAATTAAAATTTTGTTTTTTATGTTTTTTTAATTAAAACAATTACAAAATTTGATTTTTTTAAATATTTTTTAATTAAAACAATTATTTTTTAATCTTTTTTAATTAAAAAAATTATTTTTTCTTTTTTCTTTTTTTTTTTAATTAAAACAATTACGAAATTTGATTTCGAGAAAATAAAAACTAATTAATTTTAAAATATTATAGATTAAAAAATAAAAAAACACCCTATTTGTTTTTATTAAAAAAAGAAAAAATTTAAAAAAAAAAAACAAACAGAATTCGTTTTAATCATAAATACGTTGTTTTTTTTTATTGGAAATTTTTTTTCCAAAATTTCATATTGATTTTTTTAATTTTGTAGGGATGACGGATTTTTTTTATTTTCTTAATCATTTATTATAGATAATTATTAAAATCACTACGTTTGTTTTTTTTTTTTTTTTATAGGAAAAGATTTTTTTTTTTCAAAATTTCATATTCATTTTTTATTTTTTTATTTTTTTTATAGATTACCACTTTTTAATTTTTGTATCTTTTATTTTTTTAATTTAAATAATTAGATTTTAACTAAAGTAATTATCTTAAATTTAAAGGGGTATTTTAGTCTAAAAATGTTTTCACGGATCCTTGCTTTTTAATATATAATTATAGATTTTTTTTTATAGGAAAAGATTTTTTTTTTTTTTCAAAATTTCATATTCATTTTTTATTTTTTTTTATAGATTACCACTTTTTAATTTTTGTATCTTTTATTTTTTTTAATTTAAATAATTAGATTTTAACTAAAGTAATTATCTTAAATTTAAAGGGGTATTTTAGTCTAAAAATGTTTTTCACGGATCCTTTCTTTTTAATATATATTATAGATAAAAAATAAAAAAACACCCTATTTGTTTTTATTAAAAAAAGAAAAAATTAAAAAAAAAAACAAACAGAATTCGTTTTAATCATAAATACGTTTTTTTTTTTATTGGAATTTTTTTTTCCAAAATTTCATATTGGTTTTTTTAATTTTGTAGGGATTACGGATTTTTTTTATTTTCTTAATCATTTATTATATATAATTATTAAAATCACTACGTTTGTTTTTTTTTTATAGGAAAAGATTTTTTTTTTCAAAATTTCATATTCATTTTTTATTTTTTATTTTTTTATAGATTACCACTTTTTAATTTTTGTATCTTTTATTTTTTTAATTTAAATAATTAGATTTTAACTAAAGTAATTATCTTAAATTTAAAGAGGTATTTTAGTCTAAAAATGTTTTTCACGGATCCTTGCTTTTTAAGATAATTATAGTTTCCAAAATTTCATATTGGTTTTTTTAATTTTGTAGGGATTACGGATTTTTTTTATTTTCTTAATCATTTATTATATATAATTATTAAAATCACTACGTTTGTTTTTATTTTTTTATAGGAAAAGATTTTTTTTTTCAAAATTTCATATTCATTTTTTATTTTTTATTTTTTTATAGATTACCACTTTTTAATTTTTGTATCTTTTATTTTTTTAATTTAAATAATTAGATTTTAACTAAAGTAATTATCTTAAATTTAAAGGGGTATTTTAGTCTAAAAATGTTTTTCACGGATCCTTGCTTTTTAAGATATTATAGATATATATATATATTAATACAAATTTAGATTAATAAATTGTTTTTCATGGTTTTTTATCAAATATTTTAGATTAATCAAACATAATTATATGCGATTTAAATTCTATAGAATTAAAATAATTATCTTATAATAAATTGTAAATTAAGTATTGATATAAATATAATCAAAATAATAAGCCTATTTTGGTCATTGTAATTAAATCCCAACAATTTAGGTCTCGTTTGATAACTATTTGGTTTTTGAAAATTATACTTGTTTTCTCCCAAATTCCCGTTTTCATCCTAGTTAAGGTTGCATTTGAATTTCTAGCCAAATTTTAAAAACAAAAACAAGTTTTTGAAAACTACTTTTTTTTTGTTTCCAAAATTGGACTTGGTTTTTTAAAACAAGGTAGAAGATTGATACTAAAACCAAGAAACCTAAGTGGAAGTATGTATGTATAAGCTTAATTTTCAAAAACCAAATGGTTATCAAACGGGGCCTTAGTATTAGAGTATGTACGGTTTAACGAGTGTTTAATTTTGAAAAAATATTACAGTGTTTGACAAACACTAAAAATGACTTATTAAAAAATGAGATTGAGAAATAAACCATTTTGAGAAAAAAAAACTTTAAAGCATGTTTTTTTTTTTTTTTTTTTTTTTTTTTTTTTTTTTTAAATTAAAGTATATAGTAAAATACAATTATGAGAAAATGTAACAAAACACTTTAAATTCTAAACAAATTTTATAAAAAATGTTAAAAAAAATATGCATTTTTTAAAGACACTTAAACTAAAAGGCATTCAAAACATGCTCTTAATTTATCAAACACCGTAACTAGTTTTTTCTACTTTAAAATTAAAATTTACCAAATACTATTTTGCTTTATTCCAAAGCCGATTTTTCTAAAAGTAAAGTTACAAGCAATTATTTTAAAAGCAATCTCAAACTAAGCCTCGGTTTAATTGGATATATCATTTAATATAGTTTTTTCTACTTCAAAATTGAAATTTACCAAATGCTCGCTTTGGTGCGCGCGCGCACACACATATATGTATATATATTAGAAGATGGGATCATATATATATAAAGCTAAATTATAAAAAAATACCTCTGAACTGTGGGGTTTGTTTAAAAAATGCTCTTGAACTTTGAAAAGTTTCAAAAATACTTCCGAACTTTGAAAAATGTTTAAAAAATACCATTGTAGTTAATTTTTGGATGAAAACCGTTAAAGTTTTAGTTTCAAAAATACCATTGAACTTTAAAAAAAAATACCCTAATTAAAAAATGCTTCTTTCTTTTTTCCTCCTCTCACCTTAAATTCTAACAGTTTCCATCAAAAAATGAATGGTACAGGTATTTTTTAAACATTTTTCAAAGTTCAGGGTATTTTTGAAACTTTTCAAAGTTGAGGGACATTTTTGAAACAAACCATAATTCAGAGGTATTTTTTATAATTTAACCTATATATAACTTCCACAATTAATGCTCAAACATTCCGATATAAAGTTTAAACTGGTTAATTAATTCATAACATTATTCGGTCAAAGATTTTCCGGGCACCAGAAATTGACACGTGGCATCGAATGACAATACAAGCTTTTGATTTGTCTGTTTCGGGGCCCTTTTTTGTCTCTTTTCGAGGGCGCAGTGTAACGTTAGCAAAACCCTCCGCACAGTAACGCATCTCATCGCGGACGCTGTAACGTCGTTCATTTTCATCTTCGCGCCATGAAATTTACAGAGATTTAGAGAGAGAAAGAAGAGAGAGAGAGAGAAAGAACGAACGAAGAAACCGTTCTGTTAGCGAAGATCAAGTTCCATTTCGAGATCCTCCATATTCGTAGAGAAAATCCCGAAATCTTGCAGACCTTCTCCACCCGCCAATGGCGGAGAGGGGCATTCACATGCTCCACATTCTCGAGCCGAGAAGGTAATATTTGAAATTAAAGGAAAGAAAAATGAAGCGAGTGTTACTTGTTGACGGTTTAATTTCTTTCAATTTTCATGTTGTCTCTACGTGTCCTCGATTGCTTAAGTCTCGTACGATCGAACTTTGACGAATTCTAGGTCTTACCGTCTTAGATTCTATTGTTTGTGTGCCAATGACATTGTTGGTGAGGATGGATTAGGATTTTGTGTTTTTTGGTTCAAGTTCATTGATCCTTTAGTCGAGAGTAGTTACTAGTGACGATAGATTCAGTGAGAATGCACATTGTTGAGTAAATGCTAGTGTAAGGGATGCACTGAGGAACGGAATAGAATGATTCTGAGTCTGGCGTGATGCATCCTATAACTATGGGTAGTAGAACTGCAAGTTTTTCTGAAGTATGTTGTTGTCCTTGTTGAGCAAGCGCTTATTGGAGGTAGATTCCAGGTGGGTCGGTA
Source organism: Luffa aegyptiaca (assembly GCA_017139565.1). Lineage (NCBI taxonomy): Eukaryota > Viridiplantae > Streptophyta > Magnoliopsida > Cucurbitales > Cucurbitaceae > Luffa > Luffa aegyptiaca. The sequence goes on along the minus strand of CM029400.1, from coordinate 46,777,417 downwards.
AATTGGGTAGGCCTTTGCTAATGATCCTTCAGACTTTTTTTAACCTGCTGCACTTATTGAGCATTTTGTTAAGATCTCCAAATTCAATTTTGGGAATCATTAATTTTCACTTTTTCATCTTTGAAAAAAATAATCTGCATACCTTGAGATAATCGGCTGAATTATTTCCATTTGCTCACTCGTTGGGTGCTTGTCATAATCAACAAAATTTTGATGGGAGCAGGGATGCCTATGGATTTGCTCTGAGACCTCAACACACGCATAGATATAGAGAGTATGCTAATATTTACAAGGTATTGTTTCGACATCTTAGTTCTTACCCTCTATCTTTGGTTGAGAGAGGTGTGTGTATGTACATTCTGATACTGACGGAATTACTGTTATGACTCTAAATTAGTTTCTGCAAGAAGTTCTGGTCTATACAATTGAGTTTGGCAATGCAATAATTCAAGCTAGCTAAATCCATGTTTTGTTTGGGAGACTACAGCATGTGCTAGAAAGTTTACTGTATTTGATATATTTTATGGATGTTGCCACATGATGAGCTCGAGAAGTTCTCCTATATCTTTATCTAAATGTAGTTTTAATATTTATGATATCAGGAGGAGGAAGAGGAAAGGTGCGTTAAGTGGAAGAACTTTCTTGATCAAGTAGTTACGTCATTTCAAGCGTGCCCTCTTGAGGAGGTAAATACAAATACACTGCAGACTGAAACTAGTGAGCATCAAGAAGAGACCGAATCAGGGAGGTGTAGCACAGGGAATGACACAACTGGCTCAAAATCTGATTCTGTTGACACAGCAGATAGTGGTCCTGCAAAACTGTTAGAGCCTCCAGTAGAAACACAAAAGCGTATTGTTCAGACTTGGTGTCAAACTAGGCCATCCCTAAATTCCATTGAGATTATGATGAGCTCTCGTGTTAAAAAGAAGATTATGAAAGCTGAAAAGACAAGTTATGGTGGAAATCATCTTCCACCGCTAGAGGAGGTAGAATCTTTTGGAGCATCCGTGGCAAACTCTGAAGAGGAAGAAGCTTGCTTTAGTGGAGCACTAAATCGTAGTACATCTCCTACTGGGGCAGAAAGTAGGGTGGACGAATGTATTTCTAACAGCAAGCCCTCTGAGAGAGATGGCGTTGTGGGCGATGGAGTTTCAGAAGATCAGTTGTTTCCATGGAAAGAAGAATTAGAATGCCTTGTTCGTGGTGGGTTGCCAAAAGATCTGAGGGGAGAGGTAAAGTTGGAATTTTGACTCATCTCTAGCTCCTTTCTTAGGAAGTTTTTTGTAGCTCTAATAATACCTTACAGGTGTGGCAAGCCTTTGTAGGTGTAAAGACCCGTCGAATCGAGAGATATTACCAGGATTTGTTGGATCAAGAAACTAATTCTAGTGCGGATAATGAGAACAATATCCCATCTGGTGTACCAATAAAATTGAAAAAACAGATTGAGAAGGTCATTAGATGCATGCGCCTTGGACTTTATCATTCAATCTTTTTAATTTGTAGGTGCTACTTCTTTTTCCTTGTTTTGCATTCTGGCGAAGACGGTGCTGTAATTTGTGCTTTTTGTTTACAGGATATACCACGAACATTTCCTGGTCATCCTGCCCTGGATGAGAATGGTAGAAACTCCTTGAGGCGTTTACTTTTGGCATATGCCCTTCACAATCCCTCTGTTGGGTATTGTCAGGTAATTCATGTGTTACTAGTCCCACTTGGCAAGCAAAGAAAAGCTTAACATATTGATCTTCATCAGTGTACATATATGAAATAAAATTGAAGATATCTACAAGATAAGACTAGTCTTCGTGAGTGTTACCATTGATCTTTTGGCAACACATTTGCCATGCTTGAACAAGACAGAAAAAGGTCAAGCAATAAACATAGAAATGTCTGAAATAATTTGCATTCTGTTGACCTTATATGTTGTTTGACCAACTTTGGTGTTTTAGATTTAGATGTTTGTTTGCTTTAATTTTATTTTTTAATGCTGTATATATTGTGAAGTATATTCTAAGATTCTGATTTCTTGAATGAAATTTATTTATAGCCTTATTTTATTCCCTTTACTTTTTATGTAAAAGTTGTTTTTTAGTTATTATTATTATAATTAATTTGTTTTTACTTATTATTTTCTGCTTTCCAAAATGATGCAGGCAATGAATTTCTTTGCAGGCTTGCTGCTACTCCTGATGCCCGAGGAGAATGCCTTTTGGTAATTCAGATCAGAAATTTTCTTTTACATTACATTTAAAATGATGTGCTCTAAATAGATTCTCTTTTACCTATTTGGGAGTACTTGTTTAAGGTGTTTTAGATGCATAATCTTTATTCTTCTCTTTCATGACTTTTATTTATTTATTTTTGTTATCTAGACTCTAAAGTTCTTGATCGACTGATGTAAATAGATATTGGTGTAAACATGATCAAATATTATATATTTTTATTAGCAAACATATGCACCGATAGGTTGTTTTGACCAATGTCCCTCTGAGATCATCTCTTCACTTACATGCTTATATGATTAGATTCCTAGAGATATTATGGATGAACTGATTACAAAATTTTCCAGGACTTTGGTTGGATTAATTGATGACTATTTTGATGGATATTTCACCGAGGAAATGATAGAATCGCAGGTATTGTTTAAGAATTCGTAATCTTTTCATTTCCTTGCTTCTGGAGGCTATTGCTTTGAAGTCTTTAGGTTTGAGTTAGCGTTGGTTTGTTTATCGGCTATTATTTTCAGTGTGTAACCTTTGGGCTTTGGTTAATATTGTAGTACATAAGGCATGGAGTTGTATTTTGATAATCTAAATTATTTACATAAACATGCAGCCTAACATATATTCTACTTTTTCAAAAAGCTACATTTTTTTTCCTGTAATATATCCCGTATCCAAGTCTGTGCTTCCTATGTAGGTTAACAACTGAAATAACATAGCCAAGATGTTCATTTCACGTGTAGAAAATTTGCTCTGCTAATGTGAAAACAAATGTACCTCATTTGAATTGTACTTGGTTTTCCAATAACCTCCTCTATATTGTTCCTTTTGTCAGGTGGACCAGCTTGTTTTTGAGGAATTGATGCGTGAAAGATTTCCTAAATTGGGTCATACATTTTATCTTTTTCCACATCTATCATTTTTCTTTGGCATGTACTTTCACTATGAGACATGAGGCCAGTTTGCTCATTTATTGATGCTTCTGGTGCAGTTAAACATTTGGATTACTTGGGAGTGCAAGTGGCATGGATCACAGGACCTTGGTTCCTTTCCATTTTTGTAAATATGCTTCCGTGGGAGAGTGGTGGGTTTCTTTTATTATCGTTTTCAAGGTTGCTGTTGATTTTCTATTAATATTTGGATGGTTTCTAGATTGACTAGATGATTTCTTGTTTTGCATTAACTTATTTTCATAGTGTGATTCTTGACAGTACTCCGAGTTTGGGATGTGATTCTGTTTGAAGGCAACAGGGTCATGCTGTTTCGGACAGCACTTGCATTGATGGAATTATATGGTACTTGGGTATTGCAAAAAAATATTAACTGCAAACTTTATCAGTTTTCAGATGCATGAAGAGGATGTAGTATTATACTTCTATCATGTTTCTCTTCCTTCAGGTCCTGCTCTAGTTACTACAAAAGATGCGGGGGACGCCATTACTCTATTACAATCCCTTGCTGGTTCCACATTCGATAGCAGCCAGCTTGTGTTGACTGCTTGCATGGGCTTTCTGACTGTAACTGAAGTAAGATTAGTAGAGTTGAGAGAAAAGCTCCGGCCTTCTGTGCTAGCTGTAATTGAAGAAAGAACAAAGAAGGGTCGGGTTTGGAAGGATTCCAAAGGGCTAGCTTCCAAGCTTTATAGTTTCAAGCACGATCCTGGATCACCTGCAGAGGGGAAGAAGACAACTGAAGGAGCCGATGGAGGACCCCGTACCCCTAATGTGGAAGACTTTCTTAGTGGATTGGCCGGTGATTCAGAAACAGAGTCACTCCCAGACCTTCAAGAACAAGTAACTCCCTTTTTCATTGGTAATTTGGTATCACCAAATATTTGTTTGTCGATTGTTATTTGTTGCTTCCTTCATTCTGAAGAAGGTCAATGATACGACAAAAAGGATATTTGTCCTTCCCTAGGCTTCAATAAATAATTTGGTTTTGATTGTTAGTGATTAGACTGCAAGTTGCACTTGAGGAGAGTCTCATCCTTTGTAATTTTAGAATGTGGTTCCTGTACAGTACATTTGTAGGATCTTTTGGACATTTGATCATTTCTCGTTGGTCATGATACTTATTTCATACAAGGAATTGTCAAGTTAAAATGATTATCCATTAATCTCTGGAGTATACCCTTTCCATATAAGATTTATTTTTATTTGGAGGTTATTAGCCAATTGACTAATTATCTTCACCCATCATGTGATATGCTTCAATTCGCTATGTTATTGTAGGTGCATTTTTCAATGTAAAAGGCCTTGTTTTATTTTCTTTTTCCTACAATTATTGCCAGGAAGATCATCATCATTATTAATTGCGTTCAATTCACCTGAGTGTGATTTCCAATTGCAATGTTCATAAAATGGTACTTGATTTTAAGGGTTTCCCTTGTTTGAGTTAAATTCAGTCATAAGCGGCTTTTGTGCAGGTAGTATGGTTGAAGGTTGAGATGTGCAGGTTGCTGGAGGAGAAAAGAGCTGCGGTTCTAAGGTTATTACTACATTTATGGGACTTGGATTTTCTTCATCTCTGAGAATTCATATTGGTTCCTGTGTGATTGCCACAGATTCCATTAGGGAGTGACGATATTTAATTTTCAAAAAATCCAATGATTTTGAATGATTTCTTGGCACCTTAGCACCACCTTCTGTTATTGAGTTGCAGCCATGTGTATTCGCCTCCGTACTCATTATATCTGATCAGCACGGCTTCAATATTGCTTCCATGAGGGCCTTTCAGGATATTTTCCCTTTTTTAATGTGTATGCGCGTGGATTAGTGCATTGCATCGATTAGGGCTTATTATCCAAACAAACCTACTTCTTCAGCGGATCTCGCTATTCATGTGATTGTTTAGAAGTGGTTATTGAAGCTTCTGTTTCTTTTTGCTTATCTTTTCCAGAGCTGAGGAGCTTGAAACAGCACTTATGGAAATGGTCTCACAAGATAATCGACGGCTATTAAGTGCCAGGGTATATATCTCTTGTTTGTGAGGAAAGCTTTCTAATGCCTGGTGTTACCATTATTGCATTTTTTTAAAAAAATTATGATTCAAGATGTGCCAATTCTAGCAATAAGGAAAAATAAAAAACGAGTCATCTTGTGTCTAAGTTTTTAACCAATAGCTGATCTTTCTTGCTGCAAGAATCTTTTGATATGATAAAATATTACATAAAAGTTCTCATCTAAATGTTGTGTCTCTCCTGATCACGTGCTTAAAAAATTACTGCATTTTCAATTTGCAATGTCGTACAGCCCCTGGGGTTACCAATGAATCCAGTGGTTTCTTCATCACAACCACACAAAAAGTGTTTCCTTCTTTACCCACGTATCATTGAGAAGCGCTCCTTTTATCTTTTGACTTCTAAACTTTTAGATACACATAAGTGGAGGCTCGGTTCATCTAAGTATGAATAGTGAACTTGCTTCTAGACCTCCCCGTTAGATTTCCGGTCCATACTTAAGATTTTTCTTATATTCTCCAGGTCGAACAACTGGAGTTAGAGGTAGCTGAGCTACGGAAAACTCTAGCAGAGAAGAAAGAACAAGAACTTGCGATGCTTCAGGTGTGTTATAGCTGATATCACATTCGCATTCTGATGGGGAAGCCTCATCCTAATCCGATAATTGACAACCAGTTGAATTAATTTTGTAAACAATCGATATTTGATTCTTCTACATTGTAGTTGTTGATGCGTGTTGAACAAGAGCAAAAAGTAACCGAGGAAGCTAGAATAAACGCAGAGCAAGATGTGGCAGCTCAGAAATATGCTGTTCATATGCTTCAGGTTTTGGTTTCTATTCAGATTTTTTTTGGTCATCTGATATTACTGCGCTGCAGTTTTTGATATTCAACGAGCGAAGTTTTTGGTTCCCTGGATTGCTTTTCTTTTATGAATGAAGTACATGCTATTGCTTTGTCCTGGTTTTTATCTGTAGATACAGTACAAGATAGGAACTCATACTAGCCTGTATTAATTCTGAAGCTCTTCTTGTTGTCACCATAATCATGTCGAGATTTTTTCTTCTGTGATTATCATTTCTCTCTAATTCAAATACAGGATAAATATGAGAAAGCTATAGCTTCACTTGCTGAGATGGAGAAAAGGGTGGTGATGGCAGAATCCATGTTGGAGGCTACATTACAATATGAATCTGGCCAAGTTAAAGCAATGTCTTCTCCTGGGTATAAAAGATAATTAAAAGAATATTTGATATTCTATGCATTAATTTGGTTCTTATTTCTTAAAATCTTGTGTTTGTTTGTGATAAAAACTAGGGATGGAAAAGAGAACACAAAATCATGCATCACAGACTCTTGATCAGTTTTCCTTGAAATAATTTTTTGTTGATAGCGTACTAATATATATATATATGTGCTAGAAATGTTTCGTTTTTTGTAATTAATATTAAAATTTCCATACGAATATCATTTTTCTGAGGGCCGCCTGCTCTGTAGGTCGCGTAATCAAGGATCTGCACAGGAAAATCAAAGAAAGGTTGGTTTGCTGCCATTTGCACTAGGATGGCGAGATCGAAACAAGGTATTATTTTAGATTAACCATTTTCCATATTATCAAAAAAAGATTAACCATTTTCCAGCGAAATATGCAGACAAGAATTACACCTATCGATCAAAATTACACAACACCATAGAATAATGAACTAACTGACGATCGCTCTGTGTTTTGCCGCTACGTGTAGTTTTGATTAATTGAGCTGTTTTTAATTAATGTTCTCGTAGATATGGCTCTTCTACTCATGTCTCTCAGAAGACAGATTGGCGGCCCTATCATGATTAATTGAACTTCTTTTTGCTGATTACAATTATTCTTCTCTAAGTATGGATTACATTGTACTTGGCAGGGTAAATCGACCGAAGAATCCTCTGAACAGAAGACATAGTGAACGATGGAAGCAAAGGCAAATAAAGGTTAGTTTCAGTGCCATGAAACTTATCGTATTATATTATGCATACACAGTAGTGGTAACACATCGTCAACATAAATTTTTTTGGTTAAGTTATGCCTGGTTACTCAACTTTCAATGTCTAATAGGCCTTTGAAGTTTAAAAAGTCTCCAATAGGTCATTAAACTTTCTATTATGTGTTTAACTTAAATTTTCAATTTTGTATCTAATAAGTCCTTGGCCTAGACATTTTTTTGAATTCACAGATATATATTAGATACAAAAACAAAAAGTTTAGGGTCTCAGACACAAAATTGAAAGTTTAGAGATCTACTAGGCACAAACTTATCACAAATTGCCTACTAAAATCATTTAGTATACTGAAATCGAAATTATTTATTAGTGGTTCATCCTTCAAGTTTGGTTTGGAATGGACATGTGTCTCACTCCCAAATCCGTAAGTAAGACGGTTCAAGTTGGATTCTGACCAAATATGGGGAATAGAAATCAACCTTTTGATAATCGAACCGACCAAACTGACTAACTATTTTTAAATTTTATACTTTAAAGAACTGAAGCAAACTTGGGTTTGTTGATTTTTGTTTTTCCAGCTTGGATTTCTATTCTCAAATGGGTCGACTGGCGTAGCTTAGAGGATCTTTCTTTTAGTTTGCTTCACATTAACGAAAGGGAAAGGCTTTCTGTTTGGGTGCAGAACCTAATTTCAGAGTGAAGTTCAACAAACACAGTGACCCATCCAGGTAGTTTACAAACTTATGATATGGTGGATTTTTTTTAGCGTTATGAACAGGTTGAGATTGCATGTAATGATGTAAATTATTTGCTTTCAATTTTAATTTTTGTCTATGTTTGATGAACAAGTATACTTACAAAAATAAGTGTACTTTTTATACAGGAGGCCCACTAAAAGATACTGGATTCAACTGTGAACATTGACCTTAAAAATCCCATTAACCTGCAATACATACAAGTACTTTTGCTTCTATTAACACTCACCTTTCTCTCTTCCCTCCTTTTCTGAAAATTATTCTTCCTAAATTCATTTGATAACAAAGCACTTTTAGTATATCTCATAACTGCATAATATTAGACACCATTTTTGACTTGTTTATTTGTTTTTGTACTTTCAAATGTTCAAATCCTCTGTGTAGGTTAACAAACAAATTTGTTTCTATTAGTCTTTCCTCACCAAAATCTTAGAAACATAGTGTGGTCTTTCTCCGAAAGAAATTTTTTATTATTATTTTATCAAATTCAATAACAATTAATTTTAAATTAACAAGGATTTATTTTAAGATATGTTGAAGTATAGAGACTAAATTTAGACATTTAAAAGTGTTTTGAGATTTAACTGAAAGAGAAACCGGTTCTCAAATCTTTGGGGCTTTTTTGGGGCATTGTTTGAAAAGATATATCATTGTTTTTTTTATAAAAAAAAATACCAAGTTGCAATTGTAAAATTATGAATTATATAGTATGCATAATAAATTTAATAAAGCATACAACTAAAATGTATAAAAATGATTCAAGTACTATTTTTACTTTCGGTTATTTTTTTTCTTCTCAAAATTGATTTTAAAAATTACCAAATATTTATTTACCACCAGAAAAACCCTTTTTAAACATAGATTTTAAAACCGTTTGTGAAAATTATTCGTCCTAAATTCATTTAATAAAATGAATACCATTAGAATATGATATTCGACCAGAAATGATTATGATAAAAAAGGGTCCATGAATCTATTCCTGTGATAAAAAAAAGTATCTTGAATTACATATAAATCCAAACTATAACTATTATTATTCGAAATTTAGGTAATTTAATTCTTGAATTTTTAAGTTTGTGTGCCTTTGACCCATGAATTTTCAAATTTGTATCTATTTGGTCTTTGGACTTTAAAACTGTATAATAGCTTCTGAACTCATATTTAAAATTTTTAAAAATTAACTAATCTACTAAATATAAAATTGAATTTAAAAACATGTCGAATAGATTGATGACCATATCCTTCAAAGTTAAGGGACCAAATAGACATAGAACTCAAAATTCAGGTACTAGACTAAAAATTTAACCTTTTCTATTTAATCCTTTTAAAAAGGCAGTTGACTGATTCTATCAAAACTCTTTTCTTTCGAGTGGAATTATTACGTGGACAAAGAGACAGCAGACAGCATAAGCAACATATAAAATAAGTACCAAACCATATAAACCAACCCAATACGCAATTTTGTTATAGTTTAACACTTCACTTTTACAGATCTCTCGTACCTGAATCCACAAAAAGAACTCTACAATTCAAAAAAAAAAAAAAAAGGCAAAAATAACCACGTCATGAATCCTATAAATCTCGGTCCTCCACTTTTCAAGTAACTATCCTACATATTATCAAAGTACAACAATCACCTTAGCTCGCACATTTTTCTTACAAAAACCAAGAAAAGATATATATATATATATATATGCTCTATCTATATTTTCTATGAACAAATGCAAAATGGAGCATAGAAATGCACCTGATTTTGATGATGTGTGTAAATATTGATGAGCAGGTACCATCCAGTGCATTCAATCCAGCTTTTGAATCACCTTTAGAACCCGTCATCGTAATATATCCAACGGTATGGCTGGCAAACGTCGAGTGAAGATGAGCCTCATTATAGTCTCCTAGTGTGATTTTTATCGTATCTTCTACCGCCATTAAGCTTCCTGTCAGAATCTCTGTTGTTTCTTGGAGGAGTACAGGCAGCAGATGCAGGGGAGCCATGGGGGATGTTCGGACCAGGGTCGTATCGTTGGGAAGCAAGATAAGATAAAGCTGTGACGACATCGGCGATCACAGGGCGCATATTTGGTTGATCTTGTACACACATTGCTGCAATTGCAAGAGCCTGATACAAACCCCTTGAAGGGTATTGGCCTCTAAGCATTGGATCTGCCATTTGTGCAAATCTCAGACGGTCTTTAAATAATGGTCGTGCCTGCAAGAAAAGGAGTTTTATAATAAATGTAAAGTATTTTGCCAGTCTTATCCTTTGCTATACTAATCTATTAGAAGATAAGATTTGAGAACAGATTAAAAATTTTCATATAGTGAACAACATTTCTAACGATGCTGTAAGATTAGCATCCTAATTAGTATCATTATAAATGTACACATATAGTTCCTAATGATCTAGTCTATGTAATTTGTTTTGTTATATTTTAGCATCAGTTCAATTTTTCATATATATGCATCCATGTAAATATCAAAGTGTCATATTAATTTTCTTGTGGTGTCATGTCAACTTTCTCTTTATTATCTATCTGGATAGTTAATATAGATGACCAAATTGCTATATTTGAAGAAGTATGTGACTTAAAGCAAAACAGATAGAAGTATAAGGACTAAAATGTTAAAAGCAGTGAATCATGGAGACTATCAAATACATAGCCTATTTATACCTTTTATCTTCTAAGACAACTTTTTCCAGATATGAAAGATGATAAATTGTTTCAACTACTGTTACCTCTAAAGTTATATAAAAACAAAAAAGTAATATAGGTAAATGTTACCTCTTAAGTTCCAGAATTATCAGACCTTATAAGCCAAAAAGTTATGTAGATATGGCTAAATGTAAGATCTCTTACCCATGAAACCAGATTTTGCTCCCCTGCAGCTCTTGAATCATCAATTGCTTTCCTGCCTGTAATGATTTCTAAAAGGACAACACCAAAGCTATAAACATCTGACTTGAGAGTTAACTGACCAGTCATTGCATATTCAGGAGCACAATATCCGTAAGTGCCCATAACTCTGGTAGACACATGTGTATTGTCCCCAACAGGCCCAAGTTTGGCCAATCCAAAATCAGACAGCTTTGGATGATAACCTTTATCAAGCAGAATGTTGGAACTTTTTAGATCTCGATAAATAACTGGTGGGCTAGCTTTGTCGTGCAAATATTCCAATCCTCGTGCTGCCCCAGCAGCTATTTTCATTCTTGTATTCCAATCTAGTACTTTTGTACCAGGTGAAATGTCTGCAGAAAAAGATAAAAAAGAGTAAGCAGGGGAATTTTTCTATGCAGTAAAAATATACAGAGCATGTAGAAATTTGTTTACCATGTAAATGGTCATCTAAAGATCCTAGAGGCATATATTCATATATCAGAAGCCTTTGATCTCCATCAGCACAATAACCAATCAGATTGACTAGATTTGGGTGATGAAGTAGGCTTAACATCAACACTTCAACGAGAAATTCCCTGTTCCCTTGCAATCCATTGCGATCAAGTTGTTTGATAGCCACTACCTACATCAATGCAAAGAGAGATTCTAAGTTCAACGTCCAACTTCCTTTCGAAGTGACACAAACTAAAAGGGTTTAAAATTTGGGTAACCAGAATTTTACAGCCTTTGAACTGAGAAATAATTAGCTGGAAAAGTTCAAACTGCATCATAATTCACAACAAGAAAGGGAATCGTGGATGTATACTTGATAACTATACAACTAATCTTCTTTTTTCCCCCTTATATACCGTTGTGTTATAAGAAACATTACCGACCTGATTGATGCTTTCCAAATTTCCTTTGTAAACTCTGCCGAAACCTCCCTCGCCCAAAAGGCAGTCTGCCCTAAAATTCTTGGTAGCGGCTGCCAACTCCCGGAATGAAAATATCTGTGCCTTGATATGCTCAGATCCCCCACCTTTTGAGGCTTCACTGAAGGAGGAACTTGTCTTTAGTTTATCTGTAAAATGAAAAACAGATCAGCCAAGAACATGCCGAAATTTTTATGATAGCCACTGATTTGATTCTCATGATAGCAGTAACCCAACCATCTCCTGTAAAAACTTATCTAAAGACCAAATCAGAACTAGTTGATATCGAAGAACAGAAATCAAGGAAACTCGTGGATATGATGTACTCCAAATTAGTAAGTAGATAAATAGCTCGCCAATGGACTCTACTGGTAAATTTGTCAGGAACCGATTGCATATTCTGGGTCAATGAGATATAGTATTTTGCCATATTCAAAACGTAAGTCTTGAAATCGCCATCGTACTGAAGAAGTTAGCATACAGCTAAAATGCAGAGCAAAATTCAAACTAGATTTAGAAAACCAGATGGCTGATTGAAGTACCGTCAAACTGGATCGTCACACAATCACTAAAAGGACTTTTAGCAACCATAAATCCCTCAATGCAAATCAGACGTACAACAATTTCCACTAAACATGAACCTGGTTTGGTTTTCATACTCTATAGAAACGCAATTCGTTTGAAAATCAATGAACTAACTTAACAGCGTCGCTAATCAAATTCCATGGAAACTAAAGTCAAAGAAAGAAATCAAAAACTCGACCGAATCCATCCGAACGAAGTGAATTCCAATTACAACCACTGCACAGATTAAGCGAACGAGTAACAGATTGAATCAAACAACAGAGCCAGAGTTACGCGCACCTGAAGCAGCTTTGATCGAATCAACTTGGCTCTTCTGAGATTCCAACTTCTTCAATTTCTTGGACTTGACCTTCCTGTTTGAATCTCCAGAACAAGGAATCCAAATCATGCTTAATTCAATCTACTTTCGCAGTCTTTGATGAACTTCAACAGCAGCATCCAACCAAAAAGAGGAAAACAAATTGCCAAAAGTATCCCAAATTTCCGCAAATCCAAAGCCAATAAAGCCACAAGTTTAGAAAGCTCCGAAGAACTTGAATCAGAAATGGCCTTCAGCTGTCTCCTTGAAATGTTTACTTTGTCTTTTCCCGTTTACTTTCTCTTCTCTCTCTCTTCATCAATATATATATATATATATTTTATATTTTCTCACCATTTTCCCTCGCAAGAAAAATTGGTTAAATAAGATGTTGGCTGATTTTTATTTATGTATATATCGATTGAAATTGCACGGCGAAACATAGTTTAACTAGTTAAAGTATTAACTGTCCTAGTATAGTTATTATATTCTTAGATCAAAAGATCAAAGACTTGAATCTTCACCTTCCTATGCTAGTGAACTAAAAATAGGTCAAAATTATAAATCAGAACATAGTTCCAACTAGTTAAAGTATTGTCAATCTGAACATAGTTATTATGTTCTCGAACTAAATGATTAGAGTCTTGAATCTCTATTTTCATATGTTATTTAACTAAAAAAAGAACAATACTTGATTGGATAACGGTGTGTAGCTAAGTATTTCTTCTCGTTATTGAGATTTTAATGGCAACGTGTAAAGAGTTACCTATACATTGTGGAGAAAGGAAAGGGACAAAGGCGGTCTTGCTTGGCACGAAGGCGCGCACGATATGAGAAAAAAGAGCCTATTGATTGGAAGAAACCAATGAAACGTCAAGGTAGAGCCTATCCACCGGCCCAAGTGAAGATCTGCACTCAAAGGCTTGAGGAGCAGCCCGCAAAAGGGTGGAGTAGCAGAAAATATAGCCAGAAAAGCTATTTCAATTGCAGTGTCCAAAATGCCTACATGAACCCAATTCATTACTTCAGGATAAAAATGGAGTTAAAAGTAGCTAAAAATTTAAGGAATTGTATCATCGACTAAAAAGTTAGTTCAGCGGATTAAGAGGTCCATTCAAACTCTCCACCTGTTGTTGAACACGAAAAAAAAATAAAAAATAAAAAACTAAAAAAGAATTTAAAAAAATATATATCTAGAACATTGAAACGATGTCGTATTTATCAGATTCCTTATTTATTTTCCATTGGGCTTCTTTATTTTGTTGGGCCGAACCACGCCAACCGACGTGTCGTATGGGTTATTTCCATTTTGTTGTGGTAGTTGGGATCACGTCGGATTAAATTATGGTTTAGAACCTTCATTTCACAGCCTACGTGGCATGTATTTCGGATTATATATATATATTATTTCTAGAGAGAGAATTCTCAAAACAAAAAATCTAGAGAGAGAGGGGAGGACAAGAATGGAAAAAATATCATATTCAAAGTCTTTGAATTTGACCAGACAAAGTTTAACTATAAACAAAAACATGAATGAGAACTTGAAAATATAAATTGTAATATTCTCAAAATATATATATATAAATTGTAATGTGAATTTGGTCTTCAATTTTATTTTTCATACGCGACAAATTTTAAATATTCGTATTGCTTTTTTTTCCTATTATTTTTGTACTAAAGAATATGTGGGAAAAGATCAGACATCTTCTTCACACAATTCGAACTCCGTGTTATTTTGACACGATTCAAACCCGTGTTGTTTTATAGATCATTCGTGTTGAGATCACTACTTCAAATTAAATTAAAATAAATAAGATTCGTCTTAAATTTGGATTTTTTTTCTCTGTTGAAGTGTTCAACCATATGACAGAGAAAATGAACTTGTATTATTTTGTTTGTTTTTAAAGGACCAATGAGATAAAGATTCAAAATTCCAAAAGCTGGCTGAGACAAGTTGATGTCAGCACAATAAGAGGCAATAATTTAGTTGACTTGTTTTATTTATTTATGAGAAAAAACATATACACATAAAAAGTTCAAAAAAAAGGCAGAAACTTCTTTGCTTCAGAAAAGTACAATGTGCTCCATAATTGAAGGAAGGAGGAAAAAATAAAGCTGTTATGTTGGTTTGGTGTCTACAAAATCTAACAAACTGATTGAAAGTGCTTGAAAATTTACTCAAAACTTTTGTATAAATATCACAGAAGGTATTAAAAATAGGAACAAAAATGAACAGTTAGAATTTGAAAGACTTGGTTCCAAGCATAAAAACAAAGCAGCACAATGAAGAGTAGTGCAAAGGAACTTCTCATTGCAAAAAACCATACTCATCGAAGCTGTGGACGTCGAAGACGAAGCGATGTGCCGATGTGGTTGAGCAATGGGCAATATGTATCCTTTCCTCATGCTGGCTTTGCTCTGCTCCACAAGTGAATCGATCCATTTGCTTTTATTAGTTGGTTTATTCCATTTCAGGAGTTAGAGGATTTGCATTTCCTAGTGAAATACCATGGTTGTGTTTTCCTTCATAAGTAGTTATAAAGGAATCTGGATCATCGGATGCTCGTTCGACGTACTTGCGTGCTTTGCATTTGAGGCCAGTACATCTGTAGTAACTTCTGCAAGGTGAAAACTAAGTAAGATAACTTGGGGCGAAAATATAAGCCACCAGGTTGGTGATGCTCAAGCTGTCATTAAATTGAAATGTATTACTCCTTTTGACTGATAAAATTCCATTGGGAAGTTCTTGAAAACTAGAATTTATAGAAACGAGTGGAGGAATGGTATTGAAACAAGAAAGACCTGAATCTCCATTGCATTGCAACTAGAATTAGATGCACACAGTGATATCAGGAAACTTGATTAAGGATGGAAACAAATAAACTGGAATAAGGAATGTGGTAAAAACCAAAATGCAATCGAGTTTACGGAGCACATCGATGCATATCTTCAAGTCCTTACCGAGGATATAGATTTCCCTTCACAACTTTCTGCCCATATTTCCTCCAGCGAATGCCTTTGCCAGAAATCTCGATATCAGTACAACCTCGAGCCATGGCATGCTGCTCTTTCACACCTTCACTTGATGTATCAGCTTCATTTGTTGGATTTTTGCCATCCCTTAATTGGAAATTGAACATATAGTTCATAAGAACCCAAACAAGATAAGGAAAATAAACTATAAGAGGGACGAGCAACCACACTCGGATGCCGGATTATATTAACGATCCCTCGCAAAGATCTCTTTGTTTAAGATGTAAAGTTTTTGATAACTATAGGAGCAGAGAGGCAGAGTCAAATTGTGGATAAAATTACCATAGTTGAAGAGCTTTTTCTTACCTTCTTTTACTTCGCAATTTATCACCCATGGGCACAAGTACTTTGCTTCCTTCTTCATATTCTACACTTAGACCGCATGAATTATCCGAGATTCCACATCCAGTATTGACTTCTCTAATTGCAACCGGAACAAAGGATTGTGTGACTCTTCCTTGACAAGTTTTGTCGATCTGATTCTCGAGCCTACTTTCACAACCTTCGATTTGTCCATTGAGGTAATGAAGCCATAATTCGGAATTAGTATCTCGTGCAGTTCCATTTGATATCGACCCTTCCCCTTGTGTTGCCAATGAGTTATGCTTTAGAGGCTGAGGCTTTGGGTGGTTATGCTCACCTTTGTAAACAATTTCAGCAATTTTCCCATCCAATGATCTCTCAACCTTCTTTTTGACAGGACAACTTGGATGTGTGCACTTGTAATAACTCCGTGGATACTCGCTTCCCTTAACTTGCTTTTGCCCATATTTCCGCCAGTTATACCCGTCATATGAAGGCTGAGCACAACTAATTCGAGGACAAAGCGAAGTTGGATCTTCTTTACTATAATTCAATGTCACTCTTGAGCTTTCAATGGATTGACTGTTTTCAACAGCAGATGTGATGTTCCGGGGGAGATTAGAGTTCAGTGCAGATTTGATATTGTCTTTACCTTGGTTCAGACATTCGATACGGGCCTCGACTGGTGGTGGTGGTAAATGATTTTGCAAATTAGTGTTCCCCTGGTAAAAGAGAAGCCAGCAAAGTTATGTAGATTCTCAAGTGCTCAAAGTTTCTCTTTCCTTTTCATTTTTGTGTAACATCACTGTATTTAAAGAGCATCAAAGAGATAAAGAACTGAACCAAATTTGATGTGCTAACATCTTTTCAGAGTATGTACCAGCAAAGAAATCAAAGTGCATACAAACAGATGTGATAATAAAGCCACGTACCATGAGTGACAGCTGAGAGACAGTCCTTTTCGATACATGTTTTGCCAAGGGTTTGAATAAAACAGTGGATTTGCTGTCTGATAAGGTTAGATTTTCAGATGAACTACGAGAGGTCGTTCCAGGCAGTGTTTCTGATATTTTAGCCTGAAAATGATGGATGTCACATCATGAGGTGCAACATTTTGAAAATAAAAGAAACTGTAGAAGTAAAATATCAGAGGAAATCACCCTGGGTGATGGAGCAGGATTATCCTTCAGCTTAAACCTCGCTGTTTTCGGCCTAATGGCAGAAACCATGGTCTCAGACGATGTCTTAGGTGGAGAAGTATTGAAGGCACATGCAAGGATATCTGCGAATGACTTAAAACTGGAACATGTTGGCCTTGAAGCGACCGGTTTGGCAATAACAACTCTTTCTGCTGCTTTGTTGTCCATAATGTACGAGTAGTTATGTTCTTGTCAGAAATGAGAAGCCTACGAATATTCAAGAAAACTTTGATGACCAAATAATTATTTCCCAAACTGCTGTATCCAATAGCATTAGGAATTACAAGCTTGAAAGAGCCCAATAAAGAGTCATGACTGGTAGATGCTTAAGCAATGGCTTTTCTACATTGGTTATGGTCAAATCAGGTTCAACTCCATACCTATAATACACAGAGAATATAATTGTATTGCTCAATGTTCACAACTGAAATTGATGACATATTAGTCTTTTCAGCTCAAGACAAGAAAAGGTATTTAACAGTCTAAAAAGTGTCACACCAAGATTCCAGCGCTTTGGATCACACAAAGCATGGCAAGACCCACAATATATAAAATTTTATATAAGATGACAAATAATCAAAGAAGATGTGAGAAAATGCCATACCATTATATTCATGGAGGATCACAAAATAAGAAATGTCCCTTTCTAATCTTCCAAACACCTATTGCTACATCAATTTGTATAATGGCACAATCACTATTAGGACAATGGGTCTCTCTATATCTCAACGATATCATGATATTTGATATTGTCCGTTTTTGGTCTAAGTCCACATACATTTATTAATTGCTTCTATCCAAATAGTCTTGTACCAATCAATATCTCATCCTTACGCGTACGACATGAATTTTTCTACCTCTAACCAATGTAGGATTATATTCACATGCCTAACAAACATGTCAGTATTAGGCATCCAACATTTGTTTCTTAGTAACCCATAATGAATTATAAAGCAGCCAATCGGTTTCAATAAGAAAAAGCCTATGATGCTTATCATCCTTATCCAACTTATTAGTAATCGCAAAGAGTTTGATAATTGTTGCATGTTGGATTTTCCACTAGATCACAGACCACCAGCCAAGTAGTAAACACTTGCTGAAAGCTTCCTAGCCTGCAAGAACAGTTCCAAAACCCCCAACAATAATATCTTAACATTTGAAACTAGTTTATGAAATGTTTCAATGTTCTGAATATACCAGTAACAACTGTTCAACACTATAATGAATACATGAACTGAAGTACACAATCAATAAAGCATTAGAACAGTGAAAAATCCAGACACCAGAACATAACTCTCTATAACTCCCTCTGTTGCTTCTACCAATAATCATACTAAAAAAAACGACCCATCAAGATCTAAGGTCCAAGTTCAACCAATCTGCGAGTCCTTGAGGAGAAAATAAACAAAAAAAAGAAAAACACAAGGGGGAACAATTGATCGAAACATTCAAACTTCAGAAAGAAGAAAACCAGGACAAAGACAAACCGCAATCCTTCAAGCCCATCCATGGATTCTCGAACCACTCATTCCTCAAGCTCCAAGACGATCTTCAAACTTCCAGTGGAATTATTTCAAATTAGCTTTCTACAACAGATGATTGTAAAATGGAAAACAACGACAACCCCATTTGCTGAAACAATCTCAAGAGTAAGCGAAGATCAAGAACACGAAGAACAGAAACCCGAGTCGACTGAAAGAAAATTGGGTCATCGCCATTTTCATGAGATTAAAGGTATGGAGATGAGCGAGAGGTTTTGGACATTGTGGGGTTTTGAGTTAGTTGGAGGGTGGGGACGAAGAGGAACAGCGGCCTTTGGCCAATCCCGCCAACGCCCGACCTCAAGAGCCTCCAACTGAAATTCTACTCTGAAGAATGGTAGTTGAATTGGGCGATGCACGTGCTGCAGCGAAAGGGATGAGTCTGAAGAATCACAGTCGAATTATTACTGAGAAAACTCTGCAAATTATTTAATTTGAAAGAAAGTAATTTAAATTTAAGACGAACCTGAGGGGGGAAAGTAGTTTTCAGTAGTAGAAATAAGAAATCTACTTGCTTTAAATTTATAATTATTAAAAATTTAAATTAAAAAAAGGATAATTGATCAAAAAATTGAAAATTTTACCAACATTTACCTTGGTTGGTGGTTAAAACATTGCTACTTCATATAAATTAGCCATTTTGAGTTATGAGCTCAGTACGAATTCGTTAAAGCATGCTTTTTTACGAAAAAAAAAAAAAAAAAAAAAAAAAAGTGAGAGGTTTAAATTTTCACTCTCGTGAATTGTTGAAATAAAAAAAAAATGTTTGGATCTTCCAGCTCCACCATTTGAGAAATGAGATTTGATTTTTAAGGGAAAAAAAATCAAGAGATTTGATTTTTAAGGAAAAAAATTCAAAGATTCTTGATGCGGTGTGAGCAACAAATCTTTTATATTGCATACTACTTTCGTAAATCTATTAAGTCTCAATGAATCATCATGTTTTGTTAATAGATTTTAAAAGACAACATACTTGAAAATATAATATTATAGATAGAATAAAAATAGTTGAACATAGCTTAGCAGTAATTGACATATATATATCCTTGATGAGATGTCAAATTCCATTTAATCCAGGCATCATTAAGACTTCATTAGGTGAAATATTATTTATAAATTTAATTTCCAAAAATCAAAAACTAAATCGCTATTGAAGAAAGCCGAACATTTTAACTATTCTTTAATCATCGATTTCATTGTGAATCAATAATTTACCACGTTACAATCTTTATATAAAGTATATTCTTTTTACAAATATTTAGAAACTAACATTCATTAAACAAGCCAAAGTTAAAATATTTTAATTATTCAACAAATCCTCAACCTCATCACATTAGATGGATAAAATCTTTTAGAGGCTGTTTAGGAGTAATTTTCAAAGATAATTTTTAGCAGAGAATGCAAGCAAAACATAGAACACAGATTCCATTGAATTTCCAAAACAAATTTACAGACCTTCCTCAACTGAACTCCCATTTTACAATCATTAACATCAATAGAAGAAGAAGCCAGTTAGAACCAGAACTTCGATACCCCAGCAAAAATCACTTATTAATTGGTGCAAGAATTGTATAGACCAACAGAAGTGTGACAATTACAATTGCACCTGCCAGAGTAAATCTTGGACTAGTCCACAGCATCAGATTTGATCTCTCTGTTCTTTTGATGGGGTCTACTTCTTCAGACAATGGATAATCCGACCTTCGCGGATTCCAGCTTACATATTTGTCTGGAGAGAAATCGGAGAAGATCGTCTTTTTTCCTCGCTTTCGAAACTTCGACCAGGCCTTGTCCCAATCTGTTGAGGGCTTATCACCTGATTGACATAATTGGTAATCAATGATGCAAAGTGTTTATGAGATCTTTGATATGATTCAACAAATTGTAGTTTAACTTCATGGCTTGCAATTTCCTTATCATCTCCCTACTGGAAAACTTCACAGGCAGTGGACTCCTTGGCCCCAAAAAAAGGCCAGGCCAATGTAAAGTGACATTGGAAACATTTACTTTTAAGTCAATGTTAAACATAAACTTGATCCTAGAGCATTTTAAAAGTACTCGAGTTACTCCTAACCTAAGAAGCACAATAAACATGGATACTACATAACATGAATACGGTGACACGTCATTTGTTTTAAATTTAGGACACAGACATGGCATAGACATGTTTATTAAAATATATATATTTTTATACAAGGAAATTCAAAGTCTATAAGCTTATGCATTTATATGCTTGAAAAAATGAGTTTGATGTATTTCACTCTCAAAATTTATTATTTTTGTCCTATATTATTAGTGTTTGATATGTGTCTCACAAATAATAGACCTACATTGACTTTGTACAACTAGTGTACTGACAAGTGTGCAACATGTGTCATAAAGTGTTTGTGCTTCTTAGCTTCCAATGGTGTTCAAATGTAAGGGCTTGGATGTTTCGAAATATCCTTGGTCTTGAACTCAAATCATTTAAAACTCTTGTTGTCTCTTGAAATGAATCTCGGATGGGGCGAACCCTCACCAAAAGAAAAAATAATACAGAAGATTCAAATTTTCAAGTTATATTTATACTTATATATAAACAAACGTGGCAGTTGAATCCTTTTACTTCTCTTGATGATCTAATGCTTTAAAAGCTAGCTGATAATACTAAAAATAATACCTGGTTGTTACCTCTTCCTCAACAACCTTCACAATAAAAAATAGCCAATTGGCTATTAGTCTAACTAAAAATGCTAGAACATGTTACTCTTAATCATTTAGTAGACTGACTCTCGTTCAGAATCAAGGGGACAAGAGAAATGCTGTTGGGCATCGTGTCAAGACATATTCAGGAGAGTGAGCTTCTCAAAAGTTAGAGCAGGCAAATTGGAAGCTATATGCCTTTATCTGACGATCAAGAGCATTATCAAGCCAAAGCTTATTACTGCATTGAAAAGAATTTTGATCAAGAGCATTATCATACTTTTATTGATTTGGCTATTCGGAGATGGAAAGCTATTCATCTTGATTTACCGAGTTTTCCCTGTAATTTGGATGCAAGGATCCTTTTATCGACGAGAGAATTAGTTAAAGGCCTTCATCGGCAACTACCTAATTCTCAGAACAGATGAAATCAAATCCTAAACCTAATGATAGACGAAACGGAAATCTAGATCTCAACACCAGCTCGTAACTCCGTTCTAAATTCCTCCGATTAAACTCAAAATGGCGGCAAAAGACGGAAAACATTTCTCAACACTAATTTACTTTCAGCCTCTGAGCCATTTCGAGTAGTTTCTCAAGAAAGAGTTTCCAGTTGATTCTTGCCTCTCTCCCTCGCATCTCAAACTTAAATTCAAAGTAGCTAGAGAGATCATCAACGAAGCAGAGCTCACAAATCAGAATCAGACTTTAAATCAGTAAATGAGAGAAAAGGATACCGATGCCATACGTGTCTGATCATCATTTTCATCATCTTTTCGTGGATCTTTAGGCCTTCTCCCCGAGCACAGAGGAATCACCGGCGAGCAGTTGAACGCAGAAGAAGAAGACGATGAGGACGAAGATGATTTTTGTTTGTTTCTCGAGAAAAAGCTACGAGGTGCGATTATGGTTCCGATTAGCATCGCGGCAAAGATTTCAACTCCAGATTGAAACCAAGAATTCGGACCCTGGTCTGCATCCACCGATCCACCCACCTGACTGGCCCCCCATCAGTTCGTTCCTTCTGTTATCCGTATCGGCGAACTTGCAAGCCTCAGAATCTGCCACGTCATCCGAATCGTTGTCTTTTGTGGGCCCGTCAAATCCCAAGTCGACCATTTTGGGCTTTTTTTTCTGAGAGTGAACATGAATTGGGCCGAGCCGTCCAGCTTCTCTCTTTTCTGGCCCAACAAGAGTTAAAATGGACAAAAATTACTGAAAAATTATTTTAAACAAAAAATTTTAAGAAATATGTAAGGATAATTGTAATGGGTGGCAAAATTAGGGTAAATAATTGCAATTTTAGCAATTTTTTAAAATATTTGCAAATATGGCAAAATTTTTGAATTAATTTTTTATATCCCTATTTTGCCCTTGCCCTTAATTACGCGCGCATCTGGTCGATTTTCCTCCTTTATTTTTTGTTTTGGTAGGTTTCTATCTGATAGAAAATTTTTCTATCACTGATAGATTCTATCAGTGATAGGAAAACTTTCTAATTTTTCTATCACTGATAGAATCTATCAGTGATAGAGAAAGTTTTCTATCACTGATAGAAACACTTTCTATCAGTGATAGAAGATTTCTATCATTGATAGAAAGTGTTTCTATCACTGATAGATTCTATCAGTGATAGAAACACTTTCTATCAATGATAGAAATCTTCTATCACTGATAGAATTAACTTTCTATCACTGATAGAAGGTGATAGAAACACTTTCTATCAGTGATAGAAATCTTCTATCACTGATAGAATTAACTTTCTATCACTGATAGAATCTATCAGTGATAGAAACACTTTCTATCAGTGATAGAAATCTTCTATCACTGATAGAATTAACTTTCTATCACTGATAGAATCACTTTCTATCAGTGATAGAAAGTGTTTCTATCACTGATAGATTCTATCAGTGATAGAAAAATTGACAACATTGCTTCTTGACTTATCATGTTCTTTGTTTTGTGGTAAGTTAACGAATGGCAAAGAAATGAACTGATAGAAATCAAGAAAAAAAAAAAAGAAAAAGGATGAGCGAAAGCAAAAGTTTTTTCTATCACTGATAGAATCTATCAGTGATAGAAACACTTTCTATCAGTGATAGAAATCTTTTATCACTGATAGAAACACTTTCTATCAGTGATAGAAACACTTTCTATCAGTGATAGAAGTTTTCTATCGCTGATAGATTCTATCAGTGATAGAAACACTTTCTATCAGTGATAGAACCTATCAGTGATAGAAACACTTTCTATCAATGATAGAAATCTTCTATCACTGATAGAATTAACTTTCTATCACTGATAGAAGGTGATAGAAACACTTTCTATCAGTGATAGAAATCTTCTATCACTGATAGAATTAACTTTCTATCACTGATAGAATCTATCAGTGATAGAAACATTTTCTATCACTGATAGAATTAACTTTCTATCACTGATAGAATCTATCAGTGATAGAAATCTTCTATCACTGATAGAATTAACTTTCTATCACTGATAGAAGTTTTCTATCACTGATAGAAAATTTTTTCAATCACTGATAGAATCTATCAGTGATAGAATCACTTTCTATCAGTGATAGAAAGTTAATTCTATCAGTGATAGAACTGATAGAAAGTGTTTCTATCACTGATAGATTCTATCAGTGATAGAAAAACTTTCTATCACTAAATATTTTAAAAAAGTCGAGCAAAATCCCACAGCCGGCAGTGCTGAAGCAGATGCTCAAGCGCTGCTCCAGCTTGGCCCGAAGGCACTACGACGAGTAGAGCCTCCCTTTGGACGTCCCCAAGGGCCATTTTGTCGTCTACGTCGGCCAAAATCGAACCAGATACATTGTCCCCATCACATTTCTCACTCACCCGCAGTTCCAAATCCTCCTCCAGCAAGCCGCCGACGAATTCGGCTTCGATCACGACATGGGCCTCACTATTCCTTGCGATGAACACTTCTTTCAGTCCTTGACTTCCACGCTCAGATGATTCATTCATCTCTTTTTTTTTTTTTCTTTTTTGGCTGGCCGGAACCGGAATGATGAAGCTGCTCAACTGCTTCTCTGCCGTATAATGTCTTGTTTTTTTTTTTTTTTAACAGTTGATGAACGAACGACCCACGATTCCCAATGAGTGAGAAAATGTGGGGGTGAGTTTGAAATTGTAATTAAATTAGTTTGGGAAATGGAAATTTAAAGACCCTGCCGCCGGAGCCTCCGTCACATCCCACCGGAAAATGTGGTCCCGCCGCCACCGGAAGCCCCTCGTATTCATTAACCCACGCAGCGGCTGCCGCCATGGCCAGAAGCTCAAGCTCCTCTGTCGACCAAAAGACCGATGGAGATGACCGGAAAAGTAGAGAAGAAATGGAAGCTGATAGAAAGGGCATTTTAGTAATTTTACCTTTTAGATGGCAATATTTTGCCATTTTTGCAAATAGTTTCAACTGCTGCTAATTTTGTAATTATTTTGGGCTGGTTTGCTACTTTTGCAACCGGCCCAATATGTAAAGTAATAAATTAATGTTTTACATTTTTAAAATAAGTTAAAATACTTACCGTAAATATTATTTCCACAATAGTTATATTTTGTTGTTATTTTGATCAATCGAACCCATGGACATGTGAAAATGTCGACATGTGGACGAAAATTTAATACATTGGACCCAACTAATTATAAATTGATCGTTTTCCCCCTCAGAAAATTGAAGGAATAATTTAAAATCTCTTAGTTTGAAATATTTAAAATTACTTTAAGTTCTTTATTGAGAATGATACCTTTTTTTTAAAAAAAAAGAAAGAATGAGAAATATTTTAGATTGACGCAATTGAAATTTTTTATTTAGATGTTTTCTGGAAATCAAAAGAAAATAAAAGGTTTGATTGTGTGGTTTATCAATCGTGATTTATTGATAGAAAATTAAAATTGCGAAAAAATTAACTTAATAATCTCCCTTAAAATGATGTGATTCTTTTTTTTTTTTTTTACTAGATCTGATTATTTTAGTCCAATGTTTTCTCGAATAAAAAAATTAATTTACAAATTTTCATTTTATTTCAATATATAACCAACAACAAAAATCAATCTCTCAAATTTTTTAGGCGCCGTTTGATAACCATTTGGTTTTTGGTTTTTGGTTTTTGAAAATTAGGCTTGTTTTCCTTAAATTTCCTCACCATGATTTTCATTTTTGTTAAAGTTACACTTGAATTACTAACCAAATTCTAAAAACAAAAACAAGTTTTTGAAAACTATTTTTTTTAGTTTTCAAAAATTGGCTTGGTTTTTGAAAACATGGAAAGAAGGTAGGTGAAAAACCAAAGAAACTTAGAGTTGGAAGTGGTGTTTATAAGCTTAAAAACAAAAAACAAAAAACCAAATGGTTATCAAACGGGGTCTTAGTAAATAAACAAACGGGACCGAATTAGATGTTAACTTGAGAATAGTAGCCAAAGCGAGCTAGCGGTAAGTGGCATGTACCCTTGACAAGAGGTCAAATTGAGAATTTTTTTTTTTTGTTTGACAAAAAAAAATTGAGAATATTAACTTAAAAAAACATAATAATAATATAATATAAGAATGATTTCACGTATTTGACAGTTGACACATGTCATAATATGTATGAATAAACTACCGTTTCTGAAATGTGAACCTCTAAAATTAAATTACGTATGCATTATGATCTACTTTTCAAAATCTTATCAGTGAAATAAGTAGGTACAATATAACATTTAATTTGAACATTCCATTCAAAATCTTGATTTTTTTTTTTTTTTTTTTTTTTTTTTTTTTTTTTTTTTTTTTTTTGTTAACACTTGAGGTGGAGAGATTCAAATCTCTAACCCCTTGGTTGAGAGTACACGCCACGTTGATCAATACTCATTTAGCAAATTTTAAATTTCTATTCATGCTATCAATACCTTATACCAATACATATAACTTTTTTAAGAATTGTGGAGGTTGAAGATCCCCCTCGATTGTTTGGTAACTAAAGTATAACTTAGGTCCATTTGGTAATTATTTGAGTTTTTAAAATAAAGCTTATAAACACTGTTTTCACCAAGTTTATTTGTTTTGTCGTCTATCTCCTCCATACGTTTTCAAAGATTAAGTGCCTTTTTGGAATGATTTTCTAAGTATTTGATTTTGTTTTTCCCAATTAAAAACAAGTTTTTTAAACACTTAGAAAGTCGTTCCAAATAGACCCTAAATCAAATTATGGAAACTAAAAAAACTAGGTCTCGTTTAATAGTCTTTTTTTTTTTTTTTTTTGGTTTTTGAAAAATAAGCCTATAAACATTATATATACCTATAATTTTCTTTGTTTTACTGTCTACATTATTCTCGTGTTTTCAAAAATCAATTCAAGTTTTGAAAAGAAAAAAAAAAGTTTTAAAAAATTTGTTGTTTTTTTTTTAATTTTCGAATTTGACTCGGAATTCAAACTTATCCTTAACAAAGATAAAAGTCATGATGAGAGAATTAAGGAAAAACAAACATAATTTTCAAAGACCAAAAACCTAATGATTATCAAACGAAACCTTAGTTTTCAAAAACTTGTCTTTGTGTTTTTTAATTTTGCTAATAATTCAAATGTATCCTTATCAAAAATCATAACTATTATAAGGAAATTGGAGGAAAACAAACGCGACATATTAAATACAACTTTATATATATATATATATTATTATCAATCATTAAAAGACGAATGGGACATTTGTTGTAAAAGAGAAAAAAAAAAAAAAATCGAATGGGACGATTTACTTTTTCACAAAAATAAAATAAATAATAAACGAATTGGACATTTATGACCCTGCAATTCCCTTGTTTGGCAAAACACGAGCCACTTGTGTGTTCACTCTCTCGTCTCCGTTCCTTTCGTACGTCTATGCCGCGCCCCGCACGTAAATTCTCATTTGAGAAAAAAAAAACAATATATATATTTTCAAAGGAAAAGAAAACAATATTAATGACATGTGGGAGTTATCTTGCCACGTGTCGCCTAATGAAGAGGTGTGCAAAAGTTGGGGGGTTGATGACTCGGGCTGTTGGGCCCACCCAGCCCCAAATTTGCACCACGAAATACAAGTGGGTAAGTAGATCAATCTCAGCCGTTGGATCTCGTGGTCACCATTACGTCCAGCGTGTAATTCCAATCCTTACGGAAAAACAAAACTTTTTTTTTTTCGGAAAAAATATACTAAGAATCGTGTTAATGTCCATTTTAGTTTTAAAAGTTTTATGGAGATGTTTGAACTTTCAATAATGTTTTTATTATTATTATTATTAGTTAGGATAAATATTATGTTTATTTGATTTCATATTTTTAAAAACTTTAGGTTTCGTTTGATAATCATTTGGTTTTTGAAAATTATACTTGTTTTCATCCAATTTCCTTACAATGGTTTTCATAATTGTTAAAGACACACTTGAGTTCCTAGCCAAATTCCAAAAACAAAACAAGTTTTTTAAAACTATTTTTTCTAGTTTTCAAAATTTGACTTGGTTTTTTAAAACATGGGAATGAGGTAGATAACAAGACAAAGATAATTGTAGGTGATGTCGTGTTTTTAAGCTTGATTTTAAAAAACGAAAAACAAAAAACCAAATGGTAATCAAACGGGGATTTAATAATTTATTGAGTTTTTTTATTTTTAATATAATAAATTATCGTGATTGATTTTGTCTATATGACACACTATATGCACTAGTTAACAATTACGTGGTTTGAGAAGATAAAGTATTATGTGGTGAGTTAATTTCAACACACGTGTTCACATGTGTTACAAAACTAAAAATCAATCTATTAAATATAAAATTGTAATTCAAACAAACAACTTATTAAAAGTAAAAAGAATAAATAAAGACAATCTTAGAAGGTTCAACGGCTCGTTAAACATTATATCAAATAGACCCATGTGTCAAATGTTTAAAAATAAAATTTTAGATGGTCCAAGTTTGTTTTAACTTCAAAAAGTGTAATATATATATATATATATATATATATATATATATATATATATATATATATATAATTGTGTATTTAACAAGTTAACTTTGGCAATTTGAATCCAAATTGAGAGGTTAGAAGTTTGAAGCTTACTTATCTTATGTATTGTTGAACTTGGGGAAAAAAGAAACAAATTGTGAAAGTATTTAGTAAGTCTTCTCAAATTTTAATGTCGTCGTGTCTAACAACTCTTTAGCATTTTGTTATTGTTTTTAAAAAATCAATAATCTATTAGATATAAGTTCGAATTTTGTGTAGGATAGAGCACTGCCCTTTCAATATTTTCAAAGTCTAGCAACCAATTATATATAAAATTAAAAATTCAGGACTTATTTGATAGTCATTTGGTTTTTTGTTTTTTAGAAATATTCACATTTTATCTCAAATTTCTTACCATGGTTTTCATATTTGTTAATGAAACATTTGAGTTCGTAGCCAAATTCAAAAAACAAAAACAAATTTTTGAAAACTACATTTTTTTTTTTTGCTTTTAAATTTTGGCTTGACGTATGAAAATATGAGAATGCGATAGATAACATTAAAACAAAACAAAGAAACTTGTAGGTGAAAGTAGTGTTTATAACTTAATTTTCAAATGTGAAATGATTATCAAACGGAGTATTTAACAATTTTTTTTGGGTTACAAAAACGGAGTATTTAACAACTTGTTACTTGTTAGACTTGTTTTAAAATCTTATCATGTATAAGTCACAAAAGTTTATAAACTAAAATAGTAATTTAATATTCTAAAAAAAAAGTAATTTAACTTAATTTTAGAATTTTTTTTTCCCCATAACGACAGAAGTACGAGAACGAGAGGGACAGAGACGAGGAGGTGGAGTCATCGGGGACTAGTGGTCCAGAATGACTCGCTCGTTGCTATCCCAAATCTGTGATGGGCCCCACTTCGTGTCCCGATTCCCGATTTATTAGGCCACCTAAATCTTCAACAACGCCAAAACATCGGCGACACTGACCCCATTCCTCGTTTAGCTTCCCTTCAAATTTCAACGGAAATTGAATTTTGTTTTCCCTATTTATGAAACTAAAACCATTTTATTTGAATAAAAAGGGCAAAATATTTTATTTGTTTGGAAGATCGTTTTCATAGTTTTTCTTTCCATCTCGGTATATAAAAGAGTTTTTTTAGATAGTTGTTTAGGCTATGATTTGGTATATGCAATTTTCACGAGTTTGATATATTCTGTTTCTGTCAATTTAAGTATAACGAAGTAGATAAAATACGATTGTTATAAGAAAAAAAGTAAATAAAATAAGAACTATCATCTCAAACGTTGATGATTTGATAGTTCGCTCGTTGAATTTAAGAAAAAAAGTTGCATCTCGTCCTTTTCAATTTTCACATGTTTAATATACCTTAAAATTTGAAATTTTATATCTAATAGATTCACGAGATTTAAAGGTGTTTAATAAGTTTCTCAACTTTCGATTTTGTATTAAATATGTGATTTATATACATGTGTATAAAATTCATGGACCCAATTTTTATGTATGATTGAACCACAACCTTTCAATTACGTTTAATTAATCAGTGAATTTTAGAAGGTTTTGAATAAGTCAGAGGCAAATTAGACCAAAATTTTAAAATTAAAAAACTTATAAAATATTTTTAAAGTTTATGGACCATTACACCTTGTTTGAAGTTTATGAAATTAATTGGTAATTTAACCTGAGTTTTATATTAAAACATCAAACAAGTTCTTGCTCGATTGTATAAATGTAGTGAGAAAAATGATAATTCCATGGTTATTAAGTGTTACTTTTTGTTTGTTCGTGTGCTTTAAATGATAAACATACATGTCAACAAAAATATAGCTAAACTAACCTAAAGCTTATACTCCCGACCAAGAGGTCAGATGGTCAAATCTCCCACTCCACATGCTGTAAAAAAAAAATGTTAAACATACATCTCGTTAGTATTGGACTAAATAAATAAACTAATATTATATAGTTAAATTTTCAAACTCGACTCTTCAAAAAGGCTTAAATCAAGTTAGTTGATGTGATCATTCGAAATTCAAAATATTACAATTATTTGAAAATAATATTTTAAACATCACATCATCATTTATTTATTATACTTCAACTTCAACCACATGTTGAATAGGACCTAGTAGAAAAACTACCAAATCCTAGAGATCAAATCATGTGAAATTAAAAAATGACAAGGACATCATAAACTATATTATATATTTAACTTGAAGAGTAGAATTAAATAAGTAACAAATCAAACATACAAACCCCATAGTCAAGGGTTGGTTTGAAATTACAACTCATAAACATGCAATTTCTGTAGAAATATTGAATTAAAAACAAACAAACAAAAAAGGCATTTGTGTAATAATAATAATAGTGACTAAAAACTAAATGAAAACAGCTTTAAAAACAATGACATCAACAACTCAGTAGTTCTTTTTTTTCTTTTTTTTTTAAATGATATATACTAATAATAATTCAAACATTTTTGTTTTTTTTATATATTCCCAAAATCAATTTTCAAGATAAAACAAAATGGAGATGTAATATATATTAATTTAATATATTTTGTCGGAACTTTTGTTTAAATGTATTCATATAGTTATATATTTTTCTAAAGCTGAAACAAATGTGCAGCGAAACAGTTGGTACGATGCTATATTCAATTATTAAATTATATTTAAATTCAATTAATTATTTGAGTGTTATTTTACGATAAATCTATTTATCTACTATACCTATACTTTCTTGTAAAAAAAAAAAAAAAAAAAAAAAAACTGTATACACTTTTATGTTCGCGAGTAATATTTTTTATTTTATTTTTTTCAATATATTGAATGAAGATTTGAGCATCTAATCTATTGATCGAAGGTACTTGATTTATGTCAGTTGAATCATGCTTTTACGGACACATTTTTATTTAATATAGTGAGGAATCACATTTAGTTTTTCTTTCACTCACATTTAGTTTTTTTTTTTAAAGAAAGAATCACATTTAAGGCGTGTCTGGTTTAACTTTTCAAGTGTTTAATTTTGAAAAAAAAATCATTGATTTTTTTTTAGTGTTTGACAACCACTCAAAAAGACTTATTAAAAAATGAGATTGAGAAATAAATCATTTTGAGAGAAACACTTGAAACCAACTTTTCTAAAAAGACTTTCTCAAAAAAAAAAAAAAAAAAAAACTTTTCTAAAAATAGTTTTTAAGTATACAAGAACTTAAGCATAAAAACACTTATGAGAAAGTGTAACAAAACACAGGAGTGTTTAAATTATAAAATATTTTTGAAAAACATTTAAATCAGTCTATAAATGTATTCCAAACGGACCGTTAGTTTTAAATTAAAATGTATCACAAACAGACTGTTAGTTTTATAGTTCTATTTTGTTTAAATCAGTCTATAAATGTGGATAATAAATATAATTTATAATAAATTCCTTATTGGATTACTTTTTTCTAGTTCAATACAACACGTGAACAAAAATTTTTATACTTGACCTTAAAAATAGAGATATTAAATCAATTGAGCTATTTGTTTTGTTTAATATTAAAGTCAACTATTTGTCTTAATGAATCGCTTTAATAGACTTGGTTGATATATTAACTATCTTATGAGTAATAGGTTTGAATTTACACCTTCTATTTGAAATTTGAATTAAAACAAAGTTTAGTTAAATAAAATTTTAATATTTTAATAAAAAAGAATGGTAGGGTTGATGGTGAAATTATGTATGAAGTCATTTATCACTCCCCTAAAATGTATTAGAGTGATAAATTGTCAATGAGTCGTTTATATACATATATAATATAAATTAAGATCCACTCATTAATATTAAATTGTTTATCTTGTTAATAAAGCTTTTAAACTCCAATTTTTTACCTCTGGTTTAACACTTTTTAAAATTGAAGGACCTGACATTAAGTACAAAATCGAAAAGTTTAGACCCTATTTGATTAATATTTGGGTTTTAAAAATTAAACTTGCAAACATTACTTCCATGATATATATATATATTGTTTTAATTTATTTAGTAAAAAGTCTATGATAGGTTTCTTTGTGTTGATATGTACACTTCATATGTTTTATTATCTACTTTTTACAACTATTTTTAAAATTCAAGTCTAGTTTTTTAAAATATTTTATTTTCAATAGTTTTTATCTTTCTTAAAAAACAAAAAAATTGAATTCTTAATAAAATTTTAAAACACATAAACAAATTTTCAAAACTTGACTTAATTTTTTAAAACGTGGGTAAAAGATAGATAACGAAATATATGAACTCACGAGGTAAAGTCAAAATGATTATCAAATGGAACTTTAGATTTTAAAAATTCGTCATTGGTTTTGGAATTTAACTAATAATTCAAATGTTTTCTCAATAAAGTTGAGAACTAAAAAAAATTGTTAGAAAACCCACCTTTTTTTTTTTTTTTTACAAGATGTATGGTGAGAGAATTAAACTTTTGACCCATTGGTTGAGGATATTAGATTTTTTTTAATTGAACTATGCTCTTTTTTTTTTTGAAAAATTGAACTATACTCATATTGGTAATAAGAGTTTGACTAAATCAATAATTTAACTGAAATTTAAATACATAATCCAAAGTTTTTATTCGGGACTTTATACACAACTAAATGTATGTTTTGTTTTTTTTTTTTTTTTTTTTTAAAATTAATTACACATTTAAAATGAAGTCTACGCTACGACGAGGAAGGGAATGTACGGTAGGCGATTAAATCGTTTTAATCGAACGCTCCCTAGTGGCCAACCAAACGAAAGGCGTCAAATTTGGCTCCACAAGTTCTCAGTTCACACCTTGCCCGCCATTGCTACCTTCCTCCGCCCAAGCTCCGATTCAGCCTTTACTCATGCTCTGATTCACCTCATGAACTCCAACGCTTCGAATCCACAACCTTCCATGGCTGCCTCCACTGCTGCAGATTCCTCCGGCAAGAAGGTTCGCAAGCCCTACACCATTACCAAGTCCAGAGAGAGCTGGACTGAAGAAGAGCACGATAAATTCCTCGAAGCTCTTCAGCTGTGAGTTTCTTTAGCGTGTTTCTTGTAATTATCTCAGATATCTCGTCTACTGATATCCGTCTATGATTCTACCTTCTGAAAGTAACATCTAAGTCCGATTTATGCGTTTCTTCGAAGTTGATTTCTCTCTGAATTGCTTTTAACTTCCGGAGGGAGCTTCTTCTTCCTCATATATTGTAATTTTCATGATTCTGTTCCTCTTTTTCCCGGTTCTGATGTTGAGGCTGTGTGGTTTGATAATTTAAACTTCGACTCGTCTTAACTGCGGTGGTCTAGTTTTATTTTCCCCGCTCTTCCTCATTTCACATAGCTTAATTTTGTTTCATCTGAAGTTTGTTCGTACAATCATTATGGAGCTATGATTTTATTGCTTTGTAATCGAAGTTTTGTGTAGGTAGTTATCCATTGACGTGGAATCAGAATATTGAAAGCTATGTAGTTGTGATTTTTCTATCATAGGATTGATGTTTTTAGTGGCAATTTTACGAGTTTGAGATCTAGAAGTTCACTAGTCTAGTAGCTGAAGAAACTTAAAGGAGGAGAAATTTACGAATTCTGCAATTTTAGAACCTATGTCATATTTTCAGGTTTGATCGTGACTGGAAGAAAATTGAAGATTTTGTAGGTTCAAAGACAGTTATTCAGGTGAAAGACGGTCGATTTGGTTTGTTGGAGCTTTTGCTCTTTGATTTCTTCCCGCAACATGTTCTTTACTCTACAGTCGATGCTGCAGATTCGGAGTCACGCCCAAAAGTATTTTTTGAAAGTCCAAAAAAATGGAACGATAGCACATGTACCTCCACCACGCCCAAAACGCAAGGCTTCACATCCTTATCCACAAAAGGCATCGAAAAATGGTACGGCAATCTGATTCATAAGCAAAACATGTACTTCAAAGTTCCTAATTGCTGACATACTTAATTTAACTCCTATTCAACAGTTTTGGTACCGTTGCAAGCCTCAATGGCTTATCCTTCTTCAGTTAATACCCTAGCACCTGGATATTCTCCTTGGGATGACGCATCAATAATGATTAACCCTTCATCGAGGAAAATCTTGCAACCACAAGATGAGTTTACAAATCTTCACAGATCTGAAGGTACACATATTTATCTCCTCCCCCAAAATTTTTCAATGTAGTAGATTGGTATTGTAAAGTGGACTCTCAAGGCCTTACCTTATAATGTGGCGTTACAACAATTCAGCTGATATTGCATCAGAAGGGACACCGATGATCAGTAATAGCAGCCTTAATGGTATTGGAAGCCCTGATATGGGAAAGCAGGGAAAACAAGCTCCTATGCTTCATGGTAATATTCTAGATTGGTTATTATATAACGTTAACTCAAAGGAAAACCAGGTGTGTAGGGTGGGTGTTTAGCAGTGAATTGGTAATCTAAATCTTTATTTATTTGGTATCCTGCAGGCATACCAGATTTTGCAGAAGTTTATGGCTTCATTGGAAGCGTTTTTGATCCAGACAGTAAAGAACATGTGAATAAACTAAAGGAGATGGATCCTATCAACTTCGAAACAGTGAGTTTGAGAATCTGTGATTGTGCCTTTGAATTGTACTTCAAGTATAGTTGGTGACTGTAATTGTATCTGTATAATTAGCTAGGCTATACCCTTGTGCACACTTATGAATCATATTCTGCTTGTTTATATTGCTTCTTAGTTACAACCATGCTGATCATTAAAGACTCCTCATTACTGCGTGCAAAACACCCTTCTGGAAGTTACCTCAAGCATTTGCTCATAACTACAATTGGTAATTTGCAGGTTTTGTTGTTGATGAGAAATCTCACTTTTAACTTGTCCAGCCCTGACTTTGAACCACTCGTAAGTCTGGCATACTTCTATTTCTCCAAGTATATATTATATGTCTGCATCTGTCTGTTTCTACCATGTACTTTTCAGCCTCAGCTGCCATGCTTATATCTAGTGCCCGAAGCCTCTTTTCTTCCTTACCATGGTTGTTAATGTGAAATGATGTGCTCTTTAGATTTGAAATGCAATTATCAATTCCAATTTCATTGATAGAGTGGACTGTTAAACTAGATTGCTAATTGCTGCTGGTTAACATAGGGATTGAACAAAAACTGTTTTCTTGAGGGTCTTGATCCAAGTCTTAAAAGACTTGTGTACGCCTTTTTTTAGAATATGCGTTTATGAAAATGTGTACGAGCTATTTTGTGGGTTGTTTATGGAAAAGACAATTCTTAGAAACTGACGTGTAATTCTCACATTGAAGGACACAAACATTCTGAAGACTGGTTGATTCTCCTTTTGTGAATAGTAACTTGTTCTCCTCACATGGTTAAGCATTTGAAAACGTTCTAAACGGATTCTATGTTGTCTTAACTGACTTGTTTCAGAGAACTGTGTTGTCAACCTATGATGTCAATACAAAAACAGTGGCAATCGCTGCAGGAATGCCTACGAAGAAGCTTCCAGATGATATATCCTGTTGAATTTCCTACTACCTAAAACTAGCTCATTACCTTGTATCAGCTCTTATCTAGTCTGCCTATTTGTTACCTCGTCGAAGTCAGAGCGTTGGAAACCCGAACAACGGCAGCCAGGGCTGTAGAGAAGATTGGATAAAAAATTGGTCTTCACTGATTCTTTTGAGGCTCTATGGATCCTCATCTTGGCACCTTACCAAAGCTCATACTTCACTGGTTTGGCCTATAACCAAGTGTATATTTTTGTAAGATCTGTTTGATGAATTTTGTCCTTTGCTAATAAAATATAGCCCGTTAACTGTTTGCGAGGGTGCATATCGATCGGGCTGTTGCACCGAAACGTGGCTCGTTCTCAGAGTGGTATTAGTCGGATAGGCGATTTTCTTGTGCTTGTATTGTTCGAAGTGAGTGTAAATTGCTGCTTTTCTTATTTATTGTTCATCACCTCTTCTGTAGGTTGTTTTTCACCAAGCAACCTGAAAGAAGGAAATGGGTTAGTATGTATAATAGAAATGTGTTACTAAAAAATTTTCCTTCCCTTCTAGCGACTAATTTTCTCGTTTGTTTAATATTTTGGCTTCCATTACTTGGTAAGATATCTCATTTTATGACCAGAATAGGGATCGGGGTCGGGGTCGGGGTCGGGATGGATCAATATCATTTCAATAGAAATATAGTTAGATACCACATCATGTGACCATAGAACAATATCATTTTAGTATAAATTTAGTTTTTTTTTTTTTTTATTTCAACTACATGTGCAGGTGGAAATTTTAGCTTCATGTTTTGGTAGAAGATATAATGCCTTAATCAGGTGGGCTTTGTTCAAGTTAACATCTCAATATAAATTTAGTTAGTGTGACGTCCAGCTTAGAATTCCCTACATGATTATTTTGTGTTGTTCTATATAGATTCTTTCTAGTACTTATATACCTAAAAGAAAGTTTGAAATAGTGAGTTAGAAAAGTCGATCATAACATAGTCCAGTTGAGAAGATACTAATTACCATCCAATATTGTTGCTCACTAATTGATTCATTTCTATTTGGTATGTTTATCAATTTGCAATAATAGTCAAGACAATCTTGTTATTGAGATGAAACGAAATCATCTTGGTGAGCACGTTGAAATATCTCATCTTGTTATTGAGACGACATTTTGTCATGTGACCAAAGTATTATGAACAACTGATTTATTAATTCATTGACTCCAAAAATTGTAATAGTATGTAATAAATTTAATTTCCAGTTACGTTATTAATAAGTGACGTTTTTTACTTTGCCTGATGTACTTTCAAATGCTATAATTTAGCTTATATACATCGAAATAAAGTTCATAAATGGTCTATCTTAGCATAGTCCATTCATTGATGTTGGCCCATGGGTATTGTTTGTGAACTCAATTCACAACCAATATCAAACTCAACTATTCAAATACAATGATCAATATGATAAAAGTAACAATAATGGGGGAGGGGTGATGAAAATTGTCGATAAGATTAGTTGAAGTGTGTGCAACATAGCTTCAGGCACTCACGGGTATATTAAGGAAAAATTTTAAATCCTATTTTGAGTTTGGTACTTTTAATTTTTTTTGGTAATTTTTGTCATCATACTTCCAAATCAACCCATTTTTCTATACTTTGAGCTTTTGTTCTTCCAATTCCTTGCACTATAAGATCCAACATGAAAAAAAAATTAAACCTATCATTTTTTTCTTTTAAAATTCTAAAAAAGAAAAGTTCGGTAACTTGGATCACAACAAGCTGAAGATCAGCCCACCATCGGCCCAATAAGTCAGGCCCATATTTAGACCATTTTCTTGATGGACTGGACTTTAATTGGACCGCTCAGTCCATTAGCCCATATTGAAAACCTAATTCTTTCCCAATCTCAACACTATAAATTGACCAGCATTTCCCTCCCTCCTTCGTTTTCTAAGAGAAGAAACCCTAGTTTGCTCCGGCTACCACTCACTCGCCCAAAATGGCCGCCGCCGCCGCTCGCCCTCTTGTCGCCGTCCAATCTCTCGAAGGCGACATGGCCACCGATACTGCCCCGACGGTGCCGTTACCCGATGTCATGAAAGCTTCCATTCGGCCGGATATTGTCAACTTCGTCCACGCCAACATCTCCAAAAACCGCCGCCAGCCGTATGCCGTGAGCAAGCGCGCAGGTCATCAAACTTCCGCCGAGTCATGGGGTACAGGACGAGCCGTTTCTCGTATCCCTCGTGTTCCTGGTGGCGGTACTCACCGCGCCGGTCAAGGAGCTTTCGGAAACATGTGTCGTGGAGGACGCATGTTTGCTCCGACGAAGATCTGGCGCCGATGGCACCGAAAGATCAACGTGAATCAAAAGAGGTACGCTGTCGTTTCTGCCATTGCTGCTTCTGCTATTCCTTCCTTGGTTTTGGCTCGCGGTCACCGGATCGAGTCTGTTCCGGAATTGCCTCTCGTGATTAGCGACTCGGCTGAGGGAATCGAGAAGACCTCTTCTGCGATTAAGGTTTTGAAGCAGGTCGGTGCCTTGCCTGATGCAGAGAAGGCGAAGGACAGCCACGCCATTCGCCCTGGTAAGGGTAAGATGAGGAATCGTCGTTACATTTCACGAAAGGGTCCATTGATTGTGTATGGTACTGAAGGTGCTAAGCTTGTTAAGGCCTTCCGCAACATTCCTGGCATCGATATTGTGAATGTTGAGAGGCTAAATCTTTTGAAGCTTGCTCCTGGAGGTCATCTTGGGAGATTTGTTATCTGGACCAAGACTGCTTTCGAGAAGCTGGACTCCATCTATGGATCTTTTGAGAAGTCGTCCGAGAAGAAGAAGGGGTATGTGCTTCCCAGGTCCAAGATGGTTAATGCTGATTTGTCTAGGATTATCAATTCCGATGAGGTTCAATCTGTTGTTAAACCCATCAAGAAGGATGCGAAGAGACCTTCTTTGAAGAAGAACCCACTCAAGAACCTTAACGCCATGTTGAAGCTTAACCCATATGCTAAGACTGCAAGGAGAATGTCTTTGTTGGCTGAGGCACAGCGCGTGAAAGCTAAAAAGGAAAAGCTTGACAAGAAGAGGAACATTATCCCGAAGGTATCTCTTGAATTTTGCTTTTATGATTTTGACTTCTTTATTACCCTGTCCTTGGTTTCAAATTTTAGGGATTGTTTTTTAATATATCAACCAAATATCTGATAGTTTTTTATATCGCTTCATGTGATTCTTGGAGGTTCTGCTTGCGTGAAATTTGAAAATACTGATCTTCAAATGTTCTAGTACCTGGATTTTTAAATGCGATTCAATATTCTGCATTAGGAACTCCATTCATTTTCAGCTATGCATTCAACTATCACTTGCTTTGTAGCAAGATTCTATAGCATATGGTTTTATACGACTTTTGGTAGTATGGCATAATGTTTGCTTGCAACTTGGTAGATAAGAATTTGGTGCTGGAAATTTAGTTGTCTCTTTTCTCTTAGATAGTCATTCAATATTTCATCTCTTCCACTTTTTTATTTGGAACTCCTCTTTTTGAACGATATATAGCAACTGTTTCCTGTGATATTGATGAAACGTCTGTTAGTTGGTGATCCTTTCTTTTCTTGGAACTGACTACCAATTTGCTGGTTTCCAAAGTTCACTCACTTATTTTATAGTTGAATGTGACCTGGTAGCTTTTGTGTAGCTTGGAGTTTTTCATTTTTTTCAGCTTCAGCAAGTCACATGACTGTGGCTACCTGTTTACTATGAATGTAGAGTTAGTTTCTACTCTTACTTGGTATGATATTGAGACCCCCATTGGCCCTTTTGGCCATTTTGTCTTCAGGAGGAGGCTACAGCAATAAGGTCAGCAGGCAAAGCATGGTATCAGACAATGATTTCAGATAGCGATTACACCGAGTTCGAGAACTTCTCCAAGTGGCTTGGTGTCTCTCAGTGATTTCGTTTCTCTTTGACAATTTCATAGACCTTAGTTTGTTAATTAAATTTTGTATGCTGCTGTTGCTGCTACCTTTTCTGTTTTGCGTCATGGAGGGAAGTAGGTGGGCTGCTGACGACCCTAAAAGGAATAGTCCATATTATACTGATTGGGATCCTGAGCTCCTCCTACTTTCTTGCCTCCTTACTTGTCTTGGTGGAAGAGTATTTATTTTTGGAAATGAAATTGAACATCTGAAGAGCTTAGGAGGTCAGTTTAGTTTTTTGGTATCAGTAGTTTGCACTGAGGTTTACACTTAAAACTTATAATTTAAATTTTGAATCTATTGTTTGCTATTTTGATGGTTATAGTTTCCCTGGTATACTATAGGTTCTCCATTTTTGCCATGCAATTTAAGGCTTTATTGTAAGGGTGAATAGCATGTACACCATATGCTAAGTTTAACTTTCGTAGTGCTTAAAAACATTTCAATTCTAGTATAAGTTTTTCATCATGTTGATGTAGTGCAACCTTTAATCAAAATATAATTCAATTGGTTAAATTATATAATTTTAACCAAAAAGGTTGGTGTTTGAATTTTAAATCTACTTAGAACTCATTTAAAGATTAAGACTAGTTTGACTCGCTGAAATGTAGATCACTTCACATCGAAGATACTTAAGTGTTGAGTCTTGGAAATTGTACGTAAGTTGGTATTTGATTGTATTACATAGTTCTTAGATTTGTATGTTTGTTGATTTTTTAACTGGTTTTATGGCCTATATGTTTCAAAATAGAAGTAAAAAAGTTATAAATGATTAAGTTTAATCACATGTTTGTGCATTCGTTTGGTTAAAGTGTTTATTGGCTATCGGAGGCCCTTTTTCTTTTTGAAAAAGAAATATCATTAAAGACGAAAGAAGCAAAAAACTACCCCCCAGGGAAAGGGGGGAAAGGATCAGGTAATGCCTGACCCATCAAAAGCCGACCATCGGAGGCCTTGATTCGTACTTTAATGGTTTTTTTTTTTTTTTTTTTTAAAAAAAGACTTTAATGGTTTATTTAGTGTATGTTTGACATGTTTGAAATCATCTTAAAATATACTATTTAAAAAAAAATATTCTAAAATATACATTTAAATACCATTAAAATTAATTTTGAATTATTAAAGTATATTTCAAAGATTTTGATCATTTTGAAATCACTCGTCATGGAAGGTCTTCAATTGGGCCTTTCAGCCCCGTATATCCAGCCCAGTCCAAGATATGTAATTAGTTGGGCTACCTTACGGCCCAGTGTCTTGTTGCAAATGACAGGCTCATCCTGAAATGTGTTGGGCCTTTACTCGTATCTCCTTTGTTAAAGGATGAAATTAAGAAACAGAAATGGTTGCAATTGACCTGTCTACTGCCTAGAGCAAAATAAGGGGCAACCAGATAAATGGCCATTTTAAAATAGCAGTTTTGCAAATGGGCCATTCGTGTTTCCATTTGAGAAATGGTCAAAAGCTAAATTTAGTAAATTTTTTTGGCAACAAAGTGGACGAAAATACCCGACCCACATCTTTATTAAAAAATAAATTAAATTAAAATACACTATAAACAAGGGAGAAAATCTAGGATTGTTACCGATTAATTCAACAACCAAATCAATAACAGAAATACAAATTAAACAGATAAATCTGGAAACAAGAGAGAAAAAACAGGAGAACTCAAAATTTAAACACAGTATATTGGATTCAATCAAACAATGAAGAACAACTTAAAGAACTTACCAGTTCCAACTAGGATTAAATAAAAAATGAAGAACAACCTGATGCATCTAAAACATCAGATCAAAAATAAAATGTAATTGATATTATTTGGTACCCATCAGAAAGAAGATTCCAGAAAGAAGATTCCAGAAATATTAATAACACTGTTTTTGCTATTTGATTAGTCGGGTCTTTGAATTTGATTAGTCCTTAATTAGTCTTCCCATAACCGAAATACACTATAAAATAGGAAGAGAATCTATGATTTAGAGATTAATTTAAACCAAATTAAATCAATGAATTTCATAATAAACAAGATAAGACTCATATATCTCAACAGAATAATTTGAAAACAAAAATTTAAATTAAAAAATCTTATACTAAATTAAAATCACGATTTATGGAGAAAAAATAAGGGTACATAAAAGAAATACAGTATATTGATAAAGAAAAATCATGCAAATACAGGGACTTCTCAGAATTTACTTCCATACACACTGAATTTGAAGTATTTACGGTCTCAGAATATAGGGATCTAATTTTGCAAAGAAAAAGAATGAATACCAATAAAAAAAAGAATACAAATATGAGGCAACATGGTAAAAAAGTGAAGACCAAGAAATCGATCCGGTGAAAGATGATAAAATAGATAAGAGAGAAGATATATGTTGTAACTACCGATTGCTTGATTATTCATGGGATAACTAACTTTTTTTTATATATATATAATTAAATGAGATAGGGGCTTCCTCAAATATTGAATGGAACTTGAAAATTACAATTTCATCATAAAGTGAGGATCTAAAAAATCAGCACATCAAATCAATTTAACTTTTACAACTAAAGAAAATGAAATAAATAATAAAAAGGAGAATTTGAAAACCTTCCAAAATCTTTCACATGCTCCTCTTCATCACGCAAATACATAGACCTTCCTAGAATTTACTTGCATACACACTGTGTTTAAATCATTTACAGTCTGAGAATACAAATATCTAATTTTGCAAAGGGTGAGTAAAATTACTTTCGGTAATGAAAGAATGAATAGGAATAAAATAAATAATACAAATATGAGGCAACATACCTATAATCCATAGCCTACTCAGTGTTGGAAAGAAGTAAAGACAAGAAATCATTTAAAGTTGAGAACGGGTGGAAAAGATGATGAAGATGATGATTTGTTGATTAAAAAAATAAAAATCTAAATAGATAAGAGAGAGAAGATATAAGCTGTAACTATCATCCCATGATTCATGGGATTAAAATTTTTGTTATAGTTATCTTTTTTTAAAATTAAATCAAATAGGGCTTCTTCAAATATAGGATGACACGAGAAAATTGACTTGAGGGTATAATTGGAAGAATAATTCATGTGAAAATATGTTGAAAAAACGATTTAGCCATTTTTCATTGAAAAAAACCGTTTGACCATTTTTCAAAAATAATTTTTGGCCATTTCTAAGGATATCCCGCAAAATAATTTGTATTTGTAATAAACAGAAATGGTTGAAAATGACCCGTGCCTAAGCAAAATTGAATTTTAGCTGTTCCTTTGTTGTTATATATATATAAATAATTTCTTAATTTAAGTTCGCTACTGGCAACAAGATTAAGACAAAATTTGTACTCTTGACTACAAGATTATAACTTAATGGACTTTGTTGTTATATACCCTTTTAATTATACTTAGACTATTCTTGACCAAACAGCGATGAATCAAGTGTAGTCTAAGTAAAATTTAACTTAAAAAAAAAAAGTATTTCATTTAGTGAGTAAAATGAAATTGAATGTGGAGACAATTGAGGCATCAAATTCTATGCAAAGTGTAGTCGAGTTTGACACAAGGAGTGTTTTTTTCTTATTCGATTATTTTCTTTAGAGATGAGGACAAATAATACATTTTTATGCGCCAACTTAAACTCCAAATGGATTAGGTATTTGTCGGAGAAAATTTCATAATATGTCATATTTGAATAAGAAAATTTGCAGCAATTTGTCTTCGTTTTGGGTATTTTAAGAATTTGATATTGCAAGTGGGAAAGGTCGGATTTTCATTTCATTTTTTTTAGTACAACAACATTTGGGGTGGGAGATTCGAACCTCTGACCTATTGGTCGAGGGTACATGTCAATTACCGCTGAGCCATACTTGTTTGATTTTCATTTCAATTGGAATATGGTTTAGAGGGAAGGCTTGTTACCATTGGTGCTTTAGCAACTTTATTAATATCCACATTACCTCAATTTTTTTTTTTTAATTTATTAATGCCCATATATTTTTTGATATTAACAAATTTACTTATTTTTACATTTTTTTAACAACTAGTATTTACGTCTCTTTTTTTTTTTTTCTTTTTTTATTTTCTTACCTACTAAAGAGAAGTGAAAACTTGCCGAGAACATAGCTAATAGCTAAGGAGTAATTAACATATACCTTCGACTAAGAGATTAGACGTTTAAATCTCTTACTTCCTCTAGATTTTGTTGAACTAAAGAAAAATGCAAAAAAAAAAAAAAAAAAAAGTATATATATTTTTTAAAAAAGGATGTATGAATGAACAAATTTCCCTATCCCTTTTTCCCTCCAAAAAGGTCAAATTAAAATAATTAAAAAAAACGAAGTTTAATGTAATATTAACTAAAATAATTATTTAATTACAATGATAATAACATTTCTACTTAAAAAGTTGATGTCCCAATCAATGACAATGTTATAATTTTTTGTACCCAAAAAGCTATTGACATTAATTTCCAATGGACCGTACCGTACATGATTCTGTATTCCTGACCATAAAAAGCACATGTTTTTTCTT
Organism: Luffa aegyptiaca; assembly: GCA_017139565.1. Classification (NCBI taxonomy): domain Eukaryota; kingdom Viridiplantae; phylum Streptophyta; class Magnoliopsida; order Cucurbitales; family Cucurbitaceae; genus Luffa; species Luffa aegyptiaca. Next base: position 46,733,049 of record CM029400.1, on the reverse strand, counting down.
CTTTAATTTCATTATTATTATTAAGTATATAATTTTATATTTAATATCTTGTCTTGATTTATTTATTTTTTTTCTAAAATAAAATCTTGTCTCGGCACTTGGCATCATTTGTTTATAGTATTTTATTATTTTTTTTCAATACATGGAACTGAGGGATTCGACCCATAAACCTTTTGATCATTAGTACAAACTTTTATGTCATTTGAGCTATGCTCTTGACGTTTATAGTATTATATTTAGTTAATGTCTAGTGACTATAGTTTTTGCATGTTTCATTATCCCATAAGAAAAATGTGATTACTTATATTAAAATAAATAGAGACATATGTAACACTTATCTATAAATAGAAAAAATCTAATTGCAATTGTAATTACACATTAAAATATATAGAGATAGTTAATGCCATTTGGGGAGGGTGCATGCAAAAATTCCCAAGCTCCATGTAAAAGTGGATCTTCCTTTTCCTAGGGATTTGAATTAGAGAAAAAAGAGATATCAACATTGGTTTGTTACATTTAAATACATTATTTTTGGTAGTTAGGGAAAATATTGATGAAATTTTCATTGATTTTCTTTTTTTAAAGAATGTTTTGAGAATTAATGTCTATATTTTTGTTTTCAAAAAAAAAAAATAAAAAAATACACCCATCTGAAAAAAAAATCAATTTTGAAAAAAAAAAATGAAATGTCATTTTCGAGAAAAATTTTCAAACAATCCCTTAAGGTTGTCAAATTCAAACATTTTGCTAGCAATACGTCTCTCTTCATTTGACCAAAATATCTCATATAGACAACAAATGATCACACTTAGTGAATATTTGTGAGTGATTTTGAAATGACTACAATCATTTTTGTCATGTTCGGAAATAACTTCAAAACATACCTTTAGTGCATGTTTGGAGTGATTTTGAAATGGTTAAAATCACTTTTGTTATATTCAAAATTACTTCGAAACATGTCTTTAATAATTCAAAATCAATTTTGATTATATGAAAATCACGTTTAAAAGTGTAAACTCAAACTTGGATTGATTTTGAATCATTAAATGTATGTTTCGGAGTGATTTCAAACATTCATTTAGTGATTCAAAATCAATTTAATTTTGATTTTTCACTTTTACACATAATTTTGTTTCATCAAAATTAATTCATGTAAAAGTGATTTTGAATATCACAACAGTGATTTTGATCATCTTAAAATCACTCCTAAATATGCATTCAATTGACTATCCCCGAACCAATTTCTTAGAAAATCCAAACCATTTTTTCACTTCATTGTAACACATGGTATCATTCATTCATATACAAACTTTTTTTTTTCTTCTTTTTCTTTCTTATATATTCCATTTCCAACAAATATGCCATTAATTGCTTAAAAAAGGATGTACTATATTAAAGTATATAATGTATTTTAAACTCAACTTTAAAAAGGAAAAAGAAGAGTAGTCTAGAGAGAGAAAATATGAGAGAGAAAGAGAGTGTGGTCTCAGTCACAATTGGTGTCCATTGGTCTGATTGATTTAACCTCCACACAGTTTTCCTTGTTTTCTTTCAAACAAACAGAAAGAGAAAGAAAAATAAGTGCAGTTTTTAGTGACCCCCACCTCTTGATTTTCCCTTTTTCTTCTTCCATCCGCCATGGAAATCGAGCTCCAACCTCCAATGAGTTAACAACTTCTCCCACTTTCTCTCTGTATTTCTCTCTCCTCTGTTCATCAAAATCGAATTGCAACAGTTATGAGTCTGTTTGCCGGTGACCCATTTCCACTCTTCTGAGAATATCCACTGTTTTCTTCTTCTTCTTGTTAATCTTCCCTCGGTTTCTTCCACAATGCTTCTCTGATCGTATAATGACTGAAGGGTTGTGATGGGTTGATTCTTACGATCCCAATTATGCTTTGATTTCCATGGTTTTTGCAGAAGGTGGAGCTTCAAACCCAATGCTGGATCTTAACCTCGAAGTTGTTTCCTCTGAGTCGGCCTCCGATTCCGTTGAGATGGTTACTGAGAAGTTTCTGCAGTTTCCGGCGAACAGAATGGAGAGCGCCGGAAGTTTTAACTCGTCCTCCGTCGTTAACGGCGATCCTTCCGCCAGCACCACCGGCGACGAGGACTCCTCTTCCAACGCCGACGAGGCCTTCCCGTTCACTCTCGGTATAGATTACGCGGCTCAAGAAAGCTTAACGGCGAAATCACTCTGTATTTCCGATGACCATCGCGACCAGACGATGGAGCTCTTCCCGTTATCCGGCGGATTCTCTTCTGGTTCGAGTCCTCAGAAGCGGTGGCCGGAATTTGGTTGTGGCGGCGGCGTCGCGCCGGAGCGGCGAATAATGGCGCCACCGATGCAGCAACAGAATCAGCCGATGAGAAAGAACCGGCGAGGCCCAAGGTCTCGAAGTTCGCAGTATCGTGGGGTTACCTTTTATCGAAGAACAGGAAGATGGGAATCGCATATTTGGTAAGGGTTTTATTCTTTTTGAAAATTCCTTCTCCTTATTAGGTTGCTTGAATTTGAATCCGCCATTTATGCCATTCTTGAGCACATTCTCTGTTCATTACAGGGACTGCGGGAAACAGGTTTATTTAGGTACAGCCATTACTGATTGATTTCATAATTTTCTTTACTCGAACTTCGATTCTTCATTCTTTCTGATCAAAATCTTGTTCATGGCTATGGCTGTTTCTCTTTTCCTTCAGGTGGTTTCGATACTGCTCATGCTGCTGCTAGGTAACAAAAAACCAGTTCTCTTCTTGAATTTTTTGCCATTTTTCGTTGGATTTCTCTATGAATCCGGATTTTCCATCTCAGAGCATATGATCGAGCGGCGATCAAGTTTCGTGGGGTCGATGCAGATATCAATTTCAATGTCAGTGATTACGATGAAGACGTTAAACAGGTGGGCTAGGCTAAGTTCATACTTATAAGTTTACTGTCAGAAATTCAAATTCTCTTTTAACACCATTGATGAAGAGCTTCTCTCTGGTTCTGCCATTAACAACCCAGATGAGTAATTTCACGAAGGAAGAGTTTGTTCATATTCTTCGTCGCCATAGCACTGGATTTTCGAGGGGGAGCTCGAAGTACAGAGGAGTTACGCTGCATAAATGTGGGCGATGGGAAGCTCGGATGGGCCAGTTTCTGGGAAAGAAGTGAGTCTAAATTATTACATGGTTTTAAATTTTGTTCGGAACGTCATGGGACTTTGTTTTCTGTGTTTGTTGGATAATGTTTCTGGGATTTTGTCTTCAATTGAGCTGTTTTTGTTGGCTTTTTCTTCCTTGTAGGTACATATATCTTGGTCTCTTTGACAGTGAGATTGAGGCTGCAAGGTTTTCTTAAATCATTGAAGTTTAGCCTTTCTAACTTGCACCCTTTGTTAAATCATTTAACTTGATATTTTTCTGTTTCATCAGGGCTTATGATAAGGCTGCCTTAAGATGCAATGGTAAGGAGGCTGTTACAAATTTTGAACCAAGTTCTTATGTGGCAGAGATGGCTTCCGAGACTGACACAGGAGGTTTGATCCTTCTCTGTTCATACACTTTGCTATTTGATCATTGTTATTTTGTCATTCTAGTTCTTAACAACCACGTTTGCTTGCTCGATCGGGTTATTCGTATCGTAACAATCGGTATCGAAAACCGTCTTGATTTCTTCCCATATGCAGAGAACAACCAGATTCTTGACCTGAACTTAGGAATTGCTCCCCCAAATCTTTCTGATGCCCAAAGTGAGAGCATTGGCATGTTTGGTAATGGTTTTCATCACGGCTCACACGACGTTCTCGTTGATAGAACAGCGTCGGTAATTTTCAAAACCGACTTCTGGAATTCTTTCTCTTGACTAAACAAGCTGCATTTTGTTTTCCTTTTCCTTTTCATGTTTGGCTAACAACTAGCTCCATTGGCAGCTTGAGAACTCTGTTTCCCCAGCAATTAGATCATCTCAGCCATATGGCTTTGCAGTGCCTTCTAATTACCATTCTTCTTGGAATGTTTCAAATTCCAGTTTCTTTCCCATCTCCAGGGTAATTCATCATTTTAAGGACAAAGTTTACTAAATTTTATGATCTAAATGGTTATTGTAGTGTATTACCTTGCATCTTTATCAATAAGTAGATATTCTATTTTATCATACTAGTTCTACACTATTCATTTATTTTAGTTTTTTTTTTTCCCAACAATATGTGGAGTTGGACAATTCTAACCTCTAATCTCTCGGTCAAAGATATATGTCTTAACAAGTTAAGCTATGCTCAGACTGACACTATTCCTTTATTTTAGTTGAAGGGACTTCCGTAGTACATATTACCTAGATATAATTAGTAAATATATTATTCTATTGCACGAGATCCACACTGTTCATGTATTTTAGTTGAAAGGACTATCGTAGTACATATTTCATCTATTCATATTCAGTTACCTACGAAATCAGTAAACATATTGTTTTATTATGTGAGGTCCACAAAATACATTTATTTCAGTTGAGGGTACATATTTCTTCATGTTTACATTCAGCCCCTCATATATTCAGTAGATAAGAGTAGATATATCATTTTATTATGTGGGGCTCACAAATTCACTTATTTGAATCAAATTGAGTATGTATCATAATTTATAACTAGTTTTGTCTTTTTTGGATCTTCTGACTGGTACCTGTGAAAAAGTAACACCATTAAAATTGCCAATGCAGGAAAGAGCAACAGAGATGAGGATGGGGGTTGGATCCTGGGAGTGGCAAATCCATGGCCACTCAAATGGAACAGCCTCTGTGCCACTCTTCTCTGCTGCAGCATCATCAGGATTCCCTTCTTTTTCTTCTTCTTCTTCAACTGCCATTTCTTCAGCTTCATCTGCTGTTGGTGAAATCCATTTCCCAGCTATCTTCCATCACCATGGCAACAACTTATCCAACTTCTACTGTAGGACTTGAACAGAAAAGCACTTGGTGGAATTGAAGAAGGAACAGAACTCACAGTTCAAACTTCAAAGACATTATTATTCTTTGTTTCCAAAGGAATATAGGTAACCTTGACTGGCTTCTTTCTGGATGTATTTTATGATTTCAGATTACTGGAGGGTTTGTTTCAAACCTTGGTGTTGAGATGACTGATTTTAATGCTTACATTGGCTACTTATGTGGACTAGTAACTTCCTTTTTTTATTGCTGTTATTGAAAATGTTGTTATGTTGGGGTTAGTGAAGTTGTGCATTTTATGCTTGAATTGTTCTAATCTTGCTTGGCTAGACCATAGCTTTTCTTGAGTTCTTATCTAAGATTTGGTTTGGACAACTTGGTTTAGACCTTAGATCTCTTGGTCGAAGGTACATTACTGATTACATGCTTACTTTAACAGAGTGTCTAGTTCACGAGTTTGGATTGTGTAATCAGGAATTCAAATAATCTTTGCCCATATGTTGAACTCGTGAATCTAATTATAGAACTTGTCTTGTTTTTCAACCTTAAATTTGGGTTAATTAAATATGTGAGCTAGAAATACTTCTGTATAGATTAAAGTGTAAAAATGGTGAGATAATATCTTTTAGGGAAAAATTACTTTAGTTGGTAAAGCACATACTAACTTTTAGTAATAAAAATTATAGTGCCTCTAAGTTCTATACATCCTATCCATCTTGATAGAAAAATATTTTCATAAATAATTCTAAAATGTTTTTTCTTTTTTCCCGTTCAAGAATATTTGAGGCGGAATGATTCAAATTTCTAAAAACAACAGACTTTTTCAATCGTCGAGAGTACATGTCAATTATCATTAAGTTAGGTTCATTTTGACAATTTTAAAATATTGTTGAACTTCAAGTTATTCCCAAATTAGTTAATATGACATTATACTATTTTTTGTATGTGATTCATTTATGGTATCTAAGGTTTTAGATCTACTTACCCTATTAAATGTTTCCTATTTCAAAGTATGTGTATGTTGGCATGTATTGTGTTGTACCTAAAAGAAATCATTCTAAAATATACTAATATCAATATTTTGTTAACAAATTTCTGATGCGATATCTTAATCGAGAATCTTTAATGCATAAAAAATAAAATTGAATATTTAGCATCAAATTCATAATTGACTAAAAGATTATGAACATGTTATATATTCAATCTAAATAGAATTGTCCAATACTAAATTTTTTCCATTTTTTATGTGCTTTATTTTTAGTAATAAAAACAATATTAGATCCACATCCTCCCCCTACTAAATGTTTCCTACTCAAAAGTGTTTGTAGCTAGGCCTGTATTTTACATTTACCTACCAAAAAAAAAAAAAAAAAAGAAAAAGAAAATTGTATGAAAGTTAGGGAAGTAAAAAGGGTAAGGGATAGACTTAGCTGTCACTATAAGGCAACACAATCCCTACCAATTTCCACCTTTCATAGGACACTGTCAGTACAATGCATAGATGCAATCATTTTTCATTTTTAACCCACCAAAATCCTGGGTATAATTCGACCGTAATTGATACGTAGTTTCAATCAAAAGCTTATTCAATTGAAGTGTTTATAGTTCAACGGTAATTGACATGTAGTTTCAATCAAAAGATCAAAGATTTGAATCCACCTCAAATTGTCGAACTAAAAAAAATTCTTATTCATTTCCTTTTCATTATTTTCCTCTTTATAAAACCTACACCATCCAAGTTTGTAAATTTTTACCTCACATATTATTTTTTTCCTTTTTTCTTCTTATTTTATCATTATTTTCTTTTACTTTTAATATTTTAGGAAAAAAAAACTCGTGTTAATTTTTTTTTGACAACATGTGAGGATGGGAGAATGAATCTCTGACCTCTTGGTCGGGATATAAACTTTATGCCAATTGAACTATGCTATTGTTAGCAAAACTCGTGTTAAATTACACACGTGTAATTAAGTTGAAATAAATTCATGATGAATATTAATGGTAGTTTTAGTTTCAATTATACCTCACAGCCTAAGATGTTTGGAACATTGTATTTCTATTTTTAAAAAGTATTCTTGTATATCCCAATTTTGATAATAAATCCGTTTTTTAAATATTAATTTTTGCCGTAAATTTGATAAGGTATTTCCATTTTTACTCTTGCCCTAAACTTTCAATTTCATTAAATTGCCTTTAAAGTATAATAAGCTTTACAATCTTTACCTTAAACTTAAATAATTGTTACATATTTTACCCTGTTATATACTTTCATTTAAGTACATTTCATATGTCTACTAAAAGATTAAGATTTATTTCCTCGAAAAAAAATAATAAATAAAAGATTAGGATTTATTTGATTGTTGATCTTCTGCATTAATCAAACTTAATTTTTTAAATGAAAAAAAAAACCTCAAATTAATAATTGTATCAATTCAAATCCTAGACTTCCATAAATGAGTAAATTTGGACTCACTTAATTTCGTTTAAAACCAGTTCAAAATCAATATTTTCTCTCAAAATCTTATCAAAGTAGTCAAAAGAAAAATCACGTCATTCTTCTTAAATGAGACGAAATGAAAAACCGATACTATCTTGTTTAAATATATATATATATATACATATATATATATTTTTCACAAAAAAAAAATGATACTATACATTTTACAGGAAAACCAAATTATAACACGAAATTATAATAGACTAAATTGTTTTAGGATTTTAATTTATATAATTATTAATTTGTTATTTTAAGTAATAGAACCTCAAAACTTGAGTATAAATTGATTTTTTTTTTTTTTTTTGCCAAAGCGAGCTTAGCTCAGCAGTAATCGATATGTACCCTCGGACCATGAGATTAGAGGTCGAATCCCCTCATTCCAAATGTTGATGTAAAAAAAAAAGAAATTGATTTTTTTTCCTTAATTTTTTTTATTAAAAAGAAAAAACCTAGATAATAATATTCTTCACATTGCGTGAAAGTCACATCGCGATATCTTTCCGATCTCCACCGTAGGGGCCTGTACCTACAACAGTCGACATCCTTCTCCGCCCCGCCCCTCGCCGGCCTCCGCCGTCACCTCCGCCTGTACCCTACTGATCTGTCTTCTCCATATCGAGCGAAGTTCCAATCGTGTTGTCAGAAACAAAAAGGTGAAGATGAGCAGTCCGATCATCAAAAGACAAATCCATCCATCAATTATTAGCAACTGTCAGTCAGAAATCAGAATTGATTCAACTATTCATTCTGCAAACCCTAAATTGAAAGCACCGCAACGCAATTTCATCCAATTTACCGCTCGAGTCCTCTCCCGATTCAGATTTCAGAGCGTCCACTTCTCTTTCACCATTTTATTTTAGGATACGATGCTGCTACCTCTGTGTTCTTCTGAAATTTCTCCATAAAAATGGATCGAAAACTGATAATCGAGAACTGTCGTTGTTACCTTGCAGAGTTTTCGTCTCCGATCCTGGAAGAATTGATCGGTCATTTCGGACTTTCCTTGCAGAGGTACATTCCTTTTTCTCGTTTGCGATGGCTGTATCTGCGATCTTCCTTTTTGGAGGCCGACAATGGATTAAAAGCTTTCGCTTATCAATTACGTGAAAAAAATGTTGTTTCAGAGCAGTGAAGAAGACGATCGGATCGAGATTTGAAGCTTCGGTTCTTTGCAGTTGCGGCTGGTGAGGAAATGTTTGGTACTGTGGTTCCACAGGTTATTTCTCAAAAGTCAAAATAGCTTACTCTTTTTCTTCTCTCTTTTTATTTATTTATTTATTGAAAATTATTATTATTACTATTATTTTTACAACATCTGGGAGGGAAGGAATCGAACCTTGGCCGATAGCACAAGTTTTATGTTTCTCTTGTTAGCATTATTATTAAATAATAAAACTGGTTGAATTACGTATCAACTAAGTTACAAATTTAGTCCCTATACTTTGAGAAAGTTAGAATTTAATCTATTTTTAAATTAAAATTTTGGTTTAACAAAGTCTCATAGATAACCTCAATAGGAAGAATCCACTAATTGATACTCGATGGAGATGTAATTCTAATGGATAGGCAAAATTCTAATTTTAAAACGGTAGAATACTAGATTCTATTATCTAGGCTTCTGAAGGCTAGTATGGTTCGTAATAATCTATCTTCCAACATATATAATTATTCTTTTATCATCTAGAATTAGATTTAAAACTTTAGAATGGAAGGAATCAAACCGAGATAAAATAGAATGTGAGATAAATAATATATTTAACAAAACAGGTGTGTTTAGAAAATTGTGGATCATTAAAAATGACTAAAAGATGTTAAGTTTATTCTTTGCTTCCATTTTATAGAAATGTTATAATGGCTTTGCACTTCAACAAAAGAAGTAGTTACATTAGTAACATTATTTAAAATGCTATGTTATAAAGGACAAAAAAGTAATAAATAAAAAGTAAATAGAAACCATGTATATATATATATTTGAAAATAAACTCAAAACTATTTAAACTTTTTTTTAGAAAAAAAAAAAAAAAAAACTTTAATTAAAGGTGGCAATTGCTCCCATAATAGAAATATCTATGGGACAGGATCTCCCACGAATGTGATTTACCTGTCTAATATCAACTTCATTAAAAGTTTGAATCCAATTTGGACAAATTTCTAAACCCAACTATCAAAGACTTTGCTTTCACAAGCTTTCCTAGCCAAGTAGTGGGTCATAGCATTGTGTTTTCTAGGCACATGGACTATTGACTCCACATTCTTAGAAGGAATTAGGGCTTTAACATCCAAAACAAAATTCATCAGCTCTGTGGCATCATCATCCTTGCCGTTGAGCAGCTTAACCACTTGCAAGGAATCAATTTCTACCCGAAGAGGCGGCAAAGAGTCTGGCACCGACTACAACCCTCCAACATTGCTAAAGCTTCAAGCCAGCTGATACGCTAAAGGTCGGGTGAATGAATTCATGTCCTTATCACACCTGTTTAGCTTATTTATTCCAATTTGGTTTGTATCCGTTTTGGGAATCGTGACCTAAGATCCATGTTAAGATAAAATTTTAATGATAAATGTGAAATAAAAATTACACAAAACTTAGTGGAGAAAATGTACAAATATGTACAACATTAAAAATGCAAGATCTAAGCCAACAAGAGCATGACACAATTATTTTTCAAATAAAAAAAAGTGAGCATGACATAGTTATTTTTCAAATAAAAAAAAGTGAGCATGACACAGTTATTTTTCAAATAAAAAAAAAAAGTATGGTTCAATTGACATAAAGTTTGTACCTGACCACGATAGGAGGTTCAATCCCCCACCCCTACATGTTGTAAAAAGAAAGGTTGATAGTTCGATTTCTACTTTCATAATTGTTCAACTCAAAAAACTAAATAGATAAATAAAAAGGAGGTAAAAGTTCAAGCACCAATTAGATCTAAATATTATTTTGTATTAAAAGAAAATCTTATAACTAACCATTCATATTGGTGACAATATTTAATGAGTGGATTTTTTTTTTTTTTTCCTGGAGAACAAAAAGGAAAAAATGAGTGGAATTAAGTAGTAATTGAATTATTATTATCCAAAATACAGTTTTATTTATCTGATTTTATTTTTAAGTTCAAATTCAAATTCCCACCTCACATATTGTCAAAAAAATAAATGAATAAATAAATGAGGTTTCTACCAGAATGGGCTGAAATCAACCCATATATTTCACTTTTGTCCAAAGAACTTAAAATTTTCATTTAAGTTCAGCCCGTTTTAAATAATTGTAGCCCATTTACCATTTTGCCCCTCTGATATTCAAAATAAAAAATAAAAAGAAAGAAAGAAAATACAGAAAAGGAAACAAACCGTTCGTATGAAAAAAATCCCAAAAAAAACGCTTCCTTTCAAAAACATGCTTCTTCTTCCTTTCGAAAACACTGCATACTCTTCTTCCTTCCGAAAATCGTCTTCTCCATGGAGGCTTGAGAATGACCCCGTTCCACGCAGCGGCAGACGAGGGTTTGCGATCCTCAGATTCAGGTTTCACCATTAGAGGTCCCAGATTGTTTCGCTTGGAATCTTGATTCATCTTGTTAGTGGAGTTTCTTGGGAATTTATATGGTTTGGTAACTTGTAAGAGATGAACAGAGAGAGAGGTAGAAGAGGGAGAAGGAGAAGGGCTCTCAATCTCAACCACTATCACTCTGCGTCTCTTCTACAAGATTCCCCAGGCTTTTTTTTCCCTTCTTTTTGCGTATAGAACTGGGTTTTTTAGCCGTACTGATTTTCTTTTTGAAATCTTTGCTTCTGCATCTTCTATGTTTCCCTGTTAAATACCTGGTATGAATTTCTAAATAACCGGTATGGATTTTTAAATACCGGGTATGAATTTTTATGAATTTTAGATGTAAAATTGAAAGATCATGATCTTATTGAAGAATCAATTCTAGACAAAGAACAAAATATCATAAAAATTCAAAAAATGATAACAATATAATTCTTTTATATATGTGTGTGTATGGGGCTACCGTGACCAAATAAAAAACAATTTAACATAAGGAATAACTTGAAGGAAATTTCAAAAAAAAAAAAAAAAAATAGAAGGAAATGGAAAAACAATTACGAAAATGTGAAAATAAAAAAGATGAATCTTTGAATAAAATTGATTGTATCCGGATACAAAAATAAATAATAATCATAATAATAAACAATGTAGAAATTACAAAACATAATGGAAAACAATAGAGTGGACGGCAAAATGAAATGATTATTAAAAAGAAAAATACAAATCCAAAATCGTTAAAAGAAAAGGAAACAAATAATTGGGTAAATAATGCAATAAATGCATGAAATAGTTTTTCCTTGAATGATAACCGTCAATGAATTAAATAATCAAACAAATTATTATATTAAATGTGATTTGGTTCAATACATATATAAGGACATTTTGGTAAGAAATTTACTCAATCAATTCGTGAAAAGCTACCAATTAGATTTTTAATTGTTTTAGACATTTATGAAATTTTGGTATTAAAACAACCCTATAATTTCTGTAAATAAATACTTGGGAGTTGGAATTAAACTCAAATATGGACCTTATTTATCCGTTTAAGCCCAATAAGTGATATGCCAAGGCCCACTGTGGCCCATTTTGGTCGGTTCAGTCCTTAGAACATTGGGCTGGCGGCACAGTTAATAGGGAATTTACCCCCCCCCCCTTTTTTTCTTCTTTTTTTTCGTTGTTTTTTGTGTAATAAGGAACTTTACTAATATAGCCAAATAAGATATTAAAAAATGTTCAATAATTTTGGGTATTTGCAAAAATGAAAAAAAATATATATTTAGGCAATTTTTTTGTTGTTTCTTCTTTCTAAAATACCTTATAAGCCCCAAACTATTGAATTTCTGAAAGAAAAAAAAAATCCAAATTAAACATATAAATATATCCAACACATGAAAATAGGGAATTTGAAATTAGTTGGTGGAAATAAAAACAAAAGAAAAAATTACATAGATAGTGTGAAGTTTTTTTTCCCCTTTAAATACATATCCCTTTCTCAATTAGAATATAAATTGGTACAAAATTTAAAATTGGAGGATATAAATAAGTCAATTAAAAACAACAAATTGAACTCTGACGATTTAAAAATAACCATTTTTACAATATAAAACTATTGGGCACTTTTCACTCTTAGATTTACCTTTTAGCCAATATTTTGTAATATATATATTAGTACATCAACATTTGGGACGGGGAGATTCGAACCTCTAATCTCATGTCGATGGTATATATTATGTCAATTACCACTGAGTTACGTTTGATTTATATTTGTAATATATTATATATAAAGTAGCTTGTTTGACGTGTAAATGGTGAATTTATCTAATTTGTAATCTTAACGATGATTTCGAGAGTCTGAATACCAACAAAACAAGGTTAAAGTTTGAAAGCTTAGGACTTACATCCACAAATGTTTCTTTTTTTTGTTAATTTTTTTACGGGGTTAATCTAAAACTTTTCCCAATAGAGTAGACTGATATTGATGTTAAACCAATTTCGTAGGTGTATTTCCTAGACTAAGAGACCACCTAGGCATGGTCAACCCAGAGTTAGTTTGGCTTGTGAACTAATTGGTCGTAGTCCCAATCAGATGTGGGCCTTGATAAGCTCATTCGTTCTAGACCATTCTTCTTCAGTGCACTCTCGTAGCCTTTAATACATTTCGTTGTGTCTAATTTTACCCACGACATAGTATTCCTATGGAGAATATTTACTTACACAATTGTATTGTTTCAGGAAGCTTTCTACCTTTTATCTCAATATTAAGAATTATTTTCAATAAATAAACATTTTAAAATAATTTTAAATCTTGTCTCACCCTACCATCCCACATTTCTTTATCTTTACAAGATTTACTTTCTTTTTCTTTATAAAAGTGGGGCAAAAATAGGAAAAAACTATGATTAGATTGTTAAAGAAAGTATGATGTACCGACCACTTCTTTTTTTAATTTCTTTTTTTTTTTAACACCTCCTTTCATTTATAGTTTAAGTATAACGATTACTTTAATATGTGCGTTAAATAAGTTGCAATACTTAATTCCAAGTGTATAATACATTGGTGCTTGTATATACATGTGACGCCCTTAATGAATATGAGGTGAAATATATTTAGAAGTTATCAACACTTCATGAATGAAGAGTATAATTGTTTAGACATTGAGTTAAAAGTCTTCGACAATTGCTAGTTGAACCCTTCATATAAGCCTAAATATAGGGATAAACCCCATCGTTGAATGAACTCGTGTCCTTATCACACCTTTTTAGCTTATTTATTTTGTTCTAATAAACATTACTCTAATTTTATATTAAAAAACTAATAATAAACGATTCCTACGCCCTTACAACTTAATTTGTCATCCATCATTCCTATTGAAATTGATATCTTTATGCAGCGATAAAAACTATGCATGTGTGTGTATATATATATATACATATAATTTAATTAGAGTTTTTTTTTATAAAAAAACTAAACTAAAATGTAATTATTAAGGTCTCGTATGATAACCATTTGGTTTTTGGTTTTTGGTTTTTGAAAATTAAGCTTATAAACAGTACCTCCACCCCCAAGTTTCTTTGTTTATTTAATACCTTCTTCCCATGTTTTAAAAAACCAAGCCAATTTTTGGTTTTTGCAATACTTAATTCCACCTCCAAGTTTCTTTGTTTTTGTTTTTGGAATTTGGCTAGGAACTCAAATGTGTCATTGACAAAGATGAAAACCAAGGTAAGGAAATTGGGAGGAAACAAGCATAATTTTCAAAAACCAAAAACCAAAAACCAAATGGTTATCAAACGGGACCTAAAATATAAGGTATGAACTAAAATGAATCTTTCCATATAACAAGACATGAATTACAAATTACAAGAAAAAAAAAGAGTATAGTTTGTAAAAGAAAACTACAAATTTGTAATTAAAAGAAAAAAAAAGCTAGGGGAGTACATACCAAAATTCTCATTCAGATACTTCCCCACTAAGCAAATGTCAGAAAAAAGTGTAACAATTATAAGAAACGCACCATCTCTTTGTCGTTTTAATGCTTTACTTTTTTTTTTTTTTTTTTTTTTTAAAGTAATAATAAAATTGCAAAAAGAAAAAAAAAAAACAAAATATAAAAACCCCAAAAACACAGCTAAAATGAAATAATACATGAGCTGTTGGCATTTGATTCCACCAAGCAAAGGGAAAGTGGGATTCAAAAGGAAGAGAAATTAAGCATCTTTATAACAAAGTTTTTTTTTTTTTTTTTTCTCTCTCTCTCTCTCCATCCTTTGTGTTTAAAGCAAATGGTCATGCAAACCCATTAAAAATTAAAATATATATATATATATATATATATATATATAATGATAAATAATTACAAGGTGTGTTGCTTTTTCCTTTGCTTTTAAAGTCACTTTTTAACACAAAGTCTTCGATTGTTTGGTCAATTTAACTTTATTTGCACATTGGCTTGTAGGATTGAAACTACCAATTTGGACATAAAACAAGGGGAATTGAAGGGTTAAGAAAACCACCCAATTGGGACAATGTACCTAATTTTCTTAGTGGAATGATTAAGAAATTACTATATATAAAAGAGAGTGAAAAGAATATTGACTTTGTATCAATTAACAATTAAAACAAGTGTGAGAATTTCTTCAATAAGTTGAAAAATCTTATCATATGACTATATATAAATAATATGCATTGTTATAGGTAATTTTGGACCACTCCGATGTACAGGGAGTTGACGAGGACAATCGGACAGAAATAGGGCTGGGAGATGGACCCCAGATGTGAAATCGACGAGTAGGACGGGCCAAGACCGAAGGGGTCTAGCCCTACCCCCTGCTCGGCCTCGGCCCGCTTACGGCGGGCCGAGTTCCTCTGGCTCCGTTCGGTCCCTACTACCTCTGGCCGCCCCGATTCCGCCTGGTTCGTCCCGAAACGCCTCCGAATTCCTAAAAACCTTAGGAGCATGAGCAGATATTTATACCCCTATTCGCCACTGAAGAATGGATCCGAACTCTAATCCCGAACACGTCTCTCTACTCTCTCCTTTTACTCTCTTGCTCTCCTTCCGTTTTCTGACTTAAGCATCGGAGGCGATGTGGCTAGCACCACACCGGTGTGCAGGTTTACTGTCTTGCAGGCCACGTCTTCCCCCCTATCAAACAAATTTACCGTTGGTGGCACGTGAAGGTCAGGTGAGTTCCTCCCGACCAAATTTGACCATCAACATGCATATAATTGGTTTGTATTAACGTGCTTTTTAGGTAAGTAGTTGACAATTTGACACACAATTTTATTTTTAAAAATCAAATGCTCGAATCCTTACTCCTAAGGATGAGTTAAATTTAAAATGAAATGGTAAAATATTAATTTGGTCAGTCGCTAACTTTTGAAAGTATTCAAATTTAGTCACTCCATAAAAATCTAAAAATAGTTACTCATATTTGGTCCAAAAAGAAATCTCACTCCTCTGGTTCTCTCTCTCATTCTATACTTTTCTTTCTTAGCCACTCCTCTCCATCCTTATATCTCTTATGAGAAGTAGTAAAATTCATGCAACTTACTTCCTCCGATCCAATGTCATGGTCTTGAGCAACAATGGTATGATAAACAATGGTTATGGTTCAAATCCACTTTGTTTAATAAATAACTTCAAAATATAGTCTCTCAGAAAAAAAAAAATGAATGATTAAGAAGGAGAGAAAAATAATTTTGTTTGGTCAACAGTTGATTATTTTTATGTAAGCTAAGATTTATTGAAAGTATAGAAATATAATAGATACTTTCAAAATATAAAGCCTAGAATAGAATATCGATAATCTAAGTATAAGAACTCAATATACAGACTCTCGACAAGTATAAAAAAACCAAAATATAGTATTAAAAAAACTCATGGAAAAAAAAGTTTGAATCAATTGTCAATAATTTGATTTGACATTTCTGATTATCTCAATCATTTATTTCATTTAAATTGAAAGCTTAGTCATTGTCCAATTGCTTCCTTTATTCAAATTCAAGCAACTAAAGTCTATCTTTTTTCTTTCTTCCTTTATCTTTTTTTTTTTTTTAACATAATTATTTATTTATCCTTTTAACACGGCGAGAAAGATACTTTGAATCATACTTCATAACCACTTACTTAGTTTTCTTTTCGAACCCGTTTGAAATATTTTTAGTTTTAATATTTTTCAAGAATGCATTTTTTTTAACATTTTGTATAGAAATTGTTTAGAATTTAAATACTCATATTGTTTGGTTTCATTTCTTCATGAGTGCTTTTATACCTAGGTTGTTGTATACTTAAAAACTCGTTTTAAAAAATTAGCTTTCAAGTATTTTTCTTAAAATGATTTATTTCTCAATCTCATTTTTTAACAAGTCATTTTTAGTAGTTGCCAAATATTATCATTTTTTTCAAAATGATTTTTCTTCAAAATTAAACGCTTAAAAAGTTAATCAAAACACATCATTCGTAATTAAAAATTGCCCAATGGCCACTATCAATTTCCCGTCAACGAACCGGTCAACGCGGTTCACCGGTTCAGCCGCTTTCTTCCTTTTTACCGTACGCCCAAAACCAAATCGACAGCACGTGCACGGCACTCTCTTTCTTCGTTAATATGAACTGAAATTCGCTGTTCGGTTTACTTTATTCGTCTGACGTGACGTCTAATAATAAATAATAATCATCAATTTAACTACAATTATATTTTTAATTATATTTTGATTAATATTTATTGACTATTTTATTTTTACGCTTTCCAGTTGAAGTTAGATAAAGTGTGACGCGGATGCAACTAGTGGGTGGGTCCCTCTTAATCGGTAAATCTCATTCGTCCACGTGTACGATTTACCGTACCTCGTTGTCTACCAATGGTTCCGCTTTTGTACCCTACCTTTTCGTTGGGTCCCACGCATCCCGATCCCTTAAAAAACGAAAGGTAAATTAATTAAATTCAGTGAAATAAATAAATAGTTTTAAGTTAAATTACAATTTTAACCTTTAGAGATTTGATTTAATTCTATTCCGATAAAACAACATGCACCGTCAAAGTGAGTATAGAATTTTTGATCAATAGGTTAAATGTTCGAATCTTCACACTCTTAAAATTTGTTGAACTTAAAAAAAAAAAAAACACACACACACACAATATATAGGGTGTGAAAATTTAAAGTTCTAACCTTTGTTGTCATTTAGTTTCATCGTAGTTCCTAATATTTTTTAAAAAGTTATTTAGTATTTTATACTTTCATCTTAGTTTAAATTTAGTTCATATTATTTAGTCAAACTTCACCAATCATCTTCAAATCCTTATTCACAATCCACTCATTTTTTTTTCTTTACTCATATATGAATTATAATATAGGTGGCTAATAAATTAGAGAAGACAATGAGTTATTGCCATGTAAATATAAGGTTAAATGATTTATAAAAAAAAAAAAAACACTCTTAACTATGAGGTTGGTTTCAATTATATTCCTGAACTTTCAAAAGTTTCATTTTAGCCTTCGAAGTTTCGGGTTTGTTTCAAAACGGCCATTTAAGACATTTTTCATTAAATTTATGGACAAAAATGATGTATTTGCATGTGTTTTCATTGTTTTTTTTTTCACGTATGTATATTCAAATACATCCACATGAGCAACAATACACATACAAACACATCATTTTTTGTCTATAATTTTTTTTTAAAGTTGTTTTGAAACAAAATTCAAACTTCAATGACTAAAATGAAACTTTTGAAAATTCAGGATATAATTAAAACTAATCACATAGTTCAAATCTTTCCTCCACACACACATATATATATATATATATTAACAAGCACGATTAACTAATTAAGACATTGTTTTATATAAATTGACATGTACTATAGTCTAAACCAATAGCATGGGGAATTTTGTCGAACTTAGAAAGGAAAAAAATAATCAAGATATTATTTCATATAAATTGTTCAAATCTCTGTTATTTTGAACTAAAAAAAGAAAAAAGAAAAAAATAATTATATAACAGAATCAGCGGAGCTTGGAGGAGAGAGAAAGCGCTCATTCGACTCAGTCCAATCTATCTCCTCTTTTTCTCTCTCTCTTCCACTTATTCCATTTCTTGATTGATTATTGAATAGAAGAATTGATAATACCCATAGTTCTTTCTTGCTCACTTTACTCTCTGTGTAGCAGTTTCTTGCCCTTCTGCTTTCTCAAGCTCTCAAATGGCTTCAACAATGAGTCAATTCTAAGTTTCCTTTCCAGTTTATTCTTCACGCTCGGAGAAATGGGGACTAAGCTTCTGCTTCTGTTTCTTTTCTTTCTTTTGGATGTCTCCTTTGCTCAGATGCCAGGTATTTTCTCCATCTCTGTTATTTGAGTTTCCACAGTGATTATCCATGCTCTGTCGCACTTTATAATAACTTTCGACTGTAACTTTTGTGTCTTGAGGTTTATCGAGCTATGTAACTGTTTGTTTCGGTGTTTTTTTTTTTGTCAAATTCTATATGGCGTTTTCTCCGACTCTTCAGTTTTCGCTATTCCTGGTTTGCTCAATGACTGTTGCAGTGTTTGTTAGATTCTGGTTTGCTCGATGAATGTTAGATGTAGATGTTTTAGATTCTATCGCTGTCGTCACCTTCACCTGAACTTTGGTTTTAGATGATGGCTGACGTTTTCCATTCTTGAACTTTGACTGAAAGTATCCAAAAGAATACATCCAATTACGAAAAGAGTGTGATGATATTTATGCACAATGTATTTCCTGTATATGAATCTTGTTGGAGATATTCTGATCTTTATGTTTTGGACTCGATGTTGACTAAACTAGATAATTGTTGTACTTCATGGTTTATTAATATTTATTGTTGAAGTGATTTTTAATTGTTCCTCCTCCCCTTTGAACATTTATTTGACGATTTTTTTATAGGATTTCTTCATCTTTTTTTATTTGGTTGTCGTTTTACGAGGCTTGCTAAATTCCCTTTGAACGTTTCTGTCACATTAGTTTAGTATTTCTTCATCATTTTTATTTGGCTGTCGTTTTATGAAGCTTGTCAATAGCATTTCTTAGCATGTTAATTCTCATATGAAATATGCAGATCATTAAATCAAATGTTTAGTATTCACCACGAAGCTAAAGTATTCTCTATATTGTGGATTAGGTTTTGTAAGTTTGGACTGTGGAGGTCAAGAAAGTTTCACTGATGATATTGGTCTGGAGTGGGTTCCAGATACTCAAGTTCGTTTTGGAGAAGCAATTAACATTTCTGTTGCAAATGAGACAAGGAAGCAATACATGACCTTAAGACATTTCCCTGCTGATTCCAGGAAGTACTGTTACTCACTTAATGTCACTAGTAGAACACGTTACCTTCTCAGAGCAACATTTTTATACGGTAACTTCGACAATAACAATGTGTATCCAAAATTTGACATTTCCCTTGGGGCAACTCACTGGTCAACAATTGTCATATCTGACGCCAACACCATAGAGGTTCGAGAGCTCATATTTTTGGCTTCAACTCCTACTGTGAGTGTTTGTTTGTCAAATGCTACAACTGGGCAGCCATTCATATCCACACTTGAGCTTCGACAATTTAATGGCTCTATCTACTATACTGAATTTGAGGATCAGTTTTACCTAAGTGTCTCAGCAAGGATAAATTTTGGAGCCGATTCCGAAGCACCAGTAAGGTCAGTCAGCACTAAGAGTATTATTGCTTTATCTATACTCATATAACCACAGGAATAGTTCCACAAGCAGGCAGCAGTAAATAAATAAAGCAACAAGTAACTGAATTTTTTTTACCAAACTTCATAGGGCCATCTATTATGATAATGCTTTTGATATTTAGATAAAGATTTTTATTTTTTATATAAATAATATGAAACCATCACGGCAGGTATCCTGATGATCCATTTGACCGAATATGGGAGTCGGACTCTGTGAGAAAAGCAAATTACCTTGTTGATGTTGCTGCTGGTACGGAAAAAGTTTCCACTAAAATGCCAATAGATGTAGATAGAGACGAAAGACCACCTCAAAAAGTTATGCAGACTGCTGTAGTTGGCAGAAATGGTTCATTAACTTACCGGTTAAATTTGGATGGTTTTCCTGGCTTTGGATGGGCAGTCACCTACTTTGCAGAAATTGAAGACTTGAGTCCAACTGATACGAGAAAATTCAGGCTTGTACTTCCTGGCATGCCTGAAATCAGCAAAGCTGTAGTCAATATTGAAGAAAATGCTCAAGGACAATATCGACTTTATGAGCCTGGTTTTACCAACATAACCTTCCCTTTTGTATTATCTTTTCGGTTTGGGAAAACGTCAGATTCTTCATTGGGACCTCTGTTAAATGCTATGGAGATTAACAAGTATCTTGAAAAAAGTGATGGTTCAGTAGATGGTAATCCTAAATTCAAATTGATTTTAAGTTTAAACTCTTGAATATTATATATTTATGTCCTATTATGTATTTAACTTTGCTGATTATTATGTTTGATATTGGGACATGTGAACTTCAGGGGCAATTGTTGCTAGTGTAACTTCAAAATTCTCATCTTTAGATTGGGATGAAGGTGGTGATCCATGCATGCCAGTTCCTTGGTCATGGTTGCAATGTAACTCTGATCCACGGCCAAGAATAGTTAAAATGTAAAAGTTTTTGCTATTTCAGCCATTTTCCGGTCTATTTATGTTTACATATATTTGATCATTCTAGTTACTCTATCTACCTTTGGCGCTTGTTAGTTCATTGTCCAAAAAGAATTTGACGGGGAACATCCCTACAGACCTTGCAAAATTGAGCGGCTTAGTTGAATTGTAAGTTCTATTTTGCATGTAATTTTTCCTTGATTGTTCAATTGTTTTTTTTTCGATTCTACTTCCATAAAGGTTGGTGTCTCTTTTAGCTTCATCATCTGCTTGTGGCCTGTATTCAGGTGGCTTGATGGAAATTCATTCGTTGGTCCTATACCTGATTTTACTGGTTGCGTGGACTTGAAAATCCTGTAATCTCAGATGACTTCCTTTCTATCTTATATTCTGTTAAAGGTTTTAAGCTGACTGAGATCTTTGCTTTTTTAGCCATCTTGAGAACAACCAGTTGACTGGAGAGTTGCCTTCCTCTTTAGTAAATTTACCAAGTTTGCGGGAGCTGTAAGTATCATGGAAAAATGGTTTTGCATACTGTAATCCAGAATGAATAAAATATTGCTACAAATGTCAATGATGTTTTTGCTATATATTTGAATTGTCTTCTCTGTAGTTTACATTTATAGGTTCCAAGTGAGGTGCCTAATATATTTCATGTATTTGATGGTTGTAGGTATGTGCAGAATAACATGTTATCTGGAACAGTGCCTTCCAGTCTTCTCAATAAAAACCTAGTTATAAAGTGAGTATCAGTTTCAATACTTGGTCTATAAGTTTATTTCATTGTGCTAAATATTTGAAACCAATTGTTTTCCTTGAAGACAGATTCTACTTACATGCAATAGGTTTTTCTCTCCGATCATCTTAAATTATCCTAAACTTTGAATTAATTTTTTTTAGTCGAATTCTTGTAGGTTATGCTGGTTTTTTTTTTAATGGAAATACTAGAAGATCTGAGGGGGTTGCTAGATTCATTTTTGAATTTTCCTTGCTTCAGATAGTAAATCATTCCTAAGATGCAACATGTGGTTGTAGTTATTTATAAAAAGCCTTGGAACTGTGGGTTAATGCTGGTAGAATAATCATAAAAGTGATTTTTTTAAAGAAAAATAATCTTCAGGCCTGCCTAAAAAGCCCATGGATGACTGCTGTAAGCAAGCAGGTTTTTTTAATTTTTATTTATTTTATTATTATTGTTTTTTTTGAAATGGATTGTCATTTTTTTAAATAATTGTTGTTTTGCCAAAATCCTTGTTACCCTCTGTATAAACCCCACTTATATTAGTTTTTGAGCAAGTTCGTTACTCTATATACTTGCCTTCAGTCTTCACTATGTGCTCTTGTTCATTTACAGCTACTCTGGAAACATTAATCTTCATGAAGGGGGAAAAAAGAACCACATTTACATTATTGTGGGTTCAGTAATTGGTGCTGTTGTCCTGCTGTTGGCTACTGTGGTGTCTTGCTACTTTTTGCAAAGAGGAAGAAAGAAATATCGTGAACAAGGTTCATACAGAAACTTTTTCCTTTCAAGAACATGAGTTGATTTCACATGGTTAAGTATTTTTTTTTTTACAAACTAATTTAGCAGATCTACTTGAAGAATCCATGTCTGTACAAAGATTAGCCTCTTCAAAGGGGGAAGCCCACAAGGAAACCGCACATTGCTTCAGTGCTAATGAAATTAAAGAAGCAACAAGAGGTTTTGAAAGAAAAATTGGGTCTGGAGGTTTTGGTGTTGTATACTACGGGAAATTAAATGATGGAAAAGAAATCGCAGTTAAAGTTTTGACGAGTAATTCCTTCCAGGGAAAGCGAGAATTTACAAATGAGGTAATATTTGTATAACTGATCCTCTATTCAATTCAGTAATTATCGTTCAGAGGACCCCTCTCCTGTTTGTGATTTCCATTAATGATCTGTATGGGTTGTGTTGGCCGGTTCCGTAGTACTTTCTTTTATCATTTTGTTCTTTCTCTTTCATGTCGATACTGTGGTAGAAACATATGCATGGAGAGGACCATGTTGGCCTGACTAAATTGTGAGCTTGTGGCTGACGAGCTATTAAGTGTAGGGAGAAGGGTAAGCTAAATATTTGTGTACAACCTTTTGGGCGAACTTTTAGTAGGGTCTGCTAGTGCTATAATGAATGAGAGAGAGCCAAGGGAGGGTAGGTTGTTGTTGGGAAAAGCTAGAAAACTTTCAAGCGTGGGAAAAAACTAATCCTGAAAATGTTGCCTTTTTGTGTCTTCCCCATATTGAATCAAAGTATATTTTATTGTTTTCTATCGTGAATTCTAATCAGTTTCGAGCTTTATGTTGGAAGAAGATGGAGAAAATGAAATAGACTTGCGATTGGATGTGGTAACAGTAGAATTGCAGAAACTTGGAGAAAAACATCTGCATTACTTGAAGGGATGAATCAGTTACTGCAAAAGCAAGGGACTCGGACAAATTTGAACAACACCTCTCCACAAAGACAATCCTAGGAAGGGTAAACCAGTCAATCAGATGGAAAGAGGAAAAGTTGGTCATCAAATGAGTGGACTTAGTATAGAGGTAAGTGTGCGGAGTTGTTTGTGAGAGTGGACTCAAGAAAGAGGCAAGTATAGTGTCTCGATTGTGAGAGAAAGGTGGAGTTGCTGTAATCTGATAGAATCAAAATCTCTTAGGTGGAGCAGCTCCTTGGGGGGTTTAATCACATGACCAAAAGGAAAAGATGGAATTGAAGATCCTAAGCTTGACTGGAGATGCTTCAGCTTAGTACCAGTGGACTAATAGTCGATGTCCAATTCAAACATGACCAATATGCTTATTGGTGCTCATCACATGATTTCCTACTTCACAAAAGGGGATGTTGTATAAAAGGATCTTAGCTCTTTAATAAGAAGAGGGTGAGAATATCGGTGTTAGTATGAAATATTTGTTGAAGCAATGCCTAAGGACCATCTTGTGAATGAGTTTAAAGCTCAAGTTATCACTACAATTAGGGTCCAGTCAATGGAGATTAGGACCAGGTCTTGTATTTTGGAAGGAGAGGGTAGATATAGAGTAAATGTGGGCCATATTCTTGGTCCAATAGTATGAGCGATGACAATGCCCTGACCTAATGACTCTGCTATGGTGGGACATGTTAACTAGCTGGAGAGAAGGGTGAAATGAAGAGGATTCAATAACGTCAATCTTAGACGGGACACACTAGGCATTGGTCGATGCTTAACTCTAATGTAGACCTGAGAAGGGGTTGTGTTTCAGGTATGAGGAAAACTTCCTTATAGTACACAGATTTAGTTATAAGAAACTGAGAGATTTTGTGAGTCCAATAAGAAACAAAAATAGAGGATTTGAAAGACAACAGAAAATGGAGTTGGGGATGGAGAGAAAAATAAAATTCTCCCCATCTTTTTTCTTCCCTTACTGCGATAGTGATAAAAATTTACCTTAACCCTGCCCCTAACCTCAAAATTTTTCGAAGAAAGGAGCATGGAAACTCATATGAGGGACGAGATACTGGTAGCCTATTAATTGTAGGGAGAAGAAGGTTAAGCTAATCATTCGAGTAAAAATGTCAGGGAGAATACTTAGTGGGTCCTCAACTTCTATGAGGACGAGAGAGGGAGCCAGGGAGGAGAGCACCAAACCTCTCAGATTGGCTATTTTGTACCCCCCCCCCCCCCCCTCTAAATCAAATATAATCAGCTATTTTTCATGTTGAGTTTTTTCATAATGCAATGCACTGACATGGGACATAAAAGAAAAAAGAAATTACAGAGTTACAGGGTTCAAAATTAGAAGAAAATTTTTGTGCAAATAAATTTCTCTGGCAACTGATTAATATAATTCTCTTCAAAATCTCATTTCTAACTTATCACTCTCCCTATGGACAAATGGTTTTTGAAAAGGAGACCCTGAACACTTGTCTTCAAAATAATGCAAAATACAACAAAAATAGAATGTCTATTCCCTTTCTTATCTTGTGGCATTGAGTAGATTGGTATTGGAATTTGGATTATACCTAATGACATTAGAAATTGATATTTGTGGCTGATGGATGAGCAATTGGTTATGAAGGTGACTCTTCTTTCAAGGATTCATCACAGAAATCTCGTACAATTTCTTGGATATTGTCAAGAAGAAGAAAAAAGTATGCTTGTCTATGAGTTCATGCATAATGGAACTCTCAAAGAACATCTTTATGGTAAGCCCAAAATCCACGTTATTTTTGCAGAGAACAATTCAAGTTTGAAAGCCAACTAACTTCTTGTTTGTCTACAGGTCCACTAACACGTGGAGAAACGATCAGTTGGATAAAGCGCCTTGAGATTGCTGAAGATGCTGCTAGAGGTTTGGATAAAAGCTCTGTGCAGTTGGCTTTGTGCATGAAAGAATCTGCCTTGAATATTTTCCTCAACACATTCTGCTTGATATGTTTTCAGGGATTGAATACCTTCATACAGGCTGTATACCAGCAATTATTCATAGGGACTTGAAAAGCAGTAATATTCTTCTTGACAGGCACATGAGAGCAAAAGTTTCAGATTTTGGTCTTTCAAAACTTGCGGTGGATGGCGTCTCCCACGTGTCCAGCATAGTTCGAGGAACTGTCGGATATTTGGATCCAGAGTAAGCTTTTCCTCTTTCTTTAGAATTTATATATTTTTCCTAAGGTAAAGTTACATGGCGATGTATTATGCTGTCTTGACATACCATTACGAACTCCCCGATTCTTTTAATCAAATGCATTTCTGACTTTTTCTGGCCCGTTATCACTTTTATCTTTCATTGTCACTAAAATAAATACTGTTTCTAGTTTGTTTGTCAAAAATCCTTGTAACGTGCTTTCCTTGTTGCATTACTTTGTTATCAGGTATTACATCTCTCAGCAGTTGACAGACAAGAGCGATGTGTATAGCTTTGGTGTTATTCTTCTCGAGTTGATATCTGGTCAAGAAGCTATATCTAGCGTTAACTTCGGTGTTCATTGCCGCAACATCGTCCAGTGGGTGAGTCTTAATTCCTTTAACAAAAAGTACAAACTATATCATACACAAGTTAATGGATTAACATCTGCATAGAGAACTCCTTTAGTGTATGGCTATATCTGTGATAGTTATCCCCCATATGTGCAATATATTCATAATTCATGAAATAGATTGTAAATGGCATACATTGGTTGTAATGCAGGCAAAATTACACATCGAGAGCGGGGACATTCAAGGGATCATCGATCCATCGCTACGCAATGAGTATGACATTCAATCGATGTGGAAAATCGCGGAGAAAGCATTGATGTGTGTCCAGCCACATGGGCACCTGAGGCCATCCATATCTGAAGTGCTCAAGGAGATACAGGATTCAATTTTGATTGAAAGGGAACATACTGCAATTAGAGAAGGTAACTCTGATGACATGTCTAGAAACTCAGTCCATTCTATGAATATGGGATCTCTTGATTTGTGTGGAAATGAAAACTACGTGTCGTTTGACGAATCCATTGCTCGACCTACTGCAAGGTAGTTGTTGTACAAAGACATTATTTTTTAGGAACAAATTTGCATTCTTTTTGCTTGCAGTTGGGTCAAAGTTTGCCAAAGTCCCATATTTTTCCACTCTTATTACAGATCTGTTAGAAACAGATGTAATGAGTAGCTAGTTGTAAATTTTTGAACAGCTTATTTTTGTAAGGGTTGTCATAGACTACTCCATTTGTTCAACATCCTTTCCTAGATTCTATGTAGTTGCCCCTGCTTGTTAGTGCTTTTGACCCTGTTCAAAATGCTTTGGAGTGATTTAAAAGTGCTTTAGGAAAAGTCATGAGCATTGGAGTACTATGTGAGAAAGCACTTGTTGAGTGATTCTGTTCCAAGGACTTGTAAAAACATTTTTAAGAGCGTAGAACTGAAGGTTAAAATAACGCATCATTAAGCTAGAGTGCAAACACCCTTATTTATGTTCAAACATATATTACCTTTTTCTTGGGACATGAACAGTTTCTCACCTGATTAAGACATATACTCTCGGAAGGTCGGAGTTCGAATCTCTACTCTAAAATAAGTCATTTGGGAGCTTGGCTTTTGAAGGGTACATTTTCACAGCCTAGATTCTTGTATTTCTTCGAAGTGCAAAGATAATTGGTGGAATCTGACACTTGGTATTTAGTGAAAGCTAGATGCTTGATCAATTGATAGAGAGGGTCCAACCAAAACCTTTCACAGCAGACATAGATGTGACCACCATCGTATACTTTCTTTTTTTCTTTTCTTTTTTCTTTTTTCCTTTTTTTTTTTAATTTTATTTTTTAAACTAATGGATGCCTTTTGCTTTTACTCCACACATTTAAACAAGTATTATTATTATAGATAGATATTTTTGAAAGTGGGATTATTAAAATCCTTTTCTCATGTGCTCTACTCCTTGTAATCACAATTCACACGTTCATAAGCATAAAATATTCATGGTTGATTGGTTGAGACTTGAGAATTGTAGCATGATATTTTTTTAAATAAATAATTTATTGAGAAAAAAAATATCAATTTTACCTCGGATTTGACACCATGTCAATTTTCTTACCTAAATTTTCAATTTTATTAGATTCAACTCTAAACATAGATAAGTGTGGTAATTTATAATTTTTGATAAATCAAGGTAGAAATCTTCCTAAAGTTACTAATTTCAATGAAAATTTAATTCTACACAAAATTAATTTAAACTAATGCATAAGATTGATCATTTAACACACTTTCAAACTCACAAATTTCAACAAACCCAACTCTAACGTCACTTTTCTTGAAAATTTCATCAATTTCGTACAAAACATATGTTTTATAATTATAATTCATTAAATGCATATGAGGACCATTTTTCTAAGAATTATTCAAACGAACGTTTATCAAAAGGTAAAAGATGCCACAATTAGTTTTACATAAATATCACAACAATTATCAAAGTTTGAGGTAAAGAATACAACCTTTTTCAAGTTTTTTTAAAAAACAATTACAATGTTTATTTAAGTTTAATATGCAATTTGCTGGTTCTAAGAAAGTGTAATTTGATGAAATTGAGGTAAAATGGATTACATTTTGCCAATATTAGGTGTAATAATCAATTTCCCCTAAAGCTAAAGTCCCACCAAAGATAAAAATATGTGGATGGAGGATACAACGACATCCTTCCAACCTTTTCCAATTTGTGCAAAAAAGGGATGAATGTAAACCCTATGTGTCTTTTATGTAGAGAACAAGAGGAAACGATCGCACGTCTATATTTTTGGGAATGTGAGTTCTCAAAAGGGATGTGGGCAACAGATTTCAATCCTAATAAGCTAATCTTTTCTGTTGGTAGGGACGGATGGACGATACTAGACTATTGTGATAGCCTCTGGAAGGGTAGCGGAGAGGACCAAATTAGAGAGCAGAAGTTGATTAAAAGCCTAATAATTTGCTAGCAACTTTGGTCTCACATAAATATCATTCTCCATCGCAAAGAGAAAACCAGACCAAGGGAAAATCCACAGACAAATAGAATATTATTTATTAGAGTTTGGGAAGGAAAAATCTAAATCATAGGGTATCGGTGCATTACTCGACCATGGAAGATAAGTTGGCTAGAAGCTTTGGCAGTTTGCGAGGGATTAAAATCGACAACCCTATCTAACATTCTCAAAGTTAGAGTGGAAATTGATGCCCTTCAAATCATTCATCTTCTAAATCACAAAGAAGAGGATTTTACTAAACTTTTAAATTTCATAGAGGAAGCACAAGCCCTGGCTTCTATGGGCCCGTTTGGTAACGTTCTCGTTTCTTGTTTCTCGTTTCCAATTTTATTAAGAAATCTAAGCATTTAATAACTATGTATGTTTCTTGTTTCTCATTTTTTAGAAACACTCCCAAAATTTGTATAGAATTTTTGGGAACAACTAAAACTAGTTTCTCCTTTTTTGTTCTTGTTTCCAATTTTTTCCAAACATAAATGAGAATATAGGTTTATTATTATTGAATGTATAGGTGTTAGGGTCATGAAATTCTATTTTTCTTTATTAAAAATGAAGAAACGGAAACAAGAAACGAGAACGTTACCAAACGGGCCCTATATTGAATCCTTTACACATGTGTCTAGAGATCACAATGCAATGGCACAATAATGAGTATGAAGTCTGGTCTAACTCCTACCTACATTGGATAGTGTTATTAAATGAGAGATTTGAATGTTTCTATCTACTATCATGGAAAAGCATGTCTCGTGGGTGGTTCAGTTGGGAAAACTTATAGTACTACAGTAGTACTTACTCTCTCCATTCAACATTTGACACATCATTTAAGAATCATTTGATGATATAATATTTTATTTCATGGGTCTCACGTTATTCTTAAATACTTCTTTCATGACAGACAATGAATGAAGGTAGTTCAGTTTTGGAAGTAGATACTCTTCTCCTTAATTAAATTATCGTCTTTCTCAAAAAAAGAAAAATTGTTTTCGTAATGGTGATGCATGTGTTGACCAGGTTGACAGATAATAAAGATAGAAAATTAGATATAACATGCAACAAAGGTGATTCACGTTTTTATTTGTCTACTTTTTGTAATTTCTCCATTTTTTTACACTTTTTTTTTTTGGGATTTTTCCATTGGAGCTGTTACTAGCACATAGAATCCAATTTTTTAGCAATATAATTATTAAATTTCGATAATCACATACAATGATTGGTGAACTCATATATTATGAAAAATTGAAAATTAATAAATCTATACTTCACCGATTGGAATGATTGAATTTTATTTAAAAATAAAAATAATAATCAAAATTATTTTTAATTTTTAAAATAATAGTTCGCTTTTCAAATTTCCTAAGATTTTCTATCTGTTTAATTATTTACTATAATCCTTTCCCCCCCCCCCCCCCAAAAAAAAAAAACTACTATAATCCATGTAGGCAATTGAAATTGAATGAAAATTTGATGGAGAATGATGATACGGCTCACCTCAATTTTATTTTATTTATTATTATTATTATTGTTATAGGTAATTTTGGACCACCATGGTGTACAAGAAGCTGGCGAGGACAACCGGGCGGAGATAGGACTAGGAGACGACCCAGAGGAAGACCGGACCAACGAGCCGGGCCAACGTGGCCCGACCCGTACGGTCGGCCTCGGCCCGCTTGCGCAGGCCGAGCCCGTTTGCCTCCGCTCGGTCCCTCCTGCCTCTGGCCTCCCCGGTTCCACCTAGTTCGTCCCGAAACGCCTCCGAGCCCTAGGAGCACGAGGAGGTATTTATACCCCTCTTCGCCACTGAAGAAGGGGACCCAAACTCTCGATTCTCTACTCTCTTTCTCTTGCTCTCTAGCTCCCCCTTCCGTTTTCTAACTTAAGCATCGGAGGCGGTGTGGCTAGCACCACACCGGTGTGCAGGTTTTCTCTTTTGCAGGTCACGTCTTCCCCCGTTCTCAAACAAATTCACTGTCGATTATCACGTGGAGCGAAGGTAATTTACCTAGCGAAATTTGATCATCAACAATTATTATTTATTTATTTATTTTTTGAAGAAAAGATCACCTCAAAATTATAGCTTATCTTTATTGTTGATGTTATCTATGTTTATCCAGAAATTTATATTATTAATTTTTTTTGAAAAAATAAATTTCTATTATTTTACATTAAATCATCTACTACAGAAAAGACATTACATTCAAATTAGTTAAACTATTATTTAAAACAAAATTATTTTCATGGTCCAACAATAAAAATAAATTTTGAAAAAAAAAAAAACACGTAGATAGTTCTAAAATAGAAAATTTTCCAATACTAATAGTACATACTCTCAACATTCAACATTTGAGACGTCATTTAGTGATAGTTTAATAATATAATATTTTATTCCATGAGTCCTACACATTTCTTAAATACTTCTTTCACTAGAAAATTTTCCCTTCTAAAATATAGATCATATTTCAACCACTTTTGTGGCAAAAGAAAACAAATTTTTTTTAAAAAACTATGACTAATAAATATTTTCGATGGACCCAACATTTAGTTTAGTTTTTCATAAAAATAGTTGGAACATGCATAACAAAAAAATGTGAATGATTTGTTTTGAATAAATATTTAAAATATCTATACCTAACAATTTTGTAAACAATCCAAGTTTTTCTCGATTTTTTTAATTTAAGTACTATTTTACTTTTTTATTTTTTTATATTTTTTTTTCTTTTCTGTCCCCATTCAATTTAAAATTTTTAGGATACAATTTATCCATGTCCCAAAAAAAAAAAAAAAAAAAAAATTCAACTTATAACTTTAAGTTCATCCAATTAAACCACGAAACAAAATAAGTGATGAAACTATCACACCTTCAAAATTAGATTGGTATAATATTTATGAACTAACTAACAAGATATTCAAAACTCAACCAACAAAATATTTAAAGTCAAGGCATAAAGATGTCCATTGTGAATCATATAATTACTCAAACCTAACCCAAAATAAATAAAGTAAATAAAGAGGGTATGAACTCAATTAAAACAATATCCAACATCACATAAAGAATCAATATCTAGAAAAGTGTTAAATACAAATAATTAGCTATAGATTTTCTTTAAAAAAATCGTAACTTAAAACCTGATAACCATTTAGTTTCTGTTTTTTAAAATTATACTTGTTTTCTCCTAATTTTCTTATAATGGTTTTTAACTTTGTTGATGACATATTTGAATTTCTAGTTTTCAAAAGTTGACTTGATTTTTTGAGAATGTGAGAAGAAAGTTGGTAACAAAACAAAGAAACGATGAAAGTTGTGTTTATAAACTTTAATTTTTAAAAACCAAATAGTTATCAAACGGAACGTAAATAATCAAAACTACTAGTTTAGTTGTTCTTTTTTCTTTTTTAGTTCAACAACAATGCAGGCATAGAGGTTCATACCTTAAACCTCTTGGTTAATAATAAAAATATAATAATCAGTTGAATTATGTTCAAGTTCGTAAATTAGTCATTGATTTAAGGAAATGAAATCAAACAGAATTAAGACAATAAGTTTACAAAATGCTTGGTGCAATTATATATCAAATTAAAAGCTTAAAAATCTTTTAGATATTTGTTTTCGTCCGACAACAAATACAAAGGTACAAACATTTGAACCTTAAGTCGAAGAGAGGAGTTCATGCCATCGTTAATCTATTAGATATTTTAAAACTTTATAAATATGTTAGACCAAAATTGAAAATCTACTTTTTTTTTTTTTTTAAACAAATCTAGACACTTTTTTTTTTAGCAAAAAATCTAGACACTTATTACTTGCAATTTAACAATATTAAATTATCTTAGAATAATACAATTTAATCAAAGAATAAAAACGTGTCACTTTCCTGTAACTCGGCCACTTGTTTATCAATGAGTCAGTAAAAGAGAGAGCAAATTTCAGTCGGCAGAAAAGACGACGTCGTTTAGCAAATTAATCGACCGCTAAACGAGTGGCGGAGAAACAACCGCGAGAAACATCACCACGTGTCTCAATCTGATTCGTCGAACTCAATCGAGAGCGGAATCCGGCAAGCCGGAGGAAAACCCGGAAAAATATGAAAAAATAAATAAAAATTATTATTATATTTATTATTCAAAATAAAATTCCCAAAAAAAAAAAAAAAAGGCTTCTTTGGTTTTCCCTTTTCCTCTTCTGAATTCCCTGAAAAGGAAAAAACAAAAACGAACGGTGCTGATAAACTTGATTCTCTCATCTCAGTCGTCTCCTTTCTCCTATCTTCACCATCGTCCGATCCATTCCACCACTCCATTTCCACCCGATCTAAATCCTTCCTCTCTCTCGCGCCCAAATTACAAATCTTCCGTTTCTCCCACCAGGTAATACTTGTTTTTCTTTTCAATTTTCCCTTTTTTTCAAATCTCTCAATCACTCTCTCTTCAAACTCAACACACCCTTTTCGTATTTCCATGGCTTTTTCCCATTTTCTCGCTCTGATTCCTCCTCCATCTTCCATTTTCGCTTCTGGGTT
This sequence comes from Luffa aegyptiaca, assembly GCA_017139565.1. NCBI lineage: Eukaryota > Viridiplantae > Streptophyta > Magnoliopsida > Cucurbitales > Cucurbitaceae > Luffa > Luffa aegyptiaca. The sequence goes on along the minus strand of CM029400.1, from coordinate 46,699,938 downwards.
CTTCTCCAGCTTCCGTTTCTCGTCCTATTCATGGGTTTTCTTGACCATGTTGTTCCGTTGTTGCTTTTCTGAGATAGGGTTTTGGCGAAGATGGCCGATGCTCCGACGAGCCCCGGCGGAGGAAGCCATGAGAGCGGCGAGCAGAGTCCGCGGTCTAATGTTCGGGAACAGGATAGGTTCCTTCCGATTGCGAATATTAGCAGGATCATGAAGAAGGCTCTTCCGGCTAATGGGAAGATTGCCAAGGATGCTAAGGAGACCGTACAGGAATGTGTATCGGAGTTCATCAGTTTTATTACCAGCGAGTACGGGAGTGATTTTGATAATCAATTGTTCTTCGTTTTTGGTTGGAGTTGTTTGATTGGTTATATTTGCCTTCTTCTTGTTCTGAATTTGGGGGATTTCTTTTTGTCGTTGAATTGTATCTAGGGCTAGTGATAAATGCCAAAGAGAAAAACGGAAGACGATTAATGGAGATGATTTGCTTTGGGCTATGGCTACTCTTGGATTTGAGGATTATATCGATCCGCTTAAAACCTACTTGACGAAATACAGAGAGGTACTCAGTCGGCTAATGCTCGTGCATTGTCGGCTATTCTATCACTATATGTTCTGTTGCTTTGATGAAGAACTGTTGAAGATAGAATTAACAGTCCTTGCGTGATTCGTTTGAATGCTTCTAACAGGGAGCTTTGAATCTAGTCTAAACTTTTTTTTTTTGGGTTTGTTAATTTGACTGCTGTTCGTTGTGCTCTTGAACTGATGGATGGCTGCTTTCTTTTTTGCTTTTTTTGCCTGCTGGTTGGGACTTGGGACGTTTTAGACTGAGGTAAGATAGAGTTTTTTCCTTTACGTCTCTGTGATTTGTCAACATCATATATGAAATTAGGAGGTTTCTATATATTGTTTGTGTTCTCTGACAGGGCGACACTAAGGGGTCTGCCAAAGGTGGGGATGCGTCAGCTAAGAAAGAAGCTCATCCAACCTCTGGTGCTCAGGTCAATTATAAGAGCTTGATTTTTTCTCATTGAGCTGGATTTTTGGTGTTTTCTTCTAAGCTTGTTTCTTTCTAAACTCTATAGATTGCTCATCAAGGGTCGTTTTCCCAAGGAGTTAATTATGCAAGTTCTCAAGTACTCTCTCTCTCTATCTCTCTCTCTCTCACATACTCACACACGCATAAAAACAAGCATACACTTTCACAATGTCCTTTGAAGAAGCAAAGAGCAGTTCTGCTAGTGTACTTAGGGTGACTTTGGCATGACATTTGGATAGGGAAGTTCTTTTTTAAGCTAATTTGATGCTTTTGTCTAAAAAATTATTTTTATTTATTTATAAGAAATCACTCTTTCATCGAGAAAAATCAAAGAACATACAAGAACAAGCCTGAACAAGGATCTGACCCTAGCGACAAAAGAGGACTCCAATCTAAAACAACGAGATGAAGCTCATAATTATACAAAGGTCTAGTGACTAACGCCCACCATGAGGCATTAAACCTAGAAACCTTCCCAGCCTCCTTATTCAATCTCTTGAAATTTTTATGGTGTTTGGTTATATAATTAAAAATTATTTTAAAAATTATAAAATTTCTTAAATAATGTTTTTAGAGGGAGCTGTTTCAAGAGTGCTTGTCTATGTAAATTAAAAGTCATTTAGCAGTTGAGTTACCTGTTTGTAAATCATGTTTACTCTTATGTCATGTAGTGATACAAATGCCCTTGGCAGTCTCCCCATCAGTTGTTCATCTAATTGTAAAAGGATGTGCTTGGAACTTGATTTGTTTGTAAATTGGAGCCAGAGGACTCAGTGAGCATTTGCTAGAGTTCAGACTGTAGCATCAAAATAGTTAGTGTGTAGAGAAAAAGCATGTCAAGAACTATTCTTTCCCTTTTTATAGTGTGGCTCTGCTTTCTATTCTTTCATTTTTTCTCAATGAAAGCTCGGTTTATTATTAAAAAAAAAGTCAAGAACTATTTTTGGGGACTTGGAGTTACAAGTTGAATTTCATTTGATATTTGTTTTCTTTGGACAATGTTTGGTATTTACATTGCAACACACCACACACCCTTCTATATTGGATCTACTAGGCCTGCGGACTTTTGCTTTTCTTTGAGAATCACATTTTGCCCCTTCATGGAGTGGTTTAGATTGTTTTTCTTTTTTTCTCTTTCTTTTAATAACTTCTTTGTTTTAGAAATTTAGTTTTGTTTCTAGTTCATACTTCATATCTTCATGATTCTTAAAGTTCTTTCCTCAGGCAAAGCATCTGTTTCTTATTATTACTTGGGGTTTATTTTAGAGCTCTCATACGTAAATCTTGGTTGAAAAATTAGTAAATAACTTTGAATATCTCTAGGAGATGACGTGTATCAGTAAAAGGTTATTTCCTTTTTAGCCTTGGTGAAAGGGCAATATATTGGTATTTGCATCTTTTTAAGTACCTAGAAAATGAGTATGTAACTTTTTTTAGCTTCTTTATATTGGGATGCCCCTTTTGAGTATAATGGTCAAAAGTGCAAGTGGTAAATCTAGATCTTCTAATCATGCTACCCACCTAAAATATTAAACCTTCAATGAGTTTTGTAATGCAAATGAAAATATTATAGTGTCAAATGAACCATCATGACCACTAGGGCCTTAGAAAAAATAAAGGGCTTAGAGGGAATGGGTTCAATCCGTATGTCGAACTACCTAGGATTTAATATTCTACAAGTTTCCTTGGCAACCAAATGTAGTAGGGTCAGACGGTTGTCATGTGAGATTAGTCGAGGTGTGCGTAAGCTGGCCCTGACACTCACGGATATAAAAAAAAAAGTGTCAAATGGTTGCCTATAAAATTGGTGTGTGACATATAAATGGATAGTTACAAGTACGAATATAACATCGTATAAATTTTGTTTTTATGTCACAATAGTTTCAAGTTGTGTAACACTCCCAAAGCAAAATTTACTTCTTTCTCTCTCTTAGGTTTAATACCATCTTTCCATTTTTGCAGTCACAAGCCCAGCATCTGATGGTTCCTATGCAAGGCACCGACTAAAATTTCCTCGAATTCGACCATTTAAACTGTTGAATATGAAGATCTTTGTTCAGCATAACAGCAAAAATTTGAGTCTATTTATTTGAAGTTTGGGTGGTTTTGATACTTCTATTGTAGAAACAGTTGAAACTTTGTATATTATTATGGCTCTGTTTATTGGATTGGAGTAGGACACAGTATTTAATAGAGGTTCCAAGTCCTGGGGTTCCCATTTATTTGTGACTTGTAAACCTCACAACAGCCTTGGCAAGGACTTGAAGATCTTGAAAGGACTGAGTAGCAGCAGCACCCTTTACATTTTCTTTTTTCTTTTTCCTTTTTTTTAGGTCATTTTCCTAATCAAAACAATAAATTGTGTCAGGAATGATTTGCTTCTAGAAGTTCTTTAATCTTTCTTTGCTGTAGATGAAATGAATGGTATTTGGACTGTAAACTCCTTTATTCTTGTGTTGATCTTTAATTTCTGACATGTTTTGTGGCTGTTACTTCTTCATTTCCTTTGGGGAGAATGGTTAAAAAGTGAAGATGGAAAAGTGGTTTTCTACCAAAAGTTTGCTTCCATTTTACTTCAGCTTTGCCAGCATTGACATTTGAGGATTGTTTTGTTTGATGGGTTCAGGTTGATTTGATTTATTTAGATTGAATTGTTATACAATGATGTTTTTGGGTTTGGTAAGATTCAAGGGTGGTTGCTTTTAAAGATTAAATGAAAATTGAATGTAGACTATATTTCTCTTTCTTTTCAACTTTTTTTGGTTCAACCAATGTGGGAGACTGAGGTGGGGAATCGAACCTTTGAACCTTTGAACTTAGTTGAGTTATGTTTAGGTTGGTTTTTTATTTTTAAATTTTATTTTAAAATTAATGTCTTAATTTGTTGAGTTAAGTTCAAATTAGTTGATATTATGTGTGATGTTATAAATAAATCAAATTTTATCTGTACTTTCTTTTATCTATTTAAACACTTTAAAAGGTTAGTCCCTTTTTCTTTAAAGATTGATGTTGTTAGGATCTTGAGAATGAGATAAAAGGGATTTTGATATATAAATTTAATTTTTAAATTCAAAATGTACAAATAAAACTATTGTCAAATAGTTTCATTAAATGTAAAAATAGTAACATTTTTATTTTGAGTTCAACAATATTTAAGAGTGAAAGAATTCGACCTCAAATCTCTTGATCAAACGTATATATCAATTTTGGTTGAGTTATGTACACTTTGGTGGATATTAACAACACTAGAATTTTGAAAATGTATAGATCGAAGGATGAAACCTCGAACAAAAGATAAAAGGGATTTTGATATGTAAATTTAATTTTTAAATTCAAAATTTAAAACTGAAATGATTATCAAATAGTGTTATCAAATAGTTCGATGAAATGTATGATTTGTTCCGACATGATGACACAAGGACCTTGACAATGCATGGATTGAGTGATGGATAGGTGGTGCAATTGCAGAGCCTTACCTTACCTTAAAGTTTCTAAAACAAGAATGATAAATTTGCCTTTATGATGGGAATGACCCATGGGTATGCCATCCAGCACATTCACTTTAATTTTCAAGTCTAAAAAAAAATGATGACATGTGGGGTCCCTTTACCTTCTTTACAATTGTTAACTAGTTTCTTTTATTTGACTTTTGAATCATAAAGTTAGTGCAATTTGATATCTTTGAGGGATTGGAAAAGTAATGAATGAAGAAAATAAAATACTTAAGTATAATGTTTTTAGAGTTTAATTAAACTAGATATGACCATTTAGCAATAATGCTTTCTTATATAGAAATGATTTGTTACGTGTAAGATATACAAAATAGTCCATTGTATTAATTTTCAATTTGATTTTTGAATTAATTTTCAATATACAAAATACTAAGGTCCTGTTTGATAATTATTTGATTTTTGATTTTTGAAAATTAAGCTTATAAACACTACTTCCCTTTCATCCTATAAGTTTCTTCGTTTTGTTATCCATCTTTTTTCCATGTTTTAAAAACTAAATCGATTTTTGAAAACTAAAAAAAAATAATTTTCAAAAACTTGTTTTTGGAAATTGGCAAAGAATTCAAATGTGTCGTTAACAAAGATAAAAACCATGATAAGAAATTATGAGAGAAACAGGCATAATTTTCAAAAATAAAAAACTAAAGACCAAATGATGTACGAAATTATCACTAAGATTCAATCACAAACCACTTTGCCTTGGTTGTATATAAACCCACCTTCGATTCCACTTACTAAAGTATTAAAGAACGACACTTAGGGTCTCATTGATAGAATCAAAGTAAACAAGAACGTCGATCAGACCCCTTGCCTTAAAAGAATACACACGGGGTCACTAGGACTCCAAAGAAAGCTAATTTGGTTCCCATCCCAATATTTCTCCCCATCCAACGAGATGCATCCAAGGACCAAATTGAGAATTAAACATAGAACTATAAAAACCATTCTAAAACTACAAGAGTGGTTTGTTACATCTCACACTTCTAATTGAAAGAAGTAATCATGCTCCAAAGAAAGTTACACCGAATCCATGATTCTTAGAATTTAGGAAAAACAATATCTCAAATTAAAAATTTAAGGGTGTTTTTATCAAATTCGTTAGGAATGAATGAATGCAAATTTTTCCAAAACAAATGTCATAAGAAAACCAAGGCAATATAGTATAACACCACTTGCCCTATTCAAGTTATATAAAATTCTTGTACAAAAAAAAAAAAAAAAAGAGAGTAAATTTCTTACTAATGTCTAGATTAATCTAGTTCAATAAATTAAGTCAAATAAAAACAAATAATTTTTTAGAAAATGAATTAAATTGTCTTGAGTCCTTCCTTACTTTTTTAACTTTCCTAAGAAGGCACGGCACCTAGAGAAGAGAAGGAGAGCGTTGTTTTTCTTCGAGAGCAAGCTGGTGGGCCAAAACTGGGGCCCATTTTAGACGGTCAAGAGATGAGGGGTTTTTTTTTTTAATAATTAAAATTAATTAATTAATTATTTTTATTTTTATAATTATTATTATTTTTTATTTTTGGGATAACCAAGTATATATACCATTGTGAATAAATATTTACAAATATTTATGAAAATATCAATAAAACACAAATATTTACCATAAAAGGAGACTATGAACCAAATATAAAACCCTTTTATCAAATATAGAAGTATTAGGGATGTGGGGTACGAAAAAGGAGAATTTATGTAATAAATTTCAAATATAGAAATGAAAAATAGATAACGAAAATAAGAAAAAACAACTATACAAATGATTAAAAATAGTTAACTGAGGAGAAACTTGAAAACAATTCTTATTCTTGTCAAAAAAAAAAAAACAAAAACAAAACAAAAACAAAAAAAAAAAAAACAAAAGTTATAAGAAAAAAATGGGATGAGAATTGAAAAACTCTATATATTTTCAACATATTAGGTTGAAATCAACCATTTAAAGTGTAATAATTGAATAAAAAAAATGCACATAAGATAATTAAAAATTTAAAAAGGAAAAGATTCCGATTCATTAAATAAAAACATAAAATATTAGAATAATCTTTTGATATTTTATAAAAAATGCAGGAAAAGATAATATAAGATAAACTAATAAAATAGTATAAAAGAATATCACATAAATATTTTACCATACTCTCAATAGATTTATAAATATTCGATCAAAATTGTGTATTAATACTTCTTTTGAGACAATATATTCAATGGGATTGTCACGGTGGCTAATCTATCTATCTAACTCCTTAAATAATTAAATGTATGATTAAACCACAAATTGTAATTTCTTTTATTAGATAACACGAGGTTCATCTCAAAACCAATTGACAATGAGAGGAGTAACTCATACATCTTATAAGATCTTCATTTATCTTTTCAATGTGGGATCTTCAACATGCCCCTCAAGGTGCTTCACAATTTATAAGATACTTGAGCTACTACACTCATTGGTTTTGATATGGAAACTCATGTTAATCTATTATGGTATCATAGCCCATAAAAACTCAAATGGGTATTAATATGGGATCTGATCCAAGATGGTGAACCCAAGAGAGACACCGTCTTGAGGATGCATGTTGAGGGTCCCATATTGAAAAGACAAGTGGAGACTTTACAATTTATAAGACAGGTGAGCTACTCCACTCATTGCCAATTTGGTTTTGAGATGGAAGCCCATGTTAATCTAATATATTTCTCCTATATTTAATATATTTAATAATATAAAATTGCTAGGGCAAAATGTCCCAACACTTTCAAATAAGATTTATTTTTTGAGTTTTTTAAATGGCTAAAAAAAGAAAACCGATATTTTTTAAAAACTAAATTAATATCGGTTTTAATTTTATTTGCAAAGTTCTATTTTGTAAATCGAAACAAACTTGCAAACAAAATTTTAGTTGTTATCAATTATCTACACCAACGTTGTGTCGTAAAATGAATTGTGTTTTGCATATTTACTTGGAGTTGAGGCGATGATGTGTTAGAAGATGCAATGAACTAGCGAAGGATTTCATGTGAAACAAGGATTGCTAATACTATATATATATATATATATATATATATATATATATATATTTAGTACATCAACATTTAGGGGTGGGAGGATTGCTAATACTATAGTATTTGTCAAACACATTCCATCCATCATTCTTATCAATTGAGTCTAAAAATTTAGTATAGTAAAAAGATATCGTCATGATGCGCCATGTAATTCAATTGTGTACTGTTGGTGGTTATTTGACGAAGTAGTTATGATGTAGTAGGTCGTTGCTACAGGGCGGCAACAAACAATTGACCACCTTTCTTCATCGGACAAACTTGAGTCTTTTGCTTGGTAAAGGTCTTCGAGCCGTACTAGGCTTGTGGGCAAAGTCACTAGGATGACTCGTTTGGTTCTACCATTTTTTTTACAACATTTGGTTCTACCATTGTATCTTGACTTTATCTAATTGGATTGGATCCTACTCGGATGATTAATGGATTAGTCTAGTCCACTTTATCACGATCTACCTCTCTGAGTTAGATTGGACTTTTTTTTTTTTGAGAATTATGATCGGTAAGGTAGGAAATAAATCAAATTGATTTTTCAATCAAAAGTATTTTATGGAATCTTTGTTTTTAAGTAAATACTTCAAAATTACTTTACTTAACATTTAGAAGACTTTCTAAATTGAATGGCTGAATGGAGAGCTTGTCATATTCTTTTTCTAAAAGAATTTATTCACGTCTATCATTTTTATGGACAACTTTATTGAAAAAGAAAAGATTTAGTTTTAGAGAATGTAGTCATTATTTATTTATTTTTTGAAAAGACGATGTATTCATTAAATAGGAATATAGATTTTTTTTTTGTTTAAAAAAATTGGAATATAGATATTCTTTTAAATGAAAATATAGATAAATCAAATCTATTGAAATAATATCTTATAACTTTTGAGAAAAAAATGCCAGCTTAGCTTAGCGGTAATTGGCATGAGGTCAATCCCCCACTCCCAAATGTTGATGTACTCAAAAAAAACTTTTGAGAAAAAAAAGATTAACCTTTTAATTTACATGAAGAATAAGTAAAAAAAAAAAAAAAAAAAAACAACAATACAAAAATAAAAAAGTAAAAATGGAAATAAATAATAAAATATATATTGATCAAACATATTCACTCTCTCTCAGTCTTTCATATATATCTTTAAGCTCTGGCGTTCTCTCGCTCTGTTTTTTCATCATCATCGACGTCAAAAGAGCTTTACAATTTCGATCACCGATAAAAGCATCCGCCGCCGGAGTTGCGTTCCGGCGTCGACGGAGAACTTTTTGCCCTCACAAACTCTCGTATTTTTCCATCGTGCTTTTGGAATTTCGTGAGTCTTCGGCTTGCTGCGCTAAGGTACTAAGAAAATATGAGATAGTTTTGTCTTGTCTGATCGTAAATCCGTGTTTACATTCGTGATTTTTTATCTCGTTCTTCATCGCATTCGCTTCGGCTTTCGTCTTTTTTGGCTGTTAAAAGTGGACTGATTACGAGCTTACTGGAGAAACTTAGTTATGTGTTCGAGATTGTTAAGCATATATGGTATCAAATTCTACTTGTCAATGGTGGTTAAATCCATGGAGTTTTTGGGTTCTGTGTTAGTCTTGGATCAGTTGTAGTCTGTTTATTTTTGTTCAAATTGACTGTGCATAAATTTATTTTCTACTTAGTTCTTATGGTTTATGACAGACAATTCTCAGTCGAATGTTCCTATTTCTATCTGATTATTCTATGAGTTCCGGATTTTAGTGTTTCACCTCGGAGAGCTTTTCGCTCTATTGAAGTGAAATTGTTAGTGTTGAGCCAAAATACTATTTGCTTTCGTGTCTATTTTCTTGCTGTATAGTTTGGTTCTGATCATTAATAATATGCAAATTATTGAAGCACAAAAAGTTTGTCAATCTTATGCAATGTTGGATCTCTTATTTATATAGGAGGGCTAAATCTCTATTAAAGCTAATAAATGATAAATGGGAAATCGTGGCCAAAAGCGTACTGAGATGGTGGATAGATTACCGGCTGATAAACGGGCATGTAGTTCATTGGAATTCAGACCAAGCTCATCTAATTCGTCTATGCAAATGCACGTGACGTCCACTAATTCTAGTCCTGGCATCCATGACAATGACATGGACACTTCATCGTCTGCTTCTGCTTCTAGTCGTTCGGAGGGAGAACATGACAAGGATTCAGCCTATGGGTCTTGTGATTCTGATGATGCAGAACATAAGCATAGTGATCTTCGGAATTATCAGAGGCAAAGATCATCTAGTGATCATGGACGATTTAAAAGGATTTTGTCAAGCTTGGGTGAAGAATCTGAGACATCTGCACAAAAATCACTGTTAGCAGAGCTATGTGAAGTTTTATCATTCTGTACAGAGAATTCACTCTCGAGCATGACATCAGATTCGTTATCTATAATGCTTGTAAATATGGTGAAACTTGATAGCGACCCGGAGACACTGCTCTTGGTTTTAAGGGCTATAACTTATTTATGTGATGTTTACTCCAGAGCATCTAGTTTTTTAGTTCGTCATGAGGGAGTTCCTGCCATCTGTCAGAGGCTAGGAGTTATTGAGTACTTGGATGTAGCCGAACAGGTGATATCAACGTGCTCACATGATTGTTAGTTTTAGTCTAGTTATCAAATTATATCATTCTACTAGATATTAAAATCGAGAGCTCATCTTTGGACGCTGGATATTTTTGCTACATTCTGAAGGAGTTTCTGTTTTAATGTAGTGTTTGATAGCATTGGAAAAAATATCACGGGAACAACCTGTTGCATGCTTAGAGGGTGGTGCAGTTATGGCTGTTTTAACCTATATTGAATTTTTTTCTACTAGCATACAAGTAAGTCATTTGCCTTTCAGGATGTTAATTTAATCTTGACAATTTGAATGAGTTCATGTTTCTATTAATTTGTTCCCACCAAACCCGATGATCAGAAGATTGAAAATTTTAATGTCTAAATCTGGTTTGGATCAGAGAATTGCTCTTCGCACTGTGGTGAATGTCTGCAAAAAACTTCCTTCCGAGTGTCCACCAACTTTGATTGATGCTGTTCCTATACTATGCAATCTCCTTCAGTATGAGGATGGGCAGGTTTGAATAACTGGACTTGAATCCTTCGTATTGCTTTATTTTATTTTTTTAAATAAATCTTCTCCTTGTTATAATGTCACTTTTCAGCTGGTAGAGAATGTGGTTCTATGCATGATTAAAATAACTGAGTGTGTCAGTCAATCCTGCGAGCTTTTGGATGGGCTCTGTCGGCATGGGCTGATTCAACAAGCCATTCACCTTATTAACTTGAATAGCCGAACTACTATATCCCAGGACATTTACAATGTAAGCAGAGAATCATATAAGTAACGGATTAGTATTTTGTATATTTTTATTTTAAAAAATTACGGATGAACTTCCCCCTGCAGCCTCTACCACCATCTATAAGGCAGAATCGTGAGTGACCATCAAATTTCTTTGCAGGAATTGCTTGGTGTTCTTGTCAAACTATCTTCAGGATCAATTCTTGCGTTCAAAACTCTTTATGAGCTAAACATTAGCAACACTTTGAAGGACATATTATCTGTTTACAATCTCTCGCATGGATTGTCTTCTTCATGTGCAGTAGTTGATGGGCAGCGCAACCAGGTATTAGTTTATTAGCATGTACTATTTCTGAATCCATGGGAAGACTCTGACTATATGCTTTGACAGTTTACAGGAGTACTCTATAACATTCTTTTTGTAACACACAACATCATTTGATTAACTTAGATTGTTGACAATCCTTCTTTTTATGCTTAGGGATCCCTCATCTCTAAAGCCTTTAGGCTGTGGTTCTTTCTTTTGTTCATTATATGGTGTTTTGTTTCCTATATATATATAAAAAAAAAAAGAAAATTCTTGGAAACTTAAAGAGGAAGATCTTTGTTTCCTCAATACTTATTCTGAAAAAACACTTCAAATCACCGAAATGTTTTTTAAAGTGTTGCAGGATATAAATCAAAAACTAAAATTGTCTAGAAGTTTTCTTCCAAATCTCAAGCTATGGATTCAACTTGATATATTGAAGGCATGTGCAATATAAAACTATAAAATCAAGATGCTCTGCTAAGGATATATCATCTCCACCTTCATACCTCCACTTTACCTGGCTTGCTCTTGGTAGCCTGAGCTAGGAGAATAACTGCCTTAATATTCTGCATAAGTGATAGTTCAATAGCTCATAATTGGCCTAAATTGGGTCTAGGATTTCAAAGTCTTTCTGTATTTGTTTTCCCTCCAAGTTTGTAGGGTCCACTTTTGTAATCTTTATTTTAATTTTTTTTTTTTTAATGGAGATTTGTTATGGTTGATTTTTTTTTTTCACCAGGTATCTGAAGTCCTGAAATTGCTTAATGAGCTGCTCCCCACCGGAGATGCAAACACAGAACAATTGTCTGAAAAAGTGTCTTTTTTAGCCAGTAATCCGAAGGAACTGCAGAAGTTTGGCTTGGATATACTTCCTTTGCTTGTTCAGGTGCTTATTATAAGCTAATAAAAAAGCTGTAGCCCTCCCCATCCTCTGTAACTTCTCATTTTCCCTTTGCAGATGGTTAGTTCTGGTGCAAACTCGTATGTTTGTTGCGGCTGCCTAACTATTATCTACAAGTTTGTCTGTTTGGGTGAATCTGACATGCTTGTTGAGTTGCTTCAGAATGCTAACATTTCTAGGTGAATGTTGCCTGATTTTCTTTTTTTATGGTATTTTCAAATTGCTTTCTTAAAGTCTGATATTCTTTCTGTCTAATTTGTCAGTTTCCTGGCTGGAGTGTTTACTCGAAAAGACCACCATGTGCTGATGTTAGCTTTAAAAATCACTGAGATTATCCTGCAAAAGCTCTCTAGTAACTTTTTGAAATCATTTGTCAAGGAGGGTGTCTATTTTGCAATTGATGCACTGATAACCCCAGAAAAGTATAAACAGTTGATTTTCCCAGTGTTTACTGGTGTCCACCCATCATTTGGTTCATGTCAAAAGTCTTCAAGAGAAAATGCGAGATGCTTATGTTATGCATTTTCGAGTGGTTGTTTCTCCTCAGCAGCAGAAACAGGCAGCTGCAAGCTTGACAAGGATTCTGTTTATAGTCTTGCAAATCACATACGAACCAATTATTTTGCTGAAGAATTATGTGACACTGATAAAGGAGTGACTGATATTCTCCAAAATCTTCAAACTTTTTCTGGTGCCCTAGATGATCTACTGAACTTGTCCTCCTTGATTAAGGATACTCCAGCTCAGGATGAAGACAAATTTTATGCTTTGTTGGCTGAGATCATGTCAAAGCTCAAATGTGGCGAGCCCATATCCACCTTTGAATTTATTGAAAGTGGAATTGTCAAGTCATTTATAAATTACCTAACTAATGGTCAGTATCTGAGGAAAAAGGGAGAACCACAAACTATATCTAGACAATTCTCAATAATGGAAAGAAGATTTGAGGTTTTTGCAAGGCTACTCTTATCTACTTCAGACCCCCCATCTGCAAACTTGCCAATTTTGGTATTAATAAGGAAATTACAAATCTCACTGTCATCTTTAGAAAACTTTCCTGTTATTTCTAGCCAGGGATTCAAACATAGGAACTATTTTGCTACGGTTCCAAATGGTCGGTGCATACCACATCCTTGTGTGAAAGTTCGATTTGTGAGAGGAGATGGGGAAACAGATCTCTGTGACTGTACTGGGGATATCCTGACTGTTGACCCCTTTTCTTCTTTGAATGCCGTTGAAGGGTTTCTATGGCCCAAAGTTAGCACAAAAAAGGCAGAGCAGTCCTCTGATGCAGATAGCATGAGGGAGCGTCAAATTAAACTGCTCTCAAATGTATGTTCTTGTTTGGGTGTTAACCCAAAACTAGTGGGTTCAGACAGCATGTATATAGATTTGCCTGAAATTCAGGTCTCTTCCTGTTTTCTTTTTGAAATATTGATAATGTTGAGAAAACAATAAACTACTCCAAGATTGCATGATACTTGAAGTAGGGTGATTTATTATGCATCTGGAGGTCTGTTCTCTTTAATGATTTTATAATTCTGGAAAATAAGGCCAACATATCTAAATCCATTTTGTTTGAGTTCAGTTATTTTAAGAATATAATCAGATGAAACTTATAGTGTTAGTTGATCATTTCTTTAAGCACATATATGAAACTGTGTTATAAGATGGATCAGTTTTTGAATTTGCAGCCGCATCCATTGCAATTTTCAGTTTGGTCCTTTTGGATTCAACTGATACCATTTTTCTCCTTCCATGTAAATTAGGAAAATATTGTTGTTTCTTGCAGACTATTTTCGTGTAATGGTTGCTTCACTTTTCTTATAATGTCTCTTTGAGTGCCTACATAATTCGTGATTGAGATAATTTATTCTGGACTATGGTAATGTGTGCATTCCTAAATTTATGCTAACCTTGTTTTGGTTCAGGGATCTGCAAAAGTCGGCACCGATGAGAGATTACAGTGTTCTGCATCTTACAGTAAGGAAGGCATGAAACCCAGATTGTTACTTTACCTTGAGGGAAAGCAGCTGGAGCCCACCTTGACACTTTACCAGGCAATTCTCCAACAACACATCAAAGACAATGAGACTATTTCTGGCACGAAAGTGTGGAGTCAAGTATATACAATAACATATAGAAGCGCTGGAGAAGTGGAGGACAACAGTTCTAATCAATTCCTTTCTGCATCCGACAAAGCCGGGATGTTGCAGTTCTCTTCATTTTTCTGTAGCATTCTAGATTGTGTTCTGCCTTCTGACTTGGCAAAAGAAAGCCCTGCTTATGATGTTTTATTTCTTCTAAGGAGCATAGAGGCCATGAACAGAATGGCATTTCACATTATGTCACATGAAAGGATTCGTGCTTTTGCTGAAGGGAAAATTAAGACCTTGGACAATATAAAGCTATCAGTTCCTTCAGTGTCGCAGAATGAATTTGTAAACGGCAAACTGACTGAAAAACTTGAACAACAGATGAGGGACTTTTCTGCTGTTTCTATCGGTGGCATGCCTTTATGGTGTAAGGAACTTATGGATTCATGCCCTTTCTTATTTAGTTTTGAGGCAAAACGCAAGTACTTTCGGATTGTAGCATTTGGCATGCCTCAACACCAGCCTTATGCAAGATCATATAGTGACTTAGGGACCTCAAATGACGTACGATCAAGTTCTGGTGGCTTGCCTCGTAAGAAGGTATTAGTGCACCGCAACCAAATTCTAGATTCTGCTGCCAAAATGATGGATCAGTATGCACATCAGAAAGTTCTCCTTGAGGTGGAATATGATGAAGAAGTTGGCACTGGGCTTGGTCCAACCTTAGAATTCTATACTCTTGTCAGTCGTGAATTTCAGAAGTACGGCCTTGAAATGTGGAGAGGGGATCATAATGCATTTATATCCAGAAAGAGTCTGAACATTGAGGGTATAGAA
Source organism: Luffa aegyptiaca (assembly GCA_017139565.1). Lineage (NCBI taxonomy): Eukaryota > Viridiplantae > Streptophyta > Magnoliopsida > Cucurbitales > Cucurbitaceae > Luffa > Luffa aegyptiaca. The sequence goes on along the minus strand of CM029400.1, from coordinate 46,684,895 downwards.
ACTGTTGAATCTCCATTTGGACTTTTTCCCCGTCCATGGCCATCAACTCTGGATACCAATGAGCTACATTTTTCCGAAGTAATTAAAAAGTTTGTACTTATAGGACAAATTGTGGCAAAGGCCATTCAAGATGGTAGGGTTATGGATATCTACTTCTCCAAAGCCTTTTATAAACTAATACTTGGGCAGGTACCTGCATGAAATTCTTTCAAGTGCTTCCTCTTGCCTTTTTTGCATTCCATTATTTGATTTATTGTTTATTCTTGTAGGAGGTGAGTATATATGATATCCAATCATTTGATCCAGAGCTTGGAACCGCTCTGCTAGAGTTTCAAGCTCTGGTCGACAGAAGTAAATTATCGGAATCTGTCTATGAAGAAAACTCGTCGTTAAAACTTGAATTTTGTTATCATAGTACCAATATTGAGGATCTTTGCCTTGATTTTACTCTTCCTGGTTATCCTGATTATCTCCTCACTTCTTCTCAAGATCATCCAATGGTAATGCCAAATTTCACTGTGATTATGGTTATCTTTTTGTAAGGATGCGCTAAATGACAGAAAATACACTTGATCTTTTCCCCAGGTAAATACAAAAAATTTGGAGGATTATGTCTCTCTTGTTGTAGATGCTACTTTGCATTCTGGAATTTCGAGACAAATAGAAGCATTTAAATCTGGATTTAATCAGGTTAGCTTCACTATAGCCCCTCTTACAGAAGATTATACTTCCCATGTTTATTTAGTTGTTCTAGTTAGCCCTTGCAGAATGAAAAGGATCCTTTGTTGTCCATAATCCTGGGAATTTAGTTTATGTTGCATGGATAGAAAGTTTATGTTTTGATATAGCTTATAGCTTATTTAAGAAAAAAACTTCCAATTCGATGATATACTACTGTTTTATGAATCATTCTCGATGTCTTCAGTGAAATTATTATCAAGTAATTTGATTCCTAGACGTTATATAGGTTCCAATCTCCTGAACGTGTTTATATCAGTGCAACTTTGAGAGTCTAAAAATTATGATATAGGCACAATACAAGGAACGGATGAACTGCAATGTTCAAATGCAAGAAACCTTTGAATCAAATGTGGTGAAGCATTGTCGTCCTTAAAAGAGAAGACGCTCAATATTTTAGTTGGTTTAAAGAAAATATTAATTACCCTATAAAATACACATTTTCGTATTTTCCTCGGATATCTACTGGTACCTTCGTGATCTTAACCGATAATCTTGTATTTCTTTTCTTATTGTCAAACCTCAGGTTTTCCCCATAGAACATCTTCAAGTTTTTACTGCAGAAGAATTAGAGCGTTTAATTTGCGGAGAACAGGACTCTTGGGCCGTACGTATATCAGTTAACTAGCTTATTTACCTTTCGAAGTTAATTATTATGCATTGATTGTAATTTTTTGGCGCAGTTGAGTGAACTCCTTGAGAATATGAAGTTTGACCACGGATATACGGCCAGTAGCCCCTCCATTGTTAATGTTAGTTTCTAAGATGAAACCTACCTATTGCTTTGTAATATGTATTTATTAGGTTAGCAAGATTCTTACCCATTTTTTGAATTCAGCTGCTTGAAATTATTCAAGAGTTTGATAATGAACAGCAACGAGCCTTTCTACAGTTCGTGACTGGGGCGCCAAGGCTTCCTTCTGGAGGCTTTGCATCTCTCAATCCTAAGTTAACCATCGTCCGAAAGGTTTTTACTATCGACAAATTCTACTCAAGTATTTGATTCAACTTAGCCTTTGTACTTACATATTTTTGGATATTTTTTTGCACAGCATTCTACCAATCTGGTTGATTCCGACTTACCTAGTGTAATGACCTGTGCAAACTATCTCAAGTTGCCTCCTTACTCTTCAAAGGTGATTTTTCTAACCTTTTCTGATAAAAACCGTTGCTTTGCCAACCTGAGTCTAACTCGATTGGTTAAGGCATATACCCTCTACCAAGAGGTCAGAGGTTAAAATTCTCCACTCTCACATCATGTTGAACTTAAAAACCATAGCTTTTCTTACCATCAGAACAAAACGGTCACTCCAAATTCTCTCTATTTGTTCAGGAGATAATGAAAGAGAAGCTCTTGTATGCCATAACAGAAGGACAAGGCTCATTTCATCTTTCGTAGCGTCGATCATTTCTCTCTTCTGTAAAAAGTGAAATTGGTAATTATCAGAGTAGCTATAACTGCTGTGTAGATAAAAAGGTGAAAATGGATGAAGAAGATCAGATTGTGGTGTGGAAAAGTGGAGGTTTCTTCTTCATTTGGTGGGTAAGTTCCAATGTGTACATAACTCTGATGTACATAGAATAGAAGAAGGCTGTACAGGAAAATGAAGGGGTTTTACTGCATAGATTTATTGGCATGGTCTCCCATTTTACTTTTAACCCATGCTGACACTGTACATATCTCCACAGTAAATTAACTCGTCTTACTTGCTTTCTTTTATTGTACATAGAATCTATGTGACGTGGAGTTGAATTTATTCAATTATCTGAAACTGTGCATGTTCTGAGATGAGAAATAGGCACATTTAATAGGCTGACTCCTTGCCTGTAGAATTTGTTCGGATAAGTGTGAAAGTTCTAAAATTATAAATTTTATTTGTTTAAAATAGGAAGAGAAGTATATTGTAAAAATTATTTATGTACTTAATGTCTTGTGCATGGTTATGCTCATACTATTTTTCTGAAATCATAAGTCCTGCATTCCAACAAGGGTTTGATAACTTATCTTTGAAGATTATCTAACAATAAGAAGGATAAATTGTAAAATTTCTTCGGTAGTATGGATGTTTAGGCTCTATTTGATAACCATTTGATTTAGTTTGTTTTAAGAAATTAAAAGTGTAAATACTACTTCCATCTATAAATTTCCAGCTATTTTATCTACTATTTGACTATTTGATAATGTCTTCAAAAAAGCTAAAGTTTTGAAACTAAAAATGGTTTTTAAAAACTTGTTTTTATTTTTAAAGTTTGGGTAAGAAATAAAGTGTTTCTTTAAGAGAATTTAAAACCATGGTAAATAAATTATGAAAAAACAATGCAGTTCAAAAACAGAATTAAAAAGGTTGTATGAATCAATAGTATTACATTCCAATTGCTTTTTGATACCTTCCAAGGAAAATTTCTGAATTGGATTCAAAATTGTTGGTATCAAATCTAATCTTAATCTAAGTTTTTAAAAAATTTTATGGACAAGTATTATTTCTTTTGATCAAGATAGTCAAATCAAATAGTCAGCATCATGTCAACCTAAGTTACAATTGAACCTTTTTCAACCAAGATATTTGAGATTCAAATATCTACCCCCTTAAATGTTTAGCAAGACTCACCTTAGAAATTTTCATTTTGACCTCAATACAAAGATGGGAATTGCAATATAGTTTTTGATATTGACCCTACTCCGATTCTTGGTTTTTGATATATATTATAAAGATTGAAAGCTTAAAACTTTAAACGATATTTTTACTGTTCTCATTCTTTTAGCATTTGTTATTTTATTTTTTCCTTTTAATTGAAACCGTAAATATATATTTTAAATTGTCTGATTTGTCTAAAACATGAAGCATCTCTACCACTAATAGTAGTAACCTAAACATAGTACAATGTTTAAGGTATTCCAATTCTCTTACAAAATCATAGATTTGAATTCTTCAAATTAAAATCAATATTGTTCTATAAAGAAAATCTAATTAGTCACAGAAAAATCACCTCACCCCAATAAAACATGACTTTCCAAAGAATGAGGATTTATGATTTAGAAAACAAAATATAATAAAGGAAGTATTTTAAATGAAAAATAAAAAAGAAAAAACAAAACAACAAAGGATGAGGTTTTCTTCATATAGATTTTTTTGAATAGTTATTCTAGAGGGGGAAAAACTTTGAAAAAGAAAAAAAAAAATATCTCGCGCGTACCATGTCCTGAAGTAGAGACATGAGGACAACACGCGCCAACGTAGTGTGTCCAAATTCCACCCAACAAACTTGTACTAATGTCCTCACTCCCATTATCCCTTCTTCTCTAAACCCACTTTTTTCCACTTTCCAGATAAATCTTCCCTTCTATTCCATTCATGGAGCAGCCATGAATTCGCCGCCGTCTCCGTCGCCGTCGCCGTCGTTTCCACCACCACAGCCGTCCCCATGCTCGTCTTCACCATCAACTTCAACGGACACCTGCCCTTAACCCACTCTGTCCCTCCTCTTGGTTCCTCTCCATCACTCTTCACCACCACCACCGTCGCCACCGCCGCCGCCGCCGCCGTCCGCCCTTTCCTGGTGCACAGCACCGCCCGTCAAACAAGTTCCACCGATCTCTCCCTCTTGTCCGATTCATCGTCCAGTTCCTTAGAACAGAGACTCTTATCACTGCTACGCCAGAGGAAAACAGATGAGGCCTGGATAACATATACCCAATGTACTAATCTACCCAGCCCCACTTGTCTTAGCCGTTTAGTTTCTCAATTGTCTTACCAAAATACTCCTTCGAGCCTCACTCGAGCTCAATCCATCCTCACGCGCCTCCGCCATGACAACCAGCTCCACCGTCTCGACGCCAATTCCCTCGGCCTCCTCGCCGTCGCCGCCGCCAAGGCTGGACACACTCTATACGCCAGTTCTGTCATTAAGTCCATGCTTCGTTCAGGTTACCTTCCCCACGTAAAGGCATGGAGCACCGTCGTCAGCCGCCTCGCTGCTTCACCGGACGATGGCCCTGCAGAAGCAATCAAGCTATTCAGTTCAGTGACTCAGCGTCTCCGCCGGTTTGCGGATCCCGCTATAACTGCCGACTCGCGGCCAGATACCGCGGCGTATAACGGCGTGCTCAATGCCTGTGCCAACATGGGTGCCTATGAGAAGTTTCTGCAATTGTTTGAGGAAATGGGAGAATTTGGTGCTGAGCCTGATGTTTTGACTTACAATGTCATGATCAAGCTGTGTGCTAGAGCTAATAGGAAGGATCTTATTGTGTATGTGTTGGAGATGATTCTTGCAAAGGATATTCCAATGTGTATGACGACTTTACATTCTGTTGTGGCGGCTTATGTTGGGTTTGGAGATTTGGAAACGGCTGAGAAAGTAGTTCAAGCAATGAGGGAAGGGAAAAGAGATATTTGCAGGATTCTCAGGGATGGTAATTTGGATGAGATTGAAGATTTGGAAGATTTGAATGAAGATGAAGATGAGGTTTTCAAGAAGTTGCTTCCTAATTTGAATGAGGAAAGTGATTCAGAGCCACCATTGTTACCAAAAGCATATGCTCCTAACTCGAGAATTTACACAACTCTAATGAAAGGGTATATGAATGAGGGTCGAGTAGCTGATACAATACGCATGCTTGAGGCAATGCGACATCAAGATGATAGATCAAGTCATCCTGATCATGTATCATATACGACTGTAGTTTCCGCTCTAGTAAAGACGGGGTCGATGGACCGAGCTCGTCAAGTGCTAGCTGAAATGACAAGAATTGGGTGTCCTGCAAATCGTATTACCTACAATATTCTCCTAAAGGGTTATTGTAGGTTGCTTCAGATGGACAAGGCCAAGGGGCTGCTTAAGGAGATGGTTGATGGAGCAGGCATTGAACCTGATGTGGTTTCTTATAACATCTTGATTGATGGATGCATACTGGTCGATGATAGTGCAGGAGCTCTAGCCTTCTTTAATGAGATGCGATCGAAAGGAATAGCACCCACCAAGGTTAGTTACACCACTCTGATGAAAGCTTTTGCACAGTCGGGTCAGCCAAAGCTGGCAAGGAAAGTGTTTGATGAAATGCTGAATGATCCTAGAGTGAAAGCTGATATAGTAGCCTGGAATATGTTGATTGAAGGGTATTGTAGACTAGGATTGATAGAAGAAGCAAAGCAATTAGTTCAGAAAATGAAAGAGAATGGATTTTTCCCAGATGTTTCTACATATGGCAGTCTTGCCAATGGAATTTCTCTAGCTAGAAAACCAGGTGAAGCCCTTCTGCTATGGAATGAAGTAAAGGAGAGATGTGCAATGAAGAGAGGAAATAAGTCTGATTCTTCATCTCCCCCTCCCTTGAAACCTGATGAAGGGCTATTGGATACTCTAGCTGATATATGTGTCCGGGCTGCTTTCTTTAGGAAGGCTTTAGAAATCGTGGCTTGTATGGAAGAGAATGGGATACCACCCAACAAGACAAAGTACAGTAGAATTTACGTGGAAATGCATTCTAGGATGTTTACTAGTAAACATGCATCAAAGGCCAGACAGGACAGAAGGGTTGAGAGGAAGAGAGCAGCTGAGGCTTTCAAGTTTTGGTTGGGTTTACCCAATTCTTACTATGGGAGTGAGTGGAGATTGGATCCCTTAGATCGTGATTATTAAGGCTTCGGATCACTACAACTGATTTCTCATTCACTATCTTCTACCTCAACCGTTCGGTATGTCACTGTAATATATTGTCAAGGACTCCAATAGAAAATAAGGGGAAAAAGAAAATACGAAAATCATAATATTTATAGTGCATATTTGATTTTGTAAAAGTTTTCTGAGGGAAGATAATACATTAGAGTGCATAATGACAAAAAAAGAAAGTGCTTATTATGTATGTATGTGCCAGTGCGTGTTTCTACAGCCTAAACTAGTTTTCGTGCATTCCATCTTGTGGACAGCTCTCTGACTCGCTAAGACTTTGTGACCATCCTAATTTGAATGTCTGACCTGTATTTGAATTGAGAATTAATCTAAAGAAGCTTCTTGAGACACAAACACTGCGAGAACTGCAAAGCGAATGTGGATAATTATCAAGCCAAACAGCATCGTTTTTGTACCATTTAAATATTTCCTTCATTGGAATATGCTATACAAATATTTCAGCACCAACGAATAATATATGCTTGGTATTGTGGAAGAGCCATCTCTAGCCTAGAGACATTGCGGGAGAAAAATATTGTCAAAAATGATTGACCTGGCAATATCGTCCAGTTTTATCCTCTTGACCTCGTTGATTGACTGGTGTAAGATGAGGACAACACCTGTTTAGGAAATGTATGGGTTAGTGCAATGGTAATGATCGGTTGATGCTTAGTTTTGTTGTTCAATTGGTTTTGTGTTTGCTAAGAGAATTGTCCACTATACCTGGTATGTCTTTGGTCCCTTCTTGAGCAGATATCCAACACTGTTAAGATTTTCTATGAAGGTATCGATGTCTGGTACTCGTAGGCCAATCCTATCTGCCAAGCTATATATTTCCTGCAGGACATCGCTATGTGGTTAGCCCAGAGCCGAAAGCGATAGGTTTTGACAGCGACAAGAGTGTAGCATAAGCTTACCGATATAGAGAAACAATCTTTCTGCTGCAACTCTGATTGTTTGTTGAGTGCACTCAAAAATCGCTTGGCTTCTTTCTGTTGACTCATTCCCCCACTTCGACCAAAATCCAGGACACCATGTTCATCTACATACTTGTCATAAAGGGATTCCTTCATTATTTCTACCACATCCTGCAAAGTTAATGACCCACGTATGAAATTAGCACTTAAAAACTCGTGCAAGTTAGTGGAACTGAAGCTTTTAATTTTCTCATGGAATCGCCTAATATGACCACAATTTGGCTATTAAAAATTAAGGTCACCAACATTCTTTGTCTATATAAAATTGATTTCTCAAAAAAGTTTGGAAATTCTAACCAAACATTAGAAACTATAAAAAGAAGCTCTCAATTTTTTTTCCCATTTTTGTCTTTGAAATTTGACAAAAATTCTCAAAATGTCTACAGAAAGTGAAAAACAAAACAAAAGGAGAGTAACAAACGAGCCTACTTTTTAAAAACAAAATCATTTCTGAGTCATAGTAATTAAAATTTGGCCACGTCGTTCTATAACTAACCATGGCATCTTGTACTGTTATTTCTTCCCTGAGGTCTACCCGTGCTCGAGCTTCTGCCAGCCTCACCAGACTTTCCAGTTGCCTTGCTGTAATTGGTGTACCATCCGCTGATGTATTCTGGTCACGCAGTCGTAAGTAAAATTTCTGCAAGATGTCTGCTGCTGGCTTTGACATCCTAATTCCAACATGGAGAGATGGGTTTGGATGGATTTCGAGAAAAAGAGGTTTGCACGGTTCACAAAACGTGCATAATCATCAGTAGTTACTATAGTTTTTTTTTTTTTTTTTTTGAAAAGCAGTAGTTACTATAGTTAAATGGCTAGGTGGATTTAAGTTAGCTATTAGCTCGATAGATATAGATGTCCGTACAAGGTTATCATCAAGTCAATGAAGTGATGAATATTTCTCCACGTTTCTGCTAGTTGTTTTAGCATCAAGTAAAATGGTAGAGCGGGCACGTACGTTTACCTGGGGAACACAAAAGTTCTTGCATAGGCTATATATTTGCGAAGAAGCTGGCCAGGCAATGGTACAAAATCACCATCTTTCGCTCGATCCAATCTCAGTCTTGAAACTAAAGATTGGCGTCTTGAACAAGCATCTCCTTTTCCATCATTCTCCACTGCCACATTCTTTAAAGCCAACGGAGATATATCTGGTTAAGGAGAAACTCCTTTCTCAGTGGAAATTTCAGTGTGTAAAAAGAAAAGGAAAAGATTTGAAATAGGATAGAAACCTTTACGTAGTCTTTTTGCTGCAGAGGCGCGTTCCCCATATCCAGCATGAAGCTGCAAGAAAGACAGTTCCATCACATCCTACAATCACACGTCGCTAATTGAGTGAACTCGAAGAATTTATTGTTTGCTCAACAATTATCACACTTGTTATAGATGAAAAAAATATGAGACATCCTCATTCCTTAATTTCTTCAATCACATGGCCTTGTTTCCCTTGTATTCTTCTGCTCAAAAGTCTTATTGGTATCAAGAGCAGACAAATCACGTATTGTTCTCACACTATTTCTTTTATGCCAATCTAACGGTAAAGATAACTTCATGATTGGAATGTTCTTTCATCCTCACATACAGCTGCCTAAGAGTAAGTTTTCAATGGTTTTAAGTTCCAAATCAATTAGATAGACTAACAAGAGAGATAGATCGCTGTAGCATAAAAAAAATGACCAGCAGAAGTATTAAGTATTAACTTACCGACATGATGTGCTCCGAGACTCTCTTATCTAGAAATTCGTCAGGTTTATCCAGCAATATAAAAACTAAGTCAAATCTGGAGAGAAGAGCGGCGCTCATCTTCAAGTTTTCATTCACAGTTTTTGCCCGGCTGCAAGTTTTATTTTAGAATTAATACATACCACCGGTATGAAAGAACGATCACAATTTATAGACACGATCATTATGATACTTTTCTTTTTCACCGTAATAGTTCCTACCATTACCATTCAGATGGACTGGACTAGAAGAACTGAAATATGGTTCCTAGAAAGAATATACATAGAAATTTTCCTATGGATTAAAAACATTATTCTCTATAAATAGAAAACTGGAAAACGTTCTGACTTGCTATTTTGAAGAGGGAGGACTATGAGAAAGACCCAATCACAAAGATGTCATATCAGTCATGAAATCAAATAGTCAGTCCCGAAAGCAAATGATTGAAACAAATACATTATGAAACAACTAAAGTTACTTGTAATGACCACCAACAGGGTTAGCTGCAGCTAAAACAGACGTGCGTGCTGATAGACTTGCTACCAGTCCAGCTTTTGCAATAGATACACATTGTTGTTCCATGGCTTCTAGTAGGGCCTGCAACAACTTAATGTAAGAAAATCTGGCCATGGAAACTGAAAAGTAAGAGTTCAAGTGAAATTTAGGTATCAGCTAAAAAAACCTGATGTTCAGCAGACATTTTATCGAACTCATCTATACAGCATAATCCACCATCAGCAAGTACCATAGCCCCTATGGAAAAAGTAAATTATCATCACCCAAGGAGAAAACAATATATTTACTATGATGCGCTTGCAACATAGAAGCATTTAAACACCATTAGACCTGGATTACAATCACAGAAATTTAAGAAGAGATGTAAAGTAGCATGCCAAGAAATCACAAAATCTTGTTGCATAAGTTTCAAGCATCACGCATTTGGACCATGAAACCAATTGTAATCTTTTTTTTTTTTTTTCTTATTATAATAGTTCCTTTTTCCCCCCTTTCAGCTCGTATAATAGGTCTCCAAATTCCTGAAATATTTTGAAATGTTTCTTTTAACTTGCATTGTTTTCCATGTCAATTTCGTAGGGAATATTAGGTCCTCTTTTGTCAGATAATAAACCGAAAAATGGTGGACAGCAGGTAGCCAGGATTTCCTTTATTGCTGCTTTCTGGAGCTGAAAAGTATCGGCTAAGAGGAGTTCTTAAGCATCAGATTCGCATTCATGTATAACACTCTTCAATCAGCTAAACTTTTTTTTTTTTTGAGACATCAATCAGCTAAACTTTGTTATTGTATACCATTGAGTTAGATCCTGTCGTTTAATTTTTATCAACTTGTGAAATCTATATATGCAATAAGAACTTGAAAGATTTGAGCTAGGTTAAAACCAGCATATAAATAAGCATTTACCGGTCTCCAAATGTAAGAATTTATCCAATACCTACGAGTTAAGGAACAAAAGAGCAGATAATCATGACCATTGTAATAAGTAATTCCCCGATTTGAAAAATAGCAAATGCCGTTGTTGTGTTCAAACTTCAAAGAAAGACAAATACCGGCCTCAAAAGCATAGTCATTCGTCATGGAATCCCTCACAACAGCTACAGTTAGGCCTGCTTTGGTTGTTGCATTACCACAAACATAAATGCCACGTGGAGAAACAGCTGCAGCCGCTTGTAGTATTTGACTTTTGCCTAGTCCAGGATCGCCTAAGTAATTGACAATGAAGAGTTAACTATAATGTTTGTTCATTAATCACACGGCATTCTTTGCAAAATAACTGATCAAAATATAGAAGTGAGGATGGAAAGGGAAGGAACATAGAAGCATACCAACAACTATGACATGAATATCTCCTCTAACAGGAACTTTATTCTGGTCTTTTGAATGCTTTCGTACACCACCAAATAAAGCTAGTGTTATTCCCGCTTTTCAGATTCAAGTTGATAGACAAAATATAGTTAGCAAAAGAAAATGGAGGCAAGCAGCAATTCTGACTTTGTATTAAAAGTTACCTTTAACAAGTTCATGTCCATAGATGGATGGACATATAGATTGAAGTATTTGACGGAAGACATCTGAACCATATTCCCCAGAGAATTTCACAATAAATTCCAAATCTCTTGGGGAGAATGAGAATAAATCAAGCAACTCGGTTGCTCTTACGTTAGAGTTAGAATCTTGCAACTCTTCAGGTGTACATTGTGACTTAGAATTTTTTATTGAAACAGCCTCCAGATACAAATAGTAAAATCCTTGATTTTTGCTCTTCGATTTTCCTGAAAATATATGAAAAGTGGCACTAATCTGTACTAGTAAAGAATGGTAATTAGAAATCTACAACATAAACAGTACCATAGAGTGTAATAAAACAAATTAATAAATTTCATGACGCAGCAAAAAAGCTATACCATTTTTAGCCGTATAAATTGACAACATCAAAGGACAGTAAGAGGTACCGCACTACTTGTTGGTGCGTGATGTTTATTTTTAGTTTTTTGCAAAGGGTGTCGATGTGTGATTTCAATCATTGAAAGTGATATGACGACAAAATTATGGAATTGTTGATGTATAGCATTAATACGGTCTCCCCATTAGAGAAGAAAAATCGATTAAGAACAATATGGTCGTCCAAAAAAAAGATTAAGAACAGCATTGCCCAACATCCTACAACTGTTAAACAAAATGAAAACATACTAATCAAAATTTTCTGCTTATATAATGAATTCCTAATGAATAAGAGGTTGATTTATGTACTTGCAAGCAAGAGAAGTTTAAACACAACCTATGGGCCAAAAAAAAAGCATGTGACCCATCAACTTTTACCGCTCATGGGAAATATTGAAGTTAACTACACACAGCTTGGAAGAAATATGGTACCTCCTCCAATATCCATGTAATTGTTAATTACTTTTATGATTCCAGTAACAGTGACAACATCTCCAGGGATGCATGCGTCAACAAGATCTTCACTCAGTTCACATTCTACAGTTCGAGGCACCCTGCCTTCTTCATGGTCATCAGATTTAGTGAGCTCTTGCAACCTGGAAAGATTAAAAATAATATCTACTATTCACAGTAGCAGGGAAAATTCTGTAACCCGAATAATGCACTTAGGAAGAAGGTCTGATTAATAAAATGGATTTTTTTTTCCAAAGAGTAGGCAGTAAAACTAACAGTGAATTGAGGGTATATCCAGCATTTAGAAGTTACCGTATTTTTTGAAAGTCGATTGCTTCAGCAGTAGATCGAATGGGATTGAATGTTTTGCTTTTACACCCATCCAACTCACAAAACGATGGAGGTGAAAACTTACCATCAGGAAAGATGCGTGTAATATTGCTTTTACACTTCGCGCAATCAAAACTCATTTGCACCACCAAAGGTTTGACAGTGCTAACTTTAACAACTGTACCACGCACTGATACAAGCTTGTCTGTCATGTCCCAAAATAATATAGCCTACATCATTTCCTTAACAGTAAACTTCAGACTTGATGATAAATTTGTTAGAAGCTACTAATTACCAATATATGCTGCCTTCAAGTTCTTCAAAGCAAGCATAGATTCTGAATAGTTGTGCAACCGGACTAGAATTTTTGCGACATCTTCTAAATTGTGCGCCCATTTGGCCCTCATTACCTGCTTCAAAGACGAGTTAATCATCCTAAGCTGAAAGCCTGAAAGTACTTCATCGTAGACGTACAGAGGATGAAATTCTCGTATACCTGGTGAAGTGCAGCACTCATACATTTGAGAGCAACTTTAGGATTTTCCTCTAGCATTAGGTAAAATTCATGTTGCTCGCAAATCTTCCGGAACTGTTGAAAGTCAATTGACAAAATAAAGATGCCACGACCATCATCGATAGCCTGTTAAAATAATCGAATGTCAGTTCCCTCCTCCAAGTGAACAAGTGAGAGAGAAATAGAGAGGGCTTTGTCAGCTGCTTTTGCAAAGCAACAGATTAAATTGTTTTATTGGATATGCAACTTTTCCATTCTTGTTGACAACATTTGCCTTAACGAATCGGGTCCAGACCTAAACTCGAACTTCGCTTCTTTTCAAGTACAGTAGCAGGAGATCTTGATTATCAGAAATTACTAACTTTGAAAAATGAAAATCAATTCTTCCAACTTAGAAACGAGGCCTTTCTAGTCCCTATTATAGTGTATAAGAAAAACCTAATGAGATATCCATTAGCCATGATATATGTTTAAGATTCAATAGGAAATCGATGTTGAAAAATCAACTACAAATCGCAGGCTGGAAGCAACCTTGCAGAATCTACCTACATCCAATTCTTGATGCAAGATCATATCTCGAACACTCAAAATCCCCCGCCACAGAATTTCGTCAACAAAATCCATAGAAAACCAACAAAAAGGAAAAAATCAGTCGGAACGAGAGCGAGAATTACCTGTGAAGCGAGACGTCCACCTGCCGGAGAAGAAAAGAAGAAAATGAGCTGAGAAATGAGCTTAAGCCATTCATTTTCGACAGTGAAGACAGTTCGAGGGAAGTACAAATCCAAGATATCTCCAGCTATGTCGAAGTCTGAAAAAGCTTGCTCCATGGCTATCTTCTCTCTGTATGATCTCCGGACATTTTCATCTCAACAAAGTGTCAATCCAATTTTGGCGGGAAAGATAAAACTTCAGGAACCGAGTGGTTTGGTCAAAGGTGGCCTGGGCCGGTCACCGGCCCACCCCGTGGTTTATATATGGGCTCGGGCCCAAAGTAAAAGGCCCAGTTTCACGTTGATTCATGTTCAACGTGGCCCAAGTTGGTCGATGTTAAGCAAAAAGCCCAGTTTCACGGGCCAAGTGTCAATTTAACGGCCTTGGTAGTTTATCGCTCTCCGTGGCCCACGTTGGTCTATACTAGGCCCAAACCAAAGGCCTAGTTTCATGGGCCAGGTTGAAGGCCCATGTTGGTCCATATTAGGCCCAATTTCACGTGGACATGTGTTAGGCCCAGTAGGTTTATGTTCAGTATGGCCTATGTTTGTTGATGGGGAATTGTGCTAAATAGCTAGAAAAAAAAAGCCTTCTTGTTTTTTGGCTACAAATGTTTAGAATTCGCAGGGGTAGCTACCGCATTTTCAGGAACTGTTTTCTAGATTTTTTTTTACATTTTTACCCCTAGTATATACGACTATAGACAAACGCCGTTAACAGATTTTTTTTGTTTTCATTCAGTTTCTCCCCCCTTTTTTCGGGATGGATGAATCCCGATTTATAGGGAGTTCAGTTGGCGGGTTGTGTTCAAGTGTATAAAAAGATCTACCTATTTTTTAGGCTTAGGTTTCAGCGTTTCCAACGGTAAAAAAGATTTTATCCCTCACATTTTGTCCCTCATTATCCATGTTACAAAAGGACAACAATAAAAGTCGTAAGTAGTAGTACACACAGACAGATGACAGTGCATATAAAATACAGCGTATATATAACTCATATGGGGGGTGGGACTGGGTAAGTATGCATACATGCACACAGGATGCATGCGGAACACGTATGTATGTAATACTATAGACAGATATCAGTTATGGAATTCATCAGGTATTTGCATTCAGGTGAACATGGTACGGGGGGTTATTATGGTTACATATAGCAACACAGACAAAGACAGAGTGTATTTTTATTGGGCATTCCAGACATACACGATACAGGGGGTGATTAACTCAAATACAGGGGGGGATTAAGTGTATACACACACAAGTAGACACCATTCCATGGATGTATATAATAGTACAGACAAATCAAAACATTTTTTCTATTAGACATGCCAATGTGTATGCACACATATACATATGAGTATACCACAAGCACACTTTTTCCAGAGAAGTTGCAATAACGATGAAATGGTATTTATCAGTACATACCACTCTGACGGGTTCAACATTTAAGTCAAATCAACACAAACCCTCCACCAAAACCGCCTCCATGCATTTCCTCCCCATGCCCGTGCTTTTTGTCTTACAATAGGCCGGTATAATCGCGGATTGGAAGGAAAAAATGAATCCCGAAAATATACGGTTTCAAAGGGAATAAACTAAATCCCTAAAATCTTGGGATAATGTATTTGTTTGTTGCAAATATAAGGGAAGAGAAATGAAACTGTTACCTAGTTCAAATTTTTTGGTACAGTCGTCGCGTAGGGGGAGAATCGATTGAGCAAGCAAGAGATGGTCGTCGACGCGGCGGATGAAGGTGGTTGGCACGACGGAGGTGGTTCGTCGGCGTGATATGAGAGGTAGGTAGTGATATACACTCTGTGGTGGCGGTGGGGAATAGTGTGGAATGGGGGTTTCGAGGGTGTGGAATGCTCTCAATGAGAGGTAGTCTTTTTAGGTTATTCAATTTTCTGGGGAAATTAGCAACTTATTCTTATTTTTTGTTTTTTAATTTCTGATCTTCTTAGTTGCAGGTAGTATGTCTTCGGATTGAGAGGACCTTTTTTCCAATTAATGCATTCCGAAGGTGTTTCTCTCTACTGAGGGAGGTTGAACTTTGTACTCCTTCCCCAATAAAGGTATTGACTCCTTTTTCCGAGAAGCAACTTTTTCCAGGATGCAAATTTTTACAGTAGTTAACAATATGATACACCTAGATTTTCAAACTAGTTTTATTCTTGGATTTTTTAATTTCAAACTTCCTAAAATGTCTCCAACTTATTTTTAGGGGTATATTTTATCTCTCTTAAACTCTGATTTTGGTTTTAAACGTTAAGAATACGTTAGACAGTTTGTTGGGGGGCATATTTGTCTTTTACAAATAGGTATTTATTAATCATTAAATCATTTAACCATCTATTTAATTTATAAACGTTTGTAGTTATATTTCAAGCCACCTATTTATTTTTAGCCATATTTCTTGTTGCCCCTTTGTTGATCCATATGAAAAGCAAAAGGCCCAGTTTCACGGCCCACGTGTCAGGCCCATGTTGGTTTATCGATCTACGTGGCCCATACTGGTCCATGTTAGGCCCAAACAAAGGCCCAGTTTTTCGTTTCCACGTGTTAACTGGTAAGCCCAGTTGGTTTATCTCTGTACCTTGGAACCAGGCCGGATTCAAGGTTTGGCGTTCGAGTTCGCACTCCATTTTCATGGAGAAGGCTGCTTCATTTCACGCTATGGTCCAGCTTCAGTAAGGAAGACGATCTGCGAGTCGAGAAAATCAAGGTGCTAGAAGGGAGAAACAGGGAAGAAATTCGAGGTACCATTTCATTGTTTTGACTTGGCTGTTTGATTTCAATTCAACAACGTTTTGTCATTATTAGGGTTTAGAATTTTTGGTTTTTGGGTCTGTTTTGATGTCGGGGAACGGCGAAGAAATCGACCTCAACTCTGACGTTGATCTCGGAGGACGAGAATTCGAGGCCCATGGGATTAATCTTTCATATCCTGTTACCGATTCTTTAAACGAGCAAAGCAATGCTGAGAGTCGTTCGAGAGAGCTCGGAGAGGATGAGGCCATTGACGTTCAAGAGACCAACAACTCAAGAGAAGGGCTTTGTAGGTCGGAGAAAGAAGAGGCTGATGGAAATGTGGGAAATGAAGCAGCGGATGTTGAATTTTTGGAGGGAAGATCTACAGATAATGCCAAGGGAACGGAAATGAGCTCTGCCGCGACAGAATCGTCTGTGGCAATAAATGCTTTGTCAGAGGTGGAAATGGAAGCTAGCGAGAGGAAACATATTTCAGAGAAAGTTGAAGTTGAGTGTAGAGATGAGATCATTGCTGACGATGATGAGGTGGCGAATGCTGATGGGACATTAAATGCTTCGCCAAGTGACGCTTTAGCTTCCTGTGAAGCGAAAAGACAGGTTGGAGAGAGTCTTGCATCATTGAAGGAGATTACAGAAGAAGTTATTGATGCTCCGACTGGGCATCATTCAATAGCTTCCATTGGTATAGAGCGTAATGTAGAAAGCCAGGAAGAAGGGGTTTGCACAATGCAAGATGAGGAGGAGAAAACTGCAAAGAATAAAGAATTGGCTTTTGATTCTGTTGATGTGAAATGTGATCAGGTCGTGAAGGAGGACCATGATTCTCACAGTTTACTTGACCATGAGGGTTGTGTTGATATACAAATAAACATAAATCCTGAGGGTCAATTTCACCACAAGGATGCTGATGATTCTGGTTCTCTTCATGATAATTTAGGATCTGGTTCTCCTAAAAATGCAGATGATGGAATACAATTAACAGACAATCCCTCTCAAAAAGCTGATAATTCGTCTGGGAGCAATGAACTATCACCTGTAATAGCCACAGATGTCAAAACTCTGCCAACAATAGACTGCTCAGAAAATCAGAGTGCAAAAGTCGATGGTGGACAGATAATTGAAAATCCATCCACTGGCAGTCATATTTTGAAGACAGGGGCTTTAACAGATCTAGATGAGTCAAATTTGTTTGATGTTGTTGTTGAAGTGGACCCACATGTTATCATGGATGAAGATGATATTTCTGATGACGTCAGTGCAGATTCAGCTGACTCAGTTGTGGAGTTCAATGTCTCTGATCTAGTATGGAGCAAAGTACCGAGCCATCCCTGGTGGCCTGGGCAAATATGTGATCCAGCCGCTTCATCAAAAAAAGCCATGAAATATTTCAGATCAGGCAGATATCTAGTAGCATTTTATGGGGATCATACATTTGCATGGAGAGAAGCGGTAATGATAAAACCGTTTCAAGAATATTTTTCGGAGTTGCAGAAGCAGAGCAATTTGGAAAGTTTTCATCGGGCAATTGATTCTGCTCTGGAAGAATTCTCCAGACGAGTTGAGTTTAGCCTTGCCTGCACTTGTCTATCAGAAGAATTATATTCCAAGCTTCAAACTCAAACACTCACTAATGCAGGAATCCGCAAGAAGTTGAGTAAAAGAGTTGGTGGGGACAGATCTCTTACCGCATCATCTTTTGACGCAATGAAGCTTATTAACATTGTTAAGGAAGTAGCCATGTCACCTAATAGTTATGGTGAAGCTGACAAGTTAGAATTGGCTCGTGCACAGGCCCAGTTATTGGCATTCAATCGGTGGAAGGGCTATTATGAACTGCCCAAGTTTGATAAACACAATGTAGTGTTCAACGATGCTGATCACATTTTGGATGTGAAAAACGATAATAAAAGTGAATTGATGGTGGATGTAGCTATAAACATCAAACATGATGAAACGGCTCTTAGTGGAAAAGGAGATTTGAAAAATGAAGATAGCTCAGGTGGCAAGCGCAAGCGTACTTCTGAGGATTCAAAAGACTCTAGTAAAAAGGGTAAAAATTTCAATGATTCGATGCCCAAGAAGCCACGCCGTAGCTGGAAGAAGAAACAGGGATCTGAAAAGAATGCTGGCAATGAATTGAATTTGCATGCTTCAAGTACAAAAGATGAGGTAGATTGTAACAGCTCTGTTATCAACATTCCAATAACTCATGTTGAGGCTGGGAAGACTAACCAAACTTTTAGAATTGGAGATCGCATTCGAAAGGTTGCTTACAAGTTGAACGAGTCGAATCCAATATTGAAACATGATGATGGAATATCTCAAAAAGCTGTTGCCAAGGGGAGACGAGGTAGAAAACGCAAGGTACTCAACTAGATAACTCTGTGTACAGATAATCCTCTTAATGAGGTTATATCGCAGCTTTTTTTGGCTGCCATAAACCCCATGAAAGGATTTGGCTTTTTGAATACTATTGTTAATTTTTTCTCAGAATTTAGAAACTTTGTTTGCATGGGCCTAACACATCCAGAGGCGCAGGAGGCTTCGGAACAACTAGCTTCTGGTGGGAAAACTGTAAATAAGCCGACGAAGACGAGGAGAAGAAGAAAGGTTTCAGCCCCAATGGAAGCATCTGACTCTGAATTTATTAAGGACACTTATTGGACTGATAGGTTAATCCAGGGAATTGCTGAAGATCAATTATCTTTTGAGAATCAAAATGAAACTGTAGAAGGCCACGTTCAACCTCCAAATGAAACGGTTATCCCTACTGCTGCAGAGCAAGATGGGGCGTCATGCCCTGGTGTGAATTCTACAAATCAAGAGCCTCATGAACGTGTTGAACCAGAATCAGAGAAATGTGTGGAGGAT
This sequence comes from Luffa aegyptiaca, assembly GCA_017139565.1. NCBI lineage: Eukaryota > Viridiplantae > Streptophyta > Magnoliopsida > Cucurbitales > Cucurbitaceae > Luffa > Luffa aegyptiaca. The sequence continues at coordinate 46,665,677 of CM029400.1, read as the reverse complement.
CCATATCCCACAGCTCTGATTTTAACCTTTACAGACTTGGATTCCGTTCCTTCAGAAACAAATCTAAATGACATATTTAGAAAATATGGGCCTCTGTATGAGTCAAAAACTGAAGTAATGAAGAAAAGTAGACGAGCCAAAGTAGTTTTCAAGCGAACTTCCGATGCCGAAACAGCTTTCAGCAGTACTGGGAAATACAGCCTTTTTGGAACTGCACTTGTGAGTTACCGCCTCAAGTTCTTGCCTCCGGCCAAAGTTCCATCGCGCCCGACAAGGAGACGCAGAAAAGCAATGAAATCTTAGGAAGAAAACGCTACTTGATGCCTAAAGATTCAGGTTTAGAAGTGCAGCTTCCGTCCAAGTTAAAGAGAAACAGGTCTGTGCTACTTTTCACTTTAAGTGATGTGTGTTTTCACTTATTGATAATTTAACTGGGTAGAGTTAACTTGCAAATAAATAGGAAATGGCTGATACTTTTTCCATAGGTATGTTAGTGGAGATACTTGGAATTAGTTTTGTACATTGTAGTTTTTTCTGTAAAAGGGCATATTGGAGTGAAATTATTATGCCCTCATGTACTGCCTTGCGGATTTTGTAGGCATTAAATGGTGTATTACTGAATCTTGGATTGTTGTCTAAGGTAATGTATTTTCTGAACCAAAATATTTTCCCAAATCAACTATAGTTTGACAAGCGAATCGGGTTTGTTCGGGAAAATTTTCTATCAACCACTGCCTACACCTATTCACGTTTCAGACATTTGTTGAACTTCAAAGTTAAGCCACGGGCATAACTTAGCAATTAAGATATTAATTCCTTTCAAAGAAATTTCAAATCTAAGAAAAAAATTGTAACGTCGTTGAGTGATATATTATTTTATTTCGCGGGTTCACACTATTTTAAAATGTTGCTATTATTCTAAATGGATAGGAATGGTATAGAAAAAAGAAATATATTATCAATGCTATCTTTCCCATTCATTGAGTTAGGTTTGTAATTTGTATACTAGCTTTTATGGTTGAAAATTTATTATAACCAAATATTTTAAATTTTAATTTAAAAGAATTAAATACACTTTGACTAATTTATCAACTTAGTGTGTGAGGTTCAACAGCTCGTCCAGTCAACTTGTTCGTCCTATACTTTTTTATTAATTTTAAGTTGATCAATATTATTAATACGTCAAATTCATGTTTATTATATAGATTATATTATCCTACATGGTAATTTATTTTTACTAAATCCATATCCTAAATCAATAATTAAAGCTCTTCAAATGATTTACGAGGTCAAATCATACTTGGATCTATAACGACTGCAATGAAGTATTCATTCAATTACCCATTTCTGTGAAACCCAGAAATGTTCAGTCCAGCAAATTGGTTAAAAGAGGAACATCTATACTATTCATGAACTAAAAAAGGTAAACCATGCCAACCATTTTTGGATTTCAAATGGCACGAAATTATCATCACCAAACACCTCCTTGATCTCTCAAAAGTCTTGTTCCCACAAGCTCACAACCACGACGAACACGACGATACCGACTCAACTCACTGGTCAGCAATGCCTCCTTATAAATCGATATCAGAAGCTCAGCAGCACTACAGACCTTCACATTCCATCAGAATCCCCAGATTTGGGACATGAAACACTGGACCAGACAGACACATGAACAAGCCACAACGTTAGAATTGTTTGTTCACAGAATGGTCTGCTTAGATGGCAAGATGGGTCATTCTTGATCCACATCTGAGGCCGCAGCTGAGACAGAGAGATCCTCAGTTAGAGAAGATAATTCCATTGTCAACAGCAGTTACCAAAGATAGATGAGCAGTGGAGAAGGAACAGTGAACTCTTGAGGTTTGACAAGAAAGTGGGAGGCTTTCCTTTGAACATTTATCAGATATTCACAAGCCGAAAATCCTTATCGACAGTTATAAACTCTTTTCGAGAATCGATACCCAACCAAATTCATGATTCTGACTTACCTTCTGCAAGCATAGAGTTGGCTTCATAATGAATTCTTTCCATTCGATGTTACATTGATGAACCCTCTTGAACAAATTCTCTCACACCGCATTCACTGATCAGTTCTCTGAGATGGAAGCATACTATCAACATCAGGTCTGGATGTTCGGCGACCTGTTAGGTTATCCATCGGTGTTAGCAGTTGTCGTTTCGTTTGCATTACAGTCAGCTTCATTTTCTTGGCTCATCTTCTCCCTTAAAGCACTTGAATTTGCACATACATCTGAATCACGTAAATCAGTATTTGGTCCTTCACAACCAAGCTCCTGGACTTCTTGGTCAAGTTCATTTGTTTTCGACATCTTAGTTGCAGTTGCAGTGGGCTTATGAGATTTCAAATTCATATTTGGCTGAATATTAGCACGAGTTGTGCTCTTGGGCAACACTCTAGCAGGTTGAAGCTTTGACGGCTTGGTCTTATATTGGCCTCCACTTGTGCTGGCATTTCCAGCTCCAATCTTGGTCAAACCACCAGGTACAGACAGATTAGAGTTCATGCTAGATGTTTTCCCCTGTGAAATACAGTAAAAAAAAATTAATTTAATGTTTCAATTCTGAAATGTTGAAAATAAAAACATTAGAAAGGTATGTTTTCCAGAGTTTATGCCAGGGCAGATTGGCGACAAAACTAAGTGATCTCTATGCTGTCATCATGGGTACGGGCTTATAACCACAAATTCTGGTTCCCGTGCTTAGCACAATCAGTGTTTTTAAATGCTCAAGGTGCACTATGGTGCAATAGCCTCCCGAGGCTTAGCAAGGTGCAAAAAAAAAAAGCACGGACGTGAACCTTGTGCCAGGCGCACCTTTTAAACACTGAACATAATGACTTGAAAAAATCACCTTTCAACTAGAGATACTGGATCATATAATAAAAACACAACTTACCCCATCAAAGTATCCGATTTTAGGTGACGGTAATCGAAGGCCCGAAGGCTTCATTGAAGCAGGAGGAAGAATAGAAGATTGTGAAGAAGTTTTCTTTACTGATTGAGACAGCAAACCAGTAGTCTGAGTATGGAGTCCAACAGAAGGAGTTCTTCCATCATGAGATGCATCACTGTCTATAGAGATTCTTTTGCTCGATATTGAGTGAAGGCTGGCTCTTGAGTTATTAGATCGAAGTTCATGAGTAGAATTTGATGACGACTCTGTCGACCACTCACTAATAGAGCTAGCAGGTGATATTCCTGAAGAATGCTTAGTTTGGGATATCAAGTATGAAGAGAGACGAGAATTCCCAATAGGAGTGTTGACCTTCGATGCAAGTCGCGATGGTGTTTTTTGGATACCAGACGTGGATGAAGCCTTAAACTCTGTTTTTCTCCTCACATCTTTGGAGGAAGATTTACCAGCCTTGTCAGATGAGTTTACAGGAACTTCGGAGGAAGTCTTTTGCTCTCTCTTAGCTACAGTTGGAAGTCGGGAAGGCTTGAGTGTAGTAGCTCTAAGACTAACTGAATCTCGCCTATCTGCAATTCGGGTGAAAAATTTTAGAATAGATGGATATAAGCATCCCATTTCGAAGAATACATTTGGCTAAATTCAAGTTCTAATCACCTGCAGGTCCTGCTCCTGCACCATTTGTAGTTCTATCATTTACAGTGGCACCAAGGGAAGGCCTCTTAGTCAACGCAGAGTTCGAAGGAAGCTTGCTGACTGCCTTCAATTGCTTCAAAAATAAGAACATTTTCTTTTTTCAGAAGCAGCAAAAATTGTGGGACAAATAAGTAGAAAATGGTCGATAAAGAAATGACATTGCTATTAGACAGCCATATGCTAATGCATAGTCAGAGATATTAATGTTATACACTTGCCCCGTCCTTGGCCATCACTCACTAAAAGTTAACAAACATAATGAACGTTAACATTAATTTCATACTCTAATGGAATAGAATGTAATCCAGTCGAAACAGCAAGATATATCATTGCTGGTGTAGTTGATGCAACTAACCACACTCCGTGTTAATAGCCACAGAAGCCAGGAGACATTTGAATTATATAAAATCAGTTTAAAGAAATTAGGCTTATATTTCACCTGTCCACCGCGTGGTTGAGAAGAATTCTGCTTGATAGTTCTCCCAGGTCCTTGCAACCCATCAGTTTGCTTACTGGATGCAGACTTGTCCTTTATCTGAAATGTTACACAAACATTGAGTTCGAATGTACAAAAAAAGGTTTAAATCTAATTTTGGTCTTTGTAGTTCTACACTTCTTTTGTTTTGATCTATATGCTTTAAATGTTCAATTTTGATCCTTAAACTTCGTATAAAAAACTTTTTTGGTTCTTAAACATCAAAATTTTCAATGCTTTTAACAGAAATTTCAAACGACAGTGTTTTAGCCACCACCTATATAAGGTATGATATCATTTTGAGAGAAGGTGAACCAAAATTTCAGTTAAATGCTAGACAAAAATTTAATAACAAGGACCAAAAGGAATTTTAATGAAAATTCAAGCATAAAAAAAGGATGTGAGGGTTCTATTGACCAAAAAGAGATTAACACCTTTTGAACACTAAGTGGATGCAAACATTTATTTAACTTGCCTTGTTTTGTGACGTAAGACCAAGCCTTGCTGGAGCTGAAAATAATGCGTAATGTTAGATTCAGTTCTAATGAGATATAATATAAGAGATTCATAAATCTTGCTAAACCCACAACGAAAACCTTCCTGCAGAATTAATGAATAATTACTCGCAACTTGAAAACAGACAGATTAGCATGGAGCAAAAAGAAAAGGTCCAAACGGGGGTTCAAACACAAAAAGTGAATTGACAAGGGGAGAAGAAAAAAAAGAGAATAATCTCTCAACTGCCGCAAAATAGTCGTGGGAAGTATAAATAAGAGTAGATATTTATGTTCTGCTATGTACTGTACTGTTCCACATCCCATTAATTTTTCCATCTAATAAATAGATGGTGGAAATTTGATACAGCACGCAAGCAGCTGCAAGCTTTGAAAAGAAAAGGTGGTTCTTCAAGCAGTAACCATAACAAATTGCATTACCGTTCCCGTTAGGAAGCAGGGTTTTGAGAACGGCTTCTCATTATGCCTAAATATCGCAAAAACTCCTTTTTTTTTCATTAAACATAATTTTGGTGTAGAAAGTTGCTCACATGGCGATTTTCGTGCTTCCTGTCGCCCGGATTCAGCTTTACTCCTTGAGTTAGCCTTCCCAATTATTCTACTAGATTTCTGAATTGAAGCCCTTACATCTTCGAATATATTGCCTTCAATGCTTTCCAATGGCATAATTCCACTTTCCATGGTAGAAATTGAATCTGAAGATTTCTGAACATCTTCTGCAATTATGGGTAATACACGTTTTTCAATCCTGCCTACTGGTGCGATCATGCTAGTTAACTCCTCAGGATCCAAAAACCCTGAAATACAAGAAGTTGAAACTGCATGAGGTATACTGATACAAAACTAGAGTCGCATTTCAAATGAAAATAAAAGAATACCTGCACTAGTGAAGAATGCGCTATCCCATGCCAAACTCTTACGCAAGTTATATTTCCCATTTCTTCTGATCACTTCCGGTTCCGAAGATGGGAGCAATTGAGGTTCATCCTCTCTCTGTTCAAAGGCATCTATTCTTTCCTCTGTTCTGCTAGAATCCACGGTCTCTAATTGTCTAACATTGTCACGTTCCTCGTCCTCGTTTGTAATGTCTACACATAACCACATCAAAAAGAAGTCCAACACAATCAATAAAACTTCAAGTTTCCCAAATATTAAGTAAATCTTCTGGTTCTTAAAGCCAAGAAAATCAATACAAAACTAGCGCACATGGACAACGGGTTTAATTATCAACCAACAACAAAAATTAAAGCGATTTCTGACATTTGAGTTGCAAAAAGAATATCAAACATCGGAGGAAAAAAAAAAACACACACACAACAGAAATCGAACTCAAGCAGCTCGATATATAGAAAAAAAATCGCAGAAACACATAATTATCAGCAAAAGTAAGATTCAAAACACAATAAAGAGAACGAGACTGAAATAATGCTACGGTTAAGAAAGGAATGAGAATGGCCGGAACAGACCTAAAGAATTGACGTCGTGAAGATCGCAAGAAGGAGAAGAGAGGAGGAAATCGTCCTCGGAAGCGAAATCGATGAGGCTGAGACGGCAAAAACGGCGATCGTGATCAGAAGCGACGGCTTCCATGGAGATGGATCTGGAAGGAGCGCGGAAGAGATGATGATCTGTCGGAATCGGATTGAACGATTTCAAAAATCGAAGGCGGAGAGAGAGGGACGAGAGGTTTTGGAGAGGGAAAAGGAGGGTTCTGATATTGTTCTTTTTTTTTATTTGTTTGTTTGAAATTGGTGGAAGTGGCGGTTTAAAATTAGAAACTAGAAAGAAAAAACACGGCACTAATGAAATTGCAAAAAAAAAAAAAAAAAGAAAATTGCAAGGACCACCCTTGAGTATAAATATAATTGCAAGCGCACCCTTAAACTAAAATGTAGAAAAATGTTGTGATTAAATATTTAAATATTGTAAAATATACTAACCATCATTGTAATCTAATTATTGTTACAATTGAACCTTTGAATTATATGAATGATTAAGGTCCCGTTTGATAACCATTTGGTTTTTGGTTTTTGAAAATTAAGTCTATACACACTTACTCCCACTTATAAGTTTCTTTGTTATATTCTTTGTTTTAAAAAACCAAGTCAAAATTTGAAAACAAAAAAATGGATCCTTAACAAAGATGAAAACCATGGTAGGGAATTTGGGAAAAAACAAGCATAATTTTCAAAAACCAAATAGTTATCAAACGGAGCCTAAATAATCAAACCTTGAGTTTTTACATCAATCTTTTGTTTTTTTTTTTTAGTTCAAACAACATTTTTTTTTTTTTTTAGTTCACAACATTTGGAGTGGACCTCTAAACTCTTAGTCGATGATACATGTCAATTACCGCTGCAGTTCAAACAACATTTAAAGTTGGGGATTTTAACCTCTGGATCAATAATGCATGCCAACTACTTGATTATTTTTTTGTTTTCTTAGATTGAATAATATAGTTAAAGGATCTTATCGTAGTTTTCAATTTTTGTAGACTAAAGAAGTTCTGGGTTAAATTGTAATAATAATATAGTTAAGGGTCTTATTGTGACGAACATTTATAGTATTTTATGGGAGGTTAGTGCATTTTAAAGTATTTAAGGGCTTAATTATACCAATTTCATAAGTTTGGGGGATTGTTTACCAAATTAAAAGTTTAAGAAACGTAATTATAACAACTTCTACATAGTTCGGTTCAAATGGCCATTTTTTGCAATTTTTTCATATGTGACAAGTCACTTCATACCTCATGTTCTGTTTTACTCTAACAATTTTTCCTCCTTTTTTTTTTATTGGCCAAGTTTTCCAATTGAAATTTATAATTCGATTTTTTCAATAGAGTTTCGACTATCACCCATTCATTAGGGAAAAAACTCAACTATTGTTGTCAATGGTTTTAGGACACATTATAGTTAAAATTACTTTGTCAGAAAATGTTGTTTATTTCTTTTTTTATTGAACAAATGAGTGAACTTGAATAATTTTTTTTTTTTTTGTCAAATGTATAATATTTCAAATAGTTAAATTATGCTAAAATTCACAGTATCACTAAAGTTATTCATTTTTGCAAATTGAATTTGATTTCATACATCACAAATATGACATTAGAACGAATTGAATTTGGTTTCATACATAGAATTTAACACTAACACAAAAAAGTAGTTTTGACGCATTGTGAAATGAAAGTTTAAGAGACTCTCTAACAATAAAATAAACCATCTCAATAATGAAAATGAACCATCTCAATAATGAGATGACAAACAGTGTTTTTTTCAAGACAATAATAACTTCCTTCAATTTGAAGAAATTAGTAGGGTAATTGACAAATTTTATACCAAACATACTTGGGTGGTCCATAACAATAATTCACTTCTCTCTTCAAGAAGAAGAAGAAAAGAAAAACCCTTGATTCAATGGTAATGTTCCTGGGACAAAAACACAAAATACTAATTTACGAAAATATATTCCTTGGACAAAAATACAAAATATGTATTTTGTTAATCATATCTATTGCTGTGAAACCCATGAATGATCTCAATCAAATTTGTATCTTCCAATATTCTATTTCTTCTTTTTCGAGTCCATTCAAACCACTAACCTCTTGCTGTGAGATACAGCTAACCTCAGCATCTCAAAACGAAATTGACCATAATCCAACCACCTGAGTTATGTAACATGTTTAATATCGAACTATAAACCAACAAATACATTTTTCTTCTCCAATTAACATAGTTTTAAAAATTCAAACCATCACAATATAGAAAATAATGTTAATTCTGAATCAGCCTCGAATAATATTACTCAAATTTCTTGTCTAAATCAAATTGTAATTGCCTAGAAGAGTATTTCTCTAGGTTAGGAATCTACAATCAACACGGATGTTGTAGCAGATAAGTATGCAATTTAGCATACACAATGCAGAAAACATTCAATCAAAGTTCGACATGGTTGTTGTCTGATATTTTGATAAATAGTCGCAAACTTTTTTAGAGCAAAATGGTAGGAATTCTAAAATGTCAAAATATGTCAAAAATCAGACTGCAAAAAGGGAGCAATAACTACATAATAGTCCAAAACAACCAATAATTAAGATTTGAAAATACTCTAAAATGGTCGATAGAAAACAGTAAGAACATAACAAGCTCTGCCAAACAAACTTATGACCTTGGCTTCTCCTTCTTCTCCTTGAAGAGGGCAAGGAGAGAGACACCAGAGACCTTCACAACCTTGAATCGAACACCAGGAATATCTCCGACGGCGTGTCCTTTACGACCGAATCCGGCAATCAACACTTCGTCCTGCAATCAAAGTTTTCACATCAGTTCTATTAAACTCTTCATCTCATCAGGTTTTCTATTCTTATCTGTTCTTTTATTGGGAGAGATGATGAAGATCAGACTTACATTTTCCTCAATGTAGTTCAAACAACCATCATTGGGTACAAATGCAGCAATCTTCTTTCCATTTTTGATGAGTTGGACTCTGGCACATTTTCTAATGGCAGAGTTGGGCTGCTTAGCCTCAATACCTCTGAAATCAGATAAGCATTTTTAAACGTAGCAAAACAAAATTTAAAACACAAATTTCAAAGAGCAGTTTACATAAACAATATATATATTATATATGAACAGATTGATCTAAATTTAGAGTGGTGAAAATTAGTAAAAACGAACAGGATAGTGTGCTATATCAGAAAGAACCTGCAGACAATTATCAATTGGGTAACTAAGTCTAAGACCTCAATAAAATTAGAAGATACCAAAACTAAAATCACTTGACCAACAATAAAATCAACAAGTGACTCTATACACTTAAATGGTTGTATAGAATCAGTTAATCACACATTGCAAACTAATGTAAGGAATGAGACAGGACAATTGAGACAAAGTGAAACATATTGCTATCGATGACATTATACATTATTTCTCAAGGAACAAAAGCTCAGAGTAAAAATCTAAAGGAGAGAGCAGTATATTTGCAATCTTACATCTTTTCCAACACAATGCCCTTTGCATGAGAAGACCCAGCAAATGGTTTCTTCCATTCATTGCCAAGGTGAGACTTCTTGTAAGCTTTGTCAGCCCACCTTTGCCTTCTACGGTGGGACTTCAGCTTGCGACCAGCTCCCATACCACGTGTCTTCCTGTGGATAAGGTCATCAGAATAAATGTCAATCAATAAAAGCCAGGTACAAAACCACAACCAGATCTTCGCGAGTTCTCCAAAGTGCTAGAAATTTTACTCGCCAATACATGATTCCCAACTCAGCCAAATACTAGGGCATCAGAAAAATCTACTGGTATTTGCAAATCAGATTACATACTCTAACAAGTATTCGTTTAAACTAAAAGGATAAAACCTCATAAGAATCATTCACTCCTTCAAAAACAAACATACTGATACAAGGTAGTTCAAATATCCACTAAAAACCCAACTCATTGTAACAAAAAACAATTCTAGTTTCAAACTCAATAGATTCATACTAAAAACGAATATGAATCCTTAAAATAAAGGACAAGGAAAGTAAATCATTTAGAAAACCGATCCAAGCAAATAGAATTCACAAAACCCAGTCCAGAAAGCTAACATCCCTTCATTCCTCGGATTATTTTCGCATTAACGTTTCAAAAACCGATCAAAGTGAAGAATCTTACCCCATGTTTGCAGAGAGAACGGGTTCTTCGACGGCGAGGGCTTCGAAAGTTGGAGATGGAGGAGCTGCGCACCAAAACCCTAGGCTTCAAGGAGAAACCCGGGCACGAATGAACGATAATATATAGAGGACATAGTTCGGGCCGAGAGTTGCAATTTCGGCCCATTAAACGTTTTAGGCCCCCGCCAATGACTTTCTGCCTTATAGCCCAAAATTTGGCGAGTTTGAACTGACATTTTACATCATTACCCTTTATGTGATTTTATTTATACGAAGTTGCCCCTTGATTATTGAAAATTGCATGATTGCCCTTCACCGTCTTTTTTTTTTTTTTTACTAACATATGAGGTGGGGAATCTGAACCACATACCTCGTGATCATTAGTACAAACTATATGCTAGTTGAATGCTCATATTGGCACCTTTGATCGTCTAAGGTCACTAAAAATTCGAATCCGTAATTCCAATTTCCATTATAAAGGCGGAGGACATTGGAGAGCAATTATTTTCTCTTTTCTCTTGAGTCAACTTATTTACTTTCATCCCGATATATTATAGGTTAAATTAAAAAATTTATCTGGTTTGAATAAGGTTATAAATCATGCTTTAGTTCCTATGATTTTAAAAATTATAATTTTGTTTAAAATCTCATAAATAGTCTCAATTCTTAGTACGGGTTTAGTACTTTGTCATTAGAAACCACTAACGAATTGAGCACATGGTAGACTAACTAACTATCACGTAATTAATATGTCAGTGGCTTCTAATGATAGGAATTATATATGAGATTTATCAAATTATAGGGACAAAAATCTTATGTTTTAAAATATAAGGACTATTTATTCAAAAAAAAAAAAACATAAAGACTGAATTCTAAAAGACCAATTTTATTATTAACCCAGATTATATCTATTTGCTCTTTAACTTTTAATTTCATCCAAATAAACTATAAACAACTATGTATTGGGACTAGAATTGTTTAAAAATATACATGAATATAAATCAAACCCAAGTTAATTATATCTATTTTCTCATTAATTAAGGTCTCGTTTGATAACCATTTGGTTTTTGGTTTTTGAAAATTAAGCTTATACACGCCTACTTTCACCTATAAGTTTATTTATTTTAGTATAAACTTTCTTCATTGTTTTCAAAAACCAAGTCCAATTTTGAAAACAAAAAAAAGTAGTTTCAAAAACTTGTTTTTGTTTTTGGAATTTGACTAGGAATTCAAATGGATTCTTAACAAGATGAAAACCATGGTAGGGAATTTGGGAGAAAACAAGCATAATTTTAAAAAACCAAAAACAAAAAATCAAATGGTTATCAAACCAGACCTAAGTTTTCCAAGGTGGATTAACTTTTAATTGCATATACCTCTTCACATCCCACTCTTCTTCTAATTGATAATGATGACATGTAGATCTTAAAATTATCCTATTGGATGAAAATGGAATGAAATCTTCTATCTAATTGTGATGAACAAAACACAAATTCAACACTCTTTAGATTATTAAAGATAAAGAGACTAGTGGATGCCTCAAACTCATTTATTATCCCAGGAAAAAAAAAAAAAAATATGAAAACACATCATTTTTCATCCATAAAGACTAAAATGAAACTTTTGAAAGTTCAAGAGAAACCAATCTTTTATTTAAGAGATATTAATAATTTAACAAAATTAAAATGAAGGATAAAGATAACTACGACATTCCATGTGTCGCTCCTTGCACAACCGATTCCAATTCTTTAGGCCCCGTTTGATAACCATTCGATTTTTTGTTTTTGGTTTTTGAAAATTAAGCTTATACACACCTACTTCTACCTATAAGTTTCTTTATTCTAGTATCAATATTCTTCCTTGTTTTCAAAAACTAAGTCCAATTTTGAAAAAAAAAATAGTTTTCAAAAACTTGTTTTTGTTTTTAGAACTTGTCTATGAATTTAAATGGATCCTTAATGAGGATGAAAGTCATGATAGGGAATTTAGAAAAAAAAACAAGTATAATTTTCAAAAGCCAAATGGTTATCAAACGGGGCCTTAATTTTCTTTTTGTTTTCAAAATGTAAGTTATTTCTCCTTTTGTTCGTCAACTCGCAAATAATTCTCTCATGGTTATATTAATCACAAATCAAGGACCGTTTAGTTCATTTTTTTTTTTTTTTGAGAAAGAAACCTTACTTTATTGAAATAAAAAGCGATCAATCACTCCGGTTGGGTATCCACATGTGGGACAGGAACCCCCACAAGTGTGATTTACATGATCAGTATCAATCTCATTACAAGAAATTATCCAAGTTGGAAAATAATTGACCCAACATTTAGAAGGATGGGTTTCAGTAGCCTTTTGGGCCAGTTTATGGGCCATGGTGTTGTGGATTCTATATACATGATTTATTGAAGATACATTCATACTTGAGACAAGGGATTTAGCTTCTTCAATAAAAACCATCGAGTTTCGTAAGATCCTTGCTTTGACCCGAAAGAAGACGAACAATCATTAGCGAATCAGTCTCAACAATCACCATTGCGTGATGGAGCCAGGATCGATTTCAAGCCCTCAATCACTGCAATTGGCTCTAACCAGCTAATCGTCCAAGGGCGGTTGATTTTTCGGTACCCTGTCGTTACTGGAGACCCATCCCATCGGCGAATAATCCAGCCAACGCCATCTCGGTTCTTCTTTGGATTTCAGGACGCATCACAATTTAGTTTCTAAAAAATCCATTGGAGTGGGAAGCCATTGTCCTGGGGTGACAAATACCGCAGGTCTACCATCAGAAATTTCAATGTTTAGTTCACATATTTGAGGGTTTATTAAGTCTGTATTTTGATGTGTTATATATGTGTTTGATTTCTAATTTATTAAATACGAGTTTATTTTGTTGGTAAATTTTGAATTTGTAATAAATAATAAACAATTTATATATGAATTATTTAATTAAAGTAATAAAACTATATATTAAATTATATTTAAAATGTTTTTTATTACAAAATTAGAAGTATTTATTTTAAGAACAAATAAATTATTTTTAATACATTTTCCATCCAATTTTCTTCTAATAATTATTTTATAGAATTCATATTTGATCGTTCATAAAAATATTTTTGGAGTAGTTACTCAAAGTGTTCGTAAAAATTATTTTATACGGATATATTCACTCGTAAAATTAAACCTAAAGAAAATCTTATCAATAGATTCTATTTAATTATTCATAACTTACCATGCTAACTAAATTTATTTACTAATTATCGTCAAAATTACTATTAAACTTAACTTTCTATATTGAACTAATATGCATGGGGGTAATACAGCTAAAACATTTTAAATAATATCATTTTAATATATATTCACCTTCAAAACAAATCTATCAAAATAGTATAATTAATTAATTTTAAAAATATCTTATCTTTAATTGACTATGCTAACATGATCTTTACATCTTTGCAAGAAAAGAAGTTTGACAAAATTATGGATTTAGATAAATGGATGTATTAAATCTAAGTTTACCTAACATACATGGTTTGAAATTTATAATAAAATAATTTTTATTATAATTTACATGTTAATAAAAAAATTAATATATTAATATTGTTCATTTAAATTTATAACCATGATTTTATAAACGAGTAATTTATTTTTTAATACTACAGTTAATCTAAACTCTGTTTGAAATTATTTTGTATAACAAATACTGTGCTAGTTCTGTAATTTATCATGTGTGAACAAAATAAAAGAAATTTTCTCCCTTATAAATGTATCACTATAATTGCTCTAAAAAACATGAACTTTATAACAAGTGTAAATAATTTTTTGATTGAGTTGGTCTGATCAAAGTTGATATTGGTTTATTTTCTACATAATGATTTATTTATTTTTTATTTTTTGTGAAGGACAAAAAAAGAATTATCGGTGATTAGAAATAGCTAGTTGCATCTAGCTATCCCAGTTAGATTGGCACAACCTTAGCACCCTCATCATCTAACGCATCCAACCAATATATATTTATTGAATAAGATAAGGTTCAACATGAGTCATTTACACGTGTCGTCTAAATTAAATAAGTGGAAAAAAAAAATAAAATAAAGAAGACCCTCATTTGCTTCAAGTTGAATGTTGACGTGATGCCAAAAGACTTCAAATATACTGCAAAATTATAAATAAAGACAAGACACTTAAAAATTAATGAATAAAGAGAGACATCATAAAAATTACGAATAAGAATGTTTATCAAACAAAAAAAACTCACATATGTAGAATGTCATCAATGGTCACTCCACCATTCATTATCAAAATCAATATTTTCTTCTAAAGTAGGTTCCACATTGTCGTGTACTCTGAATTCCCTGTAAACATTTCATCAATCACGTTATTCCATTTTTGTGGTTAGACTATAAGCAACTTTTAAATATTGTCTATGTCTATAGTTATTATTAAAGAAAACTAAATTCACATCTACAATACAACCATAAAGCTAAAGAAAATAATTGATGCCTCAAATAATTCATTATCAAAATTAAAATATTACATTGGATTTTCTACATAGTTGAGATTTTGATTATAAACTTCCATTTCTGTAGTTGGATACCTGCAAAATTAAAACCAATTTTAAAAAAATTATTAAAGAAAATTAAAGAAACATGCATTATTAATCAAATTAAAATCCTGCCACATTTCCACGTCATTAGGATTTTGATCCTAGAATTTTAGTTAAATAGTTTATTAAAGTCCCTACGTTTTTTTTTTTAATTTAACAATTTGGGTGGGAGAATTTGAACCTCTAACTTCTTGGTCGAAAGTAGATATCAATTTTCATTGAGTTATACTCATTTTGGCTCAAAATTCCTATCATTGGAACTTTCTATAATCTACTACAAAATTAAATGTTAAATTACACGTTTAACCTCCAAATTTTCATTGTTATGTCTATTTGTTACTTGAACTTAAAAAAATATATACTAGATCCTTCAAGTTTAAATTTTGTGTCGAATGGGTCCTTAATAAATTTTAATTTTGTGTTTGATAAGTCCTTAACCTATTTGATGTTTTTTTTTAAAAAATTCACGGGTCTACAAGACACAAATTAAAAGTTTATGATCCTATTAGATATAAAGTTCAATTTCATCTATGATAGATCAATTCATTCTTTTAATTTTCGAATATGTTAGTGACTATTTAGATACATAATTGAAAGGCTAGAGACTTATAGACATTTTAAAAGTTAAAAAACCCGTTAGATTTGTTTTAGAGTTCTTTTAACATAAACTTAAAAATTTAGAAACTAAACTAATAACAAAACTGAAAATAATTTTTTTTTTTTTTTAAAAAAAAGAAAAATAGTTGCAGACCTATTTTACCATTCAATGGCATCGAAGTTGTTATTGGTTAAATTAAAAGTTAGATAATTATGTACAAGACTATTTATGAGGATTTTATCAAACTATAAAGCCTATTCATTAAGGTTTTTTTTTTTTTTTTTTATAATCAAACTATAAAAATTAAATTCTAACTATTCAATCAAAATTAGAATCATACCATGTATTTGTATTAGCCGATTCCACATTATTAGTGAGATTTTGATCAAAGAACTCCATTTGTGTTAGCCTGCAAAATAAAATTCTTGTTTAAGAAAACTATTGAAGAAAAAAAAAATCATAATCCATCAAAATTATTCAAATCTTACCATGTATTATCATATTCCTCATTATTAGAATTTTGATCTAAGAATTCCATTTGTGGCATTGAACTGCAAAATTGAAACAGTGTATAAGATAATTATTAATTAAAAAATAATAAATAAAGATACATTTACTATCAATACACAATATTTTCTTGGCTAAATTATAAAAAATACCCCTGAACTATGGGGTTTGTTTCAAAAATGCCCCTGAACTTTTAAAAGTTTCAAAAATGCCCCTAAACTTTGAAAAATGTTTCAAAAATACCTTTGCCGTTAATTTTTGGATGGAAACCGCTAGAATTTACGGTGGAATGAGGAAAAAAGAAGAAGCATTTTTCAATAGGGTATTTTTTAAATTTTTTTGAAAGTTCAAGGGTATTTTTTAAACTGAAACTTTAACGGTTTCCATTCAAAAATTAACGGCAAGGGTATTTTCGAAACATTTTTAAAAGTTCAGGGGTATTTTTGAAACTTTTAAAAGTTCAGGGACATTTTTTAAACAAACCCCATAGTTCAGGGGTATTTTTTATAATTTAGCCTGTTTTCTTCTATATCAGTAGTTCCCCACGGTTGTATACTTCGAGTCCCCCATAAACATTTTATGAGTCACATGTGATTCCATTTATACTATTGAACTATCAACAACTTTTAAATCTTGTTCATGATCATTATTTGGAAACTAAATTCACATTTACAACCATAACTATATAGCTGCTAAATAAACTGATTGATGCCTCAAACAATTCCATAGCAAAATTAAAATCTTACCTTGGATATTCCACATAGTTGAGTTGTTGATCATAAACTTCCATTTGTGTTGTTTGGCAACTGCAAGATTAAAGTGTTATTTTAAAAAAATTATCAAAGTCATGTTAAAATCCTACCCTGTTTTCACATAATTTTAGTTAAATGGTTAATCAAAATCATTACAATTGGAACCTTCCATAATCTACTACAAAATTAAAGATTGATATTTACAATTCTAAACAAATATTAGGTAGGTCCTTCAACTTTTAATATTGTGTCCAATAGATCCCTCAATAATTTTCTAATTTTGTGCCTAATAGCGCTTCACCTATTTTATATTTTTAAAATTCATATATCTACTAGACACATAATTGAAAGCTTAGGATCCTGTTACATATAAAGTTCAATTTCCTATTTGATAAATCAGTTCATTTTTAAATTTTTTGAATGTGTTAGTGACCGATTAGATACAAAATTGAACATAGACTTGTTAGACATTTTAAGTTTAGAAACAATATTATATACTTTTTAGAGTTCATAAACATGAAAATTGAGGGACTGAAATCGTAATAAATTATGAATTCTAAATAGTCGTTGGCCGTTTTTTTTTTTTTAAAGTTCAACAACATTTGGAGTGGGAGATTCGAACCTCTGACCTCTTGGTCGAGGGTACATGTGAATTACCGAGCTATAATCACTGACATCGTCGTGGGTTATTTAACTGTTAGTTGACCTCGTGTTTTGTTCAAGGGTGGCCGATTTTGCTGATGTGGCAAATTTTGTAAACTTAAAAATCCACTCGTTGATTATATAGATATTTGACGGTAAAATCCACTCTTTAATTAAAACTGTGACCAAGAAAAAGATGGGAATAGGTATAGGAGAAGAAACCAACGAGGCGACGTCAAATGACAAAAGAAATTAAAAACCAATATTCATCGAGGCCATCAAATAATAAAATTGAGAATATTTTTATTAAAAAAAGAAAAAATAAATTTACCATTCCAGGGCATCAAAATTGTTATTGGTTAAATTAGTTTTTATGACTCCGAAAAAAATTAGAATTTAGTCTCTATAATTTTAAAAATTATAATTTGTTTATATAGACTACTATTTATGAAAGTTTTATTAAATTATAAGGACGAAATTTTAACTATCAATCAAAATTAAAATCATACCATGTATTTGTATTGGTCGATTCCACGTCACTGTTGGGATCTTGATCAAAGAACTCCATTTGTGTCGTTGGACTGCAAAATTAAAATATTATTTGAGAAAATTATTAAAGGAGAAAAAAATTTCATGTTAATCAAAATTCATATCTTACGATGTATTGTTAGGTTCCACATCATTAAAATTTTGATCCAAGAATTCCATTTGTGTAGTTGAACTGCAAAATTGAAACATTGTGTGAGATAGTTATTGATTAAAAACGGATATTCATCGAGGCCATCAAATAACAAAACTGAGAATTCTTTTATTTAAAAAAATTGTTTAAAAAAATGGTTGCAGACCTATTTTACTGGCATCAAATTTATTATTGATTAAATTATAAATTAGAATTTCTCTACGAGACTATCTATGAGGATTTTATCAAACTATATAAAGCCTATTCATTAAGTTGTTATCAAATTATAAGGATTAAATTCTAACGATCGGTCAAAATTAGAATCATACCATGTATTTGTACTGGCCAATTCCACGTTATTGTTAACATTTTGATCAAAGAACTCCACTACTTGTGTTGGACTGCAAAATCAAATTGTTGTTTAAGAAATAATTGGAGGAAAAAAAATCATAATCAATCAAAATTCAAATCTTACCAGGTGCTATCATATTCCACATTATTAGAATTTTGATCAGAGAATTCCATTTGTGTCATTAAACTGCATAATTGAAACATTGTATGAGATAACTATTGATTAAAAAATTAATAAATAAAGACACATTATTTATCTAAACCAATACTTTCTTCTATATTAGTAGGTTCTCTACATGGTTATATAGGTGGCCACCATGGATCGAACCCAGTCCCTCTAAGGACTTTATTTTTTCTATAACCCTTATTGACCATTAGAGTCAATCCATGATGGTTAAGTTATCATGGGTTGAAAATGGTTAAATTCACATCTACAACAATAACTACAAAGTTGGTTAAACTGATTGATGCTTCAAACATTAATTCATTATCAAAATTAAAATCATACCATGGATATTCCACATATGGACTATTTATGAAAGTTCTATAAAACTATAAGGACGAAATTCTAACTATCAATCAAAATTAAAATCATACCATGTATTTGCATTGGTCAATCCCACATCATCGTTAGGATTTTGATCAAAGAACTCCATTTGTGTTGTTGGACTACAAGATTAAAATATTGTTTGAGAAAAGTATTAAAGAATAAAAAATATTCATATATTCAATCAAAATTCCATATCTTACCATGTATTATCAGGTTCATTTTGATCTAAGAATTCCATTTGTGTGGTTGAACTGCAAAATTGAAACACTGTGTTAGATAATTATTGATTAAATAATAATAATAAAGATACATTATTCATTGGAGATCAAAACAAATCTTACCAAGTTTGAAGCTGCACATCATTCGAAGAAGGGAGAGTGAAGTCGATATGGTTATTCAAGAACTCTAAATCATCATTGCGTCCACTCTCAACCATCTGTACTTGATTTATACTTTGATTAATACCAACTTGATCATAGCATTGCATTTGTGTCGGCTCCACTTCCCTTTTTCTCTTTTTGTTCAAACTCCTTTTGTGAATCTTACAAAGTACTAAGGAATCATATTGTACCATTCCCTTGGGTACGAAATCACGATCGAGAGTATACTCATGCATGATCCACGAATAACAATCGTCACTAACTTTAGAATTCTCGTAATGAAAGCGCTTTACAGTACCGATAAGGCTATCATCAGTGGAAGAAAATATTTGAACGGCTCTATTTTCTCCGCTCCAGGTGCCGCCATTGGAGCCGACTTTTCTGATGACACGAGATTTCTTCCTCTTGAGGTTGGTGAAGAAATGGAGGTCTTGACCGTCGATCCCTCCGAGTTGTTGCCATATGAGAGAAGGCTCGTGGCCGTAGAGATCGATCACCGGCGGCGAATATGGAGGATCGAAGTCTCCGGCGATTTTGTGGTAAAGATAGTAATCGAGGAGTTTTTCGTCGGTGGGATTGAAGACGAAACCACGCGGAAACAAGCTTAAGACGGCGTTCATCGTCGTCATGAACAAATCGAAGGAGAAATAATCGAAGGTAGAGCTGGAAAGGAATAACTCTCAGAAATCGAACGGAAGTTTCGAAAATCGAAGATAGGTAATGTGAAGGAACGGAAGAGATTAATTCCAACTGTATTTATAGCTTTTGTTCTAAATAAAATAAAATGAAATAGAAGATTTTAATGCCAATCTTAGATTCTTAATGAAATATTAATTTACCGCCTTTTTTTTTTTTTTTGAGAAATTAATTTACCGCCTTTTTAATTAACGGTCTGGGTATTGCTGACTGAGAGGAAAGGAAAGAGAGAGATAACGGTGTATTCCACGTGTTCCTTCCTGTGCTGCACGTGCCAGTTTTAATTCTTTTATTTTCTTTTTGTTGCATGTGTCTAGAGTTTGAGTTAAGTTATATTTAGGTTTGTCAACCAGAACTTATCTCAACTGGCGTAAAATTGTACTGATAACCACAAGGTTTGTGGTTCGAATCCCCCTCCCCACATTGTAAAAAAGAAAAGTTATATTTAGGTTTGAGTTTTCAAACTCAACTATTTTATTCCTGAGATTTAGATTTGGTTCCATTTTGGTCTTCAATATTTTGTTAATCACTAACGGGTGTGACACCATTTCTTATTAAAAATTATTTTTAACTTTTTTTTTTCTTTTTTCTTCTTTATCTTCTTTCTCTTCTCTCCCCACTTCACCAATGTTCAATGTCTCGTGCTGCTCTTTTTTTTCCCTCTTTTCTTCTTTCCTTCTTCTTCGCTCTCTCTTTCTTCTTCTTTCTCCCCTTCTTCCATTTTTTTTTTATTTTTTTAAAGAATAGAAAATCCCCTTCGAATTTTTTACAGGGAGAGAGAAGAAGGGAAGAAGAAAAGAGATGAAAAAAAGGATGATGGCGAGCATTAGGGTTTTGGAGAAGTGGGGAGGAAGAAGAGGAAGGAAATGAAGAAGAAAAGGAAAAAATATATTTTTGTTAATAAAAATAAAAACCTTGTCTTGTCAACCTTCCATTAGTGAAAATTGGATGAAAGGACCAAAATAGAACTAAATTAAACAATAAAATTGTTGAGTTAAAAAACTCAAGATGGCATAATACGATGAGAGTGATTGTTTAGTGCTGTCTCTTATGAGCCCCTCAAATAATCAAAGAATGGAGATTGAAAATGGGGGAAAATATTTTGTCTCATCACAATGGGTCAAGCCTTCTGTTGAGTTGTTCCATTGAATAGAAAATCACAAGTTTTTTTAAACAAAAAAATAAAAATAAAATTTTCATCCGTACAGATTCAGCTTTTCCATGTGCTCTGCAAAAGATATAAAGAAAAAAGTTGAAAAGTAAAGTTACACATTGCCATTTTCTAGCCACTGCATCCATATAGATAGAGATGCTATCAAGAGTGCCCAGAACAGTGTCTTCAAACATAAAACAAACCAAAAAGGCAATGGGAAAGTGAAAAAGCAGAACAGAAAAACCATAAAACATCCTACTAACAGACATATTCATACAATAATATTCAGTAGTTGATTCAATAGCCAGTTTACTTCTGGTTTTTCTTCCACAAAACTCCTATCTTCTTCAACACATTTCCATTCTTCTTCTTTGGCGACTCGTCGTCGAGATCTTCCGAGTACGGTGAGCCTAGAGGATAATTGTTCTCCAAAGAAACGATTCTATCAACAAACTTCCCATTGTTCCCTGTTGAGAGTATTGATGCAGCAGCCTCAGCTGCTTTCCTCCATTGGTCTGCTTGCACCTTCAACCTCCTCAACTCGGCTTCCATTTCGGAATTTGCAGCCTGCGCAGCATCCAACTGCTCGGCAACTCGTGCCGCTCTACGGCTACTTTTGTCTGCCTCTTCCGATGCCTGCTCGAGTTTCATCAGTGCCTCTTGCTCTGCAACCTTGGTTGTTTCTGCCAAACTGGCTGCTTCATCGTTGATCTTATTCCTTTCCATTTCTATCTTTTCGATTTCCTTTTTAAGTGCTTTGTTTTCCTCGGATGTACTCTGCAATTCTGTCTCCTTATCCAACAGTTTGGTCTTCAACTCCGCCATGTCAGCCTCTAACTTCTTTAGCTCCATTGATAGTTCAGACTCCCTATTGACTGATATGCTTTTGTTTATCTCTGAGTTGAGCTCCTTGTTTTCCTCCACAACGCTACACAATTGAGTTTCTTTTTCCTTAAGGTCTACTCTCAGTTGTTCAATATTTGCTTTGGCCAACTTGAGTTCTGCATCCAATTCTTCCTCTTTCTTACACGACTCTACTTTCATTTGTTCCACAAGTTCATGAGCAATTCTAATTTGCAATGCTGTACGAACAGATTCCTCCTCATACCTCGTCTCAGCTGCATCTAATGCAGATTTTGATTTATCTGCTTCCAATCTCATAGCCGTAAGCTCAGTTTTTATCTCATTGATTTCATCCTTCCCATCGTTTTCCTCAGCACTGCTTGTAGAATCTACCAGACCTTGCTGAATCTTGCTGATCTGTTCCTCCAATGATTGAATCTGAGCTTTTGATTGCTCCAACTCTAATGACAAAGAGCTGTAAGCCTCAATGGCTTTGATTCCATCTGATTGGAGCTTTTCCACAGCTGCCTTGGCTGTTTCAAATTGATTTTGGTTTTTCCTTGCAACTTCAAGGGCTTGAGCTTCAGATTCTCTGCAGTAACTAAGCTCATTTTTCAGGTTCTCAACTAGGGAAAGAGTCTCTGAGAGCTGTGTTCTTAAATGATCTGTCTCAGCTTGAGCAGACTCAGCAAGCTTACTCCGGGTTTCCTCGGATTCAGACACCATCTCCAGCTGGACCTTGAGCCTCTGAACTTCATTCATGGCAGAGGTCAATGCAGCAGCATCCATTGCGTGCTGCTTCTGTACAGCCTCAAGCTCAGACTGCCAAGCTCGATCGCGATCTTGAGAAATTTTGTGCAGTTCTTGAACACGATCTTCCTCCGAAGCAGAGAGCTCAACCACCTGCTGTTGGGATTCTTCAAGCTTTGCAGACATATCTGATAGCTGTTTCTTTGCTTCTTCTGCCTCCTGTTGGGCTTGCTTTTTTAGTGATTCAGATGCGCTCAGTTGGTCACTTGCCTTCTTGAGTTCCTCCTGGAGTTGAGAAAGTTGTGATTCCAATTCAGCCACTTTGCTAGGCCCTTTACTCTGAAATGAGAAAAAAGTTCCTGATATTAAGAAAGGTTAAATTATAAGTTTAGTCTTTGAACTTTCAAATTTGTGTCTATTTGGTCACCAAACTTTAAAAAGTATTTAGTAGGTCTTAAAACTTTCAAGTTTTGTTTATTTGGTCCCTAAACTTTAAAAATTGTCTAATAGATACTTTCAATTTTGTATCCAATAGGTCCTTGACTTTTTTGAAGTTCAAGACCTACTAGTCACAAAATTGAAAGTTTAGAGTTCTATTAGACAAAAGTCAAATTTATATATAATCAATCGGTTAATTTTTAAAAATTTTGACTACGTTAAAGACCTATTAGACACAAAATTGAAAGTTCATGAACTTATTAAAAAATTTTAAAGTTCAGAGACTTGTTGGACACAAAATTAAAAATTTAACTACTTATTAGACACTTTTAAAAGTCGAGGGACTTTTTAGACACAAACTTGAATGTTCAAGGACTAGATTTATAATTTAACTCATTAACAAATCAAAGTGGTATGGTATAATGTAGGTAGAATATGAATCTCAATAGTTAGTCATAAAATGTAAAACGAGTACCTCAGTGGCCAGACATCGTGGTGACTTGCGGTCAGTCACCACTCTAGGACTTCTCTCTTTAGGTGTCTTACTAGTAGCAAGTGGAGAAGTGGAAACGGAATCAGGATCTGAGCCTGGAGTTTTAAGTTGACGAGCGGTTCGAGGTGTCCTTGGGGATTTTCTTTGGGGTACTTCTGAGGAGCCAGTTCTGCAATCCAATTCAAACAACTTAAGATCTGGTCATAGTATAACTTATCAGTTATCTACTAAGCTACAGCACTAGGTGCCAGGGAACCAAAAGAGATCTTTCATCCAAGAGAGGAGAATGGTGAAACACAAATATCGTTAATCACCAATCAATCCAAAAGCTTAAGCTGATGGATTATAATAACTTAAATTATATCAATATTTTAACATGCCCCTCATTTGTCCTAACAAGTGGAAATCAATTAATATTGGAGATGAAATGTCTTTACAAAAGTTAGAATATAGGACCTCTTATTTTGATACCATGTTAAATCACCACACAATCCAAAAGTTTAAGCTTTTGGATTGATGGGTGATTCAATAGAAATCATAGACGGACAAACAGTGTACTTCACCATCTGCATATTCTGTGTTTAGCATAGCTTGACTTGTAATTAAGAATAAAGCAATCTCATATCAATCTTCACCATTAAGTTGAGTTTAGTTTCCGTTTGGTACATGCCATTATGCTTTATTATCAAATAGATTAGCAAGATCACCCACACTCATAAGGTCCAACAATCTCTCTCTCCTCCAAACTATGATGCAAAAAAACTACCTTGTCAACTACATTCCATTAGTATTTCCAGTTCTGCAATGATACATAAATTCTCTATCTCAATCACATGCCTCAAGCACTTCCAGTATACTAAATTAAGTTATCTATGGGCTAATAGTCTTCTTCATCTTCTTCTTTACCTCTCCCTCTTTTTTCAATCACCAACTTGAAAAATCAAAACTGAGAATTACCATCTAACCCAACAAATAACCATTCAGTACATTGACAATTTGGCATTGCTAAATGCATTTAGAGCGCCAAGAGGCTGAAATATCATATGTTGCACCTCCTAGAGAGTTTTAGACTTACATGATTGCATCTTGGACAATATTAGTTCTTTAAAAAACATAAATAATACAGATTACAGTAAAAAAAAAAACAAGCAGAACAGATGAATGAAAAGTGGGAAATTCAGCTCTGGATTGGAAGGAGCCAAAAATAAACAACAAAAAAAAACCGTTTGATTAAGCTGACAGAGGAAGCAAACAGCTAAGCAATTCAAAAACTAAACGATAATCTTACTTCGCTTTCGGTGTCTGCATGTTTGTGTTTCCTTAGAAAAATAATCAAGCAGGTAAAATAATTGAGTTCTAGAGTCCTCTGACCCACAGTACCTGAAACAGCCGAGAGAATCTTGATTGAGAAATAAACAGAAAAGGGAAGCCAATATATGTTTGTACAAAAATCATTCATAAAGGATAGCAACCTTACTACCATAGATCAACATCAGTACCGAACTTAACAAAAAAGACAACACACAATACAATCCCTTCAAAGAAACTCCAAAAAACTAACCCCACTACAACCAACAAAAGCCAAATCACAACATGATTTTAATTTATGCTTAGGAAAAGAAAAAGTAAACGAAAAACTGTAATAAAGAGAAGCCTATATTTATCATCTCCTTTTTCCCTTTTGCCCCTCCTTTTTGCCCTACAGTGACCCCTGTTTGAAACGCACTACTCTAAGCCCAAATGGGCCCCTGAAATTCATTCAAACGAATTATGACATGAAATTCCGAATTTAAGGTGTATTTCGCACAGTTCTTCATAGGGAAATCAGCAGTAATTTGAGTATGTAATTTCCAGTTTCACTAAAAAATGGGAAAAAAAAAAAAAGGCAAACACATATACTGACTTTTGGAAACGTATTTGATTATGAGAAAAACAGTATTTCTCTCTCTTAATGCCATTTTGCACCAAGTTAAGCAAACTCTAAAGCAATGTACTCAATGGTGGATCCTAAAAGGCTCCAAAAAGTAGATTGAATAAAAAAAAACACATCCGAGGAAGAAGCAAAACGTTAATGGAGAATGGTGAAGAAGGGCTTTCAGAGTCGGCCTAGTTGGGTAAATAAACTGAAACTCCAAACGAAAGAGAGCCCTGAAGCTTCAAACACATTGAACTCACAGATCTGAGAATATAAAACATTCAACCTACAAACAAACAGTAAGCAGCAGAAACACAACACCGAACTCACCAAAGAAGAAGAAGAGACATCCAGGACGAAACAGTCACGAGAAACAAGCAAAACCTCAACAGTTTCGCTTCATCGAAAGCAAAACTCCCCGAAAAACACGATTACAACTTTCAAAATACATCACATTACTTGTTATTCAGATGCACACAAAACGAACTCAGATCTTTCAGCAACTAGAACGGAAAAGCAAGAGAGCAAAAACGAAAAAGAAAAACAGAAACCAGCATTTGAAGAAGCGAAATGTGGGAGTAAAACAGAGTGTTCTTACCCGAAAATGGAAATCTGCTTTTGCTGTTCGGTTAGTCTAAAGCCTTCGCTGGTTGTTCTTGGGCTAATTGCTTGAAACCCTAGTTTTTGGAGGTGGGATTCTAGAGGAATGGTCAAAATGGGAGGCGGTGGAGGTTCTGGTTCGTCTTCTTCAGCTGGTTCGGAGCTCAGTTCCCGAGTTTCTTTCTCTTGAAAAGTCTGTTATGTGTGTATGGAACTGCGTCAGTGGGAGGGAGTAAGTGAAAAAAAAAAAAGCAACGTAGCATCAGTTGTACGATACCTTTCTTTATTCAGAGTGGATTTTTTTTTTTTTTTTAATTTTTAAAATTTTTTGGTGTCACGCTCTTCATGTTGCACGCGCTTCTTCACCCTCCAATCACATTTTCTTCTGCAGCTTTTTGATGAGAAAGGAGAAATGATTGAAGATGATCGGTACAATGACACGGGTAGTTTTGTATCGTTCGATGTAACAGAAAGAAATTATAAAACTACTTCCATTTTTTTTATCCAGCTATTACTAGGAGACAAATAAATTTGGAGATTTATATTCGACGGTTTTAAAGAGACAGCTACATTGTAACGAGCTTATTGAATTTCTTAAATTACAAACCTCTTGGTCCTTAGTACCAACTTTATGTCAATTGAGTTATGGACATGTTGTGTCTCAGAGGTAAGATAGAAAAATTATAAATTACCAGTTTAGTTTCAAACTATCAAATTTATATTTAATAAATCATTAAACTTCTAATTTTGTGTCTTTGAGAACTTCAAGGTGTTTTTAGAGTTTTGGAATTTTTAATTTCGTTCTTGTGTTTGATGTATTTGAAAATATGAAAGTTAGTGGATGAGCTCGTCGTAATGTACCCATTATAACTCTTGTATATAGATTTAAAAAGTTGTATGTCTCTTAATAATTATTGAACGTAGATTAGAAATATACGTTTTTTGTTCTTCTCTTGTATATCTAAGGGTGTAAAATTGTCTGTCACATTGCATTGTGGCAGCCTTCTTTGTTAATTTTTTTTGAGACTCGGAGGTAAATTTGTTGCTAAAAAGGACACTTTTGTTTCTATACTTTTGTTGAAGTAATGAGTTAGGCTAACTTTAGTTTATGTGCTTTTAAGTTTCATACGATTTAGACACTATACTTTTAATTCTCTTTTTTTTTTTTTTACAATAAACTTTTACTTTTAATTCTTGTAGTTTAAAATTTACTACGATCTAGTTACTATTAGTGAAAGGACTCATTGATGTGAAGTATTCATTTTTATTATTTAATGATTTAATCTTACAATAACTCATTAAATCTTAGTAGTATTTTTCCAAGTAGGAAATAAATTGTTGTAAATATTAAACAACATAAACTTTTTTTTTTACAACATGTGGAGTGAGAAATTCAAACCTGTAACTTGTTGATTGATGGTACATCTTTATGTCAATTCAGTTATGATCATGTTGGCAACGTAGACTAAATTGTTGCATGATAACGTTTAGAGACTAAATTGTTATGAACTTGAAAATACATTGTTCAAATCGTTAAGACTTCGTTTAAGGACTAAATAAATATCACAATGAAAATATAGGAAACGTCGTGTTTTTTTAACTTAAATTTCTATGAGATAAATTGCCAACATGAAATTAATAAATATACTTCATTCTTGAAATTTCAAATTTTGGTCTTAACAAAGTAATGTGATTGATATTGATAGTTGAATATAGATGTAACTTTAGATTTACTAGTGATGGTGTGACTTAAGCAAATAAGCCAACTAGAACAAAAAAACAAAAACTTTGGTTGGTTAAGATGTATGCAGGTTGACTTTAATATTCACATAATTCTTTTTTTTTTTTTTTTTTTTTTTTTTGTTAAATGTTGGTAGGTCAATAGAATACATGTGGTGGGTAGGCATAATATATTTTTTAAATAATCTTTTGGTTTGTTCTCATATTTTAGTTCATGAATTGGTATATTTTAATTTATAAATGATTGAATTTGAAATAAGGCCGATCGAATGAATAACATTTTAACTAACAATTGTTTTTTTAGTCCTTTCACAAAAAAAAAAAATAATAATAATAATAATAATAACAATAAAATAAAATAATAATAATAATAATAAATTGTTTTTTAGTTCTAACTCCTAACAATTAACAATGTATTTTTTTTTTTTTTTAGAATCTAACAATCAACAATGTAGCAATAGAGATATCTTAAAAAACCATGATTTACAAGTCTATTAATGGTTGGATTACTCATTAACTTTTAAAGGGTTGACTAAGGTCCCGTTTGTGGTTTTTGAAAACTGAGCTTATAAACACTCTTTCCATCTATATATTTATTTCGTTAGATATCTACATTCTTCCCTTGATTCCAAAAAGCAAGTCAAATTTTGAAAAAAAAAAAATAGTTTTAAAAAACTTGTTTTTGTTTTTTAAATTTGGCTAAGAAATCTAATGTCTCATTGACAAAAATGAAAACCATGGTATGAAAATTCAGAGAAAACAAGTATAATTTTGAAAAACTAAAAACCAAAAACCAAATGGTTATCAAACGGGACCTACATTTGTAATCTTATAAGGGACTCGAACCTTCAACTTCAAGGAAGATAGTACATGACAATAATTGTCACTGAGCTATAATCACTTTGACAATTTTTTTTAGTTTAATTATAAAACTAATACCGTGTTTTTTTAGTTTTTATAAATTATAAATAATAGTAAAAAAGTTCAGCTATATCTACCACATTTATAAAGTTATGTTTCTATTTTGTACTCTATGGTAAGATTTATTGTTAATGATAGCATCCATAATAAATTTCGTAACAAATAACTAAAAACAATATCATTAGTAATAAATGGCTCAAAATGAATACCTAAAATCAATATTTTCCAATATTACAATCCGATATTTTTAATGTCAAGAAGAGCATAGTTAGTTCAATTGACATAAAACTTGTACTCTTGACCAAGAGATCAGAAGTTGAAATCTTCTACCCTATATTGTTAAAAAAAAATAATAATAAATAAAAACATCTTTAATGGATAATAACAATAATATTGAAAGAAAAAAAAAAAAAAAGATAAAGCTGATTCTTTTTTGGAGTTTCACTTTTGTACCATCTATAAAACTGTTGCGGTTCAAGTAAGGTAAATATATATATATACACACACACAGACAAGAATTTAAACCATTTGATTCCTAGAATGTTTGAACATGGGACTGAATGTAAATCGCACACTGTTACCAATAGACGGAGAGTTGTTTTATAATAAAATTAAAATCACGTCCAAATTCAGTTTGTGAGTCATCGTCGTGGTAGGAAATCGATCGAGGAGTTCCTCCTCCATCCGCCGTTTCGGAAGAAAGGAAGGTTCCTTTGGCATGCTGTCATTTGTGCTATTTTGCAGGGCTTATGGAGAGAAAGGAACAATAGAATTTTTAGAGGGATCAGAGACATTCTTGTGAGGTTTGTGATAATATTAGATTTCATGTGTCTTTATGGGTCTCGGTTGCCAAGACTTTCTGTAATTACCCTCTAGATCTTATTTTGATTGACTGAAAACCCTTCATTTAGTTGGGTTCCTTTTCTGGACTTGATTTTTTGAATGCCCTTGTATTCTTTCATTTTTTTTTCTCAATGAAAACTCGGTTCTTTATCAAAAAAAAAAAAAAAAAAAAACCAAGTCCAAATTAGACCTAAAAAATATTAACCACACAACATTTAATTTTTAAAATAAATTTAATGATAAGGAAGGGAACTTTCTTTTTTTTTTTTTTTTTTTTTTTTGTGACAATAGGAATGAAGAATTGATGGTGACCACCATGACCTAAATGTAACATCTCTATGAGGGTGAGACCATAATTGAAGCATAATCTGAAAGCCTGTGCTTTGGATCATTATTGCATCCAACAAATTTACTTGATTCTAAGGCAAGCAACCATATATTAAAATCATTTCCCCTTTTTTCCCGTTTCTTCATTTTTTTTTTCTCAATAAATAATCAAAATAATGATCAAACACATGAAAATCTACAAAGGAGCAAGAGAGATTTAAAAATGAAAAAAAAAAAAAAAAAAGTTAGAAGAAAAAATACAAACTAACAAAGGCCTAGAACGAGAGTCAAGAGAGAAATCGACAGAGCTTTTTTTTTTTTTTTTGAGTTCATAAAGTTTGAGATTTTTAATCATGGGCTTTTTCGTATTTTACATAAATCATACATATATTTGCCAACTCTCGTATTAGGTTTGGATGGTTTTGCAAAGTTGAAGAGATGTCTTCATCTCTTTCAAAAAAAAAAAAAAAAAAAAAAGAGATGTCTTCATCATGAATGTATTAAATTCTCATCGACGTGTCGACATTTTCACTTCTTCATAGGTTCGACATCAACATGAGAGGTAAATCAATATTTTCATTATATTGTAGAAAAATCGATTAAAATAACAACAAATTGTAATTAATGTGAAGATAATATTTATACTAAGTATTTTAACTTATTTTAAAAATGTAAAACATTTTTTATTTTTTTTTGAATTTTTTGTTAATTTTTAATTGTTAATTAGGATTTTTTTTCTTTTTTAATTGTTAATTTTTAATACTTAAACAATTATCGTTCCAAAGTTTAAAAAAGAGACAATTGTCACTCTCTCACTTCGTCCTCGGTAGGAGTTTAATTTTTTTCTTTTACAAAATTTAAAATTATACAAACCTACTTTTAAATTCAACAATATCATACACCGTAAAAATATAGAGAAAACTCATTTATTGCTAATGTATCTTAGTTTCATTTAAAGAGAGTTTGAAACTCGAAATCTATCTCTAAAGAATTTTGCACAATATATAGACCACATCTAGACCAAACTTGACTTTTTTCAGAATCAAAAGTGTGTTTGGTTTAACTTTTCAAGTGTTTAATTTTGAGAAAAATTCATTTTGAAAAAAATTATAGTGTTTGGGAACCACTAAAAATGACTTCTTAGAAAATGAGATTGATAAGGCTCCGTTTGATAACCATTTGGTTTTTGGTTTTTAAACTTATAAACACTCATTCCAACTCTAAGGCCCCGTTTGGTTCATGATCCGTTTTCGTTTTTATGTTTTCAAAAATAAAAAATACAAGGGAAACCATGAAAACGTGTTTGGTATACCTATTTTCAAAAACAATTTTCGAAAACAACTCAAAAAATGGCTTGTTTTCAAAAACGATAAAATGTTGTTTTCATTGTTTTCCAATTTTGTTTTCAAAATAATGAAAACACG
Source organism: Luffa aegyptiaca (assembly GCA_017139565.1). Classification (NCBI taxonomy): domain Eukaryota; kingdom Viridiplantae; phylum Streptophyta; class Magnoliopsida; order Cucurbitales; family Cucurbitaceae; genus Luffa; species Luffa aegyptiaca. The sequence goes on along the minus strand of CM029400.1, from coordinate 46,634,204 downwards.
AGATACAACTTAAAAGCCACATGATACATTTTTCTTTCCATCAAACAATGTTGCATTATCTACAAACAATATTTTTTTATTTTTTATATTCAAATTCTCTTCGACTCTAAAGGGAAAAAAAATACAAAATTACTGTTGTGTAAATAGTGTGTTTGATTGATACTGATGTTTTGGTTGTTATTTTTACTTTTTACATAATTCTACCTATTTTGATATACTCTTCCACTTTACAAATCAAGAGTTTCATATAATACAACTATATGTTATATCTTTTTTTCCTTATAATTTCAATTCCAACAATTTTTTTTTTTTTTTGAAGAATCAATTCCAATATCATTGATTTATAATCTCTCTAAAAATGAATAAAAGTCAAGTAGAAAAATAATCATATTAAATTAAATTTTTCTAAAAAAAATTAATTTTACCAAGCATATATTAATATTTTTCATGCATTTTTAAATTCATAACCAAACACAGTTTTCAAATTTTGAATTCAAATTTAAAGTTTTTAAATTGGAACAAAACATGTTTTTAGATATAATGGAAATAAGAAATTTGTTTTCGTTTTCGGTTGAATTCTTTATTTCCGAAAACAATTTTCAAATCACGAACCAAACGGGGCCTAAGTTTCTTTGGTTTTTCACCTACCTTCTTTCCATGTTTTCAAAAACCAAGCCAATTTTTGAAAACTAAAAAAAGTAGTTTTCAAAAACTTGTTTTTGTTTTTAGAATTTGGTTAGGAATTCAAGTGTAACTTTAACAAAAATGAAAACCATGGTGAGGAAATTTAAAGAAAACAAGCCTAATTTTCAAAAACCAAAAACCAAAAACCAAATGGTTATCAAACGGGACCTAAATAAACCATTTAACACTTGAAACCAACTTTTTAAAAAAGAGTCTTTGGGTATACAATAACTTGTGTATAAAAACACCTATTATGAAATGTAACCAAACATATGAGTGTTTAAATTCTAAACAATTTTTATACAAAATGTTTTTTTAAAAATGCATTCTTGAAAAACATTTAAATTAAAATGTATTCCAAACAGTGTTTAGAATTTAAACACTCATATGTTTGTTGCATTTCCTCACAAATGTTTTTATACACAAGTTATTGTTTATTTAAGAAGTCTTTTTTAAAAAGTTGGTTTCAAGTGTTTGTCTCAAAATGGTTTATTTAGGCCCCGTTTGATAACTATTTGGTTTTTTGTTTTTGGTTTTTGGTTTTTAAGCTTATGAACACCACTTCTAACTCTAAGTTTCTTTGTTTTTGCACATACCTTCTTCCCATGTTTTCAAAAACCAAGCCAATTTTTGAAAACTAAAAAAAATAGTTTTCAAAAACTTGTTTTTGTTTTTAGAATTTGGTTAAGAATTCAAGTGTGTCTTTAACAAAAATGAAAACCATGGTGAGGAAATTTAAAGAAAATAAGCTTAATTTTCAAAAACCAAAAACCAAAAACCAAATGGTTATCAAACGGGGCCTTATCAATCTCATTTTCTAATAAGTCATTTTTAGTGGTTGCCAAACACTAGAAATTTTTTCAAATTATGATTTATTTTCAAAATTAAACACTTGAAAAGTTAAACCAAACACACCCTAAACCTTAATCAAATGTTGATATATTCGAACTTTGGAGAGCTCATGACCCAAAGTAGTATTATATTTCATAAATTTGAAACCATCCTAACGTGTAATCAAATTACAACAGGTTCTATTATCGAAAAATATAGAAAGACTAATCATCTTAACACGATTTTTTTTTCCTTTGGATTGTGATTGATTTTGCATGAATTTGAAACAACGCATAAGGGCATTAAAGCAAGTGAACAAATTTATCGATGAGGCCACCAACCACAATGCGTCTACTTGATAATAACAATCGAATGTAGATTCGAAAATCTGCACTGACTCCTGATAGCCACCAGATATAAAATTTGAGGTACTTAATTTCTCTCTTATACAAACCACGATATACAAAATTATCGGCCACACTATGACAGCCTCTTCGGATAATTTCTCGAGAGTCGGAACAGTGAAAGAGACATGGTGGACCAAAGAGGAAATGGGATTTTGTGGTCGGTGTGTGCTAGTGTCAATTAATGTTTGTCTCTACATGAATCAACAAATATCAAACAAACCCCTTTCCCTTTGCCAACACAATGGACCACCACCACCACAAACAAACACAAACCCTTGTCTCCCAATTTTTATTTTAACCCAATTCCTCATTTTTCCCTCCATTTTTTTGCTTTGGATATTTTTTTAAACTTTTTTTTTTACTTCCTTTTTTGAGTGTGAGGTTAATCTTCTTTCCAAATGATCCAAAAAATATCCATTTTCAGTAGGTGGAATGAATGGGTGTGGTGGACATTATTAACAAGAGAAAAGAAATGTATTTGAGAAGAAAAAAAATGTTACCATTATTGTATTGAGATTATTTAAAAAAATACCCCTTTACTTTATCTTATATTTAAAAAAAAAAAATATCTATGTTCTTTCAAAAACTACTCTTGAAGCAAAAATTCATTAAAATGTGTAGTGATAAAAAATGACGTGATAGTGATTGGAATGTTTGTCTAGATTAATAACTTCATCCAACTTTTTGTTTGACCCAAAGACATAATTGTGGGGTCCACGAACTTATTAACCAATTAGTACGCTCTATTGTATGCTCCATAAACTTATTAAGTCATATTTCAACACTTTATTGTAAATCCCACAAACTTATTAACTAATAAGTCATACTTTAATTCTAGGGGATTTTTGTACGGATGACCCTCTAAAATAGGCTAAAATGATAAATACCCCACTTTTTCAAAACAAGGATATATGCCTTTTTTATTGCATCTGATCCTTATCATTTTACTCTCTACTCTAACATCGCTCTCTCTCGCTACTCTCGCTCTCTCTCCAAGGATATATCCAATCTCCCACGCTCTCTCCAAAATCTCTCTCCAATCTCTTGCTCTCCCTCTCTCCAATCTTGCTCTCGCTTCTCACTTCTCGCTATCTCTCTCCAATCTTTTGCTCCATCTCCAATCCCACTCTCGCTCCAACCTCTTGCTCTTAAATGCCTTAAATGCGCGTTTTCATATAGGGAGTAAAATAGTAATTTTGTTAGGATACAAAAGGATATATATCCTTATTTTGGAAAAAAAAAAAAAAAAAAAACATTTTTCATTTTGGCCTCTCAAAATGGGTCATCCACGCCATTATCTCTTATTCTAAGGACAAAACAACTACATATTTCATAACTCCAACCCCTTAAGCCAAACACCCCTAAGGAATTTTTACTCCAAACGTAGTTTTCAAACATTTATGAATATATATTTTTATATATAATTTAGCCCTAAAAAAATATAAACTAAAATGGTAAAATCTCACAAAAGATATCTCAGTTAATTTCAACTTCCCATTCACTGACAATTATGATCAGAAGGCTATACAAAAAAATTTCTAATTCAAGCATCCAACCTAAAAACTCCAATCACATTAATTTCATCTCAAAATTTGTACATTCCAAAACTATATATATAATATTTTAAGAAAAAATAAATTATAGCCTATATCTCACAAGTCACAACCACCAAATGTGCTAGGCCCCTAAAAAAGGTGGATTTCTTCAAGAAACGCCAAGTCAGTAGTAGGGTTTGCAGGCTCGAGAATAAGAAAATAACAACAACAAAAAAAAAAAAAAAAATCAAATTAAATTCTCAAAAGCATACTAAAAAAAAAAGAAAAAACTAAAAAACTGATGGATTAGATTGTTACAATCGGGTTATCGCATTCCCACCAATACATAAATGGCGTAAATAATTCCAGGAAGGTATCCAAAAAATGTGAGCGCCAAATCAATCCAAAATTCAACCTGCAATTTTTAGCCCACATACAAAAATAAGCATGGTTATTAATTAATAGGGACCAATTCTATTTTAGTTCGGGTACTTTTAGGTTTATTTTGTAAATCTTTTAGATCGAATTACTTAAAAGATTAAATTTCGTTCTAGTTCATGTACTTTTAAGTTTGTTTTGTGAATTTTCTAGCTCAAATTACTTAAACGGTTGAATTCTATTTTAATTCTGGTATTTTTGAGTTAATTTTGTGAATCTTCTAAATCAAAACTCGAACTTTTATATTTTCAGATTGAGGTTCGAATTTGAACAATTAAATTTTGGGTTTGTTTAGTTGCATACTTTCATGAACATATTTGACTACATATCGATGGGTATGAATCTTTCTGCATACTATCATTAAAATGTTGACAATTAGAACAAATAAAACAAAATTCTCATTTTCTACTTTTTTTCTATTTCTTAATTGTCAAGATTTTAATGGATTATGTAGAGGTATCTCGACAAAAACAATAGGCAACCAATATTGTTTGAATGTTGGTATTCCACTTTTGAAAAAAAAATTGACCATTTTAGTTCCTAGTTGCAAGATGTACCCAAATTCTATAAGTAACAAAAAGAAAAATCCTTTGATAGAAATATAATAAAATTTATCGGCATTATACTCAAACGGTGATGAAAAAGTGAAATGAAATTAAGAAAATAAACGATGCTTCTGGAGTTAAAAAGATCAAAATATAATTTAACAAGAAAGAATTATTTTATTATTATTATTATTATTATTATTTTAAAACAACAAGGAAGAATTATTAAATATTGCCTATAGTAACCAATGAATGTGAATAAAAAATTTATATGGAGTTAGATATAGATTCACGTTCAGGATCCCAGGTCGAAAAGAAAACCTCACAATTTATAAAATATACGATTTTACTTCATTTATCGCCAATTAATTTTGTGATGGAATCTCATGTTATTTAATAATTCGAGCTAAAGTAAACATAGCTAATTGATATATCTCGATTAAGAAGTTAAAGATTTGAATGATCTCACCTTTAAATATCGCAAAACCTAGTACTAATAGATTGAAATATAAAGCGTAATTTCGTAAATTTCAATCATAGAAGGTAACGGTATAAAATTGTTGGTCACATCGTGCAGAAGTAGAATAATTTAGAGAGAAGGAGAGGGTGTACCCCAATGCCATAGCGGAGGAAGACGCCAACGGGAGGGATGAAGACTGCGAGGAGGACTTCGATGAAGGTAGCTGAGCCCATTCTCTTTGGGATTCGATCGCCTTGCATTTCCACTTTACCCTGCCCGCCGCGAGACCTCTTCCTCAGGGGTTCGTTTTAAATCCTCTTCCTCATTTCTAGCACACGTCAGATTCGCCACCTGGCATTCTGCGCTTGCCACGTGTCTCTCCTTCCACTTTCCTTCTTTTACTCTTTTGAATGCTCTGCTTTGATGTTTCCTCATTCTAGATATTTTCTTCCAAACAGATTTTTGGTAAATGCTCTTTTACACTCTTTTTCGAGGGAAAATATTATTTTAATACTTCTCTTTCCTCAATTTTTTTAAACTAAAAGTGAAGCCCGTGTTTGATAATCATTTGGTTTTTGGTTTTTGAAAATTATGTTTGTTTTTTCTTAAATTTCCTACCATGACTTTCATCTTAGTTAAGTTTGCATTTGAATTCCTAGCCAAATTTTAAAAACAAAAACAAGTTTTTTAAAACTATTTTTTTTTTTTTTCCAAAACTAGACTTTGTTTTTTAAAACAAGGTAGAAAATTGATACTAAAATCAAGAAACTTATAAGTGGAAGTATGTGTGTATAAGCTTAATTTTCAAAAACCAAATGGTTATCAAATGGGGCATAAATTACAAATTTAGTCCCTATAGTTTAAAAAAAAAAAAAAAGTTAGATTTAGTCTCTACAATTTTAAAATTAGAAGTTTGTCTATGTAGTTTGATAACACCTCGTTAAATAGTCTATTTCACTAACAGATTGAGTATTAAATTTGTGATGAAGACTATTTCATGAAGTTTTATGGGACCAAATTCTTACTTTCTCACTCTAAGGATCAAATTTGTAAGTTTTAACCGTTAACTTAATATTTCTTTATTTTATTTTATTTTTTGGTTTGATTATTAATGTGCTTGTTTTATTCAAATGCTCTTTCCATTGTTTTTCAAATTTGTCCCATCCAAAATCAGGATTAGAGTGGACTAATTTTGGATTATTCAACTATTTATTGTACCAAATCTTTTCCTTTTTTAGCTTCATTCCACTCTCAATTATTTATTTCAATTCAAATATTCAACTTTTAATTTCATGAAATTAAATTAACCCCAAGCTTCTCTCAAAAAAAAAAATTAACCCCAAGCTTGAATAAAGCTATGCATAATTTAACAATAAAAGCATTAATAATCTCCTTTATATTAGATCATTCAAATCCCTTCACACATAAATAAACGATATTTAACTTTTAAAAAATATTTTTTTTTTTTTTAAAACCCTGTTTTAGCCTGTTTGGTAAAATCACAATCTAGGAAATGCAGGTTTGCAACCCTATGGACTAAATCATACTTTTTGAAAAATCAAGAAATAAATAGGCACAAAAAGTACTTTAAAATAATAATAAGCTGCGAGTAAATATAATTTGCATTATTTTTCTTTCGCATTTAAGATAGTGAAATATTAGATTCGGAAACAAATATAATCAATTCGACATTATGAACTTACCTTAATAACTTATAATGGGTATGGATAGAATCGCAGTGAGTAAAGATCGAAACCTTGTCTAAATATAATTCAAAATCTTGGCAGGGGAGTTTATTCTCAATTAGGAGGAAGAATTAGTAATAATTTCTTCGTTTAGAATTTTAAATTATTATGACCCCGTTTGATAACCATTTGGTTTTTAAACTTGTAAACACAACTCTCAACTCTAAATTTCTTTGGCTTTTCACCTACCTTCTTTCCATGTTTTCAAAAACCAAGTCAATTTTTGAAAACAAAAAAAAAGTAGTTTTCAAAAAAACAATTTGTTTTTAGAATTTGGTTAGGAATTCAAGTGTCTTTAACAAAAATGAAAACCATGGTGAGGAAATTTAAAGAAAACAAGCCTAATTTTTAAAAACCAAAAACCAAATGGTTATCAAACGGGCCTATATTACAAAGGAAGGAAATTCTTAATAAACAAAACAAAATTGTTATTAAACCAAGCTTAAATTACCTGTACAGTTTATATACTACTCTAAAGCAGTTTATAGTGGATGTAAATAATTAACCCGGAATTCTTGAACTGAGTTTATCTCCAAGCAATGTAACTTTCCAGCAATCCCATTGGAAAATAAACACAGAAGATTTCTTTGGCACAACTGCAAATCAAAACCACCAAACAAAGAAAATCATGGTCTTCTGTTGGAAAAACTGAGCCAAATTCTTAGAACTTAATTGATCCACACAAACAACTTGGGTTTGATCTCAGAAAATGCAAGACTTAAGATGCAAATGGAAGAGTTACCTCGAAATTTATCATCTTTCATCACAATTCCAAACGTTTCGGCAGTTTCTCGAATCATGATGCCGCTTATTCCAGTAAAAGCAGGTATTTTACACTCGACAACTGCAGCGATATCAAACGATAAAATAGCTAATATGAGAGAGAGAGAGAGACACTCTCAAAACCTCATTCTCTTATTCTAGTACCATTTTAAACTACCATTTTAAACTAAGATTAGGATTACTATATTGACTTGCTTGAAATAACTTGAGGATGTGTATAGGTCACTGAAATTCCCATTCTCCCGAAGTACCAGCCAGGTATAAGAAACCAATCATTCTTTTTTAAAAAAGTTTGCACCAGCTCTAAGACCCAAATTTTAGAACTATCGAGACTTTTTCTTATTTAGCTCACCGAAGTTTCAAACACGCAACCTCTAAATAGGTGTGTGCTACTCATAGACACGGGCCTTAGCAAATGGCGCCACTCTGTGGGGGGCTAGGTTTGAAACCAATGATGCCACTTGGATATTTGAAACCTTAATGCTAATAGACGTTGGATTTGCAATATACATAAATCATGGAGAGGGAAAAAGAACAAAAAGAAGAATCCTTCAGCACCTAGTCTAAAAAAACTATTGATATGGATAAGGAGGAGGACTAATGTCTTTAACTTCAATTGTCATAGTGCCCCTGTTCTACACAATTCCCTAATTGTTCTTGCTTTGCTTCTTTCTGTGACCTTCTTGCTGGATGGGCCTTGTGTTTTGTGCAACCTTTTTTTGTGCTTTCTTCCATTGTATGAACGTTGGTTTATTTGATGAAAAAGGAATTTATATATGATATTGATGCGAAGAAGTTGATCAGAGAAAAGAATGGTTTTACCTAGGATCATGGCACCATGAAGATCTACAATGAGAAGATTTCGAGCTAATGCATCTTGCCTGCAAGATTTGAAACTCTGATCACCCAAAGAAACAGATAACATACCACTAATACAGGCAGAACATTGATTTAATTTACCAAAAAGGGGCCAACATAAGTGTGAAAAAGTAACAGATATGATTTGAGAAAAAGTTGCAGAATAGGAAAACTATAGTAAAAATCTAACCCAACATGGCGCAACCGTTGTTTCATGTAGCTTTTCCACATATCATGCATTGGCCAAAAGATTTCAAACCTGAAATAGAAAAACACAGTAATTCATTGTCAAACATTTTCTTTTTTTGAAACTAATTCATTGTCAAACATAAATGACAGTGGCATAGCAAAAGAAAACCAATATAAATGGTAGCTTATGTAGAACAAACTTAAAACTCCATAAATGCAATAAACATTTTTTTTTAATCAATAGTCTTCCTAATTCCCCTTTATATGGATAAGGATCAAGGATCAACAAGTAACACACACATACACACAATAATTCAATGGATACTTATCAAGAACAAGCGTAGCATGTCTTTGCTCAATAACCTTCCTAATTCATTTTTTGATGGATACTGATCAACAACTAAACTCAAATTCTAATTTCAGGAGAAACAGACACATTCATCACCATTTTCCTATTTGATCCTATATGGGATAAAATGGGGTAGCTGGTGATGAAAGCTCTCTTAACCAAAGAGAAAAATGGAACTCACTTATGGAAGTCAGAAGGCAAATCCAATGTTCCACACTTTTTATGTTGCTTCATAGACATATGTCTTTTGGATCGTTTTGAATTGCTCCGTAAAGCCCTCATACGAGAGCCCATCATTCCAGCGCGTTTTGGAACAAAGTTATCAAGAAGGATCCAAGCATCAACTTTCAGTTCTTTTGACCGCTTAATGTAACCACCAGTTCTTAGCTCGTGACAAATCTTGTTAACCACACTTCCTCTATCATTTGAAACCTGCAAATGAGGTAGGTTCAAATTAATCAAGAAGAACATATAGTTCTTTTTTTTTCCCTCAAACTGGGTATCCAAGACCTCGTACTTAACATTATGCGCCCATGATCCACAACAATATCTTTCAGATACTTCAACCACCCAAAGCCATGTCTGGATAAAATAAAAGTTTATTAGGTTCTGTTTGATTACGATTTAGATTTTAGTTTTCTGTTTTAAGAAATGAGGCCTATTTGCTCACAATTTCTTTGGTATGATTTTCATCTTTCTTAATATCACATCTAAATACTTAACTAAATCTCAAAAAACAAGTTTTCAAAATTTGGCTTAGATTTTGAAATTTCTTTTAGGAAGTAGGTAACAAACAAAGAAACACATGGATGGATGGAAGTAGTGTTTATGGGCTTAATTTTCAAAAACATAAAACCAAAGACAAAACGTAATCAAGCCGGTCTTGTAGGTTTCCAGTGAGGACAACTTACATCCATATTTGTAGCCATCAAATTTTCATTCACAGCAGCTGAGAGGGAGAAATATATAGGATCACTTTCTTCAACATCTGCATATGAAAGAAACAACTAACTATAAGCAAACTAAAAGCATACTGACCCACCAACTGAAAGTATCAAAACCATAGGTATAATGAGGGGACCTTTATTTGGGGGTTTCTCTCCAGATTGCAAAAGAATTGAAGAATCATACTGATTTCTCGAAACAACAACTGAAGAGGAATCGTTCAAAGCAGCTTTTCCCTTGACTTCTTTCTTTAATTCCTCTGTAGAACTAATCTTCTTCTGTTGTTGAAGAAGCTCGGCTTTCGCAGCAGCGCACCTCCGCTCCAATGCCGCCAAAGCGTGTTTCCTTAGATCTTGAGAAGCTTTACCGTCCGCCATTGGAGTTTGATGGTTGATCAAGCCTATTGAAACAGTATACAATATTTTTATACTTCAAACTTGAAAGAAAAACAACCAGAGCAAATGATAGCACACGAATGATACTTTGAAAGAGGATTGTGAGGATAGATTTAGGGTTTTTCTCGTTTTGATGGCTGCTGATTGATCCCTTCCTTCCACTCTTCTTTGGCCAAAAACTATGTTTAACGCGGGAGAGAGATTTTCAGCAAGACGCCGGTATCTGAAAAAGAAAAATAGGAGCCGTTTGATAACATTTCGTTTTTGGTTTTTGGTTTTTGAAAATTATGCTTGTTTTTCTCCAATTTTTTTATCATGGTTTGCATCTTTGTCAATGACACATTTAACTTCCTAGCCAAATTCCAAAAACAAAAATAAGTTTTTGGAAACTACTTTTTTTAGACCCCGTTTGGTAACCATTTGGTTTCTTGTTTTTGGTTTTTGAAAATTAAGCTTACAAACACTACTCCCACACATAAGTTTCTTGATTTTGTTATCTACCTTCTTCTTATATTTTCAAAAACCAAAGTCAAATTTTGAAAACTAAAAAAAGTAGTTTCCAAAAACTTGTTTTTGTTTTTGGAATTTGGCTAGGAAGTTAAATGTGTCGTTGACAAAGATGCAAACCATGATAAGAAAATTAGAGAAAAACAAGCATAATTTTCAAAAACCAAAAACCAAAAACCAAATGGTTATCAAACGGGGCCTTAGTTTTCAAAACTTGGCTTGGTTTTTGAAAACAAAAGAAGGTAGATAACAAAATCAAGAAACTTATGTGTGGAAGTAGTATTTTTAAGCTTAATTTTCAAAAACCAAATGGTTATCAAACGGGGCCGTCAGTGGTCGATTTTGAGCATCATTGATTAATTTTGTGTAAATTTTAATTTTTATTGAAATTGGTGAATTTTTATTTTAAAAAAAATATATATTGCATTTGATTAAAATTAGAGGGCAAATTAGCAAAAAAAAAAAAAAAAAAAGAGATTATACGAAAGGTATAAATTGCAATATATATCTCAATCTATAATTAAATTGGATGAAATTAGGAGTTTAATGGTGAAAGTCGGGTCTTAAATAAAAATTGATTTCTTTTTTTTTTTTTCTTGTTGTTAGTTCATAACATTTGAATGGGACAAAATCGAACTTCTGACCTCTTGATTGCAGGCAATTGAACTATACTCACTTTGTCACTCCAAAATCTATGTATTTTTTTTTAGTACATCAACATTTGGGGTGGGGGATTCGAACCTCTAACCTCTTGGTCGAGAGTACATGCCAATTACCGCTGAGCTAGGTTCGCTTTGGCAAAATCTATGTATTTATGATAATTAGTGGATATACATTTTAATATATCTTTCCTAAATAACTCTATCGGAGACATAATATCTTCGACCAAAACTAATTCTGATAAGACACTGATTATTGTCCAAAAGTAAATAGTTAATAAAAAATGAGAAGTTCAAATCCCCTTCCTCAATGTAGCTAAATTAAAAATAATAATAAATAATAAAAACCCAACCATTCGAGCATCCTCTTCCTTGTTGAGGAAATACCCAGAAAATATGGGTTCGGTTAAATATTGTTGAGGTTATTTGGTCAATTAAAATAAATCCTACCAACTAGAGATTAAAAGAGAATCGGATAATAAAAGAATTCGACTAATTCTACACAAATAAAGAATAATGGAGATGCTGGAAAAATCATGATGGCAGAAACAAGGCAGTTTTTAGTAGAGAACAGGGGATATACAGATGATCAAAGTCTCAAATCTCAATTGACAAACAAATGCAGCAAAACAAAGGCAATTTTTATTAAAATTTTTAGAGGAAAAAAAAAGAAAAAAACTCCTCCATTGTCCATTATTTCATTAGACGAGTCATAAATTGTATGTTTTCGAGTGAGAAGAGAGATATAGATGGAGATTGAGAGAATACTAGGAACAGAGTAAAAAATCAAATCGGTGCAGTCACCTGGGATGGATGCGCCGGCAGCAGTAGCGGAGGAAAGAAGGCGGCGGCGGCGACACTGGGCTGCTGAAAGGGAGGAGGAGCCGGCGCGAAGAGGAAGAACGTGGAGCACGTGACCGTGAGAATGAGAAGATGATCCAAGGTTTAGGGTTTTTCTTTCTTCCTTTAAATAAAATAAATAAATAAAAGAGTTTTCTTTCTTTTATTTATTTATTTTTTATCTATAAAGTGGCATGAGTTCTCTTTTCTAATTAATGCCTCTAAATTTGACCACGTATATCAAATTTTACCTTACATTTTTTTTTTTGAACTACATTTTCTTTTTTTTTTTTTTTTTTTTTTTTTTTTTAGAAATTGGAACTTTATATTGCTAGCAAAAACCAACAGAACAAACAAATGACTTTCCTTGAGTGATACTCTTTTCATCAACTCAGGAAAAGCACCCAACCATAAACATGGTGGTGTCGAAAAGCCTACACTAGCCATATTATGAGCTAATACATTATATCGACGACTAACAAACTTGAAATTTACAAACTCGAAAGCATCCTGAATTGCATGAATATCCCATAAAGTCGTAGATATACTTGGCTGCCCTTGAATCTGTTCGTTTATAGCTTTGATCAGATTCAAACAATTCGAAAGAACCGTTAATCGCCGCACTTTCAAATCCCTTGCTAATTGTAGCCCTGTTAGTACAGCTATCGCTTCAGCACCTATTGGGGATTGACAACCTGAAATATAATGATTATGTGCAGCCTTTAACTTCCCCGGCTTATTACGTATAACAATACCAATACCACAAGTGGTCTTATCATCCAGAAAAGATGCATCAGTATGCATAATGACTTCCTCTCCTTCTAATAGGATTTTAGCCATAGCTGCCTCACTATGGACCAACGATCCTCCCATCGGGTTTGTCTCCCAAAACTCTGTTAAGTAATCCTGAATCCACTCATCTACACAGATGTTGAGGAATTGGACGGTTGTGGAGCGTGTTATTTCTGTCATTCCAAATTGTCCAAGCTCCTACACAAATACATGCTAATGTATTATTAGCAAGGTCAACAAAACTTAACCAACGATCTTTGATCTCTAGCCTATCCCATTGATCCATCGAAGTTGTTGGCTGGAGAGTTTTCCATATCTCCCGAGCTCTATTACATCTGAAAATAGCATGATCAGTTGTTTCCATCTCCTCATGGCATACTGGACAGTTCATATTGACTGGAACATGATGGGTCAGTAAATTGACCTTGGTTGGAATAGAGTTATGGTACGATTTTTACTTTGTTAGGAACTCGTAATTTTTAGACCTTTTTCCACCACCTAGCTTTCTCTCCACCTGCAGACCTTGACGCTTCCTGCGGTCTCAACATACTAAATTTGTAGCCACTCTTGACAGAGTATTCGCCTCTATTGTCATAGTGCCAAATCCACATATCTTGAGCAGTTATACTGATAGGTAAACTTTTAATCATATCCACTTCCTCCCCTACCAAATATTGTTGAAGTTTTGCTTCATCCCACTGCACACTTGGAGTAATAAACTCAGTCACCTTGAAATTCTCCGAACTCGGAACAACCTGCAACAACACTTTAAATGTACTGCGGCGAGGGAGCCATGGATCTTTAAACATAAGTATAGATTTACCATTCCCCAGATTTTTCCAGACTCCTTGCCTTAAAAGTTCCATTCCCCATACAAACTCCTTCCAAAAGAAGGAAGACGAGGGCGCAAATGACACATTTAAGACAGAAGAATTTGGGAAATACCTTCCGCATAAAACCTTGGACAACGTAAGATGGGGGTTTGTAAGCACTCTCCAAGCTTGTTTGGCAAGCATAGCCTGATTGAATTTTACCAAATCCCGAAAATTCAACCCTCCAACCTCTTTTGGTTTACAAAGCACATCCCATCTCTTCCAATGCATACGCTTCTTATCACCCTCATCTCCCCACCAGAATCTAGGGCAAAAAGAAGATATCTTTGTTAGAATACCTTTTGGTATTCGGAAACACCCCATTGCATAGGTTGGAATCGCCTGAATAATACTTTTGATCAAAACTTCTTTTCCACCTTGTGAAAAAAATTACCTTGAAGCACCGACCATACTCTATCCGCAAGAAACTGGAAAATCACGAGTTTTCCCTCTATGGAAGGTCGAAGGCAATCCCAGATAAGATCCCAAAGACTCAGACATGCTCATAGAGAGAATAATACTAAGGTATTGTTTGGTGTCATCTGGAATATTCCCCAGAAAAAAAAAACAGTCGATTTAGCAAAATTAATACACTGCCCAGACGCCTTTTCATAATCCAACATAGTAGCACGGAAGGAACCAAAATCCTCGGCCTTGGCTTTTAGAAAAACCAAGCTATCATCCGAAAAGAATAAATGCGAAATTTTAGGACTCGCTCGCGCTATGGAAACTCCCGCCATTGATTTGTTCCGAGCATCCACCAAAAGTGCCGAGAGCCCTTCCGAGCAAAGTAAAAACAGGTAGGGAGATAATGGATCACCTTGGCGAATTCCACGGGACGGCTTAAAAAGTCAAAAAGTTTCTCCATTTACCAGGATGGAAAAAGAGACAGTTGTAAGACATTTCATAACTAAACTAATCCAACACTTATGGAAACCCAACTTTTCCATTAATTGTCTCATTTTCACTTTTATCTAATCGAATCTTAAATTTTGATGAATATTTCCATTTTTACCTTAACCTTTAACTAATATTCATTTTTTACATTATGATAAACTTTCGTTTTAAAAAATTGTCAGTTTTTTTTTTTTTATTTTTTAATTTTTTTTATTTTTATTTTTTATTATTAGGTTCATTTAATGAATTATACAACATAAATTAGATATAAATTTGATGAAACTTGAATACAAAATTACAAGAAAGTTGAAGATTTTAAAAAGCAAAAACGACGAGTTTTGAGAGATTTGTCCAACGATAGATATTATGCATTAATCTAGCTCGATTTCATGCATAGCTTTAATTTTTGTTGAAATTTATAAGTTTTAGTTATTATTATTTTTTATCTATATACTAGTGGGTGATGTTAGCAATAATTTAATGAAAAGTGAAAATTTGATCTATTTATGTAGGGCATTTGTTAATTATTTTTCTCAATCATTAATAGTCTAACTTATTTATTTGTTTGTTGAGAAGAAACCATCTTTCATTAAAATTGAGCAATTATTCCCACTAGGCAACCATTAGTGGGATAGACACCCCCACTGATGCAATTATCAACTTCAATATCAAAGACATTTAACTATATAATCCACTACGAAAAAAAATTAAACTAACCATCATAAGTATTGGATACACATGTGTGTTGCGAGTCAATTGGTAGGTCATATTATTATTTCTCCCAAAGACGTGAGAAATCGATTCAACTTTAAGGGTAGATAAATGGCTTTGAGCTTCAGAGACAGAGAAAGCAATTGCAATGACAATGGGTTTTCCATCCAATGTACCTGGGACCTGGGTTACTCTTCCATGGAACCTAACTCGTAAGGTAGTCGGTTGATTCGTGCATTTTTTACAATGTTTCGTTCTTTACATTTTTTTATTATTTTTTTTTGTATTGTTTGATTTCGTAATCCTTTCGTGCGGTTCCTGATCATCATCGAACCCCAACACGACAGGTTTTGAACTTCCAACCGCGCAGGTAAGAAATGAGGAGCGGCGAGTCAACCACAGATGGTGCGAGCCTGGTGGGGCGGGGGCAGTGGAGGTTTTTTGGGCGCGTGGTGACGTCGACAAAAAGTCAGATATCATTGTTTTGTAAGCGTCTGGTCATATTTCATTAGTGTCCAGTGGGAAGAGTGATATGTAGAAAGAAAAACCCAATAAGATATCAAAATTTTAGTTTAAAGTTTAAACATATTTAAAAAATTATTTATTGCGGGAAGATAAATACCAAACACTTGTTTTAAAGAAAAGCACATTCCTAGTCACGTCACGTGGGTGTCTTCCCGCACATCACTCCATCATGTTTCAGTACACAGCAACCGTCAACAGCAGGTGGACGCCTTTTTCAAACCTCCCCTCCACGTACCGGCCGAACCGGTATCCGGCAGTTAGCGACGTGGAAAGATCACGTACGTCACTTTCACAGCCACTCAAAAGGCGAGCCAATCGACGGCTTCTATTCATCGTCTAGTCCGGGTTCGTACCAGGTGACGGCAAAAAAGCTAATAAACACTCAGTAATGACGAAATGGATTTGGTTAACTGGTCCATTTCCACACAAGAAAAAAAGCTTACACAGTAAGAGAGAGAGAGAGAGAGAGAGAGAGAGAGCGAAATAGAGAGAGAATCAGCAAATTTCATGTCGGAAAGTGAAAGCTAGCATGGAGCAGAAGCGCTTTTGGCTTTATCTCTGAGTAAGTATTTTCTTATTGCTTATTTTTTTGTGTATTAGTTTGATTCCTTTTGAATGGTGGTCGGCTAGGGTTTTTACGTGGTTGAACAAACGAGATTCCATTATCACGCTTGTAAAGTATCGATTCTAGTTCTGTTATATGATGGTTTGACATTATTACTCTGGAATTTTCTGCTTAAAGCAAAGGCACACATCCACACACATTCTCTCTCTCTCTCTCTCTCTCTCTCTCTCTATATATATATATATATATATATATATATATATATATATATATATATATGTATGGATGTGTGACTCTGACGCTATAGACATTCTGTGCGCATTTTCACTGTTGTTAGCCGGAGTTTGATGTCTCTGAAGTGGTTGAAGGAGTGAGTATTCAGTTGCCGATGTCTGAAATCAGAGGATCGAGCTCATGGAGCGAAGAACTTGCGAGTTTGGTGGAGGATTCCGGGATCCGATACGTGGCGGAACCGATCGGAGTTTCTTCACCTTCGTTCGAGAATACGAGATCGGATTTCCAGGTCGAGTCGCGGAACTATGAACCAGAGGAATCGGAGAGTTTGAAGGATCAGGTTAAGGGGTTTGCGGTCGCGTGGGGTGAAATTCTTCTTGAATTGGGGAGAGGTTGTAGGGACATTGTGCAGCAGAATTTGATTACCGAGGATTCATATGTTGGACAAAAGCTCAGAGGACCTTGCGCGAATGTTACTGCTAGATTGAGTTTTCTGAACGAGTTTCTGCCGGAAGATCGAGACCCTGTTTATGCTTGGCCGGTGATATTTTTTGTCTCCATTCTCGCATTCACAGGTGTGTTCAGATTTTGAACTTTTTTTTCCCCCTTTTTCTTCCTGATAATTTGAAATTCAGAAGATAAAAGTACTCTTTCCTTGTCAGTTGCTTAAACTAGAACATTTCGCCTGTTGACTAGCATACCATATAAGGAGATCTTGTAATCTTTACTCTTGATTTCAATTTTAGTGGTCCTCGGAAGTATGTCCCTTTTTATGGAATGTAGTTTTGATGGTAATATACGAGTGGTAATTGTAAAACCGTGGTATTATCTTGATTTGATAAGAGCTCTGATGAAAAAATTAACATCATTTGCAGTAATCTGTGTAAATAACAGACACGAGAGCTTTAGCCGACCAATAATGAAGGTGCGTGATCATCCTCCTTGTGCTACTCGCATACTTCTTCCCGATGGCAGGCACATGGCCTATGATGTACTTGGTGTTTCGGCTGATAGAGCTAGATTTTCCATAATAGCCCCACATTCTTTTCTTTCATCTCGATTTGCAGGTAAAAATTATAAAGTAGAATACCACGAGACTCTTGAATTCTTTGAAATGCAATTCTCGAATAACAAAAGTTGGATATTCCTAAATATTGGGAAGATTGTTGCAGAATTAACATTTCTATGGCAGGTATACCGGGAGTCAAAACATCTTTGCTTGAAGAATTTGGTGTTCGCTTGGTTGCATATGATCTTCCTGGTTTTGGGGAGAGTGATCCTCATCCGAACAGGAATCTGAATTCATCAGCATTTGATATGCTGCACCTAGCTGATGCTGTTAGTATTACTGGAAAGTTTTGGGTGCTGGGTTACTCAGAAGGAGCCATGCATGTTTGGGCTGCACTTCGATACATCCCAGACAGAGTTGCAGGTGTGTAGAATGTACGTATAAATTTTGATAGTTTGTAGAGACTACTGTGATACTACTTTTTTGGGACACCTTTTGGTATTCCCTTTGACTCCTGTTTTAATTATTGAATTGTGAGATCTACTATGATATTTGGAAGCTTAGTATCTTATCTACTAATGAAAAATAAGAAATACAAGAACATGACTATACACGGAGTATAAAAAAGTTACAAACTTTTGTAATTTGAGCTCAGGAGACTACCTCTGGCCCAGAGAAAATCCATTCTGGTTTTGTTTATAACGGTGAATCCAATTTCCATTTCAGTAACATGGAAGTTTGATTTGCTTATATCCGCTGGTTATTATAATGAATTGTATTCTCTCATTATTTAAACATAAACTAAATGTGCATTTACTTCCGAAGTTCAATGAATATTTTCAAATTTTCAGGTGCAATCATGGTGGCTCCAATGATCAATCCATACGAAAAAACCCTGACTAGGGAAGAATTGAGAAGAACCTGGGAAAATTGGGGTCCACGGAAGAGACTGCTATATTTCTTAGCTCGTAGATTTCCTAGATTTCTATCCTACTTCTATCGTCGAAGTTTTTTGTCTGGAAAGCATGAAGAAATTGATAGACAGTTGTCCCTCTCACTGGGAAAGAAGGTGAGTTTGTGGACTTAGGACTATTGGAAATATATCCATTAGTCTAATGTTAAACTTTAGCTTTGTTGGGTGGCTAGAAAGTCTCTTACCACCAATTTAACTATCTTTTAGTTTTTACTGCAACCGTGTCTATAGAAATGCAAGTCAATAGCTACATAATTTACATTCCTGCACCTATTATATGGTCAACCTCAACTCACACCTGATATTTACACAAAAATCTCCACATTTTCAGGATGAAGTTTTGATCGAAGATCCAAAGTTTAGGGAATTTTGGTACAGAAACGTGGAGGAGTCAATCCGCCAGAAAAATGTCAAACCATTTATAGAAGAAACTATGCTACTGGTTTCAAATTGGGGCTTTAGCTTGGCAGATCTTAGGGTGCAGAGAAAGTGTCAAAGAACAGGCATTCTTACTTGGCTCAAATCATTGTACAGTCAAGAAGAATGTGAATTGGCAGGCTTTGTTGGTCCCATTCATATATGGCAGGTGAGGCCACTTCTCTTTTCCTCACATAAACATCATACAGAATCTTATGCTAACTGCTTAAATTGGACATGTTTGTTCTAATTTCCATGTGAAGAACATATAAACATATTACCATTGTTTCTGTGGGAACTCTGTCATTTTCCTTATGACATCCACTCACACACACTCCATATATGCTAATATATGTAGACGCATAGGTAACCTGAACATAGCTCAACTAGTTAAATGTTCAATCCCCCACTCGTTGAACTCAAAAAAAGAGAGAAAAAAATATATATACATAGATGCATGTGGAAGGTGTGTGTATGCACGGATTTGCCGAATTGTATGTTTTGAAATGGGCTGGATGAGGTGTTGCATCACGGGATAAACTTTTTGTATAGTCTATGGTATGACAACAATAATCTAGGCATAAGTTCAGACTCGAAAATCAGAGACCGAACAGGAAATTCTTGATTCTTTTTCTAATATAAACTTTGGTCATGTCGAACAGGGAATAGACGACAAGGTAGTTCCACCATCAATGACTGATTATATAGGCCGCATTTTACCAGCAGCCATGTTGCATAAGCTCTCAAATGAAGGGCACTTCTCCTTTCTCTACTTTTGTGATGAATGTCATAGACAGATATTTTCCACAATTTTTGGACCTCCCAAGGGGCCAGTTGACAGAAGAGAACGAATGGAAGCTTCTCCTCTTGAAGGAAATATAGGAGAGGTAGCGACTACTATAGATCTTACCGTAAAATGATACGTCGTCCCGAATAATACCGTAGGCTTGTTTCTTTCTCTTCCTCTTAGCTAATAATAGCAAATTGATTTTGCCTTCCAAATGCTGATGTAAATGCCATATTGATATTGATATCCTGCTTCTTCTTCATTTGCCTTCACTTTTTGGACAAGGGTATGAAATCTTATCACCATTGCTTCATTAAATTAGTGTACTTTTATATTTAACTGCAATGCTATTCATGAGGCTAAGGTCCTTTGTTCTTTTGGCTTTCATGGCTCTACTTATTTAAGGTTCTGGTTTGTTCTTGTTTTTATTAGTTACTTAAGCACTAGAGATCTCTAACCCTTTATAATTTGTTTATTTTGCCAACTTTGAGCCAATATTATTTAAAAAAAAAAAAAAAAAAAAAAAAAAAAAAAGCTCAGGCCAACTTTCTGTCTGGTTTTTAATTAACAGATGTAAATTTTTAAATATTTCTTTGGTGGGAACAACAGATTAATTGAAAATATTTAGACAGTGAAATTGTACCTATTTTTTTTTTAAATATGTAGCTGGTTTTAGTTTTTTTTTTAAGAATTAAATACTACATTAAAAGAAAAATGAGTTAGGTACAATTAGAACTTCCTCCAAAATGAAGGAGAACCACGAAAAAATTTCTAGTACTACGGTGAGTTTGTGGACTTAGGACTATTGGAAACACAATTTTGATAATTTCAGCTGAGTCCGATTCGACCTTCAACTGAGGCGACATTTGCTCGTCGCTGTTATTTTTTAAGTTATAACTTATAAGTTATAATTCTACTTAATATTTTAATTTTTTTAATAGGCATTTTTAAATAAAATTGATGGGTGTTTTTCTTAACAAAATAAAAATTTTGTAATGGGGGACGATAAGAAAAATAATAAAAATTTGTAAGGTTAAACAAAATACAAAATTGAAGCAGAAATCGAAATTAATAAAAGCTCGTTTGATAATCATTTGGTTTTTGGTTTTTGAAAAGTAAGTTTGTTTTCTTTCGATCTCCTTACAATAGTTTTCATTTTTGTCAAAGACACATTAAAATTCATAGCCAAATTTAAAAAATAAAAACAAATTTTGAAAAACTACTTTTTTTTAGTTTTCAAAACTCTTGGTTTTTGAAAACTTTGAAAGAATTTAGTTAACAAAACTAAGAAACTTATAGGTAAACGTAATGGTTTTAAGCTAAATTTTCAAACGACTGTTTACATTTCAACAATTCTTCATGAAGAAAAATATTACATATTATAAATAAAAAAAAAAAAAAAAGATTACATGTTGGGAAAAGAAAAACCGCACCAAATTCAAATCGAGTATACTTTATTGAACCAATAACGAACAAAATATAGCTGCAAAAGAAAATGGCGGATTTCACTGCAATCTTCCCGCCATTAACGTACCACATTTTCTTCACACGATCAAAATTCAAACAATGTCCCCCTTGCATTTCTTCAGCTATTTTCTTCATTCAAGCCGCTAAATCCACCTTCAGACGGTCGGAATACCGCCTCGACCTGGCCGGAGATGGCGGATATAACAACTGCTTCTTAGCAGAAGAACTAAACGACGCCCTTTCTCGAGCTCCATTCTTCTCCGTCTCGAATGGACTATGAAGCTTGGATTTCGCTTTTGCCGATTCCGTGAATGTCATGTAACTTGGAAGAATTGATGAACTGGTTTGGCTTTCGTCGTCCCATACGGACGATCTAGGTCCTCCATTGCTATGCCTAAGCGACCTGTTTGACTGTATACTCGCCAGGCTCTTGCAGTCATCATCTGGAATCGAGCTCTTTCTTGTGGCTAATTGCTTCGGTTTCGTTGCCCCTGTGACTGAGCTTCGCGGGGAAGGAGTTGAGAGGGACGGGAAGGTATGTCTATGGCTTTCGGATCGACTTGCTGCTGGCGAATTTGCCTCCACGGTCAGTCCGAATCCTTCAATTTCTGGAACCGAGTTCTTCTTTGTGTTTGATGATTTCAATTTCTTTGGCTCTGCGACTGATCTTCGTCTGGAAGGAGTTGAGAGGGACTGGTAAGTATATCTATGGCTCTCGGATCGGCTTGCTGTTGGCGAATTTGCCTCCGAGCTCAGTTCAAATCGAGCTTCGAGGTAATCATCTGGAATTGAGCTCTTTCTTGTGCTTGATGGTTTCAATTGCTTTGGCTCTGCGACTGATCTCCGTCTGGAAGTAGGCGAGGGGAGCTGGAAGGTATATCTGTGGATTTCGGATCGGCTTGCTGTTGGCGAAATTGTTTCTGAGCTCAGTTCGAATTGAGCATCGGCTTTGTTGATTACTCCACGAACAATGCCAGAGCTCGCTTCCCCCCATTGTTGAGCTGCCATCCATCTCTCCAACCAGCTCCATCCCCAGGTGGGATTATTCGGATCTGTGAACAGTTGATTTATTGACTTTGAAGAATTTCTCCAGATTCTCTGTTGAAGGAATCCATAGAGGCTTGAGATGAAAACTTGAAGAATTTCTCCATATTTGAGGTCTGAATGTTTTTCTTAATCTATTAATACATATAAATAACATGAACCGTTTTTCCATTAGCTTTTATGTAGTATTTTCTATGTTCATTGACCAAGCAGAACAGATAATTTCAAAGAGGATCTTTAAAGCAAACTATAGGCAAATTGGCAATTAGCAAACTATAAGAGTAACAAAAAACTAAGGGAAAGACGATCAAATGATGATAGTTTAGACTAGTTGAATTTATTGGTTTGTTGAGTTACACCCATTATAACCGAACTCGTTACTATAACTATCACCCGAATGGATGCCTTGGGGTTGGGGGTAGGCGTTGAGATGTTTAGAGATGCCCTCCAAACTCTTAATTTTGAATCTCTAGATTGAAAATTTAAAAACTAAAATCTTTTGTTGTTATCCAGAACCGGCTTTGGAGTGAGTGTAGCCTCTCCAGATATTAGTGCAGTGGACCATGAGGATAATGTAAGGAGTGAGCCTAGATATCCTGGTTAAAAAGAAAAAAAGAAATCCTTACTACAACTTAGTGTGAAATACTTTATATCACTTCTCTCTTACTCTTAGGAGATAAAATGCATAAATTCTATTAGAAATAGTAAATTAGTCACCTGTTGAGAAAAGGCATAAGCCAATGCTCTCTCTCTTCTCATAGCTGCTTCATGCTTGCTTAGCAGTTTAGCTTCAACTTGTTCCTTTGATTGTGTGCTGTCGTTCCACCCTTTCCCAACCTGTTAGATTTCAACTTTTAGATGACACGAGAATGAAGCTGATTAGAAAAGTAACTAAAGCATGATAAACTGCTTGTTTTCGTCATTGGTATTAAAGGAAAATGTTAAGAGAGATTAGACAAAAACCAATTTCACTGCCGGATTATAGACCAAGAAATGCATCTCAAACATAAAATAGTTGAGGAAAATTGATGAGTGATAACGAAGACCTGAAAAATCTCTAGTTCTTTTGCATGTTTTTGTAGGAGTTGTTTCTTGAGAGCCTGATTTTCCTCCAGCTTCCTCAACCTCCTTGATCGGATCTGGGAATGGACACGAACAAAAGCTTGCATACACCGAATAGTGTTCATGGCTTGACGATCCACAACAGAACTCTCCATCAATGATTTCAACCTCAACAGCCCTCTTAAGGTTCGTATTTCTGATCTTGCCTGTGTTAAAATATTGCAAAAAAAAAAAAAAAAAAAAGAATTTACTGTAACCTGACAATTTAAGCTTTTGAGTTTGGTGGTAATTTAATATAATTTTAGATCTGGAGGTCTTAAGTGTCAAATCCCTGAAATTAATGTCATTTTCACCCGAGTCATAGCAACTTGTTGGACCTCATGCAAATTTCGATTTCTGGCCTATATAAGTGAAAGGGGTTGTTAAAGTATTTGATAAAATATTAAATTTATAACTCATTAGCTTAAACTTTTAGATTGGTGGTCATTTAAAATGTTGTCTGATCCTACCAATGAGAGTACTAAAAAGAATCTACAAGTGAGAGTATTGAATTGTTATTACTACTTGTTTATCCAAGATTACCAATGAAAGTCTTTAGAGAGTCAAATAAACTTCAACCTTTAAAAACTAAAAAGGAAATGGTTAAATTATGTAGAGTACTACTGAATTTGAGGGTAAGTTTCAATAATGCTTCTAGACTTTGAATAGTTTCCTTTTAACCCTTGAACTTTAAATTATTAAAGAAAACGTTTGAGAGCTTTTCCATTAACAAGATGAAGAGAAATTGATGTGCTGCCTCGGTGAAAAAATGGAAAGGTTGCCAGGATATTTTCATTTTTGGAAATTATTGAGATAAGATTGCAAGAACGTATTCATACCAGATATCCACGAAAAACTGATTGAATCTTGATTGCTGCCATTTCCTCTCTAGATTTTCTGGTGAACTGAGTCACAGTAGTGGTCTGGACAAACTGAGTGGCAGCTGTAGACGCCCTGCCTGTGGAATTTGAAATTGGAACTGGATGAGCTTTGCAGCGTTCTTCATTCTCCTCACAGGTTGGTTTTACTTTTTCTAGCTGAGTTATCTGGCTTGCATTAGTCACTGAAGGAATAGAACATGCACTGGGGCGTTTTTGTTTTCCTGACAATTTAGTCTTCTGCACATCGAAAAACCGAAACAAAATTTGCAAAAATATTAGGAAATTCAAAAGAAGATGAAAATTTCCCGTCTAGTCAGTATGATAAGCAAGGTAGAAAGTTATAAACCTGGTCTTTCTTCCTTTTGGAGCTGGGGCTGAGAGCCTTCTTCAAAGTTCTAAACCAATTTCCTTTCCTTCCCATCCCTCTATGTTTGCTCTAATCAATCTTCTTCAGGAAATAATGACAGTATGAAGAAGAGAGTGAGAAAAAAGAAAACCTGTAACTATAATGACATTGAAGAGATAGAACTTCCCTTCCAACATCATATAAATACTTAAATTCACAGTAAAAAAAAAAGTGTATAAAATCCCATTAAACTAAAGCCAAATAAAGCTTGGTGGTGAAGATGGTTAGATTTCTCTGTTTTATATCCTTTTAGCTTTCCGAACATTTCCTTAAGATGTCAGCAAAGTTACCTCGAAAATATGCAAAGTTATATAAGTCCAAGAGACTTTCAGTCAGAATATCACAACACCCAGATGTTAGAATCGCAAAATAGTCAAGAAAAAATCAACACATCGAAAACAAATCTACGAATAAAAATCTCAAAGAACTTCGAACCACACAAATAGCCCTTTCTTCCTTCTATTTTCATGGAAACAAACAATAATATGTTGAAGCTTGTAGGTTAGCCGCATTTGTCAATTCACTTCCACTTCTCTCTGACTCTGACTCTTCCCCTCTCTTTCAAAGGAAAGTATCAGATTCTGCCAATAAGAATCAAATGGTAGCTGGGTTTTGGACCTTTGTTAGGATCAGAATTAGATGCTTCCCAGTTCCTTTCTGCTCTTCAAAACCATTTATTTGGATTTTGATTATAATTAGCTAGTAAATACTATAACGCACGTGAGTTTTGTAGTTGCCGCTCTCTCTTCTCACTCCATTACAGAATATCATGAATTGTTTGTTTGAATTCTCTATTCAAGCATTGCTCAATTATTAAGCCAAAGCTTGAGTAAACATGACATCGCCTCTTGATCTAAGTATTAAAAGTATATGTTTAAGCATTAGTGTTCCTAAATTGTAGATCACTCTCTTGCTGACCCTAATTAGGTTAGTTGAATTCTCACTCTTCCTTTTCCTTTGTAATTTGTATTGTACTAATGACAATTACATGGTGCTAGCTTCAACACAGCTCAACTGGTTAAGTATATACTTTCAACCTCTAAAAAGTTTCAATTTTACATCTGACCTGTAAAATAGATTGAAATATACCTATGAACCATTTCAACTTTAAAATGAGTGATAGAGAGTAAACAAAGCAATATCATATATAGCCTTTTAAACTACATACGGGTATGCAGTCAAGTATTGTTCTTTAAAAAATGGATGGCAAACATGATATCATTAACTACTAGGCTACTTACGTAAGAGTAGGTTGAGAAATGAATAGAAAATGAGTGGTTATCGGTACTTATATTACATTTGCCATTTCATTGGTTAGAAGTCACGTCTATCTATACCCCATCTACAACTCAACTACATTAATTTTTATCACTTGTTTTATCGGTAAAATTAGATATATTTGAACCAATTTTCAAGGTTAGGAGTAGAAGTGAAACTTTTAAAAATTAGGAATATAATTGAAAGTAACTTCTATGTTTAGGGAAATTTTGAGTAATTTAGCTTATGTTAATTGTTTGATATTTATTATTAATATTACGTTAGGATAATTGTTGAATTTTACTCCATAATTACTAGAGGGATGATGTTGAGTAAAGTCCGTTCAAACTTATCAAATACTTTTGTTTTGTTTTGTTTTTTTGCTTTTTTTTTTTTTTTTTGTTATTTATTATTATTATTATTATTATTATTATTATTAAGATTAGTAGCTGTTCTGCGTAACAATCTAAAATACCTATTTCTGAATTTCTGAATTTGCCGCTGTTTTCAAAGTATCTCCAAAATTCAAGTTTAAAACTTCAGCACAGGAAACTTCAACTTCAAGCAATGGGCCAGAGTTACAGAGTCAACCACCAGCCCACTGGGCTTCAACAGATCAACCTATCTGTGCTTTAATTAGGCCCACTTTACATGGGCCTACCTGCCCCGTTCTGAAACGGGTCTAAACCCGAGTCCTCTTTCTAAATAGAAACAAGGAGATTAACAATTACAAATGAGAAACGTTTATATATTGAACATTTTGACCCTACTAAAAATTCTCCGAAAAAGAAAATGAATAAAAAATGGGAAAAATTAAGACCGTCGGATGGGCTAATGCTACCCTCCCACAAATATGGTTTCTGCCGTCGGATTATTTTTGGGTTACTTTATCATGTCCCTTGCTGTGATGTAGTCTGGGTGACCCCCTGTACAGGTGGCAGCTGTTGATTGGCTGGAGGAGTTTTGGTGAAGGTACGAAGGTTCCATAGCATGATTTTTGAGCAATCTCCCGAGGGAATGCCGGTTAGTTTTGCTTCATCTTCAAGTACTACTTGTTTCACGAAATTGACAGACTTCTGATGAAAATTAATAAAAATCATTAGGAGTAATTATTAAAAATAATGAACATAAACAATTCAAGACGAACCTGTTTAGAATATTTTTTTTTTTTTTTTTTTTGAGTACATCAACATTTGGGGGTGGGGGGATTCGAACCTCTGACCTCATAGTCGAGAGTATATGTCAATTACCGCTGAGCTAAGCTCGGTTTGGCTCGTTTAGAATACATTTTAATTTAAATCTTTTTCAAGAATGCATTTTTTTAAAAACATTTTGTATAAAAATTGTTTATAGTTTAAACACTCCAATGTTTGGTTACACTCCCTAATAAGTGTTTTTATGCTCAAGTTCTTGTATACTTAAAAACTCTTTTTTAGAAAAGTTGGTTTCAACTGTTTCTCTCAAAATAGTTTATTTTTCAATCTCATTTTCTAATAAGTCATTTTTAGTGGTGGTCAAACACTATAAATTTTTTCAAAATGATTTTTTTGTCAAAATTAAACACTTGAAAAGCTAAACCAAACACACTCTTAAATGGTGAGTTTTAGCCTTTTAACTCTATTTTGATATTTTAGAAATAGAAAATAGGTGGAAAAACAGTTGGTGTGTCAGCCTTAAGTTATCACCCTTTTTAGGTTGTATTTTGGTTGATTGATAAATTTTTATTTAAATTACATGTTTAGTCCTTAAACTTTCATTCTTATATTGAGGTGTGTAAATTTCAAAAAGGGTCTAATTGATATATGAATTTTCAATTTTGAGTCTAATAAGTCATTGACATGTTTAAAACATTTAAAGATCAACTGATTTTTTTAAAATATAAAATTGAAATTTGTGTCTAAGACCCAAGCCCTCAATTTTGTGTCTCCTAGGTTCAATGAATTTTTAAAAATGTTAAATAGGTCAATGATAACAAAAATGAAAGTTTATGATCTATTAGACACTTTTTTAAGTTTAGAAGTCTATTTTCTCAAAAAAAAAAAAAAAAAAGTTTAGAGGTCTATTGGTGGAATTTTGAAAGTTTAGAGACCTATTAGATACATTTTAAAGTTTAAGGACCAAATGAACACAAATTTGAAAGTTCATGGACTAAACTTGTACTTTAACCTAAAATTTTCACATTAGAATTTTAAAATTAATAAATTATTTGATATAAAAAGCATTGTATGAAAAATTATGTTTGATTTTCACGTTATGATCACTTTACCTAATGATTAGAAAAAGATACTTGATCAAAGATTGGAAATTGAGCAAACTTTTTAACCAATGATTTCATTTCTACGAGCTGGTGTAGTGGATCCCACCCAAGATGTAGGGCTCTTGATCTAGTTCTTACTTTTTTTAAAAAAATATATATATATTTTTAATTTTTATTTTATATAAAAAATTATATTATATTATATTATATATATATTTTCTAAACGAAAGAAAGTAACAAGTTTGCTGAATTCTACCCCCAACAAATCACATGTTAAATACATATTAGTTTTCTAATAGAAAGATACTTTTTTTTGAGTAATAATAGAAAGATACTTGTTAAACTATATTTAGAGAGTATTGGTTTCCAATTTGTATAGTCTGGAGTTGAAAAACCAAATCTAACTCAGGGACCAAACTGTAACTTAACCCAAATCTCAGGGACTAAAAGTGTATTTTTCCTTATTTTGTAAAAACCTTTCATGCTACTTAACTTAACCCTATGAAATAAAAATGTATTATATTGGTATCTTTTTATAATAATTTCGATTTTTTGTTTTTGAAATTTAGGTATGTTTCCTCACAATTTATTTACTATAG
Organism: Luffa aegyptiaca; assembly: GCA_017139565.1. Taxonomy (NCBI): domain Eukaryota; kingdom Viridiplantae; phylum Streptophyta; class Magnoliopsida; order Cucurbitales; family Cucurbitaceae; genus Luffa; species Luffa aegyptiaca. The sequence goes on along the minus strand of CM029400.1, from coordinate 46,605,240 downwards.
TTGTTATATTTCTTAAAAAAAACATTTAAATTTTTGGTCAAAATTCAAAAAAACAAAAATAAGTTTTTGAAGACTTTTTTATTAGTTTTAAATTTTCAAAATATTTTTAGAAAGTAGATAACAAAACAAAGAAACTAACATGTGTAAATAGTGTTTATAAGCTTAATTTTAAAAAACCAAAAACTAAGACCGTATTTGATAACGTTTTTAAAAATTATGTTTGTTTGTTTTTATGCTTGTTAAGGAGACATTTGAATTTTTAACCAAATTCTAAAAACAAAAACAAGTTTTTGAAAACTATTTTTTTTTTCCAGTTTTCAAAACTTGGCTTGGTTTTTAAAAACATGGAAATAAGGTAGATAACATAACAAAAAAATTTGGTGGAAATTATGTTCATAAACTTAATTTTAAAAAACCAAATAGTTATCAAAAGGAGTTTAAATGATTATCAAACGGGTCATAATCTTACGCTCTTTAACTTGACTATACATAAACTCAAGCTTTCTAAATCTACAAACCAATTACCTCTCTAAACGTGTGTATATATTTTGAATACGATGTTAAAAAAAAAAAAAAAAAAAAAAAAAAAAATTGAGCCTTTTTTAACATACCTGAGAAGTATCTTGGACAGAGGAAGTTCGACCCCATCTCTCAGGGTCCCAAAGAATGGAACTATTGAAGGCAAAGCTGGAGATATGGATGTGTGGTTTATTAGGCTGTGTTTGGTTTGCCATTTTTTTCAAATGCCATCCAATCACTTGAGATGAATCACACACTGGCCCTTCTATTACCACCTTCTTCTTGTTTGCTGTCACCACAGCCATTGGCCATGTCCCAAACACCCTATAATTATTCAACACCATTTCTTTTTTTATTATTATTTCCCAATTTCATTTCTTTCAAAATACAATAACCAAATTATTCAGGTTAAATTTCTATATTTCTTTATTGTTTTTAGGTTTTATCACAAGTTTAGTCCATGAACTTCCAGGGTTTGTATTAATTAGGTCTCTAAACTTTAAAAAAGTTTCTAAAAGTTTCTTGAACCTTTAATTTTGTTTCTAATAGGTTCCTGAACTTTAAAAATGTCTAATAGGTCTCTGAACTTTCTACTATATATAAAATTGAATTTTATGCCTATTGAGACTCTAATATTCCAATTTTGTATCTAGCAGGCTTAAAAAATGTTGAATAGGTTAGGATTTATTAGACACAAAATTAAAAGTTGAGGGACCTATTGGACACAAAAGTGAAAGTTTAAGAACCTATTAGATACTTTTTAAAATTCAAGGACCTATTGGAAACAAAGTTGAAAGTTCGAGGACCTGTTTGGAACTTTTTATAGTTCATGAACTAAATTGACAACCCTGAAAGTTAAGAGACTAAACGTGTAATTTAACCTTATTTTTACTAAATATTTGATTTTTGGATCTTTTTAATCATTTTACGGTAATATGAAAATGGTAATTCAAAGCCAACTTGATGTGGAATATGTACATTAAAATAAAGAGTTCTTGGGAAAAAAAATGGAGAAGAGAGTTTAGTTCTTTAAAAAATTGTGGCATTTGCAGTATAAATAAATATGTATTTTTTAAATATAGCCAGAAATTTACAAGTACTATAATAACAGTTAAATTTATGTTATATTTGTAAAAATTGAAAAGTTATGCTATTTTAAAAAATACGTATTAAATTTCATCATTTTTGTGATTTTTTTTTCTTTTAATTGTGTGAGATTTAGACGCTTTTATTATATAGTTTCCTATTCTAATGGTGTCAACTAAGTTTTTTTTTTTTAACATCAACTAAGTTCTTTTTAAGGACTTTTTTAAAGGATTTTTTTTTTTTAAATTATTTTATATGGTATTATTACATTAGGAATATGGGGAGATTGATCTTAAATTATTGATGTTTTCTAAAATAAGTTGTTGAAGTTTGCTCGTTGAGCATCTCAAGTAGATATTCAATATTTAAAAAAATGTAAATTCTTATGAACTAATATATCTTTTTTAAAAAAATATAAAATCGTCATTCTAATTTTAAGACATTTTTTCTAAATTTTTTATGGAAAAGAAAGCATATTAAACCTAAATAATGACATAGTTGTATGCAAGAACTAATCTTTTTTTTTATTGTAAAAAAAAGAAAAAAAGAAAAAAGAACTATATATATATATATATATATATATATATATATATATATATATATATATATATATATATATATATATATATATTGAAAAGAATGTAACAACTAATATATACTTTATATTAGGTATATCTATGATACAATACAAAAATAGTATATTAGTGATATAGTTTATATTGGTATAGTAATGATATATGAGACAAAAATTGTTATATTTATAAATTATTATTTTTCCAAGTAACAAAATTTATAAATATGAAAATCAATTTTGTCTTCCATTATAATTTTCCTAGCTTTTAGTGAATAAATTTATTAGAAATTTTTTGAAAGATTTAAAATCAAAATGCCGGGAAAGAACTTTTTTTTTCCTTTAAAAATAATGTATAGAAAGTTGAAAATATATGAACATTTTGAAGGAGAGATAGATGTAGATCCTTCATCAATGATGAACAAGGAAGTAAAATTAAAGAAGAGAAAAGAAAAGAAATCATACTCAATTTCCCTGAGCTCATCGAAGAATCGAAGATCATAAAAATTCGAAAGGCCAGCGAAATGAACAATTCCACTAAGTCGATGATGTTCAATGTGCTTCAGAGCAACGTTCCTCTGATGATTCATCTCCGCCTCTGAATCCGTAAAATTCTCCTTGAACACCAAATGCCTGTACATGATCCCCGTTTTCCTCATAATCTCCGCCAGATTACTCGAATCTCTCTTCGCTTCCACCACGATCCACAGCAATGGCTGACGAACAAGCCTAATCGTGTTCGCCAATCTCCTCAGCCCTACTTCTCTGAATCTGTCGCGACTCCTTGTCGGAGTCACGATTATGATCTGCCTTCTCGGTTTGATCTTCGGTTCCTCCTTCCGCTTCCTCTCCTCTCTCGGAGCCGCCGGCGGCGGTTCGGCGACCAGATTCCGGCTGAGATTGAAAGTTCTGTGCGCGATTTGAGAGGTAATCGGAGGAGAAACGAATTCGGTTCTGTTCGATGGAGCGGCGGAGATGGAGGATTTACCGGTGGGAGCGAAGCCGGTGAAGAAGCCCATGATGAAGCAGAGGGAGAAGTGGACGACGGCTTTCTTACAGAGTTGAGTTCTCTTCTTTGGCCTTTCTGTAGATCCCATTTTTGAGAGATTTTCTTTTGTTTGTTTGATCTGAGAAAACGAGCAATGGAATTTATGATCGAATGAAGAAGAAGGATTGGAATTTGGAGTAGGAATTTAAGATGAGATTTCGTTGTTCATGCATGGAGGAAATGGTTTGATTTAGCGGTTTCTTGAAGTAAAAGGAACAAGGAAGGAAGGGGATTTTCTTTTTTTCTTTTTTCTTTTTTTGCTTACCAAATTGTTGGGTGGGATTGGAACCCATCAACTAATATATTTTTTTTTTTTTTACAACATCAACTAATATAATTAAGGTTAGGTTTAAAAATAATAATAAGGTTAGGATCAAAGCCATTTTCTTCATGTTGGTTGGAAATTTATGAATTAAGGAGATTTTTTTAAAACTTATTTGTAATAAAATAAGAACAATATTATTCACCTACTACCTACGGGTTAATAGGAATCTTACTACTGACGAGGATTAAAAATTTGATTGCTATTTATCTGGTAGAAAAAAGAATCTCTCTTCTTTTGTCTTCAAGGTCGGGAGGTAAGTGTTATTTGTAAGATAATGGCGAAAATTCACCTTTTTAGTGTTAGACTTGATTGTGTCAACTTTAACCTTGTGCTGTAATTGAGAACTATTTAAAATTTGTAAGTTTTTTTTTTTTGTTCGACAAGGGTTTTGTGGCTTTATTTTCGACTTTTAGGGATAAGTAATGTTTTGACTAATTGAATTGTGCTAATGTTGGGTTTAATTTTGTAGTTATGTTTGACTATTTTAGTGATTTAAATAATATAAGATTATACATGGTGAAGGTAGAGATTCAATATTTTCATGATTAGATTTTTAACATTTTTTGTTATATGTTTTATTTTTAACATATGATTATAAATGTAGAGGTAGATATTCAAGTTTTAATTTCAAGAATGATGCAAAAATGAGCCTATAATAATTGGCATGTACTCGATAAGAGGTTTGAGGTTCGAATCCTGAACTAAAAAAAAAAACTCAAGATTCATAATTTCTTAATAGGTAAAGATGAAGATTCGAACGTTTAACATTTTTTTTTTTTTCTTTGGTTGAAAATATAACACTTATTTAAATTATGTTATATATATACATATATATATATTATTTAAATTATGTTTAGGTTAGGCTTCAAACTTCATAATACTGCATATTATTGGTTGAAGTATATATGATTTTCTTTTTACGGATTTGTTAGTCCAAGGTTTTGATGAAATTATAAAGTTCAAAGTTAAAAATTACTTGAATTTACATATTTTCATAAATTAGAGGATTTTAGACTTTAGTTATAATTTTAAAATTAATAACCAAATGATACATTTTCGTAATTTTAGGTATATTTTTGGGATATTTATAACAATTCCTATTTCTCCTTTATAGTACCGAAGATTACGAAAATATCCATACAACAGTTCAAAAGCAGCGGTTCGAATCAAAGAGAAAGCTGAAAATGAACAAAGCTCAGACCTCCAATGGAGTTTTCCTCTTCTGCCGAGTTTCAATTCCTTTACCCTTGCCCGAGCTCATTGCCAGTGTAGAACCTAAGGGTTTAGTTAATTCCCCACCGAGAACGCCATTTTTTCATTTGCTTGGAAGTCCCATTTCTTCTTCTTCTTCTTCTTCAACAGGACATGTCTTTCAATAATGGGTTTTTCTCGAAATTCCAATATTTTGGAGCTCGTTATCTCCTTCTGAAATCGGCAACAGCGATGAATTTGTCCATTTGTTCGGTTATCCGGCTTGAATTCCTATTTGTTATCATTGCACGATATGGCGATGGAAAATCCAAACATTTCTCCTTGAGGTGGGTTTTTTGGACTCTGAATATTGTTTTCGCTATTGTGCTTGAAGTGGTTTCGTAGTGTATAAATATTTGTAATGGGTCTGTGGCTTTTATGGATATTGAAATGTTGTACGCTAGGTGCTCGAAGAATGTCCGCTAAGAGATATTGCAAGTATATTTCGACGTGAACAGTGACACTGTAAAGTATTTAGCTCGGGGGTACTGGAGCTGTACACTTTTGGTGCGCAAGGTACTTTCTAATGTGAAACTGAAACGTATAAATTTGAATTGAAGTTCGGGTTTCACTTCACAGATTTGAAGGTCTGATATAGGCACTACCTCATTTGTTCAATTTCTTCCACCCCATGGTTTCTGGTTGCAGGGGATGGATTAATGGAAAAGCAGCTGAAGGTTTTTCTCTCTCTCTATATTTATGCACCATTCATTGTGAACCTCATGTGCTGTTCTCTGCACTGTGTTTAAGAATGGCATTGGAATAGATTAAAAGAATGGCATTTATAAGAACCTTAAATTCTATATATTTTGTAACTTTATCTTCAGAAGCTGTTGTTTTCTTCAACCCTTGTAGTTGTAGTCCAGCTACCTCAATAAAGAAGTTCGAACCTCGACAGCAATTAGCATTCTCTCGAATTCGACCCAATACCCAGCTTGCTTTTTCTTCCTGCCCTGTTACTGAACAATCTTATGACGATTATATAATCTCTCTCTGCAAGAAAAATTTACACAGAGAGGCTCTTCAAACATTTGACATCTTTCAGAAGCGTTCAAATTCTCCGTTGAAGTCTATCACTTACACGCATTTGATCAATGCTTGCTCTTCTCTAAGATTCCTAGAACATGGCAGGAAAATTCATTGTCATATGTCGACATTCAACTACCAACCTGATTTGATACTTCAGAATCATATTCTTAATATGTATGGAAAGTGTGGGTCTTTGAAGGAAGCAAGAAATGTTTTTGATGCAATGCCCCTGAAGAATGTAGTATCTTGGACCTCCATGATATCCGGGTACTCACATTATGGTCAAGAGGATAATGCCATTACATTGTATGTTCAAATGTTACGATCAGGATATATTCCCGATCACTTTACGTTCGGAAGTGTGGTAAAATCTTGCTCGGGGCTTGATGATTTTATGTTGGCAAGGCAACTACATGCCCATGTTCTGAAGTCTGAATTTGGCGGTCACCTAATTGCACAGAATGCTCTAATCTCAATGTATACCAAGCACAGTCAAATTTCTGATGCAATAAATGTGTTCTCTCATATTATTACAAAGGATCTAATTTCCTGGGGCTCAATGATTGCAGGATTTTCCCAGCTTGGTTATGAACTTGAAGCTTTATACCATTTTAGGGAAATGCTTTCTCAGCCTGTCTACCAGCCAAATGAGTTCATCTTTGGTAGTGCCTTTAGTGCTTGTAGCAAGCTCTTAGAACCAAATTATGGACGCCAGATACATGGCTTGTGTATAAAATTTGGGTTAGGAAGCGATCTTTTTGCTGGATGCTCTCTCTGTGACATGTATGCGAAGTGTGGATTTTTAGGATCTGCAAGAACTGTATTTTATCAGATTGAAAAGCCTGATTTAGTAGCCTGGAATGCTATCATTGCTGGATTTGCTAGTGTTGATGATATAAAGGAATCCATGTCATTCTTTTCTCAGATGAGGCATACAGGGCTTGCTCCAAATGATGTCACTGTCCTCTCTTTACTTTGTGCTTGTTCAGAGCCTGTGATGCTTTATCAGGGAATGCAGGTTCACTCCTACATTATCAAGATGAGCTTTGATTTAGAGATTCCTGTGTGCAACAGTTTACTTAGCATGTATTCAAAATGCTCAAATTTGAATGATGCACTTCAAATATTTGAAGATATAGGAAATAAAGCTGATATAGTTTCTTGGAACACCATGCTTACGGCATGTCTCCAGCAGAACCAAGCTGGAGAGGTTTTAAGATTAACGAAGCGTATGCTTGCTTCTCACATTAGACCTGACCATGTTACTTTAACTAATGTGTTGGTGTCATCTGGACAAATAGCATCTTTTGAAGTGGGAAGTCAAGTTCATTGCTTTATCATGAAATCAGGACTGAATCTCGATACTTCTGTTTCGAATGCGTTAATCAACATGTATACGAAGTGTGGATCCCTCGGAAGTGCTCGAAAGATGTTTGATTCAATCGACACTCCTGATATCATTTCATGGAGTAGCTTGATTGTTGGGTATGCTCAGGCTGGATGTGGCGAAGAAGCTTTCAAGCTTTTCAGAACCATGAGAGGCCTCGGCGTAAAGCCAAATGAAATTACATTTGTAGGAATCCTTACTGCTTGTAGTCATATTGGAATGGTGGAAGAAGGTTTGAAGTTGTACAGGACAATGCAAGAGGAAGATGGCATTTCACCAACCAGAGAACACTGCTCGTGTATGGTCGACTTACTCGCCCGTGCTGGATGCTTTGATGGAGCAGAGGGATTTATTAAGCAAATGCCTTTCGATCCCGACGTCGTGGTCTGGAAGACTCTGCTAGCAGCATGTAGAGTCCATGGTAATCTTGAGGTTGGCAAAAGAGCTGCAGAGATTGTACTAAAAACCGATCCGTCCAACTCCGCTGCGCTCGTAATGCTCTGTAACATACACGCTTCTTCTGGCCATTGGAACGATCTCGCTCGATTGAGGAGCTCGATGAGACAAATGGATGTCAGCAAAGTTCCAGGACAGAGCTGGATTGAGATCAAGGATAGAGTTCATGTGTTTTTTGCAGAAGATAGCTTACATCCTGAGAGAGGTAGGATATACACAATGCTAGAGGAGTTGATGTTGCAAGTTTTAGATGATAGTTTTGATCCAATAGACGAGATAGATTCTTGAATGCGTTACAAAATCAAAATGGGAATAGTTTTTCAGGTTGATTCTTAGATGTACATTACGTCTTGCAAATTTTGGAACAATCTACGAGATGTTCCATAGTGTGACATAGAAAAGGTTATTTATAGATTACATTACCATTTAAATTTTATGAAAAATAAAATCAATTTTGACCCCTAAACTTATAAGTTGTATCAACTTTCACTCTAAATTTATGTAAGTGTTGCAATCTTAACCGTAAACTTTAAAAATATTGCAATTTTAACTCTTTAGTAAGTTTTTTTTTTTTTGTTTTAACAACATATGGGGGTAGGGATTCAAACCATAGACCTCTTAGTTAATAGTATAGGCTTTATGTCAATTGAGTTATGCTCATGTTGGCAACCCTTAAGTTAGTGTTTCAAATATATTTGAAAAAAAAAAAAGTTTTCTTTTATGCAATGATATGAAATTGATAAAATTTTAGAGAAAAACATTAAATCTAGATTTTTGGTTGAATAAATGAATTTTAGCAAAGTTATTTCATGACTAATTTGTAGATTGGTTATGAACTTATCTTTATGCAAAACTTTATTTTATTGAATTTATTGAGTTTAGAAAAAAAAAACTATATATATATATATGCTAAATTAATGGGTGAATTAGCAAAAATTGAATCCAACATAAAATTTGCAACTTTTATTTATGTTTAGGATTCAATTTAATGCAATTAAAGGTTTAATATTCAAATGATACATACAACTTGACAAGTTTGGATGTCAAAATTGATTTTTTTTTTTTTTTCCTCTTAAATTTTTACGGTTTGGTTTGAATAATGAATTTAGTTTTTGGGATGACAAACCTACAAAGAAAATGATCGATATAATATACAAGAATCCTAAAATTTCTTTATAAAAATGTCAATGAAAATATTTAAGATGGCCTATAACATCCGAATTGCAGCAAAGAAACTAAAGTAGTGCTGCCATTGCACCTCACATTTTAAGAGACAAAATTGGATATAAATCAACACATTTTCACATCATTGGACAAAAACTTCCTAAAGAAATACTTAGTTTTAAGCTTTTTGTAAGAAAAATGAATTAGAGGTAAGCAAACAAAATTAGGCTTCACCATCATCCTTTGGTTTGGTTGAGATTGAATCTCTCTTAGGTCTGTGTTTTTTTTACTTCTTTTTCGGCAGCTTGGTGTCACCATCATCCTTCGTTTCAGTTGAGAATGAATCTCTTTTACGCTTGTGTTTTTTCGACTTCTTTTTCGGCAGCTCGGTGTCGCCATCATCCTTCGGTTCAGTTGAGAATGAATCTCTTTTACGCTTGTGTTTTTTCGACTTCTTTTTCAGCAGCTCCGCATCACCATCATCCTTTGGTTTGGTTGAGATCGAATCTCTTTTAGGCCTGTGTTTCTTCCACTTCCTTTTCTGCAGCTCGGTGATCCAAGATGGAACTTCACAGCCTGAAGCTGACATCACATTGGCTATATTTCGCAGAAATGGAATGTCCTCGTCTGTATAAAATGTAATGGCTTCTCCACTCCTCCCTGCTCGGCCAGAACGGCCTGTATGAAAATGCAATTTGGTCTCAGCCATCGTATTAACAAAAAACGCTTTTTCGAAATGTAGAACAACGAACACAGCATCAAGCTAAGGAACGTACCAATCCGGTGAATGTATGCAGCTGCAGAATCTGGAAAGTCATAATTGATTACACAGTTAACCCCTTTGAAATCCATTCCTCGAGCAATCACATCGGTGGCAATCAAAACCCAACTTTTCCCAGCTCGGAAGTCGTCAACGGCATTTTCTCGCTGCATTCAAGTAAACGTATTACACAGAGTATGGAAGATTCAAAATACTTCAACTAGTCCATCCCTTTGTCCCTCGAATAGATCCCATACAATTATACAATTATATGATAAGTGATGAATAAATAAAAATCAGCAGAAGGTCCATATTTTCAGTAGTTACTCACTAAACAAACTCAGGTCTGAAAACTTTTTAGCATTTCGTTCCGTGTTCTACTTCGATCTTTTAGGAGGGGAAGGCCCCACATAACAGAATGATCGAGTTCTCATTGTCTGTATTTCTTCACGTAACACTATTAAGGCTATTTAAAGGGGTTATGCATTTGTTTTTTCTTTTGTATGAGAAAAAAAAGCCTAAAAGCTTCGTCTTTGTTATTGTTATGGACTCCAATCTATTGCACAAGTAGTATCCTTAGCATTTTGATCAACTTTCGACTGCAATGGAATATTAAACTTTAGCAGATGATGATGAAAAGATTACCTCTATCTGTGACAAGTCAGAATGGATGACACTGACTCTAATATTCTCAAATGCCAGTTCACTGTAAAGTTCTTTTGCCCGCTCCTTGCTTTGCACAAAGATCAATACTGGTGGATTCAAACTCTGTTAAGCACGAAGGTGATAAAGTCAGTGCATTAAGATCAGAATGAAAAATACTGTCAAAAGATGCCTGATAAGTATCCTACTTTACTTGATACAGGAATTTGATCCTGTATCCGAGCAACAAGTTTATATTGTCATCAAGAATGAACACTTCAAAGGATTTTCATTCATGATAAAAGATAGGCTCTTCATTTTCTACTCAAAGAACAAGTTTAATATTACAATTTACATGTAACGAACCTCTGAAAAACTTTGTCGAAGTGCAAGGAGTTTCCCTTCTTCACTTCCGGTGAAAACCAATTTTTGCTTGACAGTTTCAGAAGCAGTATTCCTGATAAAATTTCAGAAATATGGGAGTCATTTCTTCAAAACTTGGAAAAATATCGTGTGAATCAATGATCTTGGGATGAGCATGATAGTAGCAAACTTACTTCCTGCCAACAATTACCCGGACAGCATCATGCATTACTGAGCGAGCAAGATCCTCAACAAAATCAGGTAGAGTAGCACTAAACAATGAGCGAACTATTGAAGGGTTTGAGCATGCTTTTACAATGGTGTCAATCTGTTTTAACAAGCCAAGCTCAAATAGCTTATCAGATTCATCTAGAACAAGGTACTCCACCCTGCAAAACACCAAACCCTGTATGAGAGCTGAATTATATTTAGGCTGGTCTTGCATGGACAAAATGCCGATACTCCTCATTAACACCTACCTACTGAGATCAATTTTCTTTTTCCGAAGAGCAAGCCTTAACCTAAGTGGTGTGGATATGAGTACATCACATGAGAACTTTGAGAAATCAGCATGTCTCATAACTTCTTTTGTCACCAACTTGATACGGAATTTTTTCCCTTTAGCCAACTTTTTGCACTCCCTTGTTGTTTGAGATGCTAATTCTCGTGTTGGACAAAGTATAACTGCACGGATGCCTTCCTTTGATGCTTCCTGGTTATAAAAACGAGATCAGAACATAAACCCCATTCAAAGAGATATAAAAAATGGCACTTAAAAGATTATACCTTGAGTTTCATAAGCATAGGGCACACAAAAGCCAAGGTCTTTCCAGAACCAGTAGGAGCACAAGCAAAGCATTCACGGCCCTATTAAGCAAGATTTTGAACAGAAAAAACATTTAAAAATGTAAACCGAAAAAACACAGTTCTTATCATGTTACAACTATAAATGCTATCATATTCTCAATGTATTGGAACACAACTCCTGAAAGATGAAGTTACTCCACACCATAAGATAGTAATGGAAGATCATACGGATAAGAGGACTGGAATAGCCTGCCTTTGAATTGGTGTTGGCTCTTTAAACCCGAGTTCTACAAGATTACGTAGTAAGTATGAGTCGCACTCATATCTGGAAACAGAGCAAACCAATCATCATTCTTCAGTCATACTTATCAGAACTTATAAGGAGAAAAGATCCATCATTGGACGTATGGACACAGAAAAATCATCCAGCTAGTAGAGAATGAAGTACCTTGTGCTCAACTCTGCAAAAGTTTGAAGTGGCGATGGGACATTGTTCCCAGAGACGTGGATATTATACTTCTTCCGGAAAAGAGCATCTCTCTAAGTTCATAAAAAAATGGAATGAACGACGGGCAGAGACCATGGGGTATAAAAGTTCAAACCATAAATCACAGAGGAAACAATGAAGTACCAAAGAAGCAATTATTACCTCAAGTTTCCGATAAAATTCCTTCTTCTCTTCGGCAGGATCATTTTCAGACGGATGATTTTCTTCATTCACTGAAGCAGCTGCTGTTGATTTTGAATCCTTGAAGACGCTGAATCCCTCCACCGATTCTACATACAGAAAAAATAGAAAAATAAAATGAACCTAAGCTCGAGGCCTTTCAATTACGCGACTGGCCACAAACGAAGAAACGCAAACGATAATATACCCGTAGCCGCTGCTTTCCTCTTCCTCTTCCTCTTCCTCTTCTCCGAATGCGTTGAACTCTCATTGACTTCAAATTCACCATTAGCGTCAGAACTCAGACCTTCCACTACATTTTCACTTTCTTTTTTTCCCTGGTAGAATGACACAGTTGAATTACCTCACAGAATCCTACAACTTCACCATAAAACACATGAACAGTGCAACTAAAGGCGTTTACCTCGAACTTAGAGAAATCTGCGGCGAACCTCTTCTTGTCGAAATGAATGCCGGCGAACAAGAAAGAAGTCCCTTTCTCCATTACAATGGACAAACAAATCTGCGTCTCTGTCGAATGTTACGTCCTCCTTTGAAATTCCAGAAAATTCAAAACCTAAATTCGGCTCCAGAACTAGATTATCTACGTTTGATCGTCGGCTTCAAAACCCTAGCAGACCAGTGGCCGTCAATTTGATCGCCGGCTCCAAAAACCCTCACAGGGTTTTAATATACATTTGCTTATTGCTACTCAAGCTCTTCCTCGTTCATAGTTGAAAGAAAACTTTTTTTTTTTTTTGAAACTTCTTTTTCTCTTTTATTTTCTTACAAGTTTAGTTTTCATTCGTGTCAATTTGGTCCAATTCTAAAAAGTGTGAAATAGATCTCAAACTTTTAATTTTGTGTTCAACTGATATTTGTTCGACATCTTTTAAAATTTCCATTGACCTAAAGAACTAAAAATTGGAAGCTTAAGGTCCAAATATGCATAAAATTCAATTTTATGTCTAATAAATTGGTTAATCTTTGAATATCTCAAATATGTCAATGACGAAAGTTCAGTGACTTATTAGATATTTTTTAAGTCCAATGACCTATTAGATACACAATTGAAAGTTTTGGAATCTATTAGACATTTTTAAGTTTTAAAGAACCAAATTGACACACGGAAAGTTCAAAGACTAAATTTGTAATTTAATTTTTTTTTCATGTCTTTCTGTATTATATATATATATCGACAACATGAACCATAAACCTCTTGGTCATTAGTAAAATTTTATGTCAGTTGAACCATGCTTATGTTGAATATATATGTATAATTGCTCGAGACTCAAAATTTGGTTCCAACCAAGATTCAAAATTGAATATATATGTATATAAATGTTGACCTATAAAAATGTTGGTTTCATCAAACTCATAATTTAAGAAATTAATAAAAATCATTTGGTAAGCTTGGATTAAATCAACTTCAATCAATTCAATCCTTTTCTATTTTTAATTAAGTTATTAGTCTAGTTCCTAAACTTTTAGATTTGATTTCGATAGATCCCTAAATTTAAATATATATATATATATATATATATATATATATATATATATATATATATAACAAGTTTATGTAAGTTTTGGTTAAATTATAAGTTTAATTCTTAAACTTTCAGGTTTTGTTTATTTGGTCTTAGAACTTAAGTATCCAACATGTCTATGAACTTTCAAATTTATGTCTAAATTAATATGTCCTAGATATTAATCTAGGATATTAACTTATCAAGTCTTAAGCAAGTAATGACCATAAAATTAATTTTATGCGAGTTGAACTATGTTTTTTTTTTTTTTTTTGAGAAAAAGAAAACTTTATAAATTAAAGATGAGCAAACGCTCCCATCGGGTAACTATGCTCTTGTTAACATCATGTCCATAGAAATAATTATTTGATTATTTGAGTTGTCAAATTAAGCATCCTTTGGTTTAAAACTTTATTGATGGTTTATTTTATTTTATTCTATTTGGGATATTAGTTAGGAATGGAAATTCAAACCAACAAACTCATACTTTTACTAATTGTTTACTAGTTGTCCATAGAATTGTTGTACCTATGTAAAATAAAATAAAATTTGATGTTCCTCTCCAATTTTTTTAATGACTTTTTATAAGAATGCTTTTTTTTTTTTTTAAAAAAAAAAAAAGAAGACTTTTTATAAGAATGCTCTCTGATGTTGACGTAATTAAAATACTATCCTTTATGCATATTAATCATTTTATATGTCACTTTCAAGATTTAAGTTCAAAATTCACTCCTTTGATCTTATTAAATTCAAGAATTAAAATCTTTCATTATTCTTCAACCGTAGGGAGAATTCACACACCTACAAATGAATTTCAAATTTTACATGTAAGTCTCCAATACTCCAAGATTGATATTATCTCTATGGAGGCTAACAAAAGCATAGCTCAACTGGCATAAAGTTGTACTGATAACCACTAGGTCTGTGGTTCGAATCCCCCACCCCACATATTGTCAAAAAAAGATATTATCTCTATGGAGTCAATATTAAAGCGGTAAAAAGTAAAACAATAATTTGTCAAAAAGAAAATAAGTAAAACAATAAAACTAACCAGAGCATAAATCAACTGACATGAAATATGTACTCAATCAACCAAGAGTTCAAATATTTGAATTCTCCACCCCAGGTAAATAAATAAAAATGTAAAACAATAACAAAAAATCCATAAACTCTCGGGGTTCTATAACTTATAGTGAAAAAAGAACAATTCAATTGAGATGACAAGGGACTTCAAAATCCCATCAAATTCGCAAAGCACTTTCCTCGTCATAAAGACTTGTGCGAGATTCTACATCTCAAGACAGGCTCCGATCAAACTCATCAGAAAAGTTGCAAATCGAAAAGGATACTACAGAAAGCTCAATTCTATCTTCCTCCATGGATGATGGACTTCACAAAAAGCAGCTGATAGACCGAGTGAAAAGCGCTTGCCACGGTTGGAGGTGTGTAATTGTGATTACGAAAACAGTGAGCCTAAGTCTTAAAAACCTGAACTGTTTACTCACCGAGACCGTAGTCCTCACCGAAGTACATATCGACCAGACGGTTTGCCATATTTCTCAAGTCTTCATTTTCATGAAACTGAAATCTCTCCATCGCTTCGATGCCATCCTCCCGCTCAACCAGCCTCGGGCCCTCCCCATTTGGCATGCCTCTTAATACCTTTGGCCAAACAAGAAAATGCATGATCGTTATGAAGTAGAACAAAGATTTCTCTGGGAGTCCTCTTGAACATTAAACTAACTCATTGGAACTTAAGAGAATAGTAAGAATTACATATAAAATAGATCGTGGCTTCTCCCCAAAAGCCAGTAATATGAAAGTGTTATTTTGGTTTGATGTGGGGAAACAACACGAAAGTAGTACTCGGCTACTGCGACGGCGGAGCCAACAATTTTTATAAGGGCAAAATTTACCTCAAATACATATAATCCTTGTATTCGGAGGCAAATTATAGGAAAGCTTTAAAATCTTAATTTTTCTATATGATCTTTTAATCCAAGACAAGCTATGCAATTGCTTCCCTCCTTTCCTCGCTCTGCCCTAAGTAGTCAGTCGGCGTTCTCGCTCTGCTTGTTGGGAAAGAAAGATGCTTTCTAACCCAGCAAAGCCACCAATTGTGACAAATAACAAATGAAAAGAATACCAATTTAAACATTGTATACCAAAATCAGATATACTAACCAGCTCCATGAATTGAAATCCTAGCCTTGCAGCCTCTGTATCGACTGATCTTACCAAGTCAATGAAACCTGGAAGGCATCCTCTGGCAACAAGTGAAACCAAGTTCCCAACAAGCAGTTTTGGTTTTCCTTCTCCACTCTCATCAGGCGCAGCACAGAGATTTCCCAGTACATATGCTACTTCCTTTCGTACATCAAATGGTGCCGATGAAAGAAGGCGTATCAACAAGGGCACCGCATCACTAGTACATATCAAGTGCTTGTGCTCGACGGAGCCTGTTGCAATGTTAGACAGCACCCAAGATGCTTCCTACACATTATGATGGGGACTCAGAAAATAAACTCAAAGTCCAAAAACTATGCAGAGATGGTAATATTTTTACCAAGTAGTGAAATATACCTTCTTCAAAACTCGGTGTTCACTTCTTAAGCATTTTATCAGGACTTCTAAAACATTACCTGAAAACAACAGAATTTCATATTCCATTCAAATCTCACCAGTCACTACGAATACTTTCTCATTTGTTATTCATTAAAATCTATGTGAACTGTGATTCCCTCCTAGCAAGATAAAAAAGTAAAACCACTTGCCTGTAATTTCGCGCCCAGGAACAAGAACAGCACAAATTGTATGTGAATCCACAGCCAGAAGGTTGCCTAAACTTCGAAGCACCTATTTAAGACGTCATTTTTCAAATAATCAAAAACCCACAAAGTAAATGATCAAAAACATTAAATCACTTGATATTCATAGGATATCCAAGTATCAGACAATGTTAATGTAGACTCTAGACAGTGGATCTGAAAACAACGAGCAATTCAACTACAGCTTCAAAATAATGTGCCTGGCATTCAAAATAATTTTCAGAAGAGGAAGTCATTAAGGAGGAATTCTCCTAGTACTATGAACATATGGAACCATTTATAATGCTCAAGTCAGGCAATTAACTTCATCTTGGCAAACCACATTGTTTCTATGCTAAAGAAGAACCAAACGAAAAGGAAAACAGATGCAAATTTGTTACTCAAAAAAATATAATCAATACAAGGTATGACTCATTGATAATAGTCCCCACAACTACAAGCATAATTTTTTTATACGAAACTACAAGCATAATTAATCAGGTAAGAAAAGCATGAAAGGGGGAGTCGTGGACAACTCAAGTCGGGCCATTGAGGGAGAAAAGGAGATGACATCTTCACCAAAGTACGTTAGGCATCTCATGATAATGCACTTTACATTAGCCCGTACCCAGAAAGGTGAATCTTAGAATGCAGACATTGTTTGACATTACCGGAATAAGTAATTGCAAACTATTTGATGTTGATAATCTTTCCACAAGTAGTTGGAGAACGTCACTCTTCACCAATACACTGGTAGCAACGTTTGAGAGTGCTGAGAGATACACAATTACCCATGCAACTTCAGTTGCCAACTCATCATCCCTGCACTTTGTAATTTTGAATATAATCAAAATCCTGCCCACCTATACAATCTAGAGAAATTGCTCTTCAAAATAGCAGCAGTATTAACATTGTAGAAGCAAAGTCTCGAGGGCGGGATATTTTCTCTCAAGTTACACAATTAAATGATTGTAAGGGAAATTTGCATGGTGCTAAATCTTATCTCTAACTAGGTTAGTGACAACTATCCTCCAGAAAAGTAGATAACCCTCGAAGCTACACTATCATTTTGCACAAAGACACCATAATTACAAAGAGAGAAAATAAGTTGAGATACAAATGAGGGGCATATCTATCATTGTATAAACTCCTTTTTTATCAAAATATATGAACCCCAAAATTGATGAGCACACGTACGCTTTTCTTAAGTGCCTAATAATTGCATCCAACACCCCATCAACTCTAATGAGTTCTGTAGCAGCCCTGGAATCTGGTCCCTACATAAGAAAACATGAGAGGTATTCTTCCGTGAATAAATGCACAAGTCTTTCAAATTTTGTGATCCTGAGGTATGTACAGGGTGACATTATGTAGTTGTGAATAGGAGAAGGCTTGTAAGGCTAGCAATAGAACTCAAACCTTAATTAAGTTGGATAGTGCCCAAGCAGCTGTTTTAACAGATGAACCTTTGTTTGGAAGCAGCATTCTTGCAAGAGGTAGTAAAGCTCCTTGAGAGAGCAGAATATTCCTCAATTCCATTTCTTCACCAGCAACATTTCCCAATGCCCATGCACACTGCTCCGCAACAAGCAGAGAACTTTTTTCTGCACAGAATAGTACAGTCAAAATCTGAAATAAAAACTAATACAGAGAAAGCAAAGACTTCATCTAAAATTTTACTGATTAAATTTCGGTGACAACTTGCAGGAATGGCATGAACAAATACACATTTGATGTCTCAAATACATCCCAATCTGTATGTTTTCCCCCAAAAAAAAATGAGCCAAAAATTTTATAATATTGTAAATATTCAAATTAAAAGAAACTATATCAACTATTTTAAACTACATATGCCAGTACAGACTACTTCTGCCCGTTTCAGACTACAGTTGGTCAACTGGTGATCAGATGCATATCACAGGAGTGGTAATGATCATACATAACAATGACAACATACTGGCAACATGTTATTGGAAGAGGAAGAATCCAGTGAATTAAATAAAGGACTTAATTTGAATCCATAATTTGGATACCAGATATGATATGTCAGGTTTCAAGCCTCCATAAGAGAGAGGAAAAATATAATTCAATAGGTAATGCGAACCTCCAAGATGAGCAATAAGCAAGGGTAACGCTGGCAACAAGGATTTGGTCTCTTCAGGCTTCCCAGCTCCAATGTTCGTCAGGCACCAAGCTGCCTCAAGCAACTGCAGTAAAGGAATAGAAATGAAATCTTCGAAAACAAATATTTTTCTACAGACAATCCTCTACTTTACAAGACCCACAAAAGATAATCCATGCTGAATTGCCCATGTAAGTTCAACAGTCACTG